>OX336890.1:3456664-4100831 GCA_946959425.1 Argyrosomus regius
CTCACCGGTTCGTGCGTAGGTTCAGGCAGGGGTGCTTTAGAAAGGAGAGAAAGCAGAGTCATTTCCTGCATCTGTGTCACATGAGTTTAGCCACTGTCACTCCTCTTTAGGAGACTAGCTGAAGATCCACCAGCACTGAAGTCACTGAAGTAAACATCCAAACAGATAATTCACTAGCATGGACCACAGCATCAACAAGATGCGTTTGAATGATTAATTGACAAAATGAAGGATTGAGAGCGAAGCTGTGATCTCGTGTACTTTTTCGGTCTTCTTCGGTGTGGGAAGCTTCGGTAGGGAATCAGCTGTAGCACCCGGCCACGACGGACCCCCCCTCAGAACCCTATGGAGAGTAGGAAAGAGAGGGGAAATAGGTGAAAGAAATGGGGTGTACGGAATATGAGAGCGACAGGAACCAGAGGGTTAGGAGGGTATTTATAGGACTGTCGGAAGTGGCGTGGTTGAGGTGTGGTCCGGCTCCTGAAACTCCTGAAACTGACCTGACACAGTCAGCAGCAACAATTTTGCAAGATCTGTCAACACAGATATCTCTTCTCCTGGTTGTAGCTGTCTGGTTTCACCAAAGATGATCAATACCAACTTAACTTAAACTTAAATAACTTTCTGAACCATCTCCGGCACAACCCAAACTGCTTTCATCCATCCACACGACACTTCACGAGGTGGGGACGGGAACCATTTCACATCATCGCTGCAGCTTGTAATGCTCCTGTTCTAGAGCATCTTTGGCACAAGCTAGCTGTTGCCTCCTTGTTAATTAACCAGCTGCTGGTTGCAGCTTCATTTCGAACAAACAGATGATGAACTCTGTGCAATCAAGCTGTTCTTTTCATATATAACATATAGTGTTGCTGTGGTGGGAATTCTCTGTAATGATTTAAGAAGCTAACCTGAAGCTGGCTTCTCAGTGATTATGAAAACAATGATACAGCAGGTCGTAGTTCATGCATATTGTCTAGTATATTTAGTAGGTTTTATCCAGGTATAGAGGGAAATGTTGGAAGGAACTGATGCACTGTATTCCACAGTCTTGTAGTAAAGTGAACAGTTTCCATTGCGCGCTAGTTTGATATCTTCCGAGCTGCAGACATTGCTCTAATTTTTGTCCCGTTACATTTTTAACAGTATTCTTTCCGACATGAAGGATGACTGTGATGGTTCCCACTCTCACTGTAACCGAGGGGATGCAATGCAGTCATGTTTTAAAGTCGCTTTTGGAATCACAATACGCATATGCTTCCCATAAAGCAAGCCTCAATATATCTGTCCATCAAAAAGGATCACTGACAGCACGAGGAGAGATGCTCGCCTTTGATTCTAATGCTAAGAGCATAATTTATGTAAGATGTTTGAATGGCTTTTTGAGTAAGAATAGATTAAAGGAAGTTTCACGCTTGAGGAGCCAAAAAAAAGTGCCTGCATAGCACTGTTTTTAAAACTCCTGGGGATGCGAGAGGGTTGATGAACGGGGCGGGTGCAAATGGTGATTAGTTCAAGCCATTTATTGCGCTAACAAAACAGCGTGCCAATCACAACCATCCCTTGAGTTTTCCTCTCTTTTCTGTAAATATGAAAGACGTTGTCCCGACAGTGACTTCAAACGCGGAAGCGGCAGGCCCCATACCAGGCCACGGCGTCTCCCTGAGCCCTTCCCCTCCACACATCAAACCCCGGCTGACAAAAGCAGCTCTAGGTGGCATAATGAGACGCATCGCTCCTTTCAACTATGTGTGAAGTGTGACATTCTCTGTCTTCTTGTGTCATGTGTTGACACTGCGGCCTGTGTGTGAGGAGTTGACCGGACAGTCCAGACAGCACTCCACCACCACCACCACCACCACCACCCTTGTGCTCCTTGGACACTAGCCACTGAGGGCAAGCATCAAAGCCCTGCAAGTTCCTTAGGTCAACAGTCAGGGCTGTGTGTACACACACATACACACACACACACAAAGGGAGAGCAGTTTCAGTGCAGCCCTCCCCCTCGTAGCTTCCTCGAGATGTGTTTCTTGTGTGTCCAGAGGAAGGCCTGCAGACCAAAACATCAACTGATAACTCAATTTTCATGAATCCTTGTGTCGGCTGTAAAGCAGTTTTAGGTCTATGTTTCAGGACACATCAGATAGCAGATGCTGGAAGGCATGCTCCTGCCTTGTGACTGACTCTCTGGTATTTTTGGAGGTGATGAAGGCCATTATCAGTGGATTAACAGAAACTAAGATGGTGGGGGGCGTACCATGTTGGAACATACTGCCCTAAGCCTGTATCCCATGTATCACCCTTGTCCACCGGTCAGCAGATAAGATCCCTTAGAGAGAGAGAGAGAGAGAGAGGGAAGCTATGCAAACACTGGCTGCACCTCTCGTATGACCATAATGCCAGAGCCAAAAAGTAAAAAAGCAAGTCCAGTAAAGCGCTGCGTGAAGCCCGGCCTCGCTCCAATCCACAAACAGCTTTTCACTAAAATAGAGGAAACCTGGGCTCTGAAAGTAGCATTCAACATGTCACAACACAGCCAAAAAACAAAGACTGGTTTCTGCACCCTGGAAGCTCGCACACAACAGCTGCATTCATATACACCCACCATTCATCCTGATTCATGGCATAATACAATCAGACAGGTGGATTGATAATCTAATATGGCTTAGTTTTTTTTTTTTTTTCATCCTATTCCTCTCACTTTTCAAATAGTTTACTTGGAGCCCGAGGGTGTGAGCCATCCTGTTTTCTATGGCCGCCGAATTACCTCAGAGCACGCAGTGCCTAGCTCGCTGCCAGAGAGGGAGGCGAGTATTGTTTTCATGACAGAGATCAATGGGTGGGTGAATGTGCTTTAATTCTGCAGGAGCTCCTCTCCCAGGCTAATAAATGCAAGCCTCCCTGCTGACTAGGCTGTCGTGCTGAGCCCAGCGGGGGTCAGCCTTTTTGTGTTCCTGTGCCCAAATTATGGAACCATCAATACGCTCCCTGGAACCAGTCAATAGAAGACCGCTTTGTGGCCGAGGGGAGACCAACTTCAAGGCTAATCAAAAAGAAAAAAGAAAAAAAAAACTAAGCTCTGACACATTTACCAAATAAGATCAGAATCAGAACATAGACATATATTATACATTCAAAAAATTCAAGAACCGCTCGTGAGACTTTGTGCAACAAATATTGGGTGTGTCTCTCCGGTGAGATCCATCTGGACAAACCTGCTTTTGACCACCATCTTCATAATTATTTACATATTCTTTGCAAACATGTTTGAGGCGGGCCCCTCACGGTGTCCGTGCACTATAATTGTGCTTTGAACGTGAAGCTGCAGCCACTTCAGGATCATTTTAGCTGTCTCTGAGGGCAAAGAGTGGCGGTCATAGTTAAGCCAGACTTTTGTGAGCACGATTAACAAAAATCCATCTTCGGACATGAGTTTGCTTTTAAGGATCCCTGAAACACGACTTTTTATAAAGTACTACATTCGTGTTGCCTGACACACTTTCTTTTGACAACGCATGGGCGATGAAAACTGTTGTCATGCATGAGTGTGTTTCCATACTGCCTTACTGCTGCTTGTAGCATCAAGTGAATTATTGAGTATCCAGCTTCAAAAAGCTTGTAAAACTCTGTCCTCCTCAAAATCTCAAACTTTTTTCTTCCCCCTCTTCCCTTTTCTCTCCCTCTTTTATTTTTGTTGGCTTCTCAAACATCAAGTTGTCTCCGGATTTTCAAACGGGTTGAAAAATAAGAGTTTCCCCAGCTTGCAAGCGCATTCAAAGGGCGCGTTCTTCAGATGTGCCACCTTGCAGCGTGGTGGTGGCTGTGCAGGAACAGGATCATTCAGATATGCTAATGGATCAGCGGGGTAGCTCCAAGCGCGGCTTACCCCGCTTTAAAAGACAGCTGCCTTCTCCCTTTCTTTTCATGCCCTACTCTCAGCCTGCCTCTCTCTTTCCCACTCTACATTGATAGCAGGTTGAAATTTAATAACCATTAAATTTCTACTAATTAGACAGATAGAGCAATTAACCGGGTGCATGTAAATCCAGGTTGCAAAATATGTCGGACAAAGAGAGAGTTCAGAGGATGAGTTTGGGCAGAACGCAGATGAGGTTTAGAGTCGGCGCAGTGCAATGATATCATGCTCAATGCGGAGTGCTGCAGATAATAGAGCCAGTGCCCACCGGCCCTCCCCTTGGTAAAGTGGCCCTCTGTGTCAGTGCCTGTGTATGAGCCGTTGGCTCTGCCGCCGAAGCCCCCCAGTCCCACACTCTCCTGGGCTATCTATTCTCTCCAGCCAGAGTCATGCTGCGCAGGAATCCTGGGTGATTGGGTTTCTTTCAGGGGCCTTATAGTCAGTCATAAATCGGAGGGGATCCTGCCCGGCCCCTCGCTCTCGCCCCTAACCCTGGCTCCAGCTGGCAGGGGACGATTGTTGGAGAGCCGAGGTCATTGCAGGGTCGCTCTCTGTGGCGCTTCTTAACTCCCCTTGCCTATTTTTTTTCTGCCCCTCTTCTGCACTAACCCCCCCCCTCCCCTCTTTTTTCTCTGTCTCCCGGCTGAGGTTGCTAGGGCTTGGTATTTGCTTTTTAAGACCATGTTGTAATTACAGAGGAGCTCTACTCCCCTTGCCGCCTCTGGCTCCCTCTCCTCTTTTTTTTTTTATCACTGCTGATTGGTGGTAAGAAGCTATACTGGGGCCATCTCACCCCCCCTCCACCCCACAACAGGCTTTTGTGCTGCCTCTTCCCTGGGCACACACAGAACTGATTCATTCACATCTCCTAACCTTTACAGAAGTAGAAAAAGACCGGGGTGGCCTCTTCACACCAATCGGACAGCAACCAGAGGAGTGAGTGAGGAGTGGAGGTAGGAGTCACCTATAGAGAGAGGAGATGGGTGTAGATTTCCCAGCATTCATGTGAGGAAACAGCAGCCCCGGCAAAACAAACTGTAGAAAAACAGTAGTACTGTAACCACAATGCAGAAATCTACTGAGTCTGAGAATCTGAGTAGACAATTGTAATTGCAAAACAATAAAACCTATTAACTTAAGAAACAAAACAGGTTGCCACAGGCTTGGGCTAAATTTCTTTTCTGTACAGGCCGACGGCTGCTTGGGGGGCTTTTTTTAAAGAAGGAAGAGTCTGTGTTTGCTGTTTTTGCAGAACTACACCACAGAGAACATCAGACGCAGCCCTCGAATGTCTTTTCTGTGGGATTGCACCCCTCTGCCAACATCTGGAACCATAAACCAAAGATCAAAATGTGACAGCGAAAACAATACCGCAAGGACAACAAACAATCATGCCATTGGACAATAAGTGGAGGAGGAGTCCCTTTAAACCACACTTTGGTCAGCGGGGGTCCTTGCAAAGAGGAGAGCAGTCACTAAACTATCCAGCTGCCTCTTTTCTACATCTTGAATTTAATCTCCTCTGTAATATAACAAAAATTGAAGCCGTATAGTGCAACATTTACTGCTCGACCTGTACTGGGCCTGCAGGACCGAGGCGTGAGATGCAACAGCTAATCATAAAAACGCTGTACGTATAACCATTAAAACATAGTCTGGAACTAAATGATTATATCCGCATCACAAATCCTTACGAGTGAGCAAAGCATTTGATGCCGTGCAGAGGCTTGTCTTTCCCCGAACACACTTCAAAGCGAACGGAACCAAAATATCACAAAAATGCGTACAGTGTATAGCTAGAGAGGCATGGCTGCTTGGCTTTCATGTGTATGGAAAAGTGCCACAAACTAAGCATTGTTCCCTGTGAAATAGGATACAGGCTTGGAAGAGCCATTGTTCTATTTCAGTTTGCTTGAATCTCTTCTGTTGCACGCTGGCTCGCTGCTTCACCGTTCTGACTTCTGACAAACAGCATCTGCACCAGGGACGCCACTTCCTCCCACGAGGCAGATGGGAACAAACCCAGTATAATCACTTCAAATAAACAGGATGCCATTAATTGTTTGTTCCATCATTTGAAGTGTGTCCCTTGGTATTCAATGAGAACTTGATTAATCATTTTAATGGTTTGACTTATTGGATGCCAATGGTGAGAGATAAATAGTCTGGCAAAGAATGAATCGCTGGTAGAAGCCCACATTGCTCTGCAGAGGCCAGTCTTCATAACTATAGACGGTTAATCCATTTATACTCTAACGTGACATAGACAGAGTGAAACCAGAACATCCAGATTCCTCAGTGAAAATCATGTCAACAGTGAGGCATGTAGTTGACTGTTTATGTCTTTATAAGGACAAATCTTCTATCATCAGCATTGACAGTATCATTAGTGGACTGAGCATCCCAAACTTGCATTCTTTCTGATGACCAGCAGGGGGCAAATTATATTGAGCTTTATGTAAAAATGACCCTGTAAACAGTCTCCTCATAAGTTTATGGGCTCAGTCTCTAGTTTGAAGTCTTCTTCCACACAGCATGATGTTCATTTTGTAAATTTTGGTCCCATGTAGAGTCAAATATATGATAAAGCAGGGTATGCTTTAAGGCGTGGCTACCTCAGGATCGACAAGTCATTCTCAGAGAGTCCGTCCAGCTCAACACACTCTCTCCTCAAATGTCTTCACAAACATGCTTTAGCTGTAATACAAGAATGTTTGTGTCCATGTAGTGCTTGAGTCAAAACTAAGTGCAGCCCAACTTGCAGTACATTCCTCACCATCTTCTTCTGGCTCCTAAAAACCAGCATGGCAAAGGCCATAATGTCACAATCTCAAAACCCTTCGACTATTGTCTGACAATGACTCAGCCTCTGATGACAATGGCTGACGTTTCTGGCCTTCAAGTGTGCAGCTAGTAGATATCTAGAAAATGGATAACCAGGCCAGACGTCCTCAGCAGCCTGATTAGCATAAATGTGTTTTTCTCCTCATTCAGGTTGCCATTCTCAAACACATATCTGGTTATGAATGCAGATAACTTTATAGAAAGATAATAAAAAGCTAAATTATCATCCAACGATAGATAATGGGTTCCAAGATTGTATATCAGCCAATATGTTCTCTTTTGCTCTCCACACAGACTAGCCATTTCAACCATGACTGGTCAAGACTACTCAGATTATAAATGGAAACTACAACAACAGTACTAAAATCTTGCCTACAGATATCTGTTAATTGAGATTAGGTTGTCTACAAATCAATGGGTGGTGTTACAGTGAGTTCATAAACCAGGTTTCTATCCAAATGCAATGCAAATTTAAAATTGAAGTGAAATTTTTATCCACTACAGTTATGCGAATGCAAATAACTAGTGGCACTAACTCTCCAGTCTGGTAAAAAAAAAACATTTCTTTGCTATATTTTTTATGTAATATTTAAAGCTACAAAAGTTTTAACTTCTAATAGTTAGAAGATAGAAGCAGAAGATACTAATTCATCTTAGAAATCCCAAGACAGGTGTGAGAAATACTGAATTTACTAACAGGAGCTGGTTGAACACTGAAGGTGACACCAAGTCTTTAGCTCTGTGTACTCCGTGTGAACATTCCTGCAAAGTAAAACGATCCAATACAATGCATGTAAGGATGCCGACAGGAAATGTTATCTTCATATTTCAGAGCTAAAACAACAGTGTCAGACACTCCATCTCAGAATGGACTGTTCTGTACTCGGGAATGACATTCGCTCATGACAGATATCACTACCACATATCAGATGTCAACACTGAGCCATATGTCAACAGACATAAACAAACACCTCCAGACGGCAGAGCAAACAATTATTAGAGAGGGAGAGCAAACAGAACTGAGGACTTCCTCCCAGTGTTGTCGGATCTGTCTGCCTCGATGTCGTCACGGCGGCTGGTTAACAGCCTCGGCCGTGGTCAGATCACAAGAGCTGCGACGGCTGGATGAAAGGGCTTCACCAAAAGGTGCTAATGGAAACGTCCTGAACCTGAAACAACCAGCCTCTCTGTCAAAACCACAGAGGGAGAAAGAGGTGAGAGAGTGAGGCACTGAAACGCAGAGAGAGGCGTCAGTTGTTTGTCCAGACAGAGAGGGTCATGGTGGTGACAGCATGTCCTATTCTTTACGGTGATAGCTAGGGGATAGGGGACAAGGGTGTCAGTCACAAGGGAGAGGAGTTTGGGGTCGTGTCAGCTCCTGGAGGACAGAGGGAAAGCCGAGCCGGTGTTGTCTTTCACTCCTGCTGACCTGAACTACAGCGAGCCGTCCGCTGTCACCCTGTTTAGACAGCTAACAGTCCTCTCGCTCTGAACCCAGACTGTCAACAGCACTTGACACTCAAGACGGCACTTAAGACACAGAAGTTTTGTTTACCCTCCTTTTGGTCTCGAATGAAGGCGTAGATCCTGTTCTCAACATCTGTAGTGAAGATGAAACTGAATAATAATCAGATGAAACTATTAAAAAGGTTCACACAGGCCTTCTCCTCCATCAGACGGAAGAATTTAGAGGTTGTGTCGCAGTAAGAACAGCAGATCGAACATGCACAAACAGACACAAACATGTGTCAATTGTGAAATATTATCCATTACATAACAACATGATGAACGCCAATTAAAAGGGTGTGTCATGTTCCACACCGAACAAACAGACTTGACTTGACTCCAATGCATGAATTAAAATTAATAGGAGATGAGTTCTGACGTGAAATAAAACCGCTCAAATTTGTCGGATAAACGGAGACAAAAATTTGCTGAAGCGTGCCGACTCATGCACACAGTTTGCCAGCTAGCTACTGTTTAAAGGAATAGTTAGACATTATTGAAAGTATTCTTATTCATTTTCTTGCTGAGTGTTAAATAGGAAGTTACCACTCTTATGTCTGTACAGCTAGAACTTGTTATCTTATCTTAGCAAAGACTGGAAACAGGGAGAAACAGCCGGCCTAGCTCTCGCCAAATGTGACTTCCTGAAGCTGTGTTGCTACTGTGAGGTTGCAAGGTAAGTATAAGGAGATGTAATGAGATATTACATTAAATAATGAGCTTTAGAGTAGCTGGTAGGTTGACTTGGAGGATAGGACAGTTTTCTCTTTAGATAAGCTAACCAGCTGTTGGCTGTTGCCTTGTATTTACTGAACAGATATGAGATGTTCATCAATAGTAAGCAAACTTTAAATTTTAACACAAAATGTCAAACTGTTGCTTCAATGGACCAGTGAGTTGTAGTTGCTGATTGCAGTCCCCTCACCTCACCACATCATCTTGTCTAGAGTCAGCGTTTACTTCAGTTAGTTTAGGGTGGGTCAACATGGCGGACTCTGTGGCAGAGGACCCGCAACGTCTGTAGACAAAAGGTTTATTTTCAGGTGATCATACACTAATGAAAACATAGTTATGCACGTTATATTCCATTCCTTTAAGCAGAGCCCCCTGAATCTGACCTCTAAGTATGCTATCAGCCAATGTGTGGACTGTTTAGCTAAAACATTTCAGCAAACATTCCAGTCAAATTCACGAGGCGAAACGTCTTCAAACTGAACACGCCTTTATTAATACAACATAAATTCTTCTCGACTTGGTTACCATGCATGTGTGTAACGAGAAACTTTATTTTAAGTGAAATAATAACGACTTTAAAGGGCAGACAAAGAGACTCTCTAAGCTTTAGGCCATGAATGCTTTTAATAACGAGCTTAAGAGCTCAAACCTAGCCGAGTCTGTCACGCCCTATCTGCATCAGTCTCTAGTACATCGTAAAACAACAGCCGTCTTTGAACATTTCAGCGTGCAGCTTTTTCTTTTGCTTAAGTCACTGGCTTCTTATCAGAACCACCACCACCAATAAAACTGCTTTAAAATCCCCATACTAAAGCCTCTACGTCAACATCCTTTCCCGTGACAAGAGGCAGCAATGGTCTCATCTGCAGGAACCATATGAAGTATGCGTGTGTGTTTGCCGAGGTGTGATAGATATAGATGAATTGTTTCATGTGTTGTTTAATCGTAGGAAAAACAGCCCTTCCCCAAAGATACCATCCTGCACGCTTTGGAGATAAGAACTAAAACATATCAAACAGGAAGTACGAAACTCGCATGTCAGCAGCTCCAAACGGGACGACTTTTGACTGACTGTCGTGTAGTGGCTTCGTCTTTTTGACGGTGTTGGATATCTCACGGGGCTCCCTGTTCGATCAGCTCGGGAGGCGCTGATGTGAAATGTGAAATCGCTTGGTGTTAGGTTTGATAGCGATGTCTGGGACACCTCTTGAACACCAAACGCGTAGAAGTCAAACAGCCATTGCACTTGCTCAGAGTGTAAGGGGAGGAAGAAAAAAAGCCCACGGGCACATTCCATAACTGGGTTACCAACAGCTGTCTCTTTGACAAGGGCTTAAATTTATGAAAACAAGATATTTGAACTGTTTTTTAATATATACATATGGATTTTACTGTGTTTTTAGCCTTCTTTAGCCCTCCTTCATCTCCAGGTAACACCTCAGCTCTGTCTATAAATGACCTTACAATGGTATAACCTTTAAACTAGAGGTTACACCATTGTAGGGTAATTTTTCCCCCTCAAAATAATGGACCACAAGCTTGATCACGCAGCAGAGTCTATGTTCAGAGAAGGGGTGGAGGGGTGTATGACAGGTTATTTAGTGCTGTTTTGATATTTGAGCCTGAGGAATGCCTACAGATACAGTGATCCCTCTGTCTGAAGAGGAAGCTTCATAGATGAGGTAAGACTGCTTACAGCTATGAAACAATATCTGAAACAGATTAAAAGACATTTTCCTCAGCTTGATTCATGTTCCTTTCAGCTCACCCAGGTGTTGCACGTCATGACGGAAAGGTGAAGAGTGCATGAAAGGTGTGCAAATGCACAGAAAAATAGCAGAAAATAAAGAGGGTTCAGTTTTTTGTTTTTTTTATTATCAGTTGCTGAAATCTCCAGTGTCGCCTGTCAGACATTTTAGATTCCTTATCAGCTCTTTCCGACATCTTCGCCACATTGTAGATAAAGATTTATGTGCAAGACTGCGTAAAGATCCAACATGAGAAGAATTACATCAGAAAGAGAGAAACACTCTTGGTCTGTGGCGTCTGATTGTTCCAGCTTGTCTTCATACCTGCTCAGGTTTCACTGCGAGGCTTGTCAATCCCTCCACGGACTTCAAACGCGAAAGCGCCCGAATCTTTCACCTGCACCTTCACTCATCCCTTCACACCTTCTTGCCGCACAAACCTGCAGCGCAAGTACGGCGATGGTAAATTACACATAATTACCGAGCTTTGAGCTCAACATACACAACAAAGGCATTTTGTTTGTGCTGTTTGTGTTATTACTGGAACATCACATTCAAGCCAGCTCTCTCTGATTAAAGCTGACATCTCTCTCCAATGTGCAGCTATCTGCTGTGCAGCACTGAGAAAACTTCATCTGCGCCTGATTCTTTGTGCTCGCGTTGAACATAAAAGCACATAAAAAGAAAAAATCGGCCAGAGAAACGTCTGTGAAAGACGCTCTTCAGTGTTCTTGCAAATCTAAATAAACTTCAGAGAAATGGACTCCACATGTGGTTCCCTTAAAAAAAAAGAGATGTGCCGGATGAGAAGACAATGACAAAACTTGGCTGTACACGCCTGCTTCTATCAGAGAATCACAGCTAATAACAGCACAAGACAATGCCGTTCCCATGCTCGCTCTCTTTCATGCCACTCTCATGCTCGCCATCAAACGTTCTCATTATTCATCCCTGTGTCTTAATGCAAAACAGATTCGGACGGCAATGAAAAGTTACCCAATCACTTAGATCTCTTACGCTCTGTGAAATCCGTTTATCCCTGATCATTATGACAGTGTCTGTATCGATAGTCATTTCCTTTCTCCCTGCAGCAGCAGCAGCAGCCTTAGAGTCTCCAACGCTGGCGCTGAGCACAGCACAGCCAGCACAGTCCCACGGAGTGCAAGCAAAGGAGGAAATCAATAGAGAAAATATTGCTGCAGGCTCACACATTTTTATCTTGCTTTGAACGAGTCAGCTTTAATTTTGCTTTGATCTCAATTTGCTGCTTTTGGGATAGCTTGGCTGCACATTCAACCAGGAGGAATAAGCTTCCACCAGGGCTTTCTTACAAAAGACCCTTTCAACTGAGGCCTTTATTTTGCCTATATGCGTCAGTGTCCATTACTGCTTCGCGAAGAATAAAGATACGAGGAATCAAAACAACTAATACTGCAGGGCTCTGACACACTGGTGCACATCTCACGCAGACAGTTCACCAACTGCACTTTATCTATTCCAGTCAGGGAGGATTTGCAGGCCAAAGCAGAGCAAATGTTGGACAATGTTAGCGAGGGGGGCCACAATAAAGAGATCCTTAGTGTTGCTGTCAGAAACGGCTCAGTGTTGTTGTCGGGTAACAGGTTGACAAGATGCACAGCTGGCGTTGTTCTCACTGCTCTGCTCGGCCACATCGCCATCACGCCACTCTTCTTCTTCTCCCCCCCCCACACATCATTAGAGCTGACACACCAAAGGGACGGCGATATTATAGCATCACCTAAGATCTGCTAAAGATGTCTGCCCTTCCCTCATCCTTTTTTCCAAACCGGTGCATTCTTAGGAGGGGAGTTGTTTGGGAATTTGTTTCTCTTTTATAAAGCAGAGACAAAAGGGTAGGATAAATGACCAAGGCAGAGAAAAGACCAGCGCCTTGCTGGGGAGAAAGGGAAGGGTCTAATCTAATTTGGTTAGAGGAGGATGTGTGTGTGTGTGTGGGTACGTGCACATGCGTGTGTGTGTGTGCAATGCACAGTGTGAGGAGACTGTGGGAATGGGACAGGAGGGCTGCACTATTGAATGGAGCCTCCAGAGCCAGAAGCAGTGGGGAGTCTCCCCAGACGCGCTGATTCCAGGCCGGCCACTCAAAGAGGGATTAGACCAGAGAAGGCCTTCCTGATTAGCAATTCACACTCAAGTGCCCCCACGAGGACCTCGGGTAATAATATTGCCATCAGTGTCCTTCCTCGATGCATGCAATAAAGTTTTCACCCCCTTTTTTTTGGACTTTTTTCCTCCTCCTTCATCCATAACGTCCACTAATCACAAGCAGCACACGTCCTCTGCCGAGTCTGATGTGACTTTCTAAAACAAAACAAAAAAAAACACGTTCTGCAGGCAGTTGACTGTAACTGTTTTGGTCCATTGCTTCGTCACAAGCTGCTGAACTCCAACTACCACCCTCCTCCTCCTCCTCCTTCTCCTTCACCACCACCACCACTTCTTCCTCCCTTCCTCTTCTCTTTGCTGCTGAGCGACCACCACATGAAAGAGCATGATGTAAGAACACTGAGCTAATATTGCTGTTTCAAAAGCAGCCTCAGCCCAGATGTTCGTAACAAAACAAAATTCATCACAGCGCTGTTTATTGCACACTGGCTGACAGCTTTCGCCCAATCACATAAATGTCCACCATGCTTATAATTACGCTAATCTACTCTATAAACACTTGAAAGGTCACAGGAACGCGGCGACTTCCTCTTATCAACCACAATACACAATGAACGAGGTCAGAGGGTTAACCTTCAGCTGATGGGACTGGCGGTAATAAGAGCAGTTTGAAACAAAAGCAGATTTTTAACGGAGCAAAGTGAAAAGAAGAGTGCAACAAATTAGTCCTCATTAATGAATTACTTTATTGAACTATTTAAACCATATGAGCAAAGAATACTGCGGGCTTTGATGTTGACGGAGCTCTTCAATAATTAATTGCTTGATTCATATGCGTTTCCTCAAAACGTCTGACCCTTTACTCAAACTGGTGCTCTTATTAAAGTGCCAGCATTTCAAAACGAGACAGAAAAAATAGCATGTATAATATTGAACAGAATTATCTCTGCCAGCAGTTGCAAAACAATCTTTTAAAACAGACTTTTGCTTTAATATTCAAGCATCTTTTCTTCTACTACCATACCCATGTTCAGATGTTTCCCATCATTTTCTCTCTTTTTTTTGGGTTTCTGGCACCGACCTCTTTGCACATTTCGTGGAGTGGCGATGAGAGAGAAAATAACAGATTATGTTGATAAATAGGATCATCCTGAGCTAAACGCTGAATGCGTGCGATCGGGAGGGAGAACAGGATCCTCGGACAATGTGCAGGGCATGTGGACAAATAGTCTCACCTCCAACTGAGTGTGTTGTTTCTTCTCATTGTGCCCTCTGAAAGAGAAGAGGAGGGCCTTGGTTAAGAAGATTATAGCCCTACCCCACCCGTACGTTTAATCAACATGCCCTTTCAACGCCGGCAACAATGCCAAACATGTCTAAAACGTCCCCCCATTTCTCCCATAGCATACCTCACATGTTGGAACAGCGTGCCAGTCATCTAACCAGCGCAATTAGGAGAAATACTATGAGTGCTCTTACTGATGCAGTGTTGGCTGTGAGTAGATCATATTTCCCATCAAAGAACCGATTTCAGAAATGTCACCGTCGTTTTTTTTTGATAGCCATCTAATTTCAGGCTGCGCAAACAAAAATGTATTAGCTTCAACTCATTTTTTTACTGATCAGAATTCCCTTAAGAACGCAAGGAGCTTTGCTTCCTCACCCTTCATTTCTTTCATCCATGGTTAAATATGTAAATAAAATGTCTAAAGTCATTCTTCAAAGGGGAACAAAAGAAAAAAGGGGGCTGAGGGAAAAGACAGCCATAAAATTCCTCCGATTCTCCATAACATTAGCCAGAGGGGGGCCAGCTTCCAGCCAGAGCCTAGCAGCAGGGGAGCGAGCTCGCTCCATAGAATCACACATCGCAAATCCCACACACAAAAAAAATAAAATATCTTTTCAGCTTCAGCCATCAAAGGCGCCCCCCACCCCAGCCACCCCACCCCCCCTTTCACTTTATTAGTTACAGAATTATCTCACAGTTGCTGATTTCTCAGAGATGGAGCTGCGCTGCTTTTCTTCGTCGCACTGTTGTGGTTGCAGAGATGAGATAAAGTTGCAGTGTGTGTGTGTGTGTGTGTGTGTGAGAGAGAGTGAGTGAGTGTGTCTGTTATGCACATGTGTGACTAGAAATGAGCTATAGGAGGGGTTGTATATGAAACAGGGGGTGGTAGAAAAAAGAAATCATAAAAGAGACAGGAGTAGCTGCAGAGGCTACAGATGCTAAAGACTGAACAGGCCTGATTCCTCCTTCCTTTTTTCCCCCCGTCTCGTTTTCAAAGAGATATCATCATGACCAGCAAAAACAATCATGAAAGAGAGGGGAGGCAGGAGGAAAGACAGGAGCGAGAACAGAACAAAGGCGACAAATTACAACAAACCAGTAGACTGTGTCTTCTTATTAGACTGTGTGACAGTATTATCTTGTCAGCTTCATTACACCAAAGGCGGTGATAATAAGGGCAGATATTTGCTTTAAAATATGCCAGACGGGGTTTCCTGAAAGCCAGATGATCAGTAAATGGAGAGCAGAACATGGCCCCGGCTCTGGGAAATGCATTGATATTACATTCTTCTTCTTCACATTAAAGCTGTCATCTCTTTTTGTTCTACTCCCACACATCAGCTACATAATAAAAGTCTAGTGGAGAGGGAGGGACGGGGCAGGCATGTCAGCTGTTGTCCTTGCCTTTGTGGAGAGGTCAGGATGTATAAAATGCATGCTGCTGCTGCTGCTGCTGCTGCTGCATCTGGGCTTTTTGACAAAGGAAAAATGGTTTGCATATCTTTATGAGTTTCCCAGCAAAATGATTTTAACACGACGGTTCAAAAGGCACAAGATCAGACCAACGAGGCGATTAAAGGCATTTGTGTACAAGCTGGGAGCACATTAGCAGCTAATTCTACAACTTTTCTGAAGCGATGAATGGCTATTTTCTCCTCAAGTTTGGCCCAAAACGTCTTCAAAACATTTAACAGCTGGATAAGTGAAATCTGAGAAGCACATGTGCTGCATAGGAGGAGGGTATTGTGTTCATAAGTGTATTCATACCCTATATTTATGCTCCTGCTCCACACGCTGAGCGCTAACAGCTGAAATGCCACCGCTAAGATATGCTGTGCTTAAACCATTTAGGCACGCTGGTGCCAGGTTTCTCATCTTGCCCGGACACATTTCTGAAATACTTCTAAAAGCACTTTAGTGATGTACTAAAAGCACCCCTGTTTACTTGTGATCACTATTTCACCCGTGATGAAGACCATGGCCGGGGCTAGAGTATAAATCTTGCCGCCACAAACTTTTTACAAGGTAACGTGAGCGAGGTCTGGAGGATCTCTCAAACACATAAAAAAAAAGGTAGAAGGCCTCACGGGCTGATCTTCTCGCATGCCTTTCAGCTCCTCCACAAGAACCAAGATGGAGCTCTTACTCGCTGCAACAACGATGCATCATCAGGGTTTACTCAAGCCGTTTATCTCAGCAGTCTATGTGTTGATATCTTGTATTCGGTTTATTTTATGACGGACTATGACTTTGGTATGTAGGCCGGCTCTCTACAGGAATTGTCTCGCTTTAACAGGCTAATAAAAGACCATCCATCCATTCATTTTCAAAGCCACTTATCCTGTCCAGGGTCACAGGAGGCTGGAGCCTGTCCAGGATACACGCCGGACAGTTTATCACAGGGCTAGCACATGTGTAACACATCCGTACAGACACTGCACATCTCAAGAAACTCTATCAGTCAATGTGAAAATCATGATGAGTTATTTCAAAAAGAATAACACTGATTCTCGAGGAAGTTGAAGTGAATCAAATCTATTCAACCAGCAGGGGTGGTTTGTTAGCGCCTTTTTCTCTCCCCATGAGTCACTGACTTGTAGACAGTGCTTTATGAATGTTGTTGAGTAATGTGATTAATGCATTAATTTTTTATTGGAAATATCTTTCTCTGATTTATGAGAATGTTTCATCATCTAACTCACACAATATAGTAAATCTTACAGACATAAAAATATTCTCCGGAGCTACAGTGCCACAAACATGTTCGAAAATGTTCAGCGTGACGTTAACGGCGACTCTTATTAGAGTCAGTGACGATAATAAATGATTCATAGAGGGCACATGAAGAGAGAAATGTGTAAATGAGGGTGGATTTATGTGTCATATCGCTCCGAGCTGATTTAAAATCAGCCATACTGGCTCAAAAGTTACCACGTTGTTGAGTGAACAAGTGGCCATCCCAACGAAATAGAGTTCAAAATGTCCAGATCTGCTGAGAATACAGATGTCACTGTGAGGAAAGCTAAGCTGTGTCTGAATTATTGATGTGAGCTCCTCCGAGCTTCACAATAGAACAATGTCAACACTTTGGGCTGACATGTTTTAAAAGGAATTTAACCTTCTTATTTGTTTATTGAATCACTTCCGTCATTGGAAAAAGACAGGAAATGGCTGCAGAGTGTCTTGCACTAAGACTATCAGCCAGAACTCGCAGATCGCTCCATGACTAATTTCTAAATAGATCCCAAAAGGGGATATGATTTTATCAACACCCTGAAGTTTCATGCAGAACACAGACAGGACACAGTATAGCTGTTATTTTAACTTTTTACATCCATTGTCTTTTTGAATGTTGTTTGCAAACTCGTCTTGCCCACTTAGGAATAAACAAAGCATGTTCAGTTGAACTGAAGTGAGTTACGAGATGTGATAAACCCATGTGCAATATATCAAACATGATGTTAAACTGATCAGCATTCAATTTGCTGACATAATATTGAAGGTTTTGGTCTATGATCATCATGTTTTACGTTTTTCTACACCAGAAAATCACTACAGATTATTCCAGTCACTCTGCAAGAAGGTGTCAGTGTTAGTGATGGAGAGTAACTAACTGCATTTACTCAAGTACTGAACTAAAGGACAAACTTGAGATGCACTATGTGTACTCACTCTTCAGTTTTATGCTACTTTGTACTAGAAAAACCATTTATTTGACAGATGTTACATATTTTACATGCAAAACAGATAGCAAATCAAATATGATGCATTTTTGTTAGTAAACTATCAAAACAAGATGTGATGGAGTTCACATCAGCTCCACCTTGATCAACTGCAAGATTAAGAAGTATATTTTGCTATCAATAGTACTGAACTTCTACATTGTTGGTGTATTTTTACATTGAAAAGTACTTTTACTCAAATAGAAGATCTTATTCCATCTGCTGGTCCATGAGCTGCTCTCTTGGATTCATGCATGTCCTTATGTCATTATGGCATATTCTGAGTTGAAGTAAAACATATATCTTATATGAAACATATGATGCAAAATCAAATGTCGGACTGATCCAGAACATGTAAAAAAGATGGAGAAAACTGTCAATGTGTTGTATTTATCATCGTTTTATCTGCTATTTTAGGGGAGGTGCAGTTCAAAACTTGGATAAAGCAATAAAAGGGCACAGAATAAAAACATAGTCGTCTCATATCTGCAGTTAATAGCTCTGCTTGTGGTGCGCCTCTGGACCGGTGCGCCTGTGAGCCACATTGCGCAACATTTAAGTGAGGTGAAAATCTCCTAAAACGTGTCTGTGTGTCCTGTCGTAGTCGAAGTTTGTGGATTGAGCACAAACAAACAGAGAGAGAGAGAGAGAGAAGGAAGTACGCTGTGAGCCTTTGAGAACTGCTGTAATGAACAAGCTGTTCCGCACGATTTGAAAATAATCCGCGTGTCAGTGTCATCTTTCTTATGCAAAGTAGCTGTCTTTGAAGGCGGATCTTTTGGCAGGTTAGACCGGGACGGAGGCTCCGACCAGCTCAGACGAGCGCTGCCACCAAACGCATCAACTGGCGGCTTGCAGGAGGAGCACAATCCTGCATTTCAGGGACACGTTTATTGATTATGACCGAGGATATTTATTTCACTTTGTTCTGCTGACTGGCTGAGTGTTTCGGTGCCTTGTGAGCAGCCGTAAAAGACCGGAGGAGATTTATTTTTTTTCCCCCTCAACTTGGAGTGAAATCACGCTGCTACCGGGACATATACTCCGGGGAAAAAGTGACATGAAAGGTGCGGACGGACGTGTGAGTGTTCTGGAAATAAGTGGGGGACAAATCGGAGCTCATACTCAGTCTGTTTCACCCTCAGTAGACTGATAAGCACGCTGCGAGAGGGCTGAATAAGTAGCTCCAACACTTCAGAGACAAGCTGAGCGCATGAAAGCATGGACCAGAACGCACGGGGAAACCCTTTCGGACCTTTTTCATCCAACTGTCCAGACCTAAAATGAGGGAAAGGTGCTGTTGCAACACATAGTTCTGTAAGTTTTCCATCTTGTCACACCAACTAGGCTTCATCTGACTTTTTAATGACAGAAACTTGTGTGTTGTGGTGAACATTTGGCCTCATTTTTTCTTTAAATCAAGAGGAGAGGATGCTTTCCACTGTTCAACTGAGCCTCATCTGTGTGCTACTGCTCCTGTGGAGTGATGGGAGTTCAGCCATTAGCTCAGTAGACCCGGACTGGTCAGGAGAGGGGAGATGTCAACAGATCAACATCCCCCAGTGTAAAGACATTGGCTACAACATGACTCGCATGCCAAATCTCATGGGCCACGATGACCAAATAGAGGCAGCGATAAAGCTGCAGGAGTTTGCAACGCTGATTCAGTTTGGATGCCACAGTCATCTCAAGTTTTTCCTGTGTTCGCTGTATGCTCCAATGTGCACTGAGCAGGTGTCCAACCCGATCCCAGCATGTAGAGTTATGTGTGAGCAGGTCAAGCTGAAATGCTCGCCTATCCTGGAGCAGTTTAACTTCCCCTGGCCCGACTCCCTGGACTGCTCCCGGCTGCCGACCAAAAACGACCCCAACAACCTCTGCATGGAGGCGCCCAACAACGGCTCAGATGAGCCACCCAAAGTCTCCCACACCCAGCCTCCAGATTTCAGACCACAGCGGCCTCTGAGCGGGCAGGACCTGCAACTTAAAGACAGCGGCAGCAAGCAGACGTGCAGCAATCCTGGCAAGTTCCACTTTGTGGAGAAAAGTGAGTCCTGTGCACCTAAATGTTACCCCAAAGTGGATGTATACTGGAGTCAGGGAGACAAGCAATTCTCTCTGGTGTGGATGGCCATCTGGTCCATCCTCTGCTTTGTCTCCAGTGCCTTCACGGTGCTCACTTTCCTCATAGACCCGCAGAGATTCAAGTACCCAGAGAGACCGATCATCTTCCTCTCCATGTCCTACTGTGTTTACTCTGTGGGCTACCTCATCCGACTTTTTGTGGGAGCTGACAGAATAGCCTGTGACAGAGACAATGGGGTCCAGTATATTATCCAGGAGGGTCTGGAGAGCACCGGCTGCACCATTGTGTTCCTCATCCTGTATTATTTCGGCATGGCCAGCTCCCTCTGGTGGGTTATCCTGACCCTCACATGGTTCCTGGCTGCGGGGAAGAAGTGGGGTCACGAGGCCATCGAAGCCAACAGCAGCTATTTCCACCTGGCAGCGTGGGCCATCCCGGCTGTGAAGACCATCATGATCCTGGTGATGAGGAAGGTGGCTGGAGATGAGCTGACGGGCGTCTGCTACGTGGGCAGCATGGACGTTAAAGCTCTCACAGGCTTTGTGCTCATTCCTCTCTCCTGCTACCTTATTATTGGCACTTCGTTCCTGCTGTCGGGCTTCGTGGCCCTCTTTCACATCCGTAAGATAATGAAAACAGAAGGAGAGAACACAGACAAGCTTGAGAAGCTGATGGTCCGCATTGGGGTCTTCTCTGTGCTCTACACCGTCCCGGCCACCTGCGTCATCGCCTGCTACTTCTACGAGAGGCTCAACATGGACTACTGGCGCGTCCTGGCTGGGGAGCAGAAGTGCATGGACAGCAGCGGGCCGGAGTCGGACGAGTGCGTCATGAAGACTTCCATCCCCGCCGTTGAGATCTTCATGGTGAAGATCTTCATGCTGTTGGTGGTGGGCATCACAAGCGGCATGTGGATCTGGACCTCAAAGACGCTGCAGTCGTGGCAGAATGTGTTCAGCAGGAAGCTAAAGAAGAGGACGAGGAGGAAGGCTGCCAGTGTGTTCACCAGCAGCAGGCCTTACATCAAACCTCACCCATCTCTCAAAGGGCCCAATACTAAGTATGAGCCTACACGGCCCCCTCCGACATGTGTATGAGCTGGCTTTCTTTGTATAAACCCAAAAATATGTGTAAAGCCCTTACCCTAAACAGGACTTTGTAATCAGAGTGCCATCAAAAGAATCAAGGTTTATGTTTTATTTATGCAAACTCCATTGAAGATCATGCAATGTGGGTTTTTTTTTTGTATCTTGAGCCATCTCATGCAACAAGAGCTGCCTTTGTTTGAGAAAAAAAAAACTGCTACTCCTGGATTCACTTATCCTATTGAGGAACTTGGTAGAGGAAAAAAAAATCTTATTGTTCCCAAGACAAAAAGAGTGGAATAAACCATTTGGACGTGCCATGGGGTTACTTGAATAATGTGCAATAGATGTTTTCCTTACAGGCAAAAAAAAAAAGACACTTGTACTGTTAGTGACAGATTACAGACAATGAAAGGACCCCACAGACAATGGAGGCAAATGGTCAGAGAGATGAGTGTTGTGTTTGGAGGCTTTTTAATGGAAATCGAGGCAGTGTCATATATGTTTGAACTGGAGTGAGAGCAGCTGTTGAAAAGACCTTACGAACTGCCCCTATTGTGAGGCAAATCCACGCCATAAATTAATCAAGCACTCGTTATTGAAAAAGTTATTTGTACACGCGGTTGAGTTTTCCATTTTGTGTGTGTGTGTGGGTGTGTGTGTGTGTCTTTGCTGTTTTATAGCACAAGGGAACGTTTGTATATATTTCTAAAAAAAAAAAAAAAAAAAAAACCTTGAGATTTTATAGAAAAATTAATAAAACGTTCTAGTTTTAAATGTTTGTGAAGGTGCATTTTGTGTACTGCAACTCTGTTTTCTTGCCTCTGTTGGAGTTCTCACACATGCAGCATTTTAATACATCAGAAACATTTCAATCAATGTTTATTTGTGAATGTGGGGGCGTGTCAGAGCTGGGTTTTAACATACAGAAAATGACACATCTTTACTAAAGTGTTAACTAATGGTTTTATGACCAGTTCAGAGCAGCTCATACATATAAAAAGGATTTAACCGCGCGCATAAACGTTGGCACTGTCATCTTGTTTTTAAATGCTCAGGAGAAAACAATGGGACGTTTATGTCTGTCATCCTGCGACTTCCTCAAAGACAACTTCAAGCCAAAGAATGTGACATGAGAGGATTGTCTTTCCTGTTTATGCTCAGCACAAATAAGGCAACAAAATCACTCATGCATATAGGTTTAGTCTTAGATCACAATGTTATTCTCAGGTTAGAGTACGTGCTGAGAAAATTCACCTTGAAACAGCGTGCACAATTACTCCTGTTAGTCGGCATTACAGCCAATGTTCATAAAGATGAAAAGTGAGTGAAGACCTAATCAAAAGGACATCAGAGTTTTGATAACCTGTTAATGATTTTTATTTAATATTCCTCACCACCTTCATGCTGGATATTTATACAGCCCTGAAGCTGAAGTGAATATAACTTCATTTTAGTCCTATCTCTTCCCCCTCTCTCTCTCTCACTTTCTCTCACTTTCTCTCACTGTGTTGCATGTGTCGGTGCGTATCAGCGAAGAGGGTGTGTGTGTGTGTAGGGGGGGGTTATACAATAATCCAGCTCTCATTCAGGACAGGATTAGACTGTTTGAAGGGTTTGACTTTGAAAAGAGAGAATCGCTGCAAACCAAAAATACAGAATATCTGTCATCTCTTCTCTTCTTATCAGCGGGGCATAGTGACATTTCAAAAGACACATCTGGCCTGGATTTGAAGTAGTTACATATTGACTGAAGAGGCTTTCTAAAGCATGAGCAAACCGAATATATTGTGTGGTATCCTGAGAGATTTGGTGTTAAACGATCCATACACTGTCAACAGTTTCAAGGGACATGAGGCACAAGTCTAGTCTTGAATCCGAGCAACAGAAATTGACTTTTGTCTTGACAGTGCTGTCAGAGCAACAGTAAAACACGGATACTTAAAAGTCAGTGACTACATGTACGTAAGTATGTCAAACATAAGACAGAAACACATGAGAATATGGATACATTTGTAAGCTTAATAAGCATATTTGATGCAGTTTTGGAGTACACGGCCTTTTCTACCTTTATCCGCCTCACTTTCAAATCCTTTTTTTTGGAGAGTTAAAACCGATGCTGGAGAGTCCTCTCTGGTCTAATAAAGTTTCAGAAGTGTAGTAATGCTTTATCCTGCAGGGCATTCAAGTTCCAGCGTCAACCCAACCCGTTTTAACAGTCAAAAGCACATGACTCACAACCTTTATGTGGCTGAATCAAAGTCAGCCAGTGTCTATTGATACTCTGAGTTGCGAAAAAGGTGTGAGTGCTTCTGAGAGCTTCAACAGAGGCCACCTGGATAACAGCCCCCGAGGTGTCTGGGAAGGCTGTAAATATAAATGACAGTTACCACCCCCCTCCAGGGCTTCTTCAGCCAAGCAGGCTTCACTTCTCTTCTTCTCTTCTCTTCAAAGGAGGGGAAAAATCCTGCTCAGAGCAAGGGCAAAGTATTGCTGGCAAGAAAGTTTTTTTTTTTTTTTTTTGGAAATCACACCCAACTGTACGTATCAATGGATTCAGGCTTCTTTAAAAAAAAAAAAAAAGAGTAAATCTTATTTCATCAGATCACAGGTTTATCAAGCCAGACGTGTCTCTGTCAGTGGAGTTGAAACATCTTTCGTGTGGTGTCGCTGATCATTAAACGTTCCTTGTGATGACATGTTTTACAAGGCAAAGTGGGGGGGAATCCCGCCACGACCATGTGACTAAGGCTGATGAATCTCAGACCCACGTATCCATAAACTCCACCAGGACGATTGCCATCACCCCGCACTCATCCACTTCCTTCATTTCAGTCTGTCTGCTGTGGCATGCAGGGGGATGGAGGTGTCTGTTTTGGCTTGTGAAAGCATCAAACTGTTGATAATTACTCGATTTGATTTAATCAAGCCTTCATTTTCAGATTTTCACACTCTGTAATTGAGCTGATGTAAAGTGTCTTTGCGGAGTGAGCTGTATTACCAACATAAAGTTGACATGACAGAACAATTAAGCCTTGTCTCCATGTCAAAGGCTCGTTTGGGTTCCACCAGACCTTAAAATTACACTCCTATATCAACAGACGACTCCACCTTGTTCTTCTCTCGGCTGTGTTGTTGTAGGTGAGGCTGCAGAGCAACACCTTTTTACTTTGTCTGCTGTTTTTGCAAGCAGTCATAAAGTTCTCTGACACAGTGACATAAATCATGTTGCAGGGATGACTGGTGGCTGTGGCAGCTCCTCTTTGATCAGGCTTTGTGGAGACGCCCCATGTCCTCATCCTCAGCTGCTCCAGCAGCACCTGTTTACCAGTTCAGGCCTGTCTGTTTGGAAAGCAGTGCTTAGCCTCCTCAATGTCATAGACTCATACACGACGTACAACATACACACAAAGGAATTTGGCTTGTGCTCGGGGGGGTGGGTGGATTTCTTCCAACATGTATGCTCCTAATGCGCCGATTCTTGGCACTTGTTTCTCTTATTAGACAGCTGCTCTAAATGTAAATCTGTCGCCTTTTTTGGAGAGTTTGGCTGCACCAGAGACGAAGAATAGCACATCATGACAACTGAAGCAGCAGCAAGTAAAGAGGTTATTGAAGAAAAAACTTTACAGAGAGAGCGGCAAGTCTCATAGACCAAAGTGTTATCAGAGAATGCAATGAAAGCACACTTTCATCCCTCAAGTTCTTCTGGTACATAAATCCAGAGTTCTGAGGATCATGGTTGAAGGAGGTGTGGGTGGGCGTCATGTTCTCAATCGATCCATATAGCAAAAGAATCTAGGGCGATGCAAGAGTACAGTATATATGCCCAATCTGCAGACACAGACACACAAACACACACACACACACACACACACACACACACCCCTCTGTCTGCTGTAGAGGCATTTGTTCCCAGCCACTGCTGAAGGTGAGAGTAATTACATAAAAACCTGGCAACAATGAGTTCTCTGCCTGCAAGGCGGGGGCAGGACACTTTTTTTTTTTTCAAATGCATAATGAACTGCCTCGCAGGCCCTCTGCTGATCAAACAAGTGTTTGATAGTGGCTTTGGTTTGAAAGACGACTGAATATGTTTATTTGCATGTGGAGAAGTGAGTGACTTTGAGGTGGAGATCAGGCAGATTAGTGTTAACTGACAGAGACCTGTGCAAACAGACACTCCCCCTCCTCGCATACAAGAAGGGCAGCGGCGCACTTCCTCGGAGGACTAGTTAGGCTGAATGCAACATCAGAGCGTGGCAGACATTGTTCTCTTTATGATAGCCTCCTCCGTTAAGACTCCCTTTTTTCTTCCTCATAAACCTTGCCTTGTTTGGTTCGGTGCATGTGAAAGCATGCACACTGATATCTGGCAAACTACACAAGAGATGAGAACACCAATAACTGGCGGCTACTCATCAAAGATGTTTTCTTCGAATTCATTTTAGAAAATTTCTCCAGAAACATGCACACGCCGCACAAAAAACACAGCGCACACTGTGCAACAAATGGAAATTGGATAAGAGCCGCAAGGGGATTTCCAGTAGATCATATCAGACCACAACATCTCATCAAGATTCAGCGAGGTTCAGGCAGCATGATCATCTCTGTAAACTTAATTTAGAATGTTTTTTTAGATGACCAAATGTTCCAGTTTGCACAAGATTGAGCCTGGTCAACCCGGGTATGAGAAATAGCTGTAAAACTGAAGACTAAAATGTCCCAGTTTTCAACATTCACTACCAGATTTTCCTGTTTTTCTCGACAATATAAATATTATATTTGACCCTTCTTTCGTCAAGTACCTGCCAATGAAAACACATTCATGGCTTCCAAGGTGTTGAAATTTGTGCTAAGCACAAACGGCAGCCTCCGTGGTTGTGATGTGAAGCCAATGTGGAAGTGCCAAAAAAACTGCAGTTCCTCAAACGTCCACTTCAGGCTGGCTCCAGAAGTGAGTCAGTCTCCATAAGTCCCCATGTTAAAATGTCCAACTTCACAGCAGAAATAAACATGTTTACAGCCTGGTACAAAAAACAGTTTTGGTCTCTATAGCTAATTTCCCTGTTCCTGCCAACTGTACTGAGGGTTGATTTATTATCAAACTCACCTTTCAAATAAGGCTAAGGCTTAAAGTTATGCAGAATTAACAGCGTGAGCACTTTGATTGACAGGTAAGTGCCATTACAGATGGCTTGTTTGAGCATCCAAGCGTCATTCTGCCTCAGGTCTGCTGATGATCCACGTCTTTACCAATATTTATATCAACCGGGAGGTGAAAGAAGCAGTACATCCAACATGGTGGCCGCCATTTTCGGCTTCAAATGTCATTCTTTAAGCACTGATATAGTTGTCCCCCATCCTGATGAAAATGTATATGGTGCATAGATAAGTGCATACATGTGCATGAACATGAACGAGGCAGGCTCGAGGGTCCTCATTTGGGCCTTTGAAAATATGTTCATCCTATGTTCTCAAGCTTTAATCCTTACAGAAATAGCTATACATTTGGGAAAATATGCTGATTCACACTCTTGCTTGAGAGTGAGATGAGAAGATCAGCACCACTTTCATGCCTGTACGCAGCAAGTATGAAGCTACATCCAACAGCTGGATAATTTAGCTTAGCACAACGGGGAAAGCTAGCACAGTCAGCTGTTTGGACACATGTAAGAAGCTAAATTAATCTAAGCTAAGCTGTTATCCTTATATTTAGCAGACAAACTATTAATCTTTTTAATAACAACAAGTAGAGCATAATGTTCATGTTCTCCCCCATCACAATGACAGATATGAAACACAACACAACACTCTCAGATCTAAGGAAGTAGTATTACTTCCTAAGATCTGAGAGAAGCGCCAGCACCCATGTGCTGCAACGTGACTGAGAAGGCAAGTGTGGTTAGAGGGATGTGAATAGTCTGGTGTCAGCTGGAAGCAAAGGTTCTTTCGCCATGGTTTGATTTAGCAGCAGACTCTAATCTGCCACCTTCCTAAGCCACACTGCAAAGAGGGCTGATCATTTTAAAAACACAGCTGAATTACAGGGGCGGCTTTCTTTTGTCAATGGACATTCTCATACACACACACACACACACACACACACACACACACACCCCACACACAAACAAACTCTTTGTGTTTAAGCTCATGTCTAAAAGCACATACGTGTATTCAACTGCATGTGTGTGTGTGTGTGTGTGTGTAACCATGCTCCTGTTTGTCACATGTAAGAGAAGACAGCGACAAGATTGACAGCGGAGTGCAGAGAGCCAGAGACACAACAGGAGACTGTCTACATGTGTATATATTTTTGTGCGTGAGTTTTACAGACACTATAGGAGCTATAGAGGGACAGACAGAAGGAGAGGGGATGATGATGGATCTGGCAGGGCTCACGAACACCGCTGGGAGAAAATGCCTGTGGTTCAAAGACACTCTGAGCAAACTTAACAAAGAAAGATGGCACAGAGGGGGAGAACATGAAAGGAAACTACACAATCATCTCTCACATAAACTTGGAGAAAACATCCTGGCCCTGCTGGCTGAATATACTGTAAGCAGACATTTGACTATTTTTGCATAAACTAAAGGCAGCAAGACACAAAATAACACAACTACTACTACCATCCCTTTAATAATGACTTACTAACGCGACTTCAGGTACGAATGTAAACTCCCAAAAACTTTGAATTTTAATTGTGAGCACACGGCTCGATGCATGCGTTCTAACCACTCACTGATCTATAAAATCCATCAATCGGTGCATTTTCTGTAACCGCTTATCGTCATCAGGGTCTCGGGAAGCTGGAGCCGATCCCAGCTGGCACTGGGCGAGAGGCGGGGCACACCCTGGACAAGCCCCCAGTTTATCGCAGGGCTGACACATAAGACAAACAACCATTTATACTAACAATTCATCAAATTAGAAATGACCAAGGCTATTTACTTAGTATACTTTATTGTTAAGAAGTGATACAAACTCGTCAAAAGTCATAATCAAACTTCAAGTGTACCAAACCCAGTTTTTTTTTTTGCTCACACAGTCATGATTTTGGTATCTTTTTGAAGTGTGACTCATAAAGTATATGAGTCAGATCAGTGAGAACATCATCAATCACGTGGAATCTGATCTTTTCAATTGTGATTTAGGCCACATGGGGATTTAAAAAAAAAAAACAGATTCTTGCTTGACCACATCCTGCTGATGGACATTTGCAAAGCAAAATTTCTTCAGAATGCAACACACAACACACTAAAACACAGCGCATACTGTGAAACAAATGGAAAATGGGATAACAGGCGCCAGGGGAGTTTCAGTAGAAGACGGATGGACATTTGCAAGTGACAGAAGAAGCATTCAGCAGTAGCAATACCACAATGTAAACATACAAGAAGAAGAAGAAGTCCTGCATTGAAAATAAAAGTAAAAATTGGACCTTGTGAGTGATGATTGCTGATATATTCATGTGTAAGTAGTATTTTACTGTTGTAGCTGGTGCAGGTTGCAGTTCATTTGAGCTACATGTTGGGAAGTTTAATCGAGTTTGAAAGAATAATTTGACATTTGGAGAAAAATGCTTCTTGTTGCCACCGCGGGTTCTTTGGCACAGACGACGTACAAACAAATGACTTTAGATTTTATCTTTTTATTTTCACCAGTGCATACAGTGCATTGAGACGTTTTCAGGCTTCCTGGGCGTCTGAGACCTCTCGTCTATGCAACCCTTGCTACCGTCTTGCACTGGCTTTGTCTGCTCCGACTGCTCTCCCAGGTCCGGCACACTACTGTGTTAAAAAGGGAGAGTGATTAGTTAACTGGATGCAGGTGTGCCAATCACTCTCACCTGGCCCTGCTCTCCTGAGCCCTCTCAGGGGGAAACAGTTAGCGTGGTTATGTCCCACAGTAACTTTATAGGATAGAGCCAGGCTAGCTGTTTTCAGTTTTACCGTTTTGCATATTTAGATCTCAGTTTCAATCTATGCACACACGATGACAGCAACAAAAATATAATGCAGTGTCTGTTTTTGGATTTGACTTGCACACAGTCCACTGTGGTTGTTCAGTTACTTGATATCCTCATGATCCCGTATTTGCAATTCAAAGTCTTGTTTTGATATGCACACAACTACACTGTTTGTCAGCTTGCTTGAGTTTTCACTGCTCAGGTTTGGGCCACATTCTCTTCAGTATAGCAAGAATCTTCGCAGAGTATTTCTTTTTTTTTTTTTTTCTTTGGGCATCAAGTTAATATGAATGGGCATGCACAACACATAACATGTGTTGCTCTACGGCGGTCCAAGACAATGTCCCATTTTGCTCCCAGCTTGCTTTACGCAGTGACAGGACTGGAAGCAATTTGGGAAAAGTATCGAGGAACAGTTGAGATGATAAATGACTTTATTGTTGGCTTTTGCGACTGTATCTGATACCAGTGCATGTGTTCCTTTGAGTAATCAAGCTATTGCATGGAGAAAGAATCTCGGTTTCCTGGACACTGGTGGCAGGCCAGATTGTCTGGTCCTGATAATAGTAATGGGAGTGATGGCAGCAGCAGCTAATTTACACAGAGAAGGGGTCAAGACCTACTTATCTGGCGTGAGTGGAAAATAACGGCCCACTTAAAGGGCCAATCTGTGATTGCAGTATGACAACCCAGCTGAAACACTTGTGCCCCTCTGCTGCCTCTGTTTACATAGTGACTTACTGGCTTTGAGACATTTCTTCACACTGAAATGTATTTCCTGAGCTTTTGATGTGAGACTTGAGGCTGCTCGAGGTTTGTTTATATCCGTAAACTTGTCAACGCTTGAATGAAATGCACTTGTATTTTTAGTTACAATGGGTTAGGAAAGTTTCCAAAAGATTTATTTCTTTCTACATGTGAAAGTCTTCAAGAACAGATGTGAACATAACCAGGATTTACATGGCCAAATAAAAAAACAAAACAACTGATTGTAGTCCATAAAACAGCTGTCATAAGTACAAGGCTCGAGCCAAAGGCATGCCATCGCACTCGCACTGTGGTAATGGGTGTTCCACAAAAGCACGCAAACTATTTGTCCGCATATTAACTGCACAACACCTGCACAGTATGCTTATGAATCTTCATCATGTAGTGTATCATCTATCTGTATCATATCATGGCTGACATGAAAATGAGGGACTAAATTTAGCTCCCTGTTTGATCAGTGCCTCGGGTCACGGACAACACTTTGAACCAACGTGGTTAGATTCGCAAAACATCATAAAGACAAGCCTCTGTTCTTCTTTCTGCTTTTTCAAAGGCGAGAAGGGAGCAGTACTGCAGACAACAAAATGTTCTATTAAGCAGGAAACACGTGATTTGAAGCAGACGGGGAATCAACTGAAAGGTGGCGCTGCTGCAGGAATACTCAGACAGTACCAGGAGTTTGCTTGCGTGCTTTACAAATGTGTTTGTTTGAATTAAATAGCCTATGGTTCCCAACCTTTTTTTACGTGATATACCCCCTCAACACAGTCAGATACCTATGGCCAAAGGTGTTGATTTCAATTGATTTTAAAGTGGACGTGTGAAATGCTTTATATGTTTAGACTGGTTTGGTAAAGTGTAAACCCACTGTGGCGTCACCCATTGGTTTTTGGACCGTTTTGAAGCCTCGTGGCTGGTGCCATCTTGGTTTGTTGGAGCCAGAAGTGACCGTATTTGGACGAGACCGTCACAAACATTCTCGTATTCCAGCTAAACACTAACTAAAATATCTTTGTGAAAACATTTGAGGAGAGGAGTAGTCAGTGCAGAAACAGAATCTTGATTCATATTTGATCAGCACTGCCTAGTTTGACGGTTTGTCTGTCTGTGTTTCGTGATTCCGGTATGTTGGTATGCTGGACGGACTCACTGAGAATGACATGTCAATCACATCGTAACCACGCACTAAAGCATGCCTAGAGATTGATATCATACACACATGAGGAAACTGTTCACGGAGGTAATAAATCAACTGAGAAGTAGAGTTATTTTTCCATTGCAGTCAATACAAACGTATTTCTTTTTGCAGCCAGTGGAGCTGCCCCCTAATGGTCATTAAAAGAATGCAGGTTTCAGGTACTTCCTCAGAGTCAACTAATCGTATACTGTCCATTTAATTTTAGGTAATTATTCTAATTATTCATCAATTTATTTTGGCTAACTCTTTCAAATGTTTATCCCCTCTTAGTTAACTATTTAAACATGTTTTCATGCTATCTCTATGGCAACGTATGCCTTTAATGTATTACAACTGACCGACCTATTGTAGTTGGCCTACTTGTTATCATTGCAACAATAAATACATCAGATCAGCATCACAACAATTTGCAATCCTATGTGTATTTTTGTCCTGAAAACAAAAATGTGGAAATATTTTTTTCAATCATAAGGTGCTGAGGTGCTCCAGAATCTTTCCACCTGGCAGCTATGTGCCACGAGTTGGGAATCGCCGATCTAACAGACAACAAAGTAACTGAGCCGACTTTAAACTGGAAGCAGGAATGCGTGTGTGCTGATTAAGTGTTGTTTAACCCTGCAGCGAAATCACTCTTTCTGGTCTGAATGCAGCGAGAGGCTGGAAGCAGGTCAGGAGAGGTCAGAGAGGACAGCAAGAGCTTCTTATGTGAGTCGGACACTTTTGAAGACCACTGCAAGGGGCACTGAGTCAGTTCATTGATATTCAAGGATTTGACCCGCTGACAACAGGGATGTCACTGAGGTTAAGACAGCCGTGCCTCTCCGTATTGTGCCGGGCCGAAAAGCCAGGGGGTCCCCCAGTCCCCCCGCCTCTCTCTGTGTGGTTGTCATGGTGAGCAAATCAGTCCGGCTGCACTATGTCACACTCATGTGGGCACATTCTCTCTTTCTTCCTCTCTTTCTTTTCTTTCTCTGACTTTCTATCGTGCTGCTTCACCGAGGGGGCTGCCAAAGAGAGCTTTCTGTCCACTGACAATGCCTGGTGTGTCATGGACATCCCTATACATATACAGTGCAAAGAAGAGCAGCCTCTAAAAAAAATCCAAAGGCTTCACTTCCCCAAAACGCATGGCAACAGATATATTTCCTCTCTGTTGTGCGATCTGAGTGGGTGTTTTGTATCCAAGGACATGTCGGGTCAGGTGGTGAATCCACACTGCAGGTCACCAAGTCCAAATAACCGCCAATCATATTTCATCCCGCAGCTTGAGCGGAGGACTGTTTTGCCTCATGCCAAGTGAGCTGGTGTCATGTGCATTATTACTTTGAGCTACGATTACGCTACGCTGTTTAAATAATGGACGACAGTAAAAGTAAAGCTTGCTGATAAGAGCAAAAAATCAATCAACAGAAATTAATCTGATTCACATTTTGCGGCATATGTTCCTCATAACCTTACTGTGTCTTCTAATGGAAAACAATTGACTGATGTCTGGCACTGCAGTGTCTTGTTGTCACACAAATATGTTCCTAGAGCCAATGTCAAGGAGATTAGGCTGAAGGGAAAATTGCAGCTGTATTTAGCAGTAGAGCTGGCGAGTCGCTTGCTCTCAGGTGATGGGGCATGTCTGTGCCTCACCCAATCTGAACCTGACGGCTGCTGTGGTTGGCAGTGTAATTACAGAGGTTAGGCATAAATCATAGAGCAAAAGGTTGGAGAGAGAGAGACAGGGGGAGAGAAAGTATATAGCCTCAGGGCCGGAGGAGGCCCTGACACTCAGAAACATACTGTTCCCTCCTAAATGCTCTCCCCGTCAGTCCCTTCTTTTACTTTCTTTCTTTCTTTCTTCTTTCTGTCGGTGCTCCCACGCAGTCAAACACAAACATAGAGTTCACATCCTTCCTGTGGCTGGGGCAGTCGGACTATAGTGGGTCCTTTACTGGATCTTGTGGGTCCCTGATTGCACCACACTCTTTCATCCTGTACACATTAAAGCAGTATGCACCAGACCACAGGAAATAACGGCTGCGAATGCTGATGTGGACCTCTGCCGCTCCTCTTGTTTCCACATCCCTCTGGAGAGAAATTTTAGACTCTCTACATGTGTCAAAGATCAAATCTGTCCACATTTTACTCCTCTAAGACGTCTTTAGGGAGTGAAATACAGTACATGGTATTCTACCGCAATACCACATCACTTACATTTTAATATCATGTTTTGCGCATCCTTGCCTTTATTTTGAAGCTGGACAGTAGTGAGGTGACAAGGAATGAGGCGGATGAGAAGGGGGGGTGACAGCCATCAACAGTCCCAGCTAGTGATGTTGCGTACGTGGTGTGCGCCTTAACCACTAGGCCACCAGGACGCCCCACCACATCACTTCTTTCTATTGAGTTAAGAAACTTTTAGTCTCTTTTACGAAGCTCCAAAACACTGACACAGATAAAGACGGACGGCGTGTCTCCACGTCCTTACGTCGACTGCCATCTTGTGCCATCTTGGTATGAAGGTCCCGCCATACACCCACAAGGCTTAGCTGTCAATCATGAAGTGAAACCCCCTTTTTATATATATTATCGGTGTGATAAGAACTACTTAAGATGACAGAAACCATCTATGATTTATGAAGGGGGCTGAGTTTATGACCTGTACCGCAGCCCGGTTGGGAGTGAATTGCTACCCCAAGCAAAGGAATCCAAGTATCTCTGGGACCTCCAGACTGGTGTGGCGTCTGCAGTATTGCGGGCATTGTACTGGACCAATGTGGGGAAGATGGAGCTGAGCCGGCAAGGCAAAGCTCTTGATTTTCCATCTATGTTCCAACCCTCACCTATGGTCATGAGCTCTGGGTAGTAACCAAAAGAATGAGATCATGGATACAGGTGGCCGAAATGAGTTTCCTCCGCAGGGTGGCTGGGCTCAGCCTTAGAGACTCGGACATCCGGAGGGAGCTTGGAGTAGATCTGCGGGCTCCTTTGCGTCAAAAAGAGCCAGACAAGGTGGTTTGGGCATCTGATTCCTTCTTTTGGAGGTGTTCTGGGCACATCCAACTGGCAGGACCCAGAACTTGCTGGTGGGATTACATAGCCCATCCGGCCTGGGAACACCTCCGGGTCCACCAGGAGGAGTTGGAATGCATTCATATTCATATATCTCATGAGTGTGTGTGTAAGCTTTGGTTTTCAGTATGGTTATTTATAGTTTCTTTTTGCCGTTTTCTTGTTTGTTCTCGTTTGATTAACATGAAAGAACTATTCTTTCTTCTAGAACGGAGCACAGCCTTGGCGCTTGATGATGTGATGGCGGTCTGGTCTACAACGTGACACTACTTCCTCTTTTTGCTCCCTGCGGACAAGAGTCATTATTTTGGGGGCGTTTGCTGAAACAACTGGCGCTGTTGTTTTTAGTGAGAGGACAGAGCGCCTCATGACAAATAAACTGAACTTCATGTGTAAAATCAGTAGTGTGCCCCTTGAAGCACCCTTGACTACACGATGAATAACAACATATTATTATAAACACCAACAAGATCACCAGTTTATTTAAAGTACGTGTCCAAAAGATAACCGGCATATGATTGTATTCAAAATGGACAATGGGCTTCTTCTGAATGCATCCCATAAAAGCAGCAAAAAATATTGTTTAGAGGAGTCTTTGATCTTCATCTCTTCATGTTTTCCATCAGCAAAAGAAAGACTTTAGGTCTCTCTCTTTAAAGAGTGCAATCCAGCCCTATTATCAGCATAAGCTGTGTTTAGATATGGCTTTAATTGTGATCTTTTAATTTTCCCAACATTAGACATATTTCAGCAATAAACAAGTACATGATATCAGCTCCACTGACAACCCTGGAATAAGAGAACCAATCTTCTCCGATTGGCAGTCAGCTGTAAATTTCCTCTCTATTATCAAATCATAAGTTCCCCATCTGTTCAACAAGCAGTATCTTCTACTGGAGGGAAAATCTATAGACACGTAGTCACGCCATAATCCACCGAGCCTGAATCATTTCATCCTTTGAGCTCTGAAATGGGAGTCTGCAGCCAGCTGAATTAGGACATATGGAAATTAACATGTCTCTGCCACAGCTGCAATATGCTCCATCCATATCAGACGTAGACGTAGGCGCAGCGCTCAAGGTCAGCGCCTTTCATGTTGAGATAATGTTGCGAAGAAGACAATCAACACTTCTCAATGCGTTCAGAGCCAACGAACGTAATATGACTTCCACTGATCCATAAAATCATTACCAAGAAGCTTTTAACAGGTTCCAAGGACCACGGCTTACTTTTTGAATAAAATATAAACAAGGGAAAATATCAAACCCATTAATCTTTCATTAAGCTCGCCGGATAAAAAAGAATCGCTTAAAGTATCATTCGTTACCATCACTGCGAGTGCAAAAGCCCCCCGCTAACATCAAAGGCTTCTCAAAGAAACAGAGCGGGAGAGAGTCGGTTAGCTGAATTTGGCTGAGAACCAGCTTGTGGTTGGGTTTTAATTTCGACTGACTCATAATGGCACTGAGGAGGAAATGGGGACCTGGTTCTATAATGGTTTTTTTGTGGCATTAAGGCCCTTTTTTGAGCAAACACTCACATAAACAATGTGCCGCTGTTATTAAAAAAAGAGCCGTGGATTCAGACTGGATGTTGACAAAGGTTGAGAGCTCATCCTCATCTTGCACAAGTCTTTGTGTCATTGAAAGATCAGAGAGCTTCTCATGACCAAAGAATGGGGAGACTCCATTTCAGATACATACACTACACACACACACACACACACACACACACACACACACACACACACACACATTTGTGCAGCAGGAAGAGAGGAGGAGGAGGAGGAGGAGGAGGAGTGGTTGGCATGTTTGTGAGGGCGATGTAACAGCACTCTTCAGGAACAGACTTTATATGTTTGGGTGGGGCATCTCGGCACTGCAACTATTTTGCAACTCTTCAATGGAAGACCATAAAATTATTTTGAAAATTCATACTCAACATGTCGTAAATTCTTTGTAAAACCAGTTTTACGGCCACTGTTTCCGCAGAACTAACTGATGTGGCTCATGGCACATTCAACATATTGGTACGATAGAACAGGCCACCTAAAGACAGACGCAGACACAATGATGCTCTTGCTGACATCCTGTCTTTTGCATTAGCTCTCTTGCTGTCATTTGAAAGCACAAAAACAGCCTGGAAGTAATGCCAAGTAGGTTAATAACATGCGGTGGATTAAGGTTTTAGTATAGCTCTGCACTGCCACTGAAGAACCGATTTAGCAGGGGAAGAAAATACCTATCCCAACGTATTTTCCTGACCTGCATCCGCACGTTGAGGTGCATCATCGTCAAAATACAGTGACACGTTCATTTCTGTCTACAGTACACAAAGAGAGCGAAAGTGCCTTCGATTGACTTCAGAGGCCCAGTATATTACATGAGTTAGTCATGGCTCATACTGAATTAAACATGGGAAGAAGAGTTTCTTTTTATCTACAGCCAAAGTACTAAATCTGACCACTGCAACCGATACTCGCCCACTTCAAATCCTCCCTTTGATACTGAAAGCGTAGGAGCTTCAAATGTATCAGTTTGTCCTCATTTTTTTAATGGGTTTTAGTCGCAAACACTGGTTGATGTTTGCAGCTGAAAACAAAATTATACAAAGCACTCTTTTTCTGCCTTGTTCCCTGCAGAGCAAACGTGTCGCAGCTACGTTTTGGTTACTCTTTCATGTCTGTATTTATTCTTTGTTTCCTGCACAGGTAGATTTAATCAACCAACAGCAGGGTGACAGTTTCTCTCCAAATCATCCCTGTTAGGTGCAATAATAATTACATTGGACATGGAGAGACAGGCTTTTGTGATCTCCCACTGTTCTTTGGAGTTGGATGATAGTTAGATAATGCTCTGTTCATCTCAGAGATGTCACAATCGCGTGTTTTTGGTTGCGCCGGGCTCATCTTTGCTGGTGTGTGGAGTTGTGATATTTTTGGACAAGCAAGGATGAAAGCCTAGGGTCCTGTGGCTAATGAGATACTGAGGCAGTGGGAACGATGGTTTTAATTACTGCCCAGGACTGGTCTAAAGGGGGTGATTGCTGAAGCGCATGCTGAGTGTCCTAGGTTGGGAGTTCAGACCGATGCCAGTCATGCTGTGCCTGGCTGCCTTTGATGCTCACTCCCCTCTGCTTTATTCCCACATTGTGCTTATTAGATTCTTTGGTGCTGATGCTTCACTGCACCTTTGTTCAAACCAATGCTTTGGACAAAGAGAGGAATAACCACTGAGATTTCAGCTTCAAACCCCTAGAAAGTTTCAGTGATGCAGAAGGCAACTTAATCTTTTGAGGAAATTAAATCTGCAGCGCTCCCATTGTGTGCTGGTTCTCTGGCACAGCGGAGATGGATTGTGAGTTTGCTCGGCGGAGGCAGCGTGATATTTATTGTTGAAGAATTGAAATGCAGGAGTCCAAAGGGTTGGTATCCAACCATGTATGTAAACTAAAATGAGCGCTAAACATAGGAATTGCTTCTGAAACGATGAAAACCGAAATGGGGAAGATTCCTCCCCGCTGTCTTCTCACATTTCAGGGGGAGAAATCTACAGTAGATTCATGGGCAGGCTGTGAGTCCTCCGTCTCCTCGGCTGCTCCCAGCAGGAGGGTGTTGCTACGTGTCTGCTCTCTGTTCTCCTGCAGCCCAGCTGTGGACCAACCCTTGTTGACTTTTCAGAGATCACATGGCATCCTCACTGTGGCTGGCTCCGAGGGGGCTCTGCCTCTGCAGGACGCTGCTATGGTCAGCACAGGCCTCCTTCCCCCTGCTGGCTTTACCCCCTGCCTCTCTTAAAAAAAATTAAAAAAAGATGGGTTGGGCTCATGTTTGAACACATCAAGCATATTCACAAACATTTCAAATGTATTTCCAGACAGTTTTTCCACTTTACTTTCAGAAATGTTTGCTTTCTGCATTGACTTTATTCTCCGGACAAATCCATGCCCACTGAATCACATCCTTGTCTACCCAGATTCCCTGTATCTGTATACACAAATAATCTCCAACAAGTCAAGGCCACCACCAGAGGGTTTTGTTATCAAATAAAGAGGAAGCGGCATTTGCCAAATAAATGGAACCCGAATGGGATACGTCCTTGGCGTTCAGGCTTGCAGGAAATGTAGATAAGAGATTGAATCATGATGGTGTGTGAACGTTTTGGCTTTATAAAGAGAGATTCAGCCTTATTGTGTGTTTTATTTTAACTGCCTGGTTCACCACAAAGTGTTGAGTTGTTTAAATGGAATTAAACGTCCATTAGAACCACAATGCTGCAGAAAATCTGTCTCTTAAAGGTCCAGTGTGTAAAATTTAGAAGGATGTAGTGACAGAAATGGAATATAATATTCATAACTACGTTTTCATTAGTTTATAATCACCTGAAATCTGTATGTTTCATATCTACAGAGAGAACAGAGTCCACCATGTTTCTACAAGCGAGTGGCATTCAGCTGGTTGCAATCTGCAGCCTCACTGTTAGATCCCATTAAATCCCACACACTGGATCTTTAAAAATCTATTAGAACCACAATGCTGCAGAAAACATTTAAAGGATTTAAAGGACCAGTGTGTAGAATTCAGTGGCATCTAACAGTGAAGCTGCAGATTGCAGTCTTCACGTTTTACCCTCTCCTTCATAGTTTAAAGGAGAAACTATGATGGATCCAAAACACCAAAAAAATGTCCGCATCTACAGTCAGTGTTTAGTTTGTCTGTTCTAGGCTACTGTAGAAACATGACGGTTCAACATGGCAAACTCTGTGGAACAGGACCTGCAGTGCCGGTAGGGCTCATTTTAAGGTAACATTACCACAACGATTCTTATTTTCAGGTGATTATATACTCAAAATTCTGACACACTGGAACTTTATTATGGAAGGAAATCATCTCTTTTTATGGTGCTTTCTCATTCAAAGTCTGTGTGGAACTGATCCACTCCGTCTGATGGAAGTCAACCTCAGTGATTTTGACAATACCAACTGTGCACCATCGCTAACAAAGCCAGAAACTGTTATGGCGTTTTTTCTGTCTTCATTATAAATAGAAAACCAGTCTGTGTCAGATACTGTATGCTTGGTTTGACTTCTTCATTCAGCACGGCCTTAGAAACCCATGGTGCAAGTTGTGTGTTTGTGTGTGTGTGTGTGTGTGTGTGTGTGATGCAGCGCCTGCATCTTTTCCTTTTTTTTTTAAAGGATAAACGCACTGATGCAGAGCAGATTAGGTTCCACGGCAGGCGAGAGAATAATCTAATTTTGCTAACCCGCTTACTGATATCGTGGCACCGTAGCTCCTTATTATTCAGAATCCCCTCTTGTTCTAGATTTGGAGTTCAAGCTTAATGGGACCACTGTGATTCATGTAGAACGAGAGCTTTCATCAGGTTTTGTTTTCATCGTTTCGAACACGAAACGTGAGGCTGAACGCTCCGAGTATCATACAAACACTATCTATTAATATAGAAACATGTTCCTGGCACTGATGGTGATGACCACAATGACATCCTTGTTTGTGATGATAATAAAGTGCAGCCAGTTTGATGTACTAACTGTGTTGCATGGCTCCTTTCATCAGCTTTGGGCCGTAGTATCTCACAGAGCGTGATTAGCGTAAGCGTGGAATCCACACCGCTGGGGGGCTGCAGGGCAAGCTTGAAGCCTGAAGCGCGTTCATCAACGTCCCTGGCAGGGTGCACCTTTCTCAGCCTCGCACTGCTCAGCTTGCAGCCCTCTCCCTGGCCACATTTTCATCTTTTTCTTTCATTTTTGACTCTTGTTCAATGGCCTTTGTTGTTTTTTAAGAGATAGTGGGTTTTTGAAGAAAACTTCTAAGTTTTTAACAGTACTGGACTTTGTCATGTGCACATTGTTCTGCATTTTGACAAGATAAAATTACGTGTGTATAATGTTGAACTGAAGCTGTAACTGTTCCCATGCTCATAGACACAAAAACCCAAGTGGATTTCTGTGTGTTATGTGGCACTCTGTGTTACTTTCCCCTTTTTACCCCCACAATCAATCTTGATGACACTGATGTACCTGCCCTTCTTCTTCATCTCCACCTCAGTCTTCTTCCAGTAGGTAAACAGTGACTGAAGCAGGTCCTCTGCAGACTAGTCCCTCAGGTCTGAATCTCTAATCACTCTTAGATCTCAGACATGAAAGACTTGCGTATACATCTTCATAAAAATGCCCTCTGAGGTGCCAAGTTCTGTTTCAAATGGTGGGATGTGGAGAAGAGAGGAAAACTTTGGGAAGAAATAATAGCTCGTGATCAGGTATCTCTTAAAAGGAGTGGATAAGAGGATTTTTTTGACTTTGTAGAAACATTCTTGACACTTACATTTCTGAATCATTATTTTTTTTTTTATCATCGTCATAAGTTAAACTCACCATGGTCTTGGAGTAAGCCTCAGCCTGAATCCATTTAGTCTTTACTTACTAGCCAACGGGCCCCCTTAAGACTAATTTGTTAAATATCAATATTTTTTATTATCTCGTTATCTCGTGACACTTTCCATATAGAGCACATCTAGACCATGTTCTTATCAGCATATATACACAGATATAAGCACACATAGAAAGAAAGAGCAGCAAGCTAGATTAGACAAAAATAAACGTGTGTAGATATAAATATATATTAATACATACAGTACATAGTAAGATAATAGTGCTTTATGTACAGGAGGTGTTGGCACTTTTACGGTGAGTATGCACAGATTGAGCGTGAGTGATGATATTAAATGTTTTAAATAAACAAAGCTGACTTTTAACAATGAGAATAAATAATTTGGTAGGTTTGGTGGATGTTTGGAGGCACAGGGGTGATTGTTGCTGACACACGTGTGTCTGGTGTTAATCAGAACGATGGCCTGTGGGGACAAACTGTTCTTGTTTATGCTTGTTTTGGAGTGCAGTGCTCTGTAGTTAGAACAGTGACATTTTGTGGAAATGTTCTTACTCTTATTGTGGTGCACACTGAGCTATGGGCTGAAAAGCTTAACTTGACATGTGTCAGTTTGTCGCTGATTTATAATACAGCAATAATGTGTGTATCAGAGCTCTGTGTTTCATCATGAGCAGTGAACCAGCCTTTATGTTTACTGCAGGGGCGTTGCTGCCATCTAGTGGTCACAACTGAGATTACACTGTTTTAAAAATAAGACGCACAGCAGCACTAGATTAAAACGGATCACTCCGCTTAGAAAAAGTAGTTCTTCATCTTTTCCGAGTAATTATTTCAATGACCGTTTAATAACGTCTGTATTAGATTAATACTAAACAAACTGCACTTAATAGGTAGTGATAGATGTCTTATATTAACTGAAGAAGTGTGTAAAAAAAAAATTCAAGCGTATTAATCCTCTCAGTGAAGTGGCCTATAACCTCCTCATCGCGGACGCACCTGTGGTCTTTTTCCGTTGAATAGCGAGTTACGACGAAACTTTATCCAAAAGTTTATGTAAGTATGCTTATTAAAATGTATTTGTTAATATTTACATTCAATTTTATAACTTGAGGACAATTTATAATATATCACGTTCAGATTTTTAATTAGTTAGCTAATTAATCAGTCAAAAAATGGCAATATCATGACGTAAATGTGGTGTTAACGTGTTAAACTTGCTTTTAAAATTTAATATGTTCGTGTCGTGTTCTGTAAAAGGTGGAAAAACGGTTCTAACGGTGAGCAAACCGTTAACTCACGGTAAGCTAAGCTAGCTCGGTTGAGCAACCGGGAACTTGCTTAACGAGCAGGCGCCATTTTGTGCCTTAAAACCTTAGAGTAAAATGTTAGTTAAAGATCTGATAACGTTTAGTTCATGACATTAACGGTTAAAATATTTATTTTTTAAACAGCTGCTAACGCTTGAAACTGTCCGAAAAAGAAAATGACTGGTCGGGCACGAGCAAGATCACGAGGCAGAGCGCGTGGTCAAGAGACCAAGGCACCTGGAGCGGTAAGAGGAGTCTTCACTGTGACCTTCACTGTCTCTTTACGTACATATGTCCGCTTTATCCAGCAGCTGTTTCTGACTTAATTGCATTGAGGTGTGTCTCAGATTTCTTGTTTTTCACAGCAGCTACTTTGACATGAAATCATAGGGTCAAAACTTTAATTTAATTCTGCAGCATAATTTCAGTTGTTGTAAAACTACAAGTGACATCTGAATCTGTGGTTTCCAACCTTTCACCTTAAGGGACTCTGACAGCCTTTGACTGACAATAGATAGATAGATAGATAGTTAGATACTTTATTGATCCCTGAAGGTAGATCATTACAAGTAACAACACAGAACAGGCACGCACTATATACAGGCATGAGGTAAAAAATTTGGTGCCAACAATATATATAGAATAAACCCTGAGGAGGAAGAACATAGGGTTCTACCTATAAAAATATACATATGGACTCTTGTGCAATAACTTGTGCAAATGTGCATTGTGAAAACTTAGTTGGAGAAAGTGCAATTATGAAATCAACTGTTACAGAGTGAGTCTCCTCTCTCTGCACAGACTTAAAATTAAGGCCTCACAACCCCCCCTCAAAGCTTTGCTGACCCCTAGTGGGTGTCAGAATCTCTGGGTTGCTCACCAGTGATCCAAATATCTGTCCCTGTTCAACAGTTGTTGTTAGACATCCACTGTCAGAGTAGGGTGGGCCTTCACAAGACACACCGGTGCAGGGAAAAGAAATAAGTGTACAAGAGATCTTAAACGCATTGCAGTGGAATAACAGTGACGATAATGAGCTCAACCCTGTGGTGGGTATTACATGCCTGCAGTCATGCAGTTCTGCGCGTGTGTGGGCCACAAAATGCAGAAGCAAACCAAGAGGAGAAATTGAACGGCTTAATTGGAAAACTGTTGTGCAAAATGTAAATGGACATTTGGAAATTTGACATAATGCAATTCTGTTTGAACATTGCCTCTGATATAATATTCATCAGAATGCTGAAAATGGGTCAACAAACTGACTTTCTTCACTAGAAAGAATGGGCTGTTTCCTTAAGATGGCATTCCCACACATCCATTTGTTTTCTTTCTGAAGAGCCAGGCTCAAGAGTCTGCACCTGCCGCTGCCCCACCCACAGAGGGAGAGCTGGTCGGTAGAGGGAGGCAGAGAGGTGCTCCAGGACCCTTTTCTGGAGATGGTAAAGTCAAAACATGCAGTCATCATATGTTTTGTTTCTTACGTCTATTCCTTTTTTTGGAAGTCAAAATGTGTATCGTAGACAATGAACTGAGAACTTTTCTATGAGTAAAGTTAACTGCAGTGCAGGGGACTTGGGTATTTCATGTCGGGGTTAAAAAGAACATGGGAAATACAGGACTGGTGGAGTATGGACTCCATCTGTGGTGATCCCTAAAACATTTTCTATGCCTATCATAAGTTCTCAGGACTATTGAGTGTGGTTCATTTAACGTCTGATTTTTTGCATCAACGTGTACGAATGCTGGCTCTGATGGTTTGAATTTGTTTTTATTAGCTCTTCTACAGATATCAGTTGGCTTTCAGCAGGTGAAGCTTGGAGAAAGAGGTGGCCGCCGCCGCGATTTTCACGATGCAGGGATCAACACCAGGCAGGCGATGGAGCACGTTAAGGACTCGAAGACTGGTCTGTCATCAATTGATGTTGATTCAGCAAATTTTGTCATTGGTGGAGAGGATTATAATTTACTCCCTGAAATTGTGTGTGTACTTCCTCAGGAACGAGCGGTACCCCCATTCATTTGACAGCAAACTTCTACCGCATACTGTCCCGCCCTCAGTGGGTTCTCTATCAGTACCACGTGGACTACAACCCGCCAATGGAGTCTCGACGCCTGAGATCTGCGCTGCTCTTCCAGCATGAAGAAGCACTTGGCTCAGCGCGGAGCTTTGATGGAGCCCTGCTTTTTCTGCCTCACAGACTGCACAGCAAGGTAATCTGATCATTCAAACATCCAACACTTACATTAAAACAAACTGAAGACACACAACTGTTTTAACAACTGCCCTGTTTGCAAAACTGTTTCTTTGAATATGATTTGAAGGTTTGGTGGTAGAGGGGAGAGTTTGTTTGGTAAAGTTTGCTCCCTCCTGACAAATGTTGGTTTTCTTTCTTGTATTTAGGAGACTGTGCTGCACAGCGAGACGAGGAATGGAGAGAAGGTTCGGATAACCGTCACCCTGACAAATGAACTGCCACCCACATCTCCAATGTGCATTCAGTTTTACAACATCATATTCAGAAGGTAAATTTTCCAGTTTTCAGGTCTCTTAAAAAATAAGTAAAGCTGGATCTTTAGAAAGTTCCAAAATTCTCATTAACAGTAGTTTTTAAATTTCCACAGGGTCTTGAGAATTCTCAACATGCAGCAGATTGGACGCAACTACTACAACCCCAAGGATCCACTCAACATCCCAGTGCACAAGTTTGTTCATTCGTCTTTGTTTTGTTTTTCATGTGAACTATTATTTTTTTCACATCCTGAAGTTTAAAAGTGAAAGTGATTGTCCCAGTAGACCGATTTAAATCCAGTCAGAAGCTGTAGCAGAGTTCACTTTTCTGAACTTGTTAGTGGGCAGTCTAATATGATGGTAAACAACTGTTTTATTAAATTTGGAATGAAACACTTTGCACCTGTCCCCGCTATCCTAGGCTGACCATCTGGCCAGGCTACAGCACCACCATCCTGCGGTACGAGTCGTCCATCATGCTGTGTATTGACTTGAGCCACAAGGTGCTGCGTAGTGAGACAGTCCTTGACTTTATGGCCAACCTGAGGCACCAGTGTGGAAGTCACCGCTTCCCTGACATCTGCGCGAAGGAGCTCATCGGACTCATAGTCCTCACAAAGTAGGATCCACATCTTATACTCACATTCTTGGATTAATATGCAGAAGTTTTGAATCTTTGTGATACTAGGCTTGGAAGTGATGCGTCGGTTTCAAAAGCACCTCTGTGTAACTGGACTTGCTCTGTTATTCTGTTGCCTCAATTTTTAGATACAACAACAAAACCTACAGGATTGATGATATCGCCTGGGATCACACTCCCAACAACACCTTCACGAGGAGAGACACGGAGATCTCCTTCAAGAACTATTACAAGAATGTAGGTGTCAAGTATTGTGGGACAATAAACAATATGCTTAGTTTATACATACATACATACATATACTTATATATACTTTAGTTGGAGGATTGGGATTGGACAAAGAGAAGGAAACAAATATAGACTCAAAACTTGATAGACAGGTGTTTAAAATTAGTCCCCCATCTTCAAGTTTAAGGTGACTTGTGGAATTCATAGGCTAGTCAGAGCACTTAAACGTTAGACTTATTCACGGACTTGTTCATTCTGTTCGAAGCAATATGGCCTGGACATCAGCGATGACAACCAGGTCCTGCTCGTCAGCCATGTGAAGAGGCTGGGTCCTGCTGGAGCTCCCCCTCCTGGCCCGGCCATGCTCATCCCAGAGCTGTGCTACCTCACAGGTCACCTCTCTTATTCTGCAGTGTGTTATTCTTTATGCTAGTGTCAGCTGTAGGATATGATCCAAACATTTCCATGAACTCACTGTGGTTCATGATTTATTTTCATGAATAAAAATCAAAAACACACCAGTCTGCTGCAGAACTTGTCTGTTTGAATGTCTTCCATGGTAAAGTATAACCATGAAGATAAACTTGTTGTGTTTGACAGGTTTGACCGACAAGATACGATCTGACTTCACCATCATGAAGGCCTTGGACAAGCACACCAAACTATCACCAGAGGATAGAGTGGGAGGCGTCAACAGATTCATCAGTACCATACAGAGGTAGGCGATAATCAGTGTGACCCCCTCATGAAGGCTCTTCACTGTACTCATCTCAGCGGCTTGTGTAATTTGTCTGTTCATATGCACAGAAGTTTAAACATAATTTTGTTTCCCTGTCAACATCTTCAGGCAAGTTTAATCCCAGGCTTTGATTTAAATGCTAAAAAATGATTTCTTAGGAATGCTGACGCACAGGCGGAGCTGGATAAGTGGGGCCTCAACTTTGATTCCAAACTCCTAAATCTGAATGGCAGAGTCCTCCCGAGGGAGAGGCTTTTCCAGGGATCAAGATCGGTATAATTTGCTTGTGGTTACATAAATTTGCTCTTCTGAATACATTAAATTGATTTATTCATATGATTTAATTGAGAGATTAACATAATTTGTGTCACCTAGTATGATTACGACCTCAAGGATGCTAGCTGGAGCAGACAGATGCGTGGCATGCCTCTGATCAGCGCTCCTCCGCTGGAGAACTGGATCATGTTTTACACCCATCGCTGCGGCAATGAAGCCCAGTCCCTCCTGCAGACCCTCAAAGCAGTCTCGAGTCCTCTCGGTATCCGCGTCAAGAACCCTATCATGTGAGTTCTAGCAAGAGAACAATGTATTCTACAGGCTTTCTGGATAATTAGTTGTGAAAGTCCAACTGATATCCTTGCAATATTTGTTGTAGGGATCACGTAACCATTTAATGCACAAACTTCCTGATGCTGAAGAAACCAGAGTGTGGAATACATTTAAATACACTACATTGTTTATTAGGTACACCTAGCTAAAGTTAATGGAGTCTAATGAGCGTCATGGGGGGTTACCAGGGCTTCTTGATTTTAAGGGGTGCAAGAAAACATGTTAAAAATTAATATTTGTATCTTAGTATTTTATTTGTTTCTGTGAATCAAACTAAACAAGATTATTATAGAAACTATTAAACTATTGTAGTTTGTGGTGCTGTTGATCTGTTATCTTATACTGGGAGATGTTTTGTGTTGTTGTCCTTTGATTCAGGATCGAGTATGAGGATCACCAGGAGTCTCTTCTCAGAGCCCTGAAGCAGAATGTTGGACCCCAAACACAGATAGTTTGTGACCTTCATATGTTTGACTTTTGCCTAATCAATGCTGTCACATTTCTTATGTTGTATGTATGAGACCTTTGAGTTCTTTCTGTCTGTTAGCTGGTGGTGATCCTCCCCAGTGACAGGAAGGACAAGTACGACACCGTCAAGAGGTTCCTTTGTGTGGAGTGTCCCACTCCCAGCCAGTGTGTGGTGGCCCGTACTCTGAGACGGGCACTCATGTCTGTGGGCACCAAGATTGCACTGCAGATGGCTTGCAAAATGGGAGGAGAGCTCTGGAGTGTGGAAATCCCTGTAAGTCATTCATTTGACACACAAGGTGTGTCCTCAAAGAATTAAGATGTCAGATGTTGTTTTGGAGCAGAAGCAGATGGAGAATACAAATGGTACCGTGTCACTAATTTTAAGACACTAAGCATTCAAGAGAAATCAGTTTTAGGGTCTGAATCGGGTTTTGTGAGTTGGTTTGTTAAGGTTGGGTTTAAATCATGCAAGTTAACATTACACTGTACTGCTTACTTGTCCCACCAGCTCAAACATGTGATGATTGTGGGCATCGACTGCTACCATGACACTACTGCTGGGAAAAGGTCCATCGGCGCTCTCGTGGCCAGCCTCAACCAGAACATGAGCAGGTTAGTTTGTACAAGCAGCTGAGTGTTTCCTCCTTAACTGGACCTTAGTCTATAGTGTGAATGCAGTAATATAGCCAGTAAGTTTGAGTGTGATATTTTGAATTTCTTTGTCAAGGTGGTTCTCAAAGTGTGTGCTGCAGGACAGAGGTCAGGAAATCATGGACGGACTGAAGATGGCCTTAAGTGGTAAGTTTCTTTCCTTAAGTTGACAAATTTATTTTATTAATATACACGTTAATCAACTATCTCAGCATAACTGTCACAACTTTGTTTTCCAGCTGCACTGAAGGACTACCTGCATTTCAACAACTGCCTGCCTTCACGCATCATTGTGTACCGAGACGGGGTGGGAGACGGCCAGCTGCACAGCGTGGTCAACTATGAGGTCTCCCAGATCATGGACTGCATCAAGTCCATGGGGCACGACTACATGTGAGTTCTTCATCTTTTAAGTCTTCACAAAAAGCTATGTGAAATCTCCAGCGTGCTGACATCGCTTCTACCATGTCACTAGTGCACAAGCTCACTCACCAAAATAATCCGAATAAAGCTTCAGTTCTCCTGTAACTTGCCAGTTTTTGATGGAGCCTCTTCATCTGTCCGTCGTAGGCCCAAGCTGAGTGTGGTGGTGGTGAAGAAGCGCATCAGCAGCAGGTTCTTCGCTCAGATCAATGGCAAAGTGTCCAACCCTCCCACTGGCACCATCATTGACTCAGAGGTCACCCGTCCAGAGTGGTGTGTGTTGTTGTGTGTGCGTATTTTGATTTACTCATTTAGTAGCACTGCTATTGAACTGCTGCGACCTTTGTTTATCAGGTACGACTTCTACATCGTGAGCCAGACTGCCAATATGGGATGCGTCTCCCCAACCCACTACAATGTCGTGTACGACACAAGTGGACTGAAACCTGATCACATGCAGCGGCTTACCTACAAGCTGTGCCACATGTACTACAACTGGCAGGTAGGCTGAATATTTTGGATATTTAAGAAGAATAACCATTAGAGCTGATCACACAATCACTGAGCCAAATAAAGTGGTAATAAAAGTCAGAGTGATTTTGAAATCGACATGCTCAAATTTATTTTCCATTTGTGCTTTAGGGGTTGATCCGAGTGCCCGCTCCCTGCCAGTACGCCCACAAGTTGGCTTTCCTTGTGGGTCAGAGCATCCACAGGCAGCCCCATGTGCAACTGGATAACCTCCTCTTCTACCTGTGAGGTTAAAAACACGAGGACTTTGCTCAGCTTCCTTCTTAAGATCTTTATGTATGTCAGCCTTTTTGTTAGATTAATTTAAACTGGAGGGAAGTTTTCTAAGTTGAGTCTTGACGATGCTAAGAGTTTGTATTTCTAGCGTCAGGTTGAGTTACAGTTTAAGAGGTTTGTGTTACATATTGAAGGCTGATGCAAAGACAGAGCCCCAGTTTAGAGGTCCAAAGCATTTGCATATGTTAAAATAATATATATACGCACCCTGTCTATTGTTTGAAATACACTTGAGGTTTGCAAAGCGGTTAATCCAAACAGTTCCTGAAGAGGAATATTTCCAGAACTACATGTCAGCATTGTATTCACTTAAAACTTAAAGTTCATGTTTTGACTTTTGAGCAAGGACAAATATCTAAGTTAAGCACCTGAAGTCTTTATTTATTTATTTCCTATACCAGTGAGCCTCCTGGTGATTTGTAGATTTTGTCCTCCACAGTGGGGAGTAAAAAATCTGCTGAGATGTCTCATTTTTGTTCGTAATGAGGCTGATGTTGCTGTGATGCATTTAATAAACGTTTGTTTGTGTTGTATATAATTTCTGTGTTAAGTTAAATTACACATGCAAACATTACAAAATATCAAATTTATTTAGATTATTTTTTTTTTTTTTAGAAAAGATTGCACATGCACACCCACACAATAATTTGTAACCATCAATATAGGCTGATAATTCTTATCATAAAGCTAGCACACAATTGCAGACTTTTAAACAATATGGTCTTCAAGACACCATGGGGAAAGCTTGCACTGTTTGATTATAAAGTTAAATGTACAAAAAAGGCAGTTTGAAAATCAAGTATAAACATTTAAAAACAATTTTACAAATGGACAAAGTACAAAAAGAGCAACAGTCAAAATGAACAGAAGCAATGTCTGAAGACATGGTCCATAAATAGGAAAAGATGTACATCAGTTTTACCGTAGGTTAACATGGCTGTTGGCCGAGAATTGTACAGAAAGTATTACAGAATGTTTTGCATACATTCTTTTTTGGCAGTTTCAGTTCAACTCTGTGTTTATAGAAAAAATAGGCTTAGATCTTAAAATACATGAGGATGAGATGGAAATGGTGCGAGGAAATAAAGGTGGACTGTTTCATTTCACGCACAAAGACTGACATCTGCACAATCCTTTTGGGCAGCTTTGAAAATACATTGGCTTTCAATTCATCATACATTCACTACTCTACATTAAGGTGTAGATATATATATATTATATATATTGATATACAGTACTTGTATCCTGCACCAACATGACTCGGGACACACTGAACAGGCATCGATGACAGATTGGCTTGAATAAACATCTTTCAGATCTAATAGATTTTGGGGTTAGAAGGGTAGAAGGGGGCAGCGCAGAGGTAGCCTTGTGTCTCACCGTTAAACTACTGTGAAAACAGTCAAACCTTTAGTCTTCTAGTGAAGCCCAAAAGTGTTATGCATGTTATGTTATGAATCAAATGCAGTACAATAACAGGACTTCATTTGCTGATGCTATATCGCACAGATCAACTCTTTGTTCTTTAATTTTTCCTTTTGTAGAGTAGCCATTGTTTTAAATTAGATGTGCATCAGTGTGGCATCAAAAACAGTGAATTTAAATAAAAAATGAGGTGCCTTTGTTTACTCAGAAGCTCAAAAAACTGGTACGCACGGCAAATTTTTCTAAAAATTAAAAATGTCTTCTTTATTTTTTGGGCTTAAACGTGGATGATAGTCAACACAGGAGCCTTGGACTTGGTTTATATGTGAGCTCTGGTCCTATGGGGGAATCACGACAGTCACACAATACCCTGCACATCACAAGTGAGGATTAACATCATCTAACAGATCTCGTTTCATGAAGTAAGAATATAAATGAATAGTAGGCATGGAACTGCACGCTCTACTGGACAAAGTACTAACCATTGTGCGATTATAAGGCAAATACATGGAGGTTGGATCTACTAGGCATTTCCATTCAGGCTGATTTCACTGCAGAGACCCTGTCGTAGGTACAGTATGTGCTTGTTTTGTAGGTGTCTGACATGTTTGTGTGTGTGTGGAGGGTGGAGGGGGGCACTTGCCTCTATCACAGTGTCAGGATAGGGCAGAAGATTAGGAGTTAATTCTGCTGATTTGTCACAGTTTACTGCACAGCAAGTATTAAAGTACTGCATGCTCGTAGGTTTTGTCACACTGAGCCCCCATCATGTCGCATGCAGTCTCGAGGGATCAGGAGGGAATGTGCTGAAGTAAAGCATGCAAACCTCTCGCTGACAGCTGACGTGACTGGCTGTTTTTGAACGAGCTCAAGTCCTCGAGGTCCTCTGAGTCTTATTTTTCTTTGCTCAGATTCAGAGCGGACTCCCAAAGTTTAACCGAGCCCTCTGTGTTTGAATGACATTCTGATTTCTGCACACACACACACACGCTGACCCGTCAGACTTGACCAAGTGCAAAATGAAGAATGCCCCAGGCCCCGTCTCTGTCTACAGCACAACTTCATCAGCCAGAGACTTGGAGGTAAGATACTTAATACTACATCGGCCGACACCACAAGGTCTCGGGACCAAAAATATGAAATGTGTTATTGAAAATAAGTTGATACTGTTAACAAAATACAAATATTCTAGTATACAACAGATGTACAAGAATAAAGCATTTGCTGAGCTCACAAATGCCACCTGTCAACTGTGTTATATTTTGATTTTTTTTTTCTTTTCTTTTTTTGTTTAAACACTACAAGAAAGTGTGTCGAGAAATTATTTTACAGCGCCAAGTCTTTGCAATAGTTTCTTCCCTTTGGAGAGCAGTCCCTTTTTCTTTTTGGAGGAGTACATGTCCAGTGGGGCCCTGATGGGCGTGCCGGGCCCCACGGTGGCAGAGCCAGAGCCGGGGATGTGTGGACGCACTGTGGGAGAGGCTGCTCTTCTGGGCGGACCCGATTTTTCCAATGGAACCTAATGGGAGACCCGTAAGGGACAGTTGAGGGTGTTAAAAAGCCAACCGTCTCTCACACACCTCAGTCACTACTCCCCCCTGCTTCTCTTTTAAAAGTCCTTCCTGTCTCAGCAGGGCCACCATAGCTCTGAAGTCTACCTTCCCTGGATGTTGTCCTGTGCACTCCCTCCCACCTCCCTCCCCCCCTCTCTGTCAGGTAGAAACAGTAGTTTGTTTGTTTTTTAATCAAGCTGCTAACGAATAAGCTACAACAACACAGAATTTAAGCATGACATTGACTAACCTCCACATCAATGTAAGGTGACAACATTTCCCAACAATGAATATCAAAGGCAGGGCAGCTTCTCTCACATAAACAGATACATTTGCATTTTGGGACATATAGTGGGACATATTTATATCACATTCACTTTCTTTCCTCTCAAATATATATATATATATATAGATATTTATATTTATAGATATTTACTGATACAACTGGGTTACAGAGAAACTACTAGTCACTATTCCTTTTCTGTAATCATGAGCTAAAAGGCTCTTTTAAATTGCACTTTGGGAAGACAGATGGTTCAAGATTCCATTTTTGTGAGGCTATATTTACATATACAGTGTGTGTGAGTGTAATTTAAACACCAGAACATCTAAAATATCAAAATCACTCTGCTGCATTTGGTATTTTATTAAAGTTTAAAGTGAGAATATGCAACTTTTGACAGAACAGATAAAATATTTAACTTCTACTTTCAATTCAATACACTAGGGGGGGTTCACGGCTACAATCTTATTTGGTCTGCTATGACTAGTAGCTTATTGTGGCTAACATTAGTAAACTTTGGGTAAATATTGCTGTTACAATAATTTAGCATTTTAGCTAAATGCTAAAATGTGGTGTAGCCAAGCTGCAACCTCCGTGGCTGGGAAATGAAGCTTATGTGGAAGTGCCAAAAACTGCAGTTCCTCAAACGTCCACTTGAGGCTGGCTACAGAACATTTCAATCTCCATAAGCCCCCATGTTAAAATGTCCAACTTCACAGCAGAAATAAACATGTTTACAGCCTGGTACAAAAAACAGTTTTGGTCTCTATAGCTAATTTCCCCGTTCATGACAACTGTACTGAGGGTGAATTTTTATACAACTCACCTGTTCAAATTATATTAAGGCTTAAAGTTATGCAGAATTAACAGCGTGGACGCTTTGATTGGCAGGTAAGTGCCGTTACAGGTGGCTTGTTTGAGCGCCCAGGCGTCATTCTTCCAGAAGAAGAACTTCCTTTATACTGTCAGTGTGTGTTGCAGTTTAGTATTATCCCATAATTGTTATTTGTAGCTGCTGCTGAGCAAAAGTTGCATCGTCTCACTTTAAATCAAATCAAATTGATAAACCAAAATGCTAACTGATTAGTTTTTATATTTCACATTATTCTTTGCATACAAGAGAAAGTGTCCTAAATTTCTTTAAATAAAAAAACTAACTTTTATGCTTTTCTTTGGGTTTTTGCATAGAATCGGTGGATTTTCTGGATTTTCTTTCTAAGCAGTCTAAATGTTAGTACCATTCATTTTAACAGAACTCGTTGATAATTGAGGGCAATTAGTACAACTATGGCCTTTTAGCTTACCATGAGTTACAGCAGGAGACTTATTGCAGGAGACGGACATTGTCATGTACAACACTCAGAGAAACAACTGAAGATACCATACTTCTTGTCTAATGCATTGGCTAGGGTTACTACCTCCTACCAACAGACAGTACTGATTGTTTTGGTGAAAACAAAGAAGGTTCCTAAAACTACCTAAAGGCAGAGCAGCACTAAAGGAATGTCATATCAAGTACACACGTTTGCATACCAGAAACTAAGGGGTACCCATGTCATCTGCATTAGACGAGGGGAGCGTAATCTTGGTATCCTCAGTTGCTCACTTACGTGACGGAAACAGAGCCTTTAAGGTGTGAAATGAACACTCTTCTTCTGTTTTGCCAAGCGGGTGAGGAAAAGAAATAAAAAAAATATATGGTGATGGCATTTCAATAAGTTTGCACTATGACAATGGTAAATTAGAACACAAGGAAAGAAATATCAGATGACACCTATTAATACTTCAACAATTGCATTATTTGTTAAACACAAAAATAACATCACATATTTACATTTAGTAAATAATTAGCTTCTGAAATTATTCTCTGATGGCAACATATGCTAAGTGACCTTTTGCGTGCTACTTTACAAGAAAGCAATATACAAAACAAGGCGTTCAGGAGCAGATACAAAAGTTGTACTACACTAGACTTATCTTTATATAAAATGTTCAAGAATTCATGCATCTGGACTATAGAACATGCTGAGCTACAGACTACATAGTTCATCTTTCAGTACAACAAAACTATTTACTCTATTAGAAATTATTTGAGATCAAACACAGAATATATTCATAAAGCATCTGTTAGAATGCTAAATATGCGTGTGCAAAAAGTGTTAACTGCTGTTGTTTCCAAGACATGACACAACAAGTAAAAAGTCACAGGAGCTCCCCTCCCCACCACCTCCGTTTTACTCTCATTGAGAATGCTTTATGAATACAATATATCCATGTATTATACAATGCAGAACTTCCCCCCCTTTCACAGCAGTAAACATGAAAAATAAAAAGTACCTCTGTCAAGTATTAGTCTTAAAGTTTTATTTTTTTTTTCATAGATCTTAGACATCTATTTATTTACAGTCAGAAATCCCATTGTACGTCAATGAGACACACACACGCACAGACACGAAACTAAAAGGAGATAGAGGGAACTGAAAAGAGTAAATGGATGACAGAGGGCTAGTACTGCGAAGGAGCATGTACCCTTTTGGTCTTTATCCGTGCTGGAGTGTCCTGGGCGTAACGAGATGGTGAGTCAGTGAGAAAAACCTCTACATCATCAGGCACTTCTTCTAGAAAGTTGGAAGGAACAAGTCCCTTGTGTCCATTGAGCTCGCCCTGCAGAGTACACAAAGACAGTGAGACACTCTCCGCTGTGTTTGACTTTGAATTAGCCCCGTCGTTTAACTATTTATACCCATACTTTGAGGAGGCACATGGGAATTTCAAGTGAAAGCTGCAACAGAGTTGAGGAATGGGGAGAACCGCTGAAGCCAGAATTATTTTTACCCTCTGCTAATGATGCACAGGAGGACAGGTGTTTTTTCCCCCACATGGGTTTGTTTCACATTTCAATTTTTTTAAGCAATATTCTTAATATTACTTGTTTTGTCTGTCATTTTGCCTTGGCGAACAGGTCGAAATACTACAATACCCATGAGCCTCGGGCACAAATCAGATGAATTCACCCACGTCCACGTGAACCAGAACTTGAAAGGGACTTGATTGAAGCTGCAGACTGACACCGTCATTTTTATCTTCTACCTGCTGCTCGCAGCGTGTCACAGAAATTCAAGCTCAGTGACTGGATGTTCAAATTCACCTTGGGAGTTGTACCAAGATATTTTCTAACGCAGCTCTTAATAATCTTCAGTACTGATGATTTAAGCGGGAGAGTTTCGACAACAAACTCGCCTCTCTCTTTGCAACTTTATTAGACATTTGCTCATAATCAGAATCAACTTTCTTGACCAAGTATGTGTGCACATACAAGGAATTTGACTCTGGTTTGATGCTGCTGTCAGTGTACTTACACACAGTTTAAAGAACTATTGTCAGGAAGACGGATAGAAAATAGAAAACAGCTGAAAACGAGGAAAAGAAAGCTGAACAGAGTAAACATCAGGATAAAAATACTGTACATACAAGAAGGTGAAGAGGTGTATATACTACATATAAATAACTACGTCTATCAATCATATATGTCCTTCTTGCACAGCTCAGTGGCAAATGTACTGCTTACACTTGTTAATCATTTCTAATAAAAGGTTATAAAACATTGATTGGGCCTTGATTTCAAAGGTAGGCAAAATCAGGTTACTCATTTCTAGCTGATGACTTCTGATCAGCTGTAGCTGTAATTAATCTAACATTAGTTTAATGAGTTGTTTTCAGGTGACTCATTTCACATCATTAAGACTTAAGCTTTGTGTCGAAGGCAAATTCAGCCTCCTCACAGCTGAAGATCCACGTAGAAAATCAAGAAATGCCACATTATTCATTTCAGATTTAATTCTAACATAACCCTGCTAACATAAAGACAACGCGGCCTCGTGCAACAACATAAAGCTCGACAGGCATAGTGGATGTTTCTTACGGATATGCTCTTTCGGGATTGACTTTTCTTCTTAATTTTTTATGTACACTGTCTTTTAATCAAAGAATCATCTTTTGTGGTGATGGTACAACTGGGAGATATTAATATCCAAGTCCTGAAAGTACTCAAACCACATGTACATGCAGAAAATGAACAGCACTTGTACTTCCAGGACCAGGGACACCAAAAATAAATCCTAAAAATGTTTAGTACTTACATAGTAAAAACCATCTTCATCTATTTCACCAAAAACTGTGATGACGTCACCGGCACAGAAAGTCAGTTCAGCCTGTCAGAGAAGAAACAGCCTTGAGATACATTTGTGCCTTTTTTTTTTGTTTACGGCACTTTAACTGTGCCGAAGAACTTTCCAATACATCAAATCTACTGTGGTTTGATGGGTTTGAAATGCTGTGCTTCCTTCTCCAAATCCCAATGTGATGCATCTTAAACACGAGTGTCAATTCAGTCTCGGCAGACGGACTGTTGCAACTGTAGATGCATCAGATGTTGGAAACTTTGAAGACAGGATTGCAACACACTGGGCACATCTTTCCTACGGGATTCTCGAGAACACACACAGACCAAACGTAGCGTATGTACAGTATGTAGGAGAGAGGTCAACACAGAAAGACCAAACTGAGGAGGGGAGATGCTGGCTCAAGGCAATGCATGAGGGGCTGTATTCATGACCGCCAGGGACAGAGGGCCGTGGCCCGTCATCTGAAGCCCCAGCCTCCTCGTTTGCGTTCCAACAAACGGGGGGAGGAAACACACACAGAGCAGACAGTACCATACCCTCCTCACCCTCACTCACCTCCTCATTCAGTCTGTTGCCCTCATACTGTGTCGGTGGCAGTGCCAATAGAAAGGTGAGAGTAAGTGAACGGGGGGAGGGGCAAAAAAAAAAATAAAAATAAAACAGCATGGGAAAGTAATTCAATCTTCTAAGCTTACACAGTGCTAACTGTAACCCCTACTTCAACCTCCGCACATATTGCTCTGAATCGCACTTAAAGGAATAGTTCGACATCATCTCGATCGATAGCACTCCTAAATCTGTCCCTTAAATATGAAGCTACAGCGAGGACATGATTGGAAGCAGGGAAACAGCTAGGCTGGCTGTGTGAGGGAAACAAAATCTGTCTACTAGCACCTCTAAAGCTCACTAATTAACACGTTACAGGGCTCGACACTGACATTTGAAAAGTGGTTGCCAGACTGGAAAGCAGGCATCAGCGTTTGGTTGCGTTTTCAGTCACTTTATGTTTTAGAGTAATTAAGATCTGCAGTTAGACATCAGCTCAGTAATGAAAATGTGACATAAAAGAATGTTTAAAAGCTTTATTACAGGATCCATCCATTTCCTTCTGCTTATTTGGGGTTGTGGTGGCAGCTGGTTTAGCAGTTTAGTGGGTCGTCCCAGACGTCCTTCTCCAGATCAACGCAATCCAGATCCCAAGGCGTTCCCAAGGCCAGATGGACTTCAGCGTCCCTCGAGCGAGTTCTGGGTCTGTTTCAGGGCGTCCTGTCAATTGGACGTGCCTAGAAAACCTCCAAACCAAGGCGCCTATAAGAGGCATCCTGATCAGATGCCTAAACCACCTCACCTGACTCGAGAGAACTTGAATCTTAAGTGTTAGAGTAAACGTGTCCAGCCTCAATTCCTAATATACAAATACCAGTAGAGCAGCTGTTGTATTCACAGATCCCTCAAAAATAAACTCAGCTGGTTGCTTTGCAGTATCATTTTCTGTCCAGCTCAAAGACGCTGAAGTATATCGAATCTCAAGACTTTTTTTTTTGGTTGTTTCTTTACAAGTTGCACTTTCATTTGTGATATTAGTCGAACGTGTCAGGCCAACAGTAAAACAACCTAATGCACACTCATGCAGCATTGTCTGGTTCCAGTTCACACTGTAAAAGCAAATATTTCAAGCAACAATTTATTTGTTTTGGGGTTTGCCATCCCTGATTCCTGATGATTGGATGCCAATTTCTCAAATGGTTACCAATGGCAACCTGGCAACTGTTACTGTCGAGCCCTGCTTCACATTCAATGAACAGACATGAAAGTGTAATCAAACTCTTCATTTAACTCGACATTTCCCAAAATGTCGAACTATTCCTTTAAATTCTGAATAAACTACAAACAACATTTTCATCTCAAAATATTTTGCGCTCTGACTGCTTTTCGTCAACATGATGGCGGTGACAGAGAATGGTCAAGACAAAGTGAATAGCCGGAGCCACAGGAGGACAGTACCTCTACATCAACGTTAGGGGAGCTCTCTCGAGGGTCATAGTCGTATAGAGCAACCATTCTCCGCGTCGACATCGGATGTTGACGGCCGCTCCGCCTGTTCCTCTCTGTGGAGAGAAAAAGTCATAAAAGACATAAAAGTCAGTGGGAATAATGTGAAAACTTTACTGAAGGATGTGATGACCAGTGACGATGCATGACAGCCTTGCAAGTCCGACAATCTTTGCAATCTGATCATCCGGCTTGCAAGGTAAACAACGTTAACGGTTAATGACTTAGAATTAGCTAAAGGCACTTCACAGATGAATGAGGATGATGAGAAGTGGAAAAAAGAGCAATAAAGATGAAGCAGAGAGGAGAAGAGCATCTCACTGGACACAGACCTCTCTTGGATTTTCTGGACCTGCGATTTATTGAGCGGCCATCTTTGAAACGATCACAGTTCACTTTACAGGAAAGCAGAAAAACACAATTAAGTGGGGGAGAGTAGAGGAAAGGAGAAACGTGTCAGTAAAAGGCATTAAGTTGGCCAGACAGGGTGTAAGGGAAAAGTTCACAAAGAAAAAAAGAAGCTGAGGAGGTCGTGTAGGAAAAACGACGTCTCACCTAACTTCTCCACAGGAGTGTTGAGTGGCAGGAAACCCTGTTTGAGGAGCTGGTCCATCATTTCGTCATCCTCCGTTTGGATCTCAGAGACCATGTTACAGGGGATCAGACCCGCTCGGTCTCGGATCTGTGCCCTGTAGAAGCCGTCCGTGTCTTTATTCCCAAACACCTAAAAGGAACAACAGAGTGTCAGGAAGGGGCGGACACACAGCCAGAAAACAACGACCGATATCAGTAAACCTGCAACTAGGACTGGCAAAGATTACTACTATTTAGATGTAATTCTAAGGCATTAGCTAAGACAACATTTAAGCGTAGGGGATAGGCAAAAACACAGTATTGCTTTGCCTTTTTTGCTTCCGTAGCATGTCTTCTTGCAGAGTAGTGGAAGGAAAACACCCAAAGTACAGATCTAAGTGTTTATTTTGCTTCATTTTGTCTATTTTTTGAAGAATTCATCATTAGATAATGCCTTCTTAATGTATGAAATCACCACCTTGATGATCTGGCCCTCCTTGAACGGCAGCTCCTCATCAGCAGCGTCAGGGTTGGGCGACATGGACATGGGGTCATAGTCAAACAGAGCCACGAACACGCGGGTCATCTCCTCCGGCTCTGATTCGTCATAGTAATCCAGGGATCGCCGTCCCCGCCCCTGCCTACGCCCGCCATAGCCGTCTGAAACATAGAGGAGGCCTCTGCTGCTACTACCAGCCTTATACAGCCACGCTGGCTGTAGAGGCAATGAGAGCAGAAGATGTCTCTTTGTTAGAGCTGACAGGGGAGAGGGCGATGAGATGCATGTGTGAAAAAAGAGCCAGAGATCGAATGCGATAATTATACTTTTTAGGTTTTTAATCTTTTTTCCAACTTTGAAAAGTCCTGTTGCGTTCACGCACTAAAAGCAAAGGATGCTTTTTACAATACAGGCTCGGCACAATCGTAGCACAGCAGGGTTCTTCGTTCACACATCTCTTGCTTGCTGGCGTGACAGTCACCAAACATCAATACAACACAGCACAGACAGGAAACACATGTCAAGCAGTTTTGGAAGGTGCAAAAGGGAAACTGAATGACTGTGCACACCAGGAGGACACAAGTATCACTGCACTATTGTTCATTGCTGTTTCACTGCCTTATCTCACAGAGGCTGATTAACATGCATGCTTTCCTGGGATTTGACATGATGAGGGCAGCATTCCTACATCAAACTCAGGTGTACTGTCATGCTTTTGGGGTACACATTCGGAAACAATGTGCAGCGGTAATAAAAAAGGGCAAAGGGAGGCACGTTCCCGAGGGGAGATAACACATCAAATGCCCCGTCAGTTCCTGGCAACGCAGATATCAGGGACAGTGAGGGGGAAGAGATGAACCTGATATCAGTTCTCCATGCTTCTCATGGATCACCATGTTAAATGTCTGAAGTCAGAAGAATGGCTCAACCAGTGCTAACTAAACTTAAATGTGTTTTTTTTGGAAGATGTAAAATGTGCTTCAAAGAGTGTAAAAACATGTTTGATTCTGATGAGTGCAACCGAGCGATACCAACAAGGCAAGAATGCACCAACTCATCCAATAATGTGTCTTTCCTTCTCACTGTATTGTAAATGGGTCATGCAAAATTAAAGGAAACGGGGCTACTGGCTCATGAAAGGCGGGAGGAGAAGGAAAAGAGGAGGTGGCAGAGAAGCTAAGGAAAAAGGAGGGCGGGCTAAGTTGCGGTGGGGGTGGGAGAGTGGCCTGGATATGGAGGGTGAATGGGAAGAGTGAGTGAGTTTGGGGTGGGGGGTTTCTTGGGATTGAAGGTGTAGGAGTACATACAGGGAAGGGATTTTCATTCTCCAGCAACGGGGAAAAGTGGCCAGTCTTGTCTTCCCCCGTCAGCTTTATTCAGCTAAGCTCAGCTAAACTAAACAAAGCAGCTGACTGTCCAGCACAGAACAAAGACCACCATGACATCACTGCATGTGTGTTCAAGAACGATTCTTTGCCTTTTCTGACCTTGTCAAGGTGAATTGTCATCTTGGAGAGAAGCTGCACCACATACCATATTGATCCTCTGAGGACATAGATCGCCATATCCTGCGCCGAGCTACACTGCCATAGTAAACATCCTCCTTGACGGGTGAGAGGTTCCCCTCACTCCCCTCACTGTTACTGTCCATGGTGATCTCTACAGAAGACACCAATCACAGCGTTACGGTCAGAGATCCCCCGCACACACACTCTGCTCTACCCCCATGGCCCATTCACTCATGCTGAGACAGTAGGATGATGAGGTTGCCCTGAGGTGGGGAGGGGGGAAAGGTGGGTGTACAAGGCAACAGGTTTCACTCTGGAGTCACTGGGTGTAAAACAGCAATGCTTGCACTGTTGCGGGAGGGGGGGAGGTCAGATTGGGTGGTAAACATGTTAACCCACAGTAAACACAGGCATCGGGAGTGTATCTGGGATAACTTTCCTGCAAAACTGCGTGTGAACATTTTGGCGGAATCCAGCTCGTGAGGATGGACAGCTACCGGGGTGACGCAAGACACCCCCCACAAAATAAGGGTCTACGTGGTTGTTTAAGCTCTATGGGAGAGATGTTACAGCTCGGCTCACATGGGTAAAAGGGAAACACATGGTATAAATAGCACAAACATCAGTGGCCCTGCAGGTGGGGATGAGACGTCTCCTCATGTGGTGACCTCACTAACCAATGGATGGGATGGGCCGTTGCTGAGGGGGGGTGCCGATGTGAACCAGCCTCCTCCCTGAGTGGTCCAGACGATCAGCGCTTCCATGTGACGGTGAGTTCCCAATGATCTTTAGAGTGAAAAACAACAGATGAGAGGTTAGAACGACGAACCGGCTGCATTTTGAAGATGACTAAAGAATGAAAATCAATTAAAAAGAATCCCACAATCCTGTTAAAACAACTAAAAAACCATAAGAGCAAATGATGTGGCTTCCATTTGTCCTTAGGGAGGCAAAATAATAGTAAAATAAACGATAAGGAAACCTAAACCATCAACACAAGTAAATCAAATCAACCCCAACACAACAACATGGACTTGGGGAGGGGTTAGGAAGGGTCAGATGTTTAGCTAAAGACCATTTGTTTGGTTTGTTTTGTTCTGTGCATGTCAGCTCCTCGGTGAGAGAAGAAAGCGGCACGGAAAGACAGAAAACGATGAGTGAGGAAAAAGAGAGAAAGAGTGGACGAGAAGAAAAAGTGAGTAAAAGTGGAGGGCGAGCGTGATTGAGAATGGATGAAGATGTGGTTAGATGAGCAAAGCCATTATAGCCTCAGCCTGGGGCTTCGTATTACAACAATCAAAACATTTGATATATGAAAACTGATGATGAACAAGAGATTTTTTTTTTTTTTGCTGAAAGAAGTGAAAGAGACAAGCGAGAGATGATGTGCATGGGTTAAATGAATCGCCGCAGGCTGCAAAAAGTCTTGATCTGGCCTTATTTTGTGTACGTGAAGCAATGAGAGGCAGAAGATGCTGAAATAAATCTCCAAGCACATGGTGGAACGATAACGGCCGCAGCTCTAGAGGCCGAGAGAGAAAGAGAGACATGGAGAGCGACAAATGAAGCCGGCAGCTGGCAGAGAAAAGGCAGGAGGGGCGGCAAAGGGGAAGATAAGACGGGAGCGGCACGTCCCCATGCACTGCACAGAGACTTTCCTTTAGAAATGGAACCTTTCCCCTCAAAGACATGAGAAGTCAAAACTTGGTTAAATGGCCTTTAGATAATTCAAAGCTTTACTTTAAAAAATCCACCTGACATTCTGCATACAAGCAAAGTAATTCACACAAAATAAAACATCAAATCAGAACAACCATGAACGTGTGATAACTCGTCACAAAATGAAAAACAGAATGCCAAATAAAGAAAGAGGGGAGGGGGAGGTAAGTGTAAAGAAAAACAGACAACATTAAGGAAACAGAATGGCTGCAGCTTGCTGATGGAAAGTACAGCAGAAAGTCTGAATCACACACCAGCGGCTGGTCCCGGTTGAGCCTGGACAAAGACTGGGCCCTAGCCTCCCTGTGGGGGCTGTAATAGACCCTGTCCAGCTCGTTCAGCCTGCCCTCGCTCAGGGCCCCTTCCCTGGAGTAGTTTCGCGACCCGGCCTCCCGACCAGGCCCAAAGTGGTCCCTGTTCCTAAAGTCACCCGTGTGTACCGACTTGGCTGCAGTCGCTGGGATATCAGAGAACTCCTCCTCCACGCTGCACTGGCGGGTCAGAGTTCTTTTACGGCCCATAGCTAGAGCCCGCCTTTCTACCGGGCCTTCACAGTGGATGATGTGTACGGGCCCCCGCATGGGGCTCCCATGAGCATAGTACCCTCGATGACCGCGGCCTAGAGAGCCTTCTTCCTCGCTGCCACAGTCCAACCCGCTGTCAGGACTCTTGGTGTTCTGGCGGTTGGGTCGTCCCAGGCTGCGGTCGTCTGGGTTGTAGCAGTAGCGGCTGTCGGTGAAGCGAGGGGAGGAGCGCTGGCGCTGCAGGTGGCGGGAGGTCTTGCCGGAGGTGAGGTGATTGTGCACGTGGTTGTCCTGGGGGTACATCCTCCGCTGAGTGTGTGGCGTTCCCGGCCGCCCGCCGTCTTCGAAGCACAGGCGTTGGCCCATGCTGTCCACGCCGTCCAACTCTTCCTCAGCCACCTCGGGGATGCTGTGGAGACGCTTACTGCGGAGCGACTTCTGCTTCACCACCTCCCTCTGGAGGTCCCAGCAGTCTCTTTCCTCGGCTAAGTCCTGACGCTTGTAATATGCCTTCAGTCACGACCAAGAGGCAAAGTTCCACAATTTCACAGTTCAGTTAGTCAGTTCAATTCAAAAAGTTTAGATTTGTTTTGTGTGAGAGGGTTTTTTGTTTTTTCGAAGGTTTTAGAACAGGCAGGAAACAACACAGTATGTGAATAGAACAAATGGGGGGGAAAAGACAAAATAAAGACAGAATTAGTTATTTGTGGCAATGTAGTAAGACATGCAGTCTCATTCCGTGAGAAGAAAATGGCATGCTCTGAACAGGAATCTGTGAAGGCTCAAATATGGAGTGATAACTCATAAAAACTGAGCGTGGTCACAGCTGAGGTTAAATGTGGAAAAAGGGAATTTCGCTCGTGAGAAAGTAGAAATATCCAAACAAAAAAAGGTGACAGGCTTAGTTAGTGCCACGGGTGAGGAAGAAATGAAAACATCAATGCGGATGAAATGAAGAAAATAAAGCCAAAAATGAACAACATGAAGGCGAGTGAGTCGAAGAATCAGCTGCTAAGGACAGACTGCATTTTTGGACAATTTCAAACAAACACAACTTCCCCTTTACGTGCTCACAGAAAACAATAGCAGAGTCGAATTTGACTCTTCTTAACAATATCTAATTCAAATCTTAACATCATAACTTTACATACTTTAAAATGGTTTATTTTTACAGGAATATAGGCCAGTTATAATGTGCAACAGTGATTTACAGATAGATGGCGATGACAAAAAAAGGCGATGCAGCATTGGTGTATTTAAAAGGGTAAATACACCAATAAAAACCGCTCATTAACACAACATACTGTACAGGTAACTGGACAACAACAACAACCAAATTAGCAGTGACTTTGTAGACTTCTTATATTTGATTTATCACGACTGGTTTCACATCCACACATCCCCACTGACAGACCAAATGAAGACAGGATCATGTACTGACAATCGACCATAGACAAATTAAACATTTGGACATGACAGACATGAACAAAAGTGAATATTTCCATTTAAGTACTCACTTAAATGAGATTCCCATATGCACTTCATATGCCATGACCCTTTGATACAGTACAGTATATTAAAATTTGCACTTTAATATCACATTCTAACACTTTAACACTTGTAACACTCCTCCGGTGCAGTATTCAGAGCATCAAAATGCAATGCAAACCATAAAAAAAAAAATTCTGCTTCTAGTTTACAGCCTTCCTCTGTCGCATGCTGTATCGTTATGTATACACAGCCATTCCCATGAACTCAGCCTTGAATGAATAAAGCAAGTGCTGGAGGGGCAGGGGGTGGTGGAGGAGCAAGGCTGGGGTTGGGGAGGCTGGTTCAGCTAACGCAAGGCAGGGGTAGCTCAGCCAGGCAAAGCCACGACGGGCCTGGTAGTAGAGCCTGTGAGAGAGAGCAGGTACCTCTCCACCCCTAAACCTCTTTCCTCCCCACCTTCTTCTATCCTCCCCCCCACGACCAACTAAAGGTGTGCAGTATGTACCTTAAGAGTGTTGTGAGAGTTTATGCTGCGCCTGCGGCCCTCCTCCAGTTGCATCTCAGAGTAAAGATCTTCCTCGTCCTCCTCCATGATGTCAGACAGGTCAGAACCCCGGCTGCTCTCTGTGTGGTACTCCTCACTGTGGCTGTAGTGGTGGTGATGGTGCTGAGAGAAAACAGGACGGAGGAAGTTGAAAAGAAGCTTATTAGGTAGAGATCAACAAGTTCATAGCTTCATATTCTTATCTCTTTATTTTGGTGACATCTTTGGTGATGGATTACGTGGCAATATTTGCAAAGAGATGAAAGAAAGTGCATGCACGACTGCTGCATTTTCATCAACTTCAATTTCTCCCAGAAAGTGGTGCCTCGGATTAATGGATGTATGCAAGACCAAACTGGGGGGAGATGAAAGAGCAGTCTTCGTTTGGCTCCAACAGGCTGCTTACAAAGCTGCGATCTGATTGGACTAAACCCTCATCAAGCTTGCTTGAACAACACAACTGCTTCATTGCAGGACTAATAGAAGTGTTTTCTTCTCTAAATCCCTTAAATTCTGATTATTTACCACCAACTTTGTTCGTTAGAAGGCCTCTCAAAAGCTCTAAATGTAGGACTATGATGTGTTATGATCAGCTGCAGATGCATTGTCGAACAGATGAACGATTAGTCTACAACAATGCTCGACTAGTAGTTCTGATAGGCGACTACTCTGTGGAACCTCGCCTCTTCCCAGAAACAAGTGATGCACGCTCACTGATTGGCCGAGCACAAGCTTGTTGTGTTTTTCTGTAAAGTACCTGTCTGCCCAACTCTGAGCCTCTGAGGAATTCATCCACCGAGGCTCCTCTCCTCCTCGCATGAGGAGAGTCGTAGCCATCTTCCTCCTCATCAGAGTTGAGTGGATGCAAGGCGTTACCTCGCTCACTAAAGATATTCCTTTTCTCAGCCTGATGAGAGAAATGTTGGGCATTTAGATTGAAAAAGAAAGACTTGTACTTTCTACTTTTTGCCAGTGTAGTTTCTAACAGTTCTATCTTAAAACCTTGAATACTTGTTGTATTAATGGTTTTTCAAACAAGCTGATTTTAAGTGAGATTAACTCATCATCCTGACATACACTGTTTTATAATTAAATCCCCACTCACCCGGTTGCCCTCAGCAAACACTCTCTGGGCAGCTTCCCTGGCCATGGCCTTGGCGATGGTGTTGGGGATGGGGACTCCCTGAGGCTGCGGCAGGATCCTCTGAGGAGAGGGCGATCGCCGTGGCTGGAAGTGCGGCGGCTCTAGGTTTGGTCCGCGCATGGGAGGCAGCGGAGAGGGGGATCGCTCCCAGGGCTGGGCTGATCGCATGCCCACCTCATGCTCTTTGGTTTCTGGCTCTCTGGCACTTACTAATGGTTTGGACTTGGGCATGGGGTGGCGCTGGAAATGAGGCTGGGGCGAGGGGTGAGGAGGAGGAGGAGGCGGGTGGCGGACGGGCTGAGAGTGAGGCTGTGCGTGGGGCAGCGTGTGGGGCTGAGCTCGAGGCAGAGGCTGCACCTGGGGCTGAGGGTGATTCGGGGGGTACGTCGACGGGTAAGGAGGATGGGTTTGCGAGTGCACTGGATGGGACTGCGGGTGCGGGATAGGGTGGGCAGGTGCAGTGGTTCGGTGGGAGAGGCGTGGAGAGCCCAAGAGATTGTGCGGGATGATGGCCACGGGCGAGTCCTGGGACTCTCCTTGAGTTGATAACGTCCTTACAATCACTTCCCTGGCCTCCAGACACTGAATCCTGTTTAACTCCACGGTCACATAGTCTGCTGTGGGATACAAGACCTCTGCTATCTGCATTCACAGAGGAACCAGAGAGTTCTTATAAATTCAGCATGTCAGCATACAAAAACATCATAGAAACATATCTACATGCATTTGTAGGTCTCTTATCTATTGGCTGAAGAGAAATACTTGAAACTATCTAACTATCTTAACTATAGCACCCCTTGCAGGCCTGATGGAAAATGGTCACTTTATTTTTATAATCTCATGCTGACTTTAATTTCAAATTAAAGCGTACATGATTTATGGACATAAAATAATATCTCCCTGTGGAAAAAGGATAATCCTGGAGCCCATTACAGCTCTTTTTTTTGCAGTTATGTCTTCAATAATGTCTATCCCTGGGGGCAGCATTATATCATTTCTCCAGGAGATGGCAACAGAGAACTACTCATAGAAGGAGTCACCGCCGAGGAAGACCACAGCTACCTTAACTGAAGATAAAATGACTTGTTGTGACATTTAGTACCTTTTGTCCCTTTGTGCACACGGCGTAGCCAATCACGCTGGCCCCGTTGGACGTTCCTGAAGACGTCAGAGGCGGCGGCTTCCATCTGACCTGCAGGACCCCGGGCGTCTGACCACACTGGACCTGCACCTCCTGGGGAGGGAGAGGGGGCCCTGGGGAACACAACACACACACTGGATAAGGAGAGAAGAAAAAAAAAAAAGACAGCTCAACAGCGGCTGAAGCATTTCTGCCTATTTGATGAAAAAAAAAAGAAAAAAGAATGTGCTGACCTCGGTACTATGGACATTCAATAACCATTTCACAGTGCAATGAAATGAGGATATTTTCATTCTAGGGGAACTGTATTATATATCTCACATCTAAAGTGCTGTATTCAGCCTAACCTTCTGCTTTTGCCAAGAGCTGTATCAAAAACATCATTTATTACATTATTTTAAAAGCTGCACTGAAATTAACAGCTGACATGTGCTGTTAGTCGACTGTTTTGATAATGGTTAATTGTTTAAGTAATTCTTCATCCGAAAATTGCAGAATTCAACCTCTCAGATATGGAGATTTCATGCTTTTTTCTGTTTTATATCATATCTTTGGGTTTTGGACTGACAAAACAAGACATTTAAAGACTTCACCTTGGACTGTTTTCACAATTTTCTGACATTGTATTGACCAAACTATTTATTTATTCAAGAAAATAATCAGCAGATTCATCGATAATAAAAGTAATCGTCAGTTCAATTCCATTTTATTAGGGTTGGGGTTAGGTTTATTGATTATTGCACTGACTCTCCCTGTGCTGTCCGACGACTAACACAGTTTTGGGGGTTAGAGAGCCAAAGGCAGTGCACGGGCCATCGCAATCAACCACATAACCCAACACCGAGCCTACCATCACCACGTTCCCCACATTGTGAAGAGAGAGCAGGACAGAAAACAGGATGCATTAAATCCTTGGTGTTGTTGTACTAGATATGTCTGAAGTATGGCATTGGAGGTCAGAGATGAGGGTTCAAGTGGTTAGGGTTAGGCACAGGGTCGGGATGGTTAGGGTTGGGGTTAGTTATCTCATGACACTCTTCATATAGAGCAGGACTAGACTGTATATCATTTACAGAGACCCAACCAAACAGTCACAGCTCTAGCTGTGACACACTAAGCAAGTGGCAGCTGAACGTATTTATTATATTCACATATTGTAAGTTGTATGGTGATTTTGTTACAGTTATGCTCATCTCTGTGCAGTTTCACGGTGTGTATCCTGAGATTTATTCATATGCGCATCGGGCTGAAAAAGCCAAAGTTTGCCAACATTCATCCATCAGCGTGTGTGTGTGTACAGCAAATATCCTGTTGCCAGATATCTCGCTGACAATATTCTATGGCGCATCAAAGAAACACAGTTTGCTATTTCCACAATCTGTACGGCTGCCTGCATACCAAACAACATACCCATCTGTGCAGAGCTGCTGCTCCCCCTGCAGTCACACAGCGAGCCAGAGTGAGCAGATGCAGTCAGCAGTATCTCCGAGCTGCAACGCGCAGCTGTTTGTGCGTCCGAGAATCCACATCATTGCAATCTTAATCACATTTCTACGCTGACTGTCAGCAGACAAAACACACACACACACATACATACAGTCGTAGAAACAGGAGCAGTAGCTGAGATTTAATTTCCTCTTGTCATTTTTAAACTATGCCTGTCACAAACAAGCTAACCTGAGAACTGAAATAAGTGTTTAAATTAATATTTCAGTGCAGCCACCTTCATTACTACTGGACACAAACAGCAGACACTGATTTCCAGGCAGTGAACTGCCTCTGCGCCACAAATATTAATAAAAAAAGTTGTATTGCTGAGAACTAATGAAGTCGCTTGCACGCGCCGAGTGTGAAAGCCTAATATACTGCCTCCAGACACTGTCCTCTTTATCGACAACAGTTGTCCGCCACTGATACTGAGACTATTTCAGACGCCTCTAATTAACATGTTCAATAGATAGATCATTTAATGAACTCTCAGCATGTTAGCTTGTCAGCTGCCAACAGAAAATGTCAATTCAAACTTCTCTCTGTCCTCCCACTCTCTTTCTCTCTCACTCCCTCTGTGTTCTCCCTTCATTCCCTCCCTTTCAACATTGTTTCTTCTTCATAATATCTCTGTTATGTTTTGTTTGTCTGTACTTTTCTCATCCTGGTACCTTAACAATGAGCTCTCAGCTGTGGAAAAAGCAACAATATGAAATGTCTGACCCTTTTATCTGCACCCACAATTGTGTAACTATGCTTGCCGTGTAAGAGTACCTTTACACACACACACACAACAGTGCCATAAATATAGCTCCCTTTCCCGTAGCAAGGCAGTCAGTCTCCGAGACCCGAGTTCATGCTGGCAAACAACAAAGCAACAACGAGCCCCATGGGAGAAGAAATCCCAGAGATCTACGCTCACTATTTACACTAATTTGGCTTCAAGAGACTCTCGTTTCCAGTGTTCTGCAGCTTCATTCAGCAAATTCTTCTTCAATGTTTCCTCATTGCACTTTTTTTTTTCTCTACCATGCATGTATCTTATCGCAGTAGTATGCACACAAATCCTCGGGGGCAATCTAAAAGTGGCTGGGGGGAAAAATGAAGATGGCTGAGATGTTTGTCAGGTTTCCAGGGGCTGAGTAAATAAATAGATTGCTGTGTTGGATGTAAATTATCAGATGGCTTTCCCTGTGAAATATCAGATGACTTTGCCAGAGTTTTGGTCTAACGTTTTGTTCTGTTTTAATCAGATTGAGGGGAACCTGTTAGCATAAATACAGAGACTTTGGACTCTTGTTTCCAGCCAAAGCTGACACTTCGTCAATTAGTATTTTGATCATCAATGAATCGTTTTGAGTAATTTCTTAGGTAAAATGTCCAAATTCTCTGATTTCAGCTCCTCAGAATATTTTCTGCTTTCTTTAGTCCCCTATGACAGGAAACTCAATATCTTTGGGTTGTGGACAAAGCAGGACATTTGAGGACGTCACCTTGGACCACATAAAAGAAAGTCCTTGCATTGCTGCGGTTTACTAAACAGATAAAAGTGCTAATGTGAGTAATGTTTTGGACGCTGACCTGCAGGCTGAGTGCAGAACTCCACAGAGATTTCCCTCTTCTCCCTTTGATCCATCGGAAGCTGCCAAGGCACCTGATGCGGCTGCGCCACAACCTTCACCTTGTAAACTGTCATGGGCTTCAAGTTGAAGAACTTGTACTTGTAGCCCCCCGCCTTGACCATGTCGTACTCTGCACCGTTGAGGAAGATGGTGTGACTGTAGTTGCTGTTGCTGGGCATCCAAGAGAGCTCAGCGGAGACCTGCGTGATGCTGTCCACCCGCAGGTAGTACGGTGCCACCACCACATCCTTTCCCACGAGCATAGTGCACCGGAGCTCGTCCGACGGGCCACGGTCAGTGATGCTCTGCACTGAAATACGGTAGGTGTTGGTGGCCAGATTGAGCTTTTCAATAAGAGACTTTGTCCTGCCCCCGTAGGGGACACTCATGCGTAACTCCTTATCCACCATGACATTGTAGCCACTGATAGAGCCCCAGCCCGGTGGGACCACGGGAGGATCCCAGCCAATAATCACACTCTTGGCAAGTTGTTTAATCAGGTTGATGCGGCGGGGATAAGGCACAATGTCTTCACCAACCTCGTCAATGCTGACATCCAAGGTCCCTGTCCCGTTGCTGGAGGAGCCCAGGAGGTCCATGCCCAAGCTGCTGGTGCTTAGACAGTCTAGTTTACTGTCAGACAGCAGGCTGCTTATGCCTGTTACCGTTCCTGTGCCGACCCCCAGTCTCTGAGGCCCCAGGCTACTGTGGTTGAGGTAGCCAGGTTCTTTAGCTACTGTGTCCCTGTGTTGGACAGAGGGTGTCTCCTCATCTTGGACAAAATCCACAAAATTGGATGGGACGAGTCCCCGCTGTCCATCCAGCAGCTCTCCTGAGAAACCAAAGGGAGATAGTTGACATCGTGGTGATATTAACGACATAGGATTGAACAATACCGAGGCAGATCAGACCTTCGTAAAAGCCATCCTCATCCATCGTCCCGTAAACGTAGAGGTACTTCCCTGCCACCAGGGGGAGCTCTGCCTCAGGATGCTCATTTGGCCCGTCGTAAGGATTGTAACTACAACGAAAAACACAAACCTTTATTTTTAATGTCAAACACTCCAATTCTGCAATATATATGTCAGGAAAAATCCATTTACTGAGTGCTGCTTTTAAAATATGAAGTTTGTTTCTATTTTTGATTCATTTATTTTGTTTCTTTACAAATATAAAGGAGCGAGGACACCACGGGTTGAAAGCTTTGGCCCCGTTTCACATATTTGTGCTCTGAGGATTCCAATTATTTTTTGTGCTGACAGGTAATTTTCTTTGGAGATAGAAACACTGAATCATCTTTAAGACCACAGCCTAAAGCTCTGTGAGAGAAAGCAAATAATCTCAGCAAGATTTGTCTGTGACAGCCAGTTCTGTTTACTGTAAAGAAGTATGTAAAGGGGGTTGGTGCAAAGCTCTGAAATTCAGTGTTTCTGTGAATTGTTGGCGATTGTGCGTTGTGTGTACGTACCTGTACCGAGCAATACAGAGACGAACCTTCCCTGTGAACCTCGGTTTGGACCTGGTAGTTGAGCTGAACTCTTTGTCCATCTACAGAAGGCAAAAAAAGGAACAAATTCACCTTTTCTAAACATCCAGTGCTCATTCTTTGGGTTCTTTCACTGGCAAGCTTTCCATCCAGGCGTCTGTGCTCTTAAATACGATGAAAACCTTCCCAAAAAGTCTAGATGTCCTACTTCAGTTAAATCTACCCACTGCAAGACAACTGTATTTTTCAAAAAGCACACACTGTGCATAATATTTCCTTTGTTTAAAATTTGTGCGCTAAAAATATCTTGATAAATCCCAAATAGTCAGCCTGCAGGAGTAAAACCTGGGAAGCCTGCTGCATCCCTGCTGCGTGGATTCTCTCTTGTTCAGCCCAAACACATTACTTAGATTAAAATGAAGCCGAGTTTCCCCCCTAAATTGTTACAAAGTGCTGTCTATATTAAAGGATAACAAGGAAATGAGCGAGGTAACAGATCGAACATGGAGCCCACTTAATGTTGTTAAGGAGAGACTCACTGTTGGTGGAAGTTTGCATACCTGACAGCAGGACTTCATTCACGTAAACGTGGAGCAATAAAGCATCTAAATGATTTGGGGATTCTCCTCACATTGTCATTTATGATGTTTAGATAGTGTTGCTTTGTGCAGCTTGCAGCCCATTAGACTCAATCTTTGTCAATAGATGTCATACAACGTGCAAATGGAGAAATGTGCAACAATAAAGCATAAAAAGCAATAAAAAGACAAACAGACACTGTTTGATACCTCAGAGAGGAAAGCCCGTGCTGGGCTGCGGGCTCGACTGCGAGTGAGGAATGTTGGCTTGACGGAGAGGAGCTCCGGCTTGTCTCCACTGATCTGGAGCGGTCGGATGAACTCAGATATCAAAGATCTGCTTGTTGGAGGCTCATTGCCTGTGGATCGAACAAAACTTCTCTCATCAGATCCTCGCATATCAGTAATAATATCAAGCTTGTGACAAAAACTCATTCAGTACAGAATTCAGTCAACATGTCAAAGGGATAGTTCTGCTTATTTGAAGTGGGGTTGTATGAGGAACTTATCCAGTCACATGGTAGTCCTCCCAGTTTGGAGAAGCCAGCACTGAAGCTAAGCAATGTACGACTGTGGACTAGCAGCAACGAAACATATTTTAGCCACCTTAAAAAATCAATATCAGTCTAAGTGTGAGCTATATCTAGAATATCTTCACTGCTTTACCTTACCGTCAGACAGCCCTTTCCGACTGAAGCATTTATATCGATCTATGTTCTCAAAGCCACCAGAACTTGCAGAACACGGGAACTGCTGGTCCACTGCTGCCTCAGTTGGTAAGTTTGTTGATGTTACTGTTTGACTTTGCTGTTTTAACACGTTAATCCAGATCCGAACTAAAGTTAGCTGATGCGGATTGAGGCGATGGTGGACCAGCAACTCTCGTGTTCTGCAAGGTGAAAATACTGTGTTTGTCAATGAAGTCTGGTCGCTCTAAAGAGAGTGATATAACTGCTTCAGTTTCATATTTGAAAGGGCTAAAGCGGTGGAAATATTCTAAATATAGTGCACACTTAGAATGACATTGACAATGACATTTTTGGGGGGGTATGGCTTTTTTAGGTGTCTGAAATAGGTTTTATTGCTGCCCCCGTCCACAGCAGTACATTTATAAGTTCTGTGCTGGTCCTTCTGTCTGTTTCTCCAAACTTTGGGCGTGCCGACCGTCATCCACTGTAGCTAGGACACTGATTATGAATAAGCACCTCATACAACCACACTTCAAATAACCTGAACTATACCTTTAACATAATCCAAAAACAATAGCCGTAACAGTAACAGTACTACTACTTAAATAAAAGCAGTTTTACATGTTAAGTATGTGCCTATCACACAGTACTCTATTCTTCGGTTTTCAATAATTTATCCCAAAAAAATGAAACAAATTAAAAATTCACAGCAAGAGTCGAATGATACATACGACTGTAATTAGCGAAGCATTTGTGTATTCACAAAAACAAGTCAAACACAAACAGAGAACAAGTTCAGCCAGCTAGAGGCTATTTCTCACTATGATTGATTATTTCATTAACAGTTTATGTTTACTGCAGATTAAGTCAGAAGCCATTTCAGACTTCTAATTTTCAGCTGCGACTTTTTTCACCCCATTGTGAGGCAACTGACTCCTCTACTAATACGTACACTGTGTGCAGTCACTGCCAGCAGCTCTCACATGGCAAAAATGAATCATTTATTCAATTGCACAGCACTTTAGTAAGAGTGTGCTTAATTTGGTGGCCTCTAATTTATTAACTTCAGTCATAAATGAGATTTCAGCCACTTGAGCATGTGACAATAAATCAATTTTACAATTTTCTTTTGCTAAAAATACTTAAATATTGATATATGACCTCTACGACATAAAACTGAGCATCGATATGATTTGACACATACCTTTTCCTATGGGGGCAGCCAGTCCATTAAGGAGCTGTGACAGGGATTTGTTGGGCGACCCGGGAGATTCACATAAAGTTAAGGGTTCATTGCTGAGAATATCAAACTTCCCAGCCTGGAGCCGGAACTTCTCCAGCTCTTTTGACAGGAGGTTGAACTGCTCACTCTGAGTCCGACATTTTTCCTCCAGCTCGCGAACTTTGGCCTGATGACGGTGAGGGAGGAGAGTCATCGAGAGAAGGGGTGAGAGACAGAGAGAGAGAGGGGGGGACAGACAGAAAGACAGACAGGCAGACAGACAGGGAGAGAAAGGATGGGAAACAAAGGAAAACAAATAGAAGAAAAAATAAGGAAAACATAGCATGCAGGACTGAACATTCTGCACACAGAAAGTACACACACACACACACAGTAGCTACGTATATAATGATATACGTCTACTGTCTGCACACAAATAAAACATGGAATGAGATTTACTGTAGACACGTGGATCAGTCATTACAGAGAAAAACTTCTTGAAATGACTTTTTAACTACGACTACCAGCATCGTGTACAAATCACATGCACAATTACAATCAGTGCTACTGATACTGAAAATTAAAAAAAAGCCTCTTGCTTAAAGGGAGTATGCAGACTCAAACTACCCAGTGTCTTAGAGCATGAGGCTGATGGTATTCTATATTTCTTCTCATTGTCGAGTAATCCCTCGAAAAGACCAAAACCAACATTCATTTAATCATACTAACAAGCCGTGCAGCCAGAGTCTTATATATCTTATTCCTCTGCGCCACGGAGCTCCATTGTTGTCCAAAAACGATTAAAAATGCATCAATGAGCCACACTGCTGCTCTGGGTGACATGTTGGAGTTTATTTTAAGTCATTCCCACGTACATGTACACTGCTGCTGTAAAGATTCACAAGAGTACTGGCTCCAAACAACTGACACACTGTACAATAGACAGCAGCGTCGACGCTACTATTTCATGTCAAAATGGCTGCTGTGAAAAAAAGGTTTATTAACCCAAGTAGTTAAGTTTCAGGTTAAGTTTGCGTCAAACGAGCAATTTTGATGGATTTTAAAGCAGGTTATTTTCTGTCAATGTTGCATCAGAGATGAGTTTTCCTGATATTTTTAAACACTTTTTATACTTTAATTCTGTGTTCTCTTCTTCCTGACAATGGGCCATTGTTCTGTTTGCTCTTTGGTTGTTTTAACCATGTACTTTTCTAAAGTAGGACGAGGATGTTTGGTGGAGAGTGAACACTATTTCTTGCGTTCAGGTCTTCACCGTGTCCTTATCCTTTGAGTTTACATCTTGAATAATAATCCGATTTTTAAAAATACCAATTTATTTTAGTTTTCTTTACTGAATTGAATAAAATGCTGAGATATTTTTAAATGTTCTTACTCTGCTTAAACTCAAGAAGACCTCACGACGGTTCAGTTTTAAAAAACCTTCAAAATACATGAAAATAAATACTTGTGACGATTCCAAAGATTTTTAAGCCTCAGACAGGGTCAGGAAACAAATAAATAAATGTTGGTATGGTCTTTTTCTTTCATGAGATTTAATAACAATAACAAAAATATAAAAAAATAACACCAGTCATATACTTTAAGAGCAAGAAACTTCATTGCACAAAGTCACACCGATAAAATAAACATAACTGTTTGGGCAGGTTTAATGAAAATTCCAGGTGCCAGAGCGTGATTCATCAAGCTGAATGATTGATTGTCAAAAATCACGAACACATCAATCTCAAACTGACAACAATCTGAAACCGGAGACGATCTGGAGGGCGCTGAAGCTACCGTGGAATTTTTTTAAGCGCTGCCCAACACACAGCAACACCCTCTCTGCTACTACTCCAATACTTTCTATGCTGTTTCTATGCAGAGTCCATTTCATGCAGACAGGTCGTTGCTGGAAATAACATGCTGTTAGCAGACAGACGACGGAAGGAAGTCCTGCGTTTGTGGAATAGAATTAGTGAATTAAGAGTTACTGGTTTTGATGGCGTCATACAGTTCTTAGCTGTATGGCAAGAACACATGCTCGGTAACATACATGCAAATGCTGCAAATGATCACATTCGTCACCGTCTGGCGATGTGATCCTTTGATAACAATACAAAAACTTTAAGCACTCGGGATGGAAAACTGAAGATTTAATTCTAAAATATCTATAAAACATAAAGACTTCCAAAGACTTTTAATAACTAATTAAATAGATGTTCTGCATTCACTCAATGTAGGCTGATATTTTTGGTTTGGTCACATCTAAAATAAAAAACACACACTTTGAACACGTGTTTGCTTTTATAAAGTTAAATTTGCTCGCCTCAATGTCTTGATGGGCTTTGATTATGTGGAATTGAGGTCCCCGGGCATTCGTCTTTAACTGAAGTCGATCCATATTCTGAAACTTGACTTTACGAGTAGAATCTTTTCATCAATTGTTAAGCGAGTGTGGCTGAATATTTCTTTATGATCAAGTCAGACAGACCTCCAGTTTATGCTGTCAGTCATGTTCCAGACTTTCAAAAAAGCCCTCCACTTGTGAGTTTGCTTTGATGGGAAATGTGAAACAGAGCTGAGTGGGTAGTAAAGCCCAAGAAAAGAAGCAGCCCTGAATATTTCTGAAAACCAAAAAGCAAAGATCACACATCAGATTAGTTTTTAACTGACTGGATTTCACCTTCTGAGTAAATCGTGTTCATCATCAATACAAAACTTTAGATCCTGATCAATTATTGTGTTCGTTATGTGGTGTTACATCACCATCACCTCCTGCGCCACAAGTAAACAAGCTACTGTACACCCTATGAACTATATGTAAATAAATAAAAACAATTCTGAAATACCTGCATGCTGTCCAAGTGGTTCTGTATAAGCATAAACACACACCCATTCAGTAAAAAGAGATGTAGGAAAGAAATAAAGCACAATTACACATGTGATCACTCATACACATCTTTAAAGCACAGCACTCTCTAAATTAAGGTCTGCTTTCACACTGTCTGTCTGTTTATTCACCTCTATTTATATAACTTCACAAGTTAATTCAAACAGCATTGTGAAAATCAAATCTCTAAACTCAGCACACCAGCTTCAGCTAGTGCGGTCAAGAAGAACAGGAAATGGCTCTAGGTATATAAACACACAGGTCTGCCCCAGGGCTGACTTACTCACTCCCACCCCTATCCTGCAGCAGCAACCACATAAACAACACACAGTCACCCCACCACACCACCAACCCCCAAGAGTCCAGACGCTCACCTCTAACAGATGGACAGCGCCTTCATGTTCCTTTTTAGCCTCAACCTGAGCCTGGGAAACACAGGGTGCAGTGTTTCAGTTCACTTTCATTTATATTGCAGTTTAGTTTCAGTTTAAAACACCAACGAAAGGCCTTCACAGACATGACGGAAACACCTTTTCATTCACCGCTAGTCGGGGTGAAAATGGATGAAAGGAAAGCCACCATCAGCCCGCGATGAAGGACCAAACTTCTTCTTTTTCTTCACATTTAACATTAAAATCTTACTTAACCAGGCTGAAGATATTGTGGCTTTTCTTCCACCATGTTCACCTTTTATTTTGATGTTTTTAAAAGGAAGCATTTCACCCGTGAAGACAACTTGAGAGCATCTCAAACTACCAGCCTGAGGGCCATCAAAGAATTTATATCTAACCAACAAATAAATGACGATTTCCCCCCAATATAGATATCTTTTTATTTTTTACAGCTGAAACTGGTTAGGAATATTTGAACTTGACATTCGATGAGAAGATCGATACCACTCTCAAGTCTGTCGGTTAAATATGCCGTTTGTATATTTGCATGTATATCGGAAAAGGACAGATGTATCGGGTGGTATCCATCTTCTCGTCTTACCCACACTCACATTTAGCATGCAACAGTTTTGAACAGCACTCTTCACAGCACACCTGACACCCACACAGCTCTTTGGAAACCCTAAAAGAAGCTCTGACCTGGAGCTGGAGTTTAATACAGCTATTTCCTGCATCATTTTACAAGCAGAAAGCTGACTCCTAGGTAAGAACACTTGCCACTTGCCACCAGGTAATTTCCTTTTGCTCATCATCTCATCAAACTCTGGCTGAAACCAGATTTATTTGTTGCACTGCATGTCTGATTCTGCCTATTACTTCTCTTTATATGATCATTACCTGCAGCAGCTGCTCGGTTAAACACTGAACATGTCGCCTGGGTGTATGTTTGAATGGTTATTTCTAGCTATATAAGAAAAGCGGCTTAGAAAAAACATGCATCATGTTTCCATCCGTAATAAATAAAGGAGGCTTGTGCATTCAAGAGGAATACGGTTTGGGTATTACAGAAGCATTAAACCGTATAGAAACGCAGCATAATACGTGCCATTTTTCTTATGGGAACTAGAAACATCTGTTGAGAAACACAAGTGTTCCACATGAATATGAGAGCATCTGTGGACTTTACAATTTCATAAATCTACTTTGCAGGCAATTAATTTAGGAGAATGCAGAGAGCAAGCCAGTGTCTGAAGGAAGATAAGGCAGTAATGAGCTTCTGTTAATGAGAGAAAAAAGCTGAGAACTCTGCCTGTGAAAGGCTGACTGTCAAGTTAGAGCAACACTGCAGCAACAACAGCAACACTGGGGGTACACACACTGTTTCTAGAGAAGGAATTGGTGACAATTCCTATCACGTTCGCGCTATCAGCAATCTCAGTCATTGCTGGGCTTGTTTTGACATTACAGTCGGCTCCAGTGCACAGACGATGAAGCGCCGACCACCAAATGGCCTCGGCCAGCATTTCGTTTCTTTTTTTTGCTTAAGTGTCATATCTACTCTGGGTTTTGAATGTTTGATTTGCTTGCTTGTAACAAACAAGAGGAGTGCTCCTGAAATGTTAAGCACTCGGGGTTTGGAGGGTGATAGACAGCTGAAGGATGGGGCTAAGAGGCTGCACTGTGGGAGCTCTAGTAGTGGCAGTGATGAAAATGTTGAGTGCTACAGTCTATAGAGAGAACCTTTCTTTCCTTGTGCTCTTTATAATGCAGTCTTTGAGGCGACTTTCACCTTTGTTGGACTGTGTGTGCACAACAAAAAGCTCTTTGACCCCACAACACAGGCGCATGCAGCCCCAAACCTCTGGTTGCTGTGAGTGTTGTTGAGTTCCCTTACCTTCTGAAGAAGGTCAATCTCCTGCTGCTTTGCATTGAGTACAGCCAAGGCCTGCTCATGCTCCAACTCTAGCTGCTGCCTCCGCTCCGCAGCCTCGCGCATATGCTGTCCGCAGGGGGTGCAGGGGTGGAGAGCCGGACGGAGGGGGGAGGATTGTAGGGGAAAGGGGGGGAAGGAGCATAGAGAGGGCTGCTGTTAGTGGAGCTAAAATCCAAATGGCACTGAGCCAATACAAAATGCATCTCCAGTCTTCTACTCCACACTCAGAGACAACACAGGTGTTTTACATGTGCACACACATCACACATACAGAGGCTGGTTAACAGTGTACTGACCTTTTTTTTTTTTTTAAACCATTAAGAACAAGAAAGACATAAACTATGCCGCGTGAGAACAGTTTATGTCGAATGATCTGCGGGAGAGATCAGATCAAATTTTGCACAAAAGGTGCTTATGGATGAGGACTTGAGATGCTTTGCTGTGTGAACAAAAAGAACACTAACATCAATCCACAGGTCAGGTTTGCTGCCCCCTTTAGGTAACACAATACCTGTTAGAAAGTCTGGTCACTGGGACTGTTTGGAAAAGCTGTCCTCAGCGATGTTGCGTTTGTGTGATCAATACAGGGTTTTACGTTACATGAAAAGGGTGAGCAAACAACCGTAGCGTGCTCACTTGTCTGTGGTCATCCATAACAACAAAAGAAGCCATACAATACAAGAGAGTGAATGCTAGGCTCTTCATAACACATTTTGCCCGCGTCATCCAGTCACATCACTGCTCCCACTATATATAGATATATATACACATGTGAATATTTTTGCGACACTGTCAGGTGAAAGAAGCAAATGACATCTTCATGCCATCTAAGACAGGTAATGTCATCAAACTCATAGGTGACATTATCCTCCTCCTCCTGCCTCCCCATCCCGTCGTCATAAAGCCAAACTCTTTGTCCTGCCTCATGCAAAAATCACATTCCACAGTGCCGTGGTCGTATAGCCAGGTGACCATTCATATGTCTGGTAAGCAGCCCACGGATAAAGGGAGAGAAAAGCACAGCCACTGAGGTGGACAGAAAGCATTCAGAATGGGACTGAATAGGACTGCTCCCTAACAGATGGACGTTGCAGTGATACCTTATAAATCTAGCAGGGGGAGAGGGGACAGGGGAAGTAGGAAGGGACACGTCGGGGAGGGGTGGGACGACATGAAAGGGTGGAATGGGAAAGGAAAGGGGGGGCAGACTGCTCCAAGCTTCTACTCTTTCACAGCTCCTGGTCAGACCTCCCAACACGACACTGGAAGGCAACAGAAATGTCAGGGACATTAGACAGTATAGCTGAAGATAACCAGATGGAGGCAGTGTAGCACAGGTGGGAGAAGGGGGGGGGGTACTGGCAAAGGGTTAGGTTCCATAATAAACACCTGAGTTAGGAATCCCGAGGATAGACGGACTACCAGAACTAGAAATGCACGCAGTATTGACAGATAGTGGGCTCAGGTGTGCCCTCGGAGATGGCTTCCTCACCTTGAGCACCTGCTCTAGGTTCTCCAGTTTGTCTTGGAGCTGGTTCCTCTCCCACAGGGCTAAATCTCTCTCCTGCGTCACAGCACCAAGGGTCTCTTTGAGCTTGGCATACTCAGACTTCACCTGTGCAGACAGAACAAGGAGCAAGGAGCAAACAGTTTGAGAGTGCTGCAATTTATTTTATTGGGTTTTACTAGGCTGTTTTGATCAGTTGCATCTTTATATTTGGTTTCCACACTGCCATACTCTGATCTTTAGCCTTTTGAAGCATCTTTCTTTGCAGATATGAGAGAGGTCATTGTCTAGCTTCTCTAAGAAAGAGGTTATCCTTTCCTGGTATGCCCATTTTAGTGTATAATCACCTGAAAATAACCTGAAATTATGTTACCTTAGAATGAGACTTTTATATCTACAGGTGTCCACAGGTCCTGCACAGAATTTGTCACATTTCTCCAGTAGCCCAAAATGGACAAACCAAACACTGCCTCTAGATATATTTCACATCATCATGCATTTTGCAGCCATCATAGTCTCTTCTTCATGCTAGGAAGGAGTGAGGCAAGGCAGTTGTTTTCCCGCCTGTTTTTGACACCTGTCCTGCAAGGTTATTTAGTTCCTGTGTTTCCTTTGTTTCTTTGTCTGTCTGTTACGTGTCTGACAGGACCACCAGCCGCCTTTAAGTTTGCTTTGTGCTCATTTCCCAACTAGTAAGTGATTAAAGTTTCTTTTTGTGCTCATACCTGCTCTCCGTACCTCTATGCCTGCAATGGGTCCACTCCTGTTGACACTTGATGTCACTAAATCCTACACACTCTTCCTTTAAGCCTGCAGGCTGAACAACATTTTTGAAAGAGTTTCCTTCCTCATAAAACTGGTGATCAGTAACAGTGCAAAGGTGTATCGCGTCACCCATGTGCTTGTGCACGTGGACGAGGTGCAAACAAAGCAGGGTCCCACTCATCAAAACACTGCAACTTACTTCAAATCTGTGTTGCCATTACCTAATCATACCATGCTGGTAATAATAAAGCCAGTAATGTCAAGAGCTTTAAATTAGATGCATAATTGCAGACTATAATAATAGTGTACTCACTGCAGGGTCGTGACAGGCCAAAGTCAATGTGGAAAAATGATACATTTGCTAATCAGCACTGGCAAAAAATTTCCCTTGATTCACACAAATGAATGAAAGATGGAGGGTCAGCATCTCTCCCTACTCGTATCATGACCAGACTCTCTTTATATTTTTTAAAAGCTGTGTTATGTTAAATTAGATAATACAGCTTGAACTGTATCCAGTCACTTCCTGCAGTGGCCCAATTTCCTTTTTTCTAGGATCGACAAAGCATCAGGAAGACCGTTCATTATAATCCAATAACAGCACAAAGCCTCCCAACCTATTTCGACTAGAGTTAGAGTGACTAGAGTGAAATCAGTGCCTTTTTGATACATCGACAATAAGTGAACATAAAGGTTGAGCTGTTTGTTTTGGACTGAATTCAGCTGTTCTTATTTTTCAGGTAGTCAATGTTGATTTAAAGAATTGCTTTAACGCCTCCTAAAACATCTCAAGCTTTTAAAAAGAGGCACAAACTGTTAGAGGCCACACACAAGAGCCGGTGCTAAAAGCCTTTAAACATTATAATAATGCAACAGTGACATAATTCACTGACTCCCATGGATGTAGACCAAAACATTAATAAATTATTCATGCTTTATTGTTAACCAAACGCTAAGCATTCAATTGAGTGAAGCAATTGCACATTATATTAACACTGTGCACCGATTCAACACCGATGAGTCCATACTGCCTGTAAATGTGACCGTTTGTATTTCAACATATTCTTCATGATCTGACTCCCACAGACCGGTTATATCGTGACTTAACAGGCAGCGTTTTTCAATCAGCATTTTTTTTAAAAAGGCTCCTGCAGCCGTAACGTGGCAAAGCCCCTTCCTCGGAGCAGCCATGAATGACTAATGATTCCCCGAGGAGGGCGTTTCAACAAACATCAGCAAAGCGAAACACAAACACAAACCAGTGAGTCTGCCTCTGAACAGCCCGCCTCCACACAGCAGAGAACTCTCTCCACATGGATAGGAGCGACTGTCAGACCTAATGCAGACCGATTGAATGAAACTATATTGGATTCAGCAGAAGCAGGTCAATAGTCTATTATGAGCAGAGGGAGGTGCTGTTTGTAGCTCCTCCTAGTTCATTCAGAGACGATAGGGATCAGAACACGGGGGGTGTAAGCGAGGGCTAATATCCGCACTGCCCTGGAGAGTGCCGCTCTCATATCCGTCAGTGTGATAGCAGTTCAGTATAGCTGCTCCGAGAGCCACCCCAGCCCTGATAAGACATCAATAACCAGCATCCCCGCCCTTCTTCACCCCCCGACAGCAACTACCTGCCAGTCAGCTCCTTCAGGAAATTGCCTTCCTGTCCATAGAGAGAGAGGCCCGGCGCTCTTTGTTTGTTGATCTACTTTGACTTTGTGTTATCAGCTCTGAAGGCCTTTGAGGTCTTGGGGCTAAAAGGAAAGTGAAGGTGTTTTAAAGGAATTCGAGGCTCGTTGCTTTCATTTATATGCTGGGGAAAAAACATATATACAGCATCCTAGGGCTAAGTTTTGGCTAAGTTATATTGTGACCCAGAAAGCCATCTGATAGTGTTAAAGACCAGAGAGGCTGTGGCCTACGAGGACTCAAGACTGGGAGTCAACAGGCCTGAAATTTTGAGAGAGAAAAGTTATTACAACTCATCCTGAGGGGGAAATGATATTTACACACAGTATTTTTGTGAGCTGTTGAGTTGGAAACTTTATAAACTTCTTAATTATTTGTCCCCTCTTGTAAATTCAGCAAATGTAATTAAACATTGTCCCAGTAATAGCCAAAATATCAAATATTTGTATCATTTGTATGTTGTGTATGGATGCCAGCATGTCACCAGACGTAGTCTGATCCAATCACAACACATTTACACCTTACATTAACATGCGTCTTTACTTGTTCGGATAATGTGTCTGGATACAGATCACATTTAATACCTGGTGTAAATGGGGTCTGAATTTCTGAACCACATTTTATGGCAATCCATCCAATAGTTGTCAAGACACGTCATTTAAAATCTCTTTGTCTCGCTAGAGGAAAAGTCAGGTGAACGCCAAAGTCCTCGCAGAACCATGAATGTCTGTACCAAAGTCCCTGGCAACTCATCCAACAGATGTCAGGATATTTCACTGAAAGAACAAAAACGTCAACCACAAGGTTGCACACCAGAAACAATCAGGGAACCATTTCACAGCAAAACATCCAATAACTGGTGAAGCCTTTCAGTCTGTTTGATCAAACGACAACGCTGTCACCCAAAGAGACACGCTAGCATAAAGTGTAAATGTTAGTAGTAATCAGTGCATTTAAAAAGTCAAAAAACCAAGGCCCCTCAGCCTCTTACCTTCTCATACTCAGATGCCTTGTGGCTATTGTTGAATAACTGGAGATTAAAGTGCTTGTTCTCCTGGAGGAAATCTTGAATCTCATTCTCCTAGGCAAAAGAGGCAGAGAGAAAACAATGTTTAGAACCCCGACAAGTCACCATGATGAGACCAGAGAGCAGCGGGTTGTTAGAGATAGCCCATGCATTATTCATCTGAGGAGACGTCTCGAGGTTCTCTGCTATGTTCTAGAAAGCATGACTAAAATAAGCTGCCGCTCCAGCAGAACACTAATACAGTCAGAATATTAGCTTTTATGTCAACGTCTTAAACATACTGGAATAGATGTAATAAGAAACCTCTCTGTGAATGGATGTAAATCAAGCACACATTCACACATACACACACTAAGAACCTCCCGTCCTCGCTACCAAGTGTGTTGAGCTGATGGTGGGGGAAAAAAAAATGTCTACATTGCAGAGGAGGAAAACTTAATTACATTCAATCAACAGTCATGAGGCGTGCCGTGGATGCAATTTGCAGTGTCAACTGGAGAGTTCTCTGAGATGTGCAATTCACTGCACTGCTACAGCAGCATGTAGGCCAAGTGTTGTTCTCGTCGGGAGCTCGGAAAACCTACCGGCTCATGCATGATACATTTACAATAAATACAGGGCTTCTTAATGGCTGGTGATGGTGCGCCTGTTCCTGCTCCCTCATGTTTAACTTATGAAGGATGTTGCAGAGGCCAAACGCAGACAGGAGTAAACATATAAAAAAACTAGAATGCATGCACACATGTGAACACATGAGAAAATGTTAAGCAAATTCCTTTGCTGCGGTGATTTGTGTGTTGTCTGGTAAATGCACAAGAGAACATTTTGACATCACAGTAGCAAAATTATGTAAGGTACAGTAATAAAATGGTGGATCTGGCTAAAAAATAATGTCAAAATCTAAATTGCAATTTCAAAAATGCCCTGCAGACTATCCCCAGACTTGACATATCCTATCCTGCACAATTAAAACACAATATTACATTAAAGATATCACACAGGTTTCAAAATGGTGGTTAAAACCAAGCAGCAACCTCCACCATAACTGTGAATTAAAGCCTGTACCAAAAACTGCAGTTCCTCAAACAGCCACTTGAGGCTGGCTACAAATCAATCTCCGTAAGCCCCCATGTTAAAATGTCCAACTTCACAGATGGCTCGTTTGAGCACCCAGGCGTCATTGAGCCCACCTCAGGTCCGCTGATGATCCACAGATTTTGAGCTTAAAAAACGGCTCTAGGACGCGTACGCTGTCCATTCTTTTTACTGTCAGCGGTTAAAACCAGAGTGTAATTAAATTTAAGTTGTGAACAGAACCAGACGATAACATAAAATATCATAACATAACGCTTAATAACACTCAGAGCTCAACTGCACTGTTTACAATGCGTCATCTAAGGAAGAGCCACGTGAAGCAATTCATCCAATCACAGTTGGTTAAGTGGTCAGTGGTGGCTGAATTCCATTTAGCAGCTTCAGTTTTAGGGTCCTGGTATGGTGCGTGCTGGCTCATGGTCACTTGCACGATTGAACAGAGTCATTGTTGATGTTTTTAGTAACACCTGATTTTCCTGCACCGACAAGTAAAAAATGTCTGCTGTGAAAAAGGGGCTGTTGTTTGGCATGAATTCAAGCGCACCTTTTGACTTGTTGGCGATGTCACTGAGTGATTTCTGCTGCTATTACTACTTCTAACAAGCATGTTTGATGTTATGCTAGATTTGAGTTAAGACACGATTGAAAATAACATGCTGTATATTATATAACTACTGAAATATTCCATATTCATCAGGAACAAAGCCAGCTTTCATGCACTTTATTGATGAATTCAGACAACACTGCACCACCTGATTAAATGTTAACACTGTTGCCACATTTAAGTTATTAAACAATGATGATATGATGCATGTAGCACAATCTCTGTCACTGTCATCTGTTTCTATATTTGTATGTGAATAACTGCTACTCATAATAATAATAATAATAATAATAATAATGGATTCTAATATGGACGTGTACTCTGTGAATGTATGCACACCACAGAGGAGAAATCCCGTCAAGGACGAGGAGTGAGAAGTAAACAACAGCCTGAAGACAGTCCCAAAGTCACATCTGAAATCTGCTGCTTTTCCATTAATTTCATTTCTGTCACGCTCCCCTCCTCCCCCTCTTCCTCAAAAAATATTGGCATTTCAACCTGCATCAGTTGTGTCCAGTCAATTTTAATGCTTCCCGTACAAGCACTAGATTGCATTGGCATCCCTATTCATATCCATTGATCCTTCAATTCGGAGCTAATGTGGGCTGGCTAAGCCTCCAGGTGTTCATTCTGAAGGACAAACTGAGAAAAACACAGAGCTCACATTGTACTGTATGCACACTGATGAGAACAATGACACTGAAATACTTTTGGAATTGAAGCTTGTTGTTGATTCAAGCATTTAGACACAACTGCCATCCTCATTTAAAATCCTTTTTTTGGGGTGGGGGGGGGGGGATTTGGACACGACAACACAGGCATAGTGACAAACCAAATTGTCTTGGACACACAGAATCAGCTGTTTCTTTGTCTTGCATTGTCAACGCGTTAACGCTTTAAACAGATCAGTAGACGTCATAATCCCTTGGCAAGACACATTTTTTGTGGCGAGCCTGCGAGCACAGTGATGGAGAGAATTCCACGCAGAATACATCGTGGCCCGTTGTTAAGCCGCTTCCAACGTTATTCAGCTGAAAAGCTGAGATTTCCTGCTGAGTTTCAGATTTGCCGTTTCAGATTTGTTTGAATACAAACACCAACGTACACATGAAACGCACGCAGCATAAACAAAATGATTTGTAATGCTACAGAGACTGAACAGACAACATGAAAACACATTTTTAAATCTTAATAAAACATTTTAAACACATGATTGTGTTGAGATGAACAGGGGAGTCTTTCAGGAGCTCCTGACGAGCCCGAAGAGTTTCATAAATAATACACTGTGGGACAATATTATTAGGCCTGAGGCAGAGTACCTGAGTTACTTCTATGTTTGAAAGCAGTGCTGAGGCAGTCGTGTGTTTTGTCCAGACGTGGTGTGACTCAGCCTGGCGAGGCAGAGCTGTGTGTTTAATTTCGACAGATGAATCAACTCTGCCATTTAACACACGAGCAAAGCAAATACTTCACCCACTTACTCTGCAGACTCAGTGTACACAGCGTCATTTGTTCACCATTATACTAATGATCAGCTTCTCACTGTAAGGACTGAATATACACATATTACAGGTATGATGAACCTGTAATATAGTAGTACACAATTCAGTTACAATAACCCATAAAGGAGACCCTTTTTTTTGGTTGAATGCTTTATAATTTCACAAAATATGTCCTATATTCTTTCTAAGCACCAACTGGTGATTTGGATGCGTGCTAGTAGAATTGTAGTAAGATGCTCATTTTGAATTATTTCAACTATCAACTTGCTATATAAAGTGTTTTTCTCTCTTTCAGTCATCATAATCGTCATATATTTCTTCCTAGTGGTATCCTTAAACAAGCAGGATGATGCCCCAACAACTATTTGGGTCCTTGCACTATGATAGCTAGCGTATGACGTTTGAACTGGCCTGTCTCCTGCACAGCTAGACTGTGGGAAGAAGGTCAAAGTGTCTGACAAATACTTTGCTCAAGTGTGACTTGTTGTCTTTCACTCTGCAGATTACTATGCATTCTGTATGACCGTGTGACCTTCATTTAGCAATCACATAGCATGGTATCTATCAAAATAATTGCAATATGATTTCTTAGTAGACCACAAACATACAGTACAAGTCTCCCTTTTCAGGACGAATGTATATTTGGAAAAACATTTCTGACCTCTGACATTCCTGCTTTTGCAGGTCTTACTGTATGCCATGTGTCCAGGCAGTGAGAACTTCTAGGTCAGCCTCTAACAGATTGTGTTTGTGCTTACAAACAGCTCATAATGAAAGCCAAGCTGACCACAAAGGCCCGACATTTCACACTGGCTATTGAGCTAAATCTGAGAGCTCAGCACCGCAGCACAGTCCAGTCTTTGGACTTGTTGAGCACTGCCCGCCGTCTGCCTCGGTATTTAATATTCGATTAATACATATACATATATTCGGGCAACGCTGGCACAGCAGATGCTTGTCGTCATGGTAACAGGACTTAAATGCCAGAGGAGAGAGGGGCGCACTCCTCTGATGGACTGTAGTTACACACACCCGATACCCAGGAAGGTGCAGGTGCCAGATGGCTATGGCTATGTTTACCGTCACTCACACACTCAGTGTTTATGTACACGACAGCTGAACTAACCATGAGGAGACATGGCATTGATACCAGCTGGGATTTAATAAAAAAACATCAACGTACATTCCTTTATATGCTGTTAAAAATCACTGAGTCACTAACAGCTGCACCTCATTCTGTATGTGCACCCTTTACTTTAACCTGAGAAGGAGAAAAACAGAGAGGTGAGCCACTTCAGACCAAACAGGGAGTGACATTAATGTCAACTCGCCATCCCCTCACGACGGCGTTCATTGGTCTTGTCTGTGTTTGTGTCTCTGTTCTCGGGAGCTTGGAGCGCGGGAGGAGATAAGAGCTGTGCTGCAGTCTGTGGAGACCAGCCTGCCATTTCTGCACGCCATTTGGGGACAGTTTGTCCTTTGGGTAGCTTCCCCGGGAGTCAGCAGGCTGACAATAGGCAAAAGGAGGGAAGTGCTGCTGTGGGCAGGGAACGTGAGAGGAGGTCAGCAAAGAAAACAGTACTAATGGAGTGTTTATTTGGGGCAGAGAGCCACACACAAAGGCAGCTCATCTAAAGAAAAAGGGCTTCGGGGGCATGAGGGAATGAATTCAAATAGTCCAGGACCAAACAGTGCCATTTAAATCACTGCTGAATCTCTCCAGCTCCTTCCTTTCATAGGAAAAATCTCACTCCGGGCCATCTGCGCTACTCTGTGCCTGCTCATGTTTCCACAGGTTACAAACATGTATCATTTTTATGTAGTGCTAAACTTCAACTTTCACAAAGTGGCTTTTATGTCAGTCATCTAAGAGCCTGTGTTGTTTTCTTTTTTACAAGTCCCAAACCACAGATCGCAGGCCTACAAATGTCTACACTTCTCTAAAAATTCAAGTGAATTCTACTAAAATTAAACCCAACATTTTTGCTGCACAGCCCATGGGGACCACTCTTTGAGAGCGACTACTGGAACATCATAGCAGTGAGATGTCTCTCAGAATAAACCTCAACAGAAGCTGAGCAGAGCTCTCCATTCAGGATAACATAATATGAAGTGATTAGTCATTCTGCTTAGTGGAGCTCCCGTAACTGTAATGGAAGAAAAAACCCCACAGACCAGAACCGTTCGCTTAAGCTTTATTTGTGCTGTGATTTACAACTCTGGTGTCGTCCTGCTGTGAGACTGATGGAGCAGGATGACTCCTCTTATTTAAAAGGTACAATATAACATAGCAAGGCTGCTAATTGCTGGTCAGCGGTTACTTTAACCTGTCAATAGTCCATGTGTCTTCTAACACAAGCCACAGTCTTCAACCAACAGAAAACTGCTGGCCATGAGACTCTAGTGGACATTTGGTCTGCAGCACTTCACTTCAGTCCAACTTGAACTCGTCAAATGATGAAACAGATCATTCATACATCAGCCATGCATCATTTATATCGGCGTCCAGACTTCTTCTTTCCTTCTTTGATGTATCGCTGTGGTGTATCTTTTATAGGGCACGACTGCCACTATTGCAGCCCTCTGCAGTTAAAAAATGTGCACCATGCACCCTGTGTTTGCTACACGTGCACAACATACAAACAATACAGGGGAACACGCTCAAACGTTGCTCCACTAGTGGTCAAAAACACACAGAGTACCTTTAACTAGCAGCTTGGTAGTTGGCGTTAATCGAATGCTCTCCATCACTGACTAAATAACCTCATGCAACAACCATATGCAGACCACCCCTGTCCAATTTGTAGCAAGTGTAGATATTAATTAGCTCTTGTCTAGTAGTCTTTCAACTCTAGCTGGCTTCAGCCATCGCATAGGTCGCCTATATCGCTACATAGCCTGACTATAGCAAACTGTCACGGCACCCGAGTGTCTGAAGTCTCTTTAAAAAGGCCCAATAATTGTGATTGCAGTTGATAAACGAGGTGAAAATAGAGGGATTGATGCCGCGGAGGATGAAGGACAATGAAGTGATACTGATAACGATTATCAGCCAGCGGCAGCTAATGTTACGGGGGAAGAGAGTGACAGCAAGGAGGTAAAAATCATTCATCTGTCGGCGTCTGTTCATCTTTTACTCTCCGTGTCCTTAAAAATGCATCATCTGTAAGTTTTGTGTATTAAATATTATTGTGATCGAGTTGTTTTTGAAAATTAAATGCTATTAGAGTCTCATTAGGATTAAAAAAATAATAATAATAATAGCTGTCTGTCAAAATGACGGACAACGAGGAAGTAACTCAGCCTCCATACATCCCACTATATAGACACAACTCAAACTAACCATTGATGTGGATTAACTTGTCATATTATGAGCAATCAAAGAAGAATAACATCCAGCTTTTATTAAATCACCTGTGGCTAAAATGTCAAGACGAGACATATAAAAATAAAAGCATGATTCTTTTTTTTTTTTTCTCCTTCTCAGCAGGTTCTCTCTTTGCCTTTTGTCCTGAGTCAAGGCCACTCCAGCAGGCAGAATGACATTTCTGGGGCACTGTGAGAAAATGTTCTTAAAGAAAGGCACCAAACAGAAATGATAAGACTTGTGGAACGTATGATAAACACACGGTACGGCTGTAAATAACAGCAGTGTTGTGCAGAAGCTTTATGAACTACTGTGTACAAAAGAAGCCAATATAGCCAGAGCCCGAGGATACTTGTTTATAAAGAGAACTGTACACTCTTCTGTGTTGATCACACACAGTAAATGATTGCTGCTACAAAATGCATCTCTCATTCGCAAATGTATTCCCCACGCTAACAAAACCCGACCCACTGATACCGCAACTTGCACTTAACTGCTCCCATTTTTCAATTTCAGTCATCACCAGCCGGAGAACCGAGCTATCATTACAGTAGACCGCCACTCATTTTCTCAGGGGACGTTTGTGTGTGTGTGTGATGATAGCAGGCGAGGCTCTCAGGTACAAATCAATTTTAGCCTCCGTCCTTTTGTTGTTTTTTTTTACGCTCAGAGGGCCGGGGGTATATTTTTGGAGCACTTACCAAAGTCTGACATGTTTGATTCTTTTTCTTCACCTCTGCCTCAAGTGTTTCACACTCCTTCCTTCTGGCGCTGATCTCTGTCTCCTGGGGAGAAAGAGAAAGAGAGAGAGAGAGAGGACAGCTGCTATGGTTTGTCAGGAACACAAGCTTCGTCAGAGAACTCAGTGAAACGAGGCAGGCGAAGGGAAAGGGAGCTGGAGCATTTCATTATTCAGCAGTATTTAGACGAGTGAGTGCATATGTGTGTGTGTGTGTGTGTTCATGTGTATATGTATGCGTGTGTGTGTGTGTGTGTGTGTGTGCAGACTTCCAGGGATTATCTAATAGATATTACAAAATGTTTTTGTTGTGGGAAAACAGACAGGAGGCTGGAGTGATTCCACGGTTCAAAAGTTGAGGATGTAGGCTGTGGTCCTCGAGGAATAATGTGATGAAACGGATCAAACAGAAATCTGTTAATCTGTTGTAAACAACAGGACTAAGGCTACGTCCACACTTGAAGCCTTAGTGCTCAGCTCTTCACATTATTTTTTTTCAACTGTGGCCAATATCGGATTCCAATGTGAACAGGTCACGGTCCTGTGTGTGTGTGTGTGTGTGTGTGTGTGTGTGTGTGTGTGTGTGTGTGTGTAGGTGTGTGTGTGTGCGTGTGTGTGTGTGTGTGTGTGTGTGTGGGTGTGGACGTGGAGTCAGAGCCAGGAGAGGTGAGATCGTGACCTGACAGGCTTCACAGAGAAACACATTTCAAGGGTTCCTTTTAACTTTACCTGTCAGCGCCTCGCCAGAGTTCAGACGAGTCAGTGACATGAAAGCCACATGAATTTTCATATGACGGTTCAGACTGTCACATGGCAAACAAAATCAGACCTGTATGATTTAGGACCTCATATTAAAGCTGTGCTGCTCACACGGTCTATAACCTTGCCAGCAGCACACTAACTGACAATAATAACATGCTGACATTCAACAAGTTAATGTTTTGCGTAGCTAAAAACTTCACCTTGAATCTCTTATAGCGCCTTCACAAATTATTTTTGAGTTTGAACATATTTTTTATGTCTACGTGGAGCAGAAAAAGCACAGGTGTTGATGATAGTAACAACTGTGCTAGTTGGGCAGCATGCACAATATCAGACCCCTGGAACTGAAACTACTAATTGGAACACAGACAGTTATTAACGTTATTAAATGTTCCCTGTGGAGTTTCTGACCTCTGGTAGTGCCTTGGAGCAGTTGCTCATTTTGTTTGCAGCACACAGTCATGCCAATGGTTTCATGATAATTCAATGATCTGCAGGTGGCTGTAACCTGCTGAAAAATGTGCATAACATCTGTGCTTTTTCTGCTGACAAGAGCTGCAATGATTAATGGATTAATCTGTTAGTTGTTATTAAATTAATTAAAAAATTATTTCAGCTTCTCAAATATGAATATTTTCTGGACAGTAAGCTGAATATCTATGGGTGGTGGACAAAACAAAACATTTTAGGATGTCATCTTTAGGCTTTGGGAAGTAGTGATCACCATTTTCACATTTTATGGACCAAACAACTAATCGATAAATCAAAAAAGATTAATCTATATTGCAGATAATCATTAGTTGCAACCTAAATGTAACACGTCTACCACGTTACATTTTTCACGTTGTTAGTTGTTGAGTACGAGGTTTTCGGGTTTTTACTGACGTAGCAGGAAAAGCACAGGTGTAACTAATAACCTTAACGATGGCTCTGTTCCATTTAACGGTCCCAGTGAGGCAGGATGCACAATAACAGCAGATCCCCGGCACGGATGATCTGAACTAAATGTTATTCCTTTTTCTGCTGAGATATGTTAAAAAAAAATCCACAATGAAAACTTTTATTCTGTCTCTGAATGGATAAATAAACTGATCAAACTTAAATATGTTTGCACATGTACTGTAGATTACATTCTGTCCCTTTGTAATAAAAAAAGGTTAAACAAGTGACTAGCTGACACCTAATATGAGGTTTCTAAAAGCCTGTTGTGTTTTCATCAAGCAGCCACTTCACTGAGCTGACAGCTGAATGCTGTTTGCTGCAATTACAAAAAGAAGTTCAGCTTTCTTCACAACGTGTGATTAAAGCCGAAAAACATGACTAAAGTCTGCCACAGTTCCCACAGAGGATGAGTTGTTTAGTCTATCAGTGTTCAAACTCGAGGCAGACAGCTACAAACAGGAGATCCCCCATCAAAGCTGCCTGTGTGTCCTGCCCCGCTCCGGAGAGGCCACATCTAATCAGGAGGCCGACACGTGACGCAAAGGGTATACCCGTTCAAACAGGGGATACACACCTTTATTTATCAACTGTTGTACTGTTACAGTATAAAATAAATCAAAGTGTTACATCACCAAACAGATCCTGAGCTCTCCATCAGTGTATGAGGAACATCCTTGCTATGGATGGGAGTGGAAGTGCAGCTGGATGTTCCAAGATTAGCGTATAGAATTAAACAGGATTTTATCTGTGTCAGTGTGTGCTACCAGTGTTCACACACACACACACACACACACACACACACACACACACACACACACACACACACACACACACACACACACACACACACACACACACATCTCTGCTCTGTTAGCATGGCACCACGTGTCCCTGAACAAGACTAAAATAAGCACCAGCGGAGCAACCAGAAGCCCACAGCACACAATGCATGCTGCATGTGAGAACGTGCACTTCACATCACGGAAACAGCTCACAGCTCGGTTTGACTTTGAATATACAGTATATTGGAATCCATTCAAACGGAAGACATTTTTGTTTCTGCTACATCAGCTGGTTTCCCCTCTTGACCCGCGAGTGCCGACAATATTTAATAAGACAGTGAGCAATAAGGTCAGAGAACAGGACAAGCGGAAAAGATGAGGAACGAGCTTTGACCCTTGCGAGTTCTGTAACCTTGTGGCGTTTCACCCCGGGCAAGTGACAGTTGGTGTGATTAAATCTTTGACCCCTTATCCGTCGTAGCTGGTCGACCAGTGATCCGGCTCTGTTGTATGTATGTGTTAGCATGTGCTCGAGCGTTGCTGGACTAAAAACCCCCACAAGGACAGAAGGATGTGGAAAATATGTCCTCTGGAGTGTGAGGACTTCACGGTTAAATACCCACTTAGGATGAAAAGTTAAGATGAAGGTGGGACTTTTCATGTTTCGCGGCCAGTGTAGTTTCTCCTTCAGGCTTGGAAGGAGAAGGTGAGGCGAAAGGTATTCAGTCAGTTGCAATCTGCAGCCTCACTGCTAGCTGCTAACGCCTACACACTGGACCTTTAAGTTAAAGTTAGTTAAGCATCAAATTAATAAAATGAAGGTTCATTTACAAGAGATTTCCAGCTTCCAGTTTGTGGTCTCTCTACTAAAAAATGTGAAAAGACTCCTGATGTTTCAGACAAATAAAACAAATACAGTCAACAGATGCACACGCAAAGATGAATGAAATGTTCAAAAATAAGAAAAGGTCTACGTATACACTGCCACGTTGACTCGAAACGATTTCCTTTGACTGAATCACACAGAGCCTCCGCAGACAGCTTGCCATCTCCCATGTGGGCTGGTATCTAATGTGTACAGTGTTCAGGACCAGACGGCCACAAAACACACCACGAATATTTCACGCGCACACACACACACGCAAACACACAGCTCTCAGGCTCGCTGAGGCCCATTTGTTTGGAGCACATTTGCCAATGTTCAATTAAAAATCCCTCTGATAAAAGATTCAAATGGCTGCCATTGTGAGTAATGAGGTCCTGTATAAGTGAAGAGGCGTTTACTGTGCAGCAGATGAAGACAGATGAGAAAGACCATTCCCTTAGGCTGGATCTCTAGCATTCGTGCCTCAGTGGCACTAATGCAAATGCATCCACAGTGACCTACACTACCTCCTCCATGTCTCCTGTGTACTACAGCGTATTGCAGCAGGAGTTTCACATTCTGTTTTATGGTGGAACATCTTTGAAACTCAATATCTTGACTTAACCTTTCAGGTTAGTGTGTAGTACAAGCGCTCCAAAAGGTCTGGTTTGTTGTGAACACTGATTACATTAAGACTTTTCACTGGCTTTGCTGATTAATCATTAAGCCAAGTGACAGAAAATTTGAGAACTGATCATTTATTGTGATCATCTTTTAAGCAAAAAATTCAAAATATTCTCAGCTTCCAGCTTCTCAAATCTAACAATTTTTGGGATACAAGTACAGCACAGCTGTAGACTCTGAGTCTTGTTAGTGTTTTTCTAATCTCTATCAACAAATATCTGCATATGAATGCAGAATCTGTAGGCAAGGGACAAGATTTTGGCATTGGAAGCCTTCTGGTTTCTGTTTGTAGTCCGTTTGTAGTCCGAATAGTGCTGACCAATCACATTTTTGCGGGCTTTGGTTGCAGGCAGGCAAACAGACGTGGAACGCTTCAGCTGAAATGCATTCTCGGATCCTGCTGGCTATCGTGCGGCACTAATTTAGCTTCTTCTTTGCTTTTCAAAACGTATGTGTGTGGTGGCACGGTGGTGGATTGTTTAGCACTGTTGCCTCACAGCATGAAGGTTCCTGGTTTGAATCCCCCAACCAGCTAAGATCTTTCTGTGTGAAGTTGCACGGTGCATGTTTTGCCTGTGCCTGCATGGGTTCTCTCGGGGTACTCTGGCCTCCAGTTAAACGGTTAATGATGACTGACCACTTATTCTCATTCACTCTTTGAGAACTAAAATCAAGCTGCAGAGATTTGCAAATGTTTTGCAAAAGAAACAGCCGAGCCTCAGCTGTGAGCCCTGAACATGGACGCCTTAATGTTCAGCACCATGGAGAGTTCCCCCAGGACAACACAACAGTAACATGTGGTGTGTGTATTTGTGTGTAAAAATATATGTATATACTGTATATATATACATTAAACGTACAGTTCAGTATACTGTACACGGTTCAGTGCTGCTGACTCTCCACTGTGAGTTCAGTGCTCACCAACATCTTGATAAAATGAGGTTCAAATACTACACTTTTACTTCTGCAATGACTAATTAACACAGAAGGCTTTCCCCATCCTATTCTCAGCGTTCGGTCTTCTGATCTTTTGTAGTTGGGAAAGCTCTGTGCATAATCTCTGGCGAGCAGGGGTAACCTCATTACTCTCTCCTCTTCCTCTTTCTCTCCCTCTCTCTCCCTCTCTCTCCCTCTCTCTCTCCGTCTTTCATCCCTTGTTGTGTTGAATATGCATGATGCGTAATGATGGGTAATAATCCTGCCTATGGCTGAGCAAAAAAAAAAAACTGCAAACGTTTTCTAGCAGAGTATGCAAACAGCAGACATCTGATGGGGATCTCAAATATAGACAGACGTGCACAGGAGTAAGACTTTAGTTCTAAACCAGCCACTTCACATGTAATTATGACGCTGAATGCTGATCCTTTAAGAAATATACAGGCACACAGTGTGTGCTCAGCTGAGCTGCATTATAGTAAAACTGACGGCCACCTTAAAAAAACAAGCACTTTTTACTGGGAGTAGTACATCACCTCTAACTTTGGCAAATATTTTAGCTTTACAGCTAATTTGTTGCCTCTCAAAATGTCAGTGGTGCTCCCCGAGATATATAAATTGTCCTGAGAGGCTTTTTCCTTGTTATTATGTGTTTGTTTCTTTTCTCCAGCCAAGCTGCAGCCACAGGAAAAGGCCATTAAGGAAGGCTGCAGGAAAGACTACCAACGCTTGTGAGTGTTGTCGGGGTCTTAAAGAGAGGATTCCCCTCCCTCTGTTACTCAACACCCAAGCAAGCAGTTCCACTTAGCATCATGTAGCATATGAATATACTGCACATACTGCCAGCTCAGACACACAGTAATCTAGTCCTGCACAGCACAGCACAGCATTTGTGTGATTTCAAATCATTTGAAATGGCAGAGTAAGTTACATAACCCCATACCGCTTAAGTCTGTGCGCGCAGGCACAGATGCTTGCACTCCACTAATACTGTACTCGTCTGCCGCCTGCAAGTGTGTATCCGTGTGCATGTTTGCACAGCAACATGCAGACTGACTGCTGAATCACAGATTTACAGGAAAAACAAGTGTAACTCCCAGAGGTCAACACGTGCATCCACCACACACACACACACACACACACACACGAGGAGCAGGAAGAAAAAGGGTAAAGAGTGAGGTGAGAGGGGGGAAAAAAGGAGTGATAGTGAATGAACGCATGATCACAGGAGAGATACGTAAATGCAGCGAGGCCTAGATATGAATGCAAATGAAAAAAGAAGGGAGAATGGGCAAAATGAAAAATGGGATGGAGGCAGGATTTACCGTCTAAGCTCCTCGGCTCTGCAGCATTTTGTCCCGCGGTATAAGACCTCAGCGAGGCATCCTCTATCAGGCATATTAAACATCATGCAGCAGTGGCAAAAGGAGTAGCCTAGTCTGGATTCCACTTCCTCTCCTTCCTTCCCTCTTTTTTTTTTCTCCCCCTCCCATCCCCGCCAGGATCCACAAGCACTGGCGTGCTGTAGAATAAGAAATAAAGCTGCCACTATCACCGGGGTCTGACCTCGCCGAGCCACCGAACGCTACGCCACCTGACTGCTGATGTCTTCTGAGTCTACTACTGAAGAGCACAAAGGGAGGAGAAGAAGAAGAGTGAAGAAGACGGGGGAATACTGGATGGAAGATAAAAAAAAAAGGAAGAACAACAGAAAGAGGAGCTTTTCTGCTACGATCACAGGCCTAGGTGATAAAAGCAGTGATGAAAGGAGAGTGACAGGAGCAGAACAAAAAGGATAATAGGCTCTATAATAAAATGCAAGAGTGTTGGAATATGAGGCTAATTTGAAAGAGCAGGATCAGTGTGTATGGGAGGCTCCAGAGAGAGAGAGGACTGTAAATCTGATAATCCCACTGCATGAACACAAAGATGTCAGATGAGACTTTCACCTTAATGGAAACTAAACAATGACTCATGCGACCACAACAGACTCCTACAGAGATAAAGGAGGCTGCTGTGCAGTGTTGTGATATGTATCCATTTCCCTATGACAATGCCGGATTCAGTGATGCACTGAAAACGACTGTATGATCTGAGAAATAAACAGGTCGTATTTTCCTGTTTTTTTTTTTGGCAGGTGGAAACATTTCGCTGACTAAAGGTCCACAGAGAACATCTGATGATTACTGCTGCAAGCAAGCAAATGCTGGAAGCCCACTTCTGTTGCCCACTCAGACACGGAGGATTACTCATCCCCAGCTGGATTTTCTGAGCCGAGCTTCTGCAGACTGTCATTCAGTTCACATGGTAACCTTCGCCTCTCATCAACGCCGCCTAACAAAAGGCGGCTCTTGTAAACACTGATCACCTCTGCAGCTTTTATTGTGACGGCTGTCTGGAGAAAACTCATCTGACCAAAAACCAAAACAATTGCAAAGTGCCTGGTGATGTGTGTGTGTTAATGTGTGTGTGTGTGGGTGGGCAGGAAGTTATTTTATTTATATGGACTGTAAACTTTGGGGATTGACTTCCTGCAGCACAGAGATGTGTGAGGCGGTGTGTAGTTAATGCCGTGTTGTTCCTTTTCATTAGAGAGTGCACTACACACAACAGAGATCTATAGAGCTTCAGAGGTTCACAGCGGGCTTAATCGCGTAAATACACACACAAGCTAATTGCTCTAAAACAGGGAACAAAACATGCCAGGAGGACATCCAAACATCTGCATTTCTCTAAAGGGTTTTCGATCAAAGGAGGAATTCAAACAATCCTCTGAATATTCCTGCAAAACTGGTCAAAACAGACGAACAACTGCATGTTTTTCTGTTTTTCTATTTATTTATACAAAACTATTATACTCCTATGTATTCCAAGTCAACCCAAAGTTATTTCTCAGACAGAGCTCACTTGCAGGCTGGGTATCACTCCCAATACCAATTTCGTTCTGCCAATAAAAAAAAAAGCTGCAAATTGCATCCCAATTTTTCGAAACAGTCAAACTGCAAAATCAATCACATTTGGCCAGACTAACATCAAGCACCGTGAGATCCTGTTGGGAATGAAACAACCCAGCAAGCATTTTATAGAAATGAATGACGAAAATAATATCCAAATTCCAATTTCACAAAAAGATGGTGGCACCTCTGGATAACAGAAAAGAGCTGGACTCCGCTTGCATTCAGAACATGACAGATTTGTGAATAAATAGGTATAAACAAATAAATATAACCAAAATAATGCTGAAAACCTTCACAAGAGGTACCCAGATGGACTGTGTGTGTAAATACACACCATTGTTTCACAGCTGGCTCATCTCATTAGAGTGGCCAGTAGCCGTGCAGGTAGATGAGCTAACTGAGATGATGGACTGTTCTCTGAGCGGTCTGGACAGAGTGTTCAACCCTCAGGAGGCAGTGTCAACATTGGAAACTGAGCAGGGGAGCAAACAGGAGAACAAATGAACCATGAATCAAGGCCCGTTAATACGATGCAACTGTACACACAGGAAATCAAGGGGCCCGGCCAGCGCATTAACAACAGCAGAAGCTTTTGTTTATACTTTTTAGCAGCCGTTGGCCACAGATACAGACACAGATATGACTGTAATTAGATGATTCAAATGACTTTAAATCTTATCTTCTGTAAATGTGAAACAACTGTGCTTCCTTCCCACTGTCTGTAAAGCTTATTACATTTCATTAGGAGTGTACCTGTATGATCATATGTGATAATTAAACTGAACTTCAGCATAATGTACAGGAAGCAGCCATTATTTTGCAACAATGAGCCGTTGGCTGTACATTATCCCACTTTTTAGTGAATAATTTGAAACTTAAAATGATTTTATGGATTTAAAAATGATGATATGGTCCTCCAGAGTCTATGATCAGAACTGCATTCATAGCAGCAGTCTGTTATTCAAAAATAACAGACCGCAAAATGCCAGAATTGACCAATCACTGTTGAGTATTCGACAAAGCCACGTATTAAATAGTTTGATCTGTCAGTTAAAATGTCTACAAAATAAATTACCTCATGGCGCCACAGACTATCACAATAAAAACATATAAATCTAAATAATAGATGCAGTACCTATAATCAGAATTGGATTAGAAATAATAATAATAAGAGCAGCCATGTTTCCCCTCATGCTGTCATGATTTGCGCCAGTATCGCTCGCTGGCCGTCGACGGGGGAGTCGTGCTCGCACATCTGCGGCCCTCTCGGTCGGAAGCCAACAGGGAAAGAGAATCTCACAAACCTGCCACGATCGAATTAATTCACATCGAACCAGGCTGCCGGTTTGTCTGCACACTTGGGCCCCAACCAGATAAGCTGATTATAACACAAAATATTACATGCTGTCCTATTTGTTCTGATCCAGTGTTATCCCGATGTGCCGGGTAATGCAAAATCACTGACCTATGAAATGTCAAGGTAGACTAAGATGGATAATTATGAGGTATATACAGTGAACCTGCAGATCTTTAGCACACACATGACTGTTTACCCTTAGCTGGGATAATTATGTCCAATAATTTCATCTACACCTGTAATTTATGTAAAATAATGAGGAGCACATAGACTCATTACCACCTGTGCTCAACAGCGTCAGACAGCAATAACACCTCTGTGTTGAAGCGGTTGATTCGTAGCATCAGTGCAGCAGAGTTTGACGTCAAAGCCCGAGCTCTCATGGTGCTTCCCCTTTTCTTTGCCTCAGTTCAATCCTGACTGAATATAATGATAAACCCTTCGGTAACACTAATTCTAGAGTGGCTGCCGCTAATTTAACCGTCTTCCTGCCCCACACAGCGAGAGCTCTGGCCGTCATAGGCGAAGTGGCTGTCACCAGCTGAGGTGGCTCGTCTCCCACTTTGATCCTGAGCCAGAGCCACCGACATATGCTGCTCCATCCTGCAGGGAGGAGCTGTACTGGATGCAGGGAACAGCTCTGCAATGCCTTTCTATTCATTAAGTACTATTTCAACAGCTGGTGACCAATTAGTTTGCTCTCCAGATTGCAAAACTAATATAATGAATACACCTTAACTTTTATATCCTTTGTCAGAGGGAAACAAACTTAATGTTGGCAAAATATAGTTTGTACAACGCTGCGGTCAGAGCTGGCATTCACGTTTTGACAAATTCAGACAGATCCTTGTTCTGTCTAACCTCAGCACCAGGCTTAAACATCCCTCCCCCTGCCCAGTCTTCAGTACCTGCCAAGAGCTGCTGTCAGACTGGCCCAACAGAGGTGTCCATTAATGAGTCTTTAATGCCAGAGAAAGAGGAAGATGGAGAGGAAGGTCGTACGTGGCCTGGTGTAGAGGATCATCTGCCTGTACGTGTGCGAGTTAGAAAGACTGCCTGTCTGTGAATTGATTATTATGAGGTGTCAGACTTGGCTTTTGGCCTTCACAAAAACCAGACAGACTGTGACGCGAGGAGTTTTCGCATTGGGGTGTGGGTGAAGAGAGATCCTGTGTCCAGTAATGGGAGACAGGTGGTGCCCAGGAGGAGATAAAGAGTGAGGCTCTCACCCCACAGGAGTCTGGCACAATCGCAGCAGAAACAGACGCCTTTGCCTCCCATCTGGGGGACGCTCTCTAACCATCACTGCCAATTTACAGGACACTCAATTACCGGTCATTACCTGAGCGAGGACTTGCTGCCTGCAGCGTCCAAGTGTCAAATCGTACAAGTGGTCAGACGGAGAAGCTGAATAATGCCAGCAATTGATACAGACAAATTTGATTACGCTCTATTGCTATCATAATGTTTGCAATACAATCTGTAGGGAAGGGTTATTAAAAAGGTAAATAAAAAGATGAGAGACAATAAATAGATCAGACACACAACACAACAATGTGTGTGTGAGGGAGCAGGAAGTAATTTCATTGAGCCATCAAAGACATTATACAGAATTAATTGATTAATTGGACATCATATTCATTTCATATTCATAAATACAGTATATTTGTATTGTCTAAATAAGACTAAAGGGCTACAGCCATGTAGCATTGGCATATGTGGCTGTGTTATACTGTACTAAATGCACATGTAGCATGGCGACATGCTTAACATGTTTAACATGTAATGTTTGTCACCTTAATTTAGCGTGTTAGCGTGCAAACGTTTGTTAATTAGCGATAACAGGTGAAGCTGGGGAAGTCATTATGAATGTAATTAGTTTTCCACGTAGTAGTAGTAGAAGTATTTGACAAATTAAAAATCTGATGTGCCGATGATGTGATGGCTATACAAAAAAAGTTATGAGATCACCAAAGTTAATTGCAACTACGAATGTCTGCACGTCATGGCAATCTATCCAATAGTTGTTGAGATATTTCGGTCAGGGCCAAAGTGGCGGACCAACCAACACCGCCATAGAAACATGACGCCAACGTGGCTAAAAATAGTCTTAATATCAAGTGCCCTTTATGGTATTACAAGTTATTTTATAGCGACAAAAACGCTCGGGGTGTCAGTTAATGGAGCAAAACATGCATGGAAGTATATGAGAAAATGTACACACACATTTTCACGTACACAGACAGACACTGTGGTCGCACATAGTTGCTTGGAACAAATGAGGAGGCGTCCCTGCTGAGGCTCAATTGAAAACAAATTACTTATTTTTACAGCAGAGAGCCCCGTAACTCCAGGGTAAATGAGGACTGCAAATCTGAAACTAATTTTGTTTTGGGCCCATGGCTCCCCAGAACCCACAGTGAAGTAAATTTTATAATCAACAGACCTTTGCCGGTAAACTAAATTTAGCAGCTATCGTGATCTCACGGATGCTCCAGACAGAAAGATCATCACAGGTGACATTTTTGTCAAAGTGAACAGGAGTTGAGATTAATATGAAGCCTGCTGTGCACGGCCCGACAGCGTAACAGAGAGTGAGTCAGTCGTGCGGGAGTGACAGAGTCCAGCATTAGCATATAAACAACAGCCCGGAGTAGATGGCTGCTGCTGCACAAGGCTCGATTGTCAATATGCTCGCTGGTCCTCATCCAGAAATCAGAGAGGGGCTGTCAGGACTTTGATTCCTGCACACAGAGGAGAGGATAAACAGCAGAAAAACACCACTCCAACCTGTCAATCATTGGACGCTCCATTTCTGTCACTATGAACTCCAATTTGAGCATTCAGGACAAGAAAGAACTCCAATTTTGCTTTTTTGCTTTGCTAAAATTGACTCAGAAGTGTCCAAAGCAGACAAGTGGGATTGAGAGAGGTGAGTAATTATGATGAATGGCCACTAAAATGTCATGCTTCCTGCCTCAAAAGGTGACAATCTACCCGGAGACTGCCAGACAGAGTGGACCTGTTTCCAGGTCTTCATGTTGGAGAGATTGTGTGGCTCATGTCCTACATTTTTAGCCTCCCTATCCTTATTCTTCACATATGTTTTACAGTCTACATGTATCGAAATGTATCTGTTCACACAACATTTATTGCATCCAAATCGAAGGTCTAAGGATAGATGCTGTACAGTTTGGGCTATATAAATAAATAAAACTGACTTGACCTGACTGCGAGCAGTGTAGAATATGTATGTGCGCGGTTCTCAGAAAGGACACAACTGTAGCACCATCAATCTCTGCTGCTTCCACTCAGCAGGGGCGCCTGGGTGATGCTGGTTTGGAGGGAACAGCGCCAACATTAGTACTGATCCAAGCAGTTTAGGCTCACTGGAGCTCAAAACAATATGTAGTTATACGAGGGCTTTCATCAGCACTGCTAGCATGTGTTAAAAGTCTAAACACAACAAGCATGTCCACCTTTTCACAGGCATTGTATCGTCGTTTTGCAAAGCTACAAGCATACAGTAATAATGCAATGTATAGAGTTTGATGGATGCTCCTACAAAAGTATAGTTCAGTACAATCAGTGAATGCACACTGCAGAATAAGCCATATTCTACCCTTTGTGCAACACAGGACCGCGCTGATTATCTTTCCACTGAGAACACTTAAGCAAATGTTGCACTGCTCTCAGCAGTTACCATGGCATTTGTGCTGGCAAAGCAAAAGTTTGTATTTGAAAGTGAGGGGATGCTGTTTGGCAAAAAGGTTTTACATCTACATGCGAGTCGATGCAGAACTTCAACTGTGCTGAGACGCACACAATATAATGCCACATCACAGGTGTTTCACAGGCTGCGTTTTCATGCCTTGAAAATGAAGCAACAGAGGGAATAAAAGTGTGTGTGTGTGAGAAAGAGGGTCAACAAAACTTCAACTGCCGTAAAATATTATTTATGTGATTTATTTTCATTAATATTAATTTCTGTTGACACTACGCAGGAGCTACGTTAACGTTCTGTGTTGTTCAAGGACGCGAGATGATATTTCATTGCCTGTTCTGAAGATTTATGTTTGCTCAAGTGGACTCGCTCCCTCTTGTTTGTGTGCAGCAGGCCTAATAGTGCATATTTATAGTAAGGTCTCTGCAGTTTGTGTGTGATATGTACACTGTCATGTGTTTGAACAGGTGGATTTGATGACAGTGATGTTGACTTAAGTGCAATCAAAATGAATAAATCCATCAGTAACAGAAGAACATCATGTATTTCTTGGAGGCAGTGATTTCCCAGTTTTAATTAAAACTAGTTGAAATATCTGTCTGAGGCTCATTTACCACCTTAATAGAGTCTCAGCTAAATGTTGATGTCTTGAGGTTCAGCTAGCATGAGATGTCAAAGCAGACACACACTCAACACACTGAGTGGACTTGAATGGAACATAATGTGCTTTTAATTTGTCTCTAATTTCTCTCTCCAAACTCGAAAGTTATTATGATGTGTGTTGCTTCGATTGCAGAGTTGTATGTTAGTATTTAATCTAACTTAACTACTACCCTGGAGACGACTGGAGACGGGGTGAAACAACCAGCCTAACTCTGTGTATAAAACCACAACTTCTATCAGATAATCATTAGTTGTAGCTCTGTGACAAACTGACAGTGTCGCATTGCATAAGTAAACTGCAAGTAGGTGTTTGAACAAAGGTTGAAGCCAATGTGGAAGTGCCAAATACTTCAGTTCCTCGAACGTCCACTTGAGGCTGGCTCCAGAAGTGAGTCTCCATAAGTCCCCATATTAAAATGTCCAACTTCACAGCAGAAATAAACATGTTTACAGCCTGGTTTTGGTCTCTATAGCTAATTTCCCCGTTCATGACAACTGTACTGAGGGTGAATTTTTATACAACTCACCTGTTCAAATTCAAACAGAGAACGACAGGCTACAGTGTGTTTTTCATGAGAATATGACGACGATATGCGTGTTCCAGTTACACATCATCATTATCAGTAGACAGCATATTGGGAATTCAAAGCACATTCAAGGCTCTGTCTGATCTGCCATTTTTGGACAGTAGTCTTGGCAGATTTAACAATTAGTGGAGTGTTGCCGGCCACGTCCATTCAGAGGTCCGATACTTCTGAAAATACAGCCCTCTACTTTGCATTAAGATGAGGCAGAGCGCACAGGAAGCCCGCTGACAACGAAGGACAGATCATCCTCTCCTCTTCCGCTGGCCCCTGCTGACCTGCCTTCACACTCCAGTACACCGAGAGAGAGAGAGAGAGAGAACCACGCTGCACGCCAGCGGCAATCCACAGTTTTTACCAACTCCCTAAAACATAGACTGCTGTAATTTGGTATACAAGTAAATCAGTGCACCGTGTACTCTCCTTTACCTTGAGAATAGGCACTAAGAAAGGAACAAAGAAGGGTAAAACAGAGACATGAGATGAAAACGGGAGAGAGTGATTAGTAGCTGGCTGCCATTCTGGCCCGGTGGCCCCCACGGCTGATGCACAGGGTTGCGTAATGAGTCTGCATGCAGTGTGAAGCACAGCAAACAGGGCTTCAGCACATGTAGCTGAAGAGACCACTCAAGCCTTCTGGGGAAGGGAAGTTATTTCAGTGAGCACATGCATACACAGGATGAGACAGCCGTGTTTTGACACAGAGCGCTAAAAATAGCACATTCTTAATAGAAAAAAACAAAACAGAGTGCCAGTCAAATCCAGACTGGCACGAGGGAGGGGGGGAATACAACATTTCATCCAAAGACAGTCATGAGAGCTGGACCAGAGGGCTCGGAAAATAAGAAGAGAGCGATCCGTCGCAGGGCAAATCACTCAGAATCTGAAACCGCTCACATCTCGCCGAGACCGTGATCCTGCCTGACACGCATGTGTCGCGCGAGGCCACGCAGCCGCAAATTGCACAAAACGACAAAAAACGAACCACAGCAATTAAGAATCAGCATGAGCAACTTTCGCAGATCCGTTATGTAATTCTCAGCCTGTGGGTCCGTGTGTTAGGAAATGGCGGCAGACAGGCCTGTTGTGTGTTTTCTTGCTGCACATATATGGCTATTAATCACGCTCGGTCTCTTTTGCTCTTTTTTTCTATTTCCAGAGAAGCGGAGGCCCGAGGGCAGCGGACCTACGGCGCTGCAGCACGTGCAGGCTGGACTTCAGCATCACTGCAAATGTCACACAATGTTAGCTCGCTCACTGGAGGGCAGCATACGGTGAGAGGATCACGAGAACAATCTATAAATGGCACTTTTGCACCTTATGGATGCAATGTTTGCGTAGATCTGACACTCGGTTCCCTCTACTGAAATAATGACCTCAAACGTGGGCTCCTTTCTCCTTTTTTTAGAGGTAGTAAAGGCATCTGATGAATCTAAATGCACTCCTGAAGCCCCTCGGTTACAGATAAGAGAATCGGCTGCCCGAATAAATGCAAAATACACTCAAGGGTCAAGCGGTGCAAAAAACACCAGCTCCATTTCCACCCTGCGGGGAACCATAGGGAATACTGATGAGCACAGGTATTTCTGTAAACAGAGCAGGTAGATCAGGACACATGAACAGGTATTGTGTGTGTTAGAGCCACGTAAAAAGAACACATCCCTCTCTTCTTTCTGTCTCCCTCTCTCTCTCTCTCTCTCTCTCTCTCCCTCTCTCGGGTGCATGAGAGGAGATTTCTGCAGGGTGTGTTGGAGTGTGAGTCATCATCGGTGCAGAGAGAGAAAGAGGGGAGAGGCATTCTTTAAGTCGAAGGCAGTGCTTATGGCAGCAATGCAGCAAGGAAATACCAAACGGCCCTGCCTCTTTACCAGACTTTAGAAAATCCACCACAAATATCAAACAGGTCAAGGACTGCCAGGTTGGTGAATATATTTGCTGTCTCAGTGTTAAGCTATGTGAATGATCAGAGCGTCAGACACTGTTGGCTTGGGCCAAAGCCTAAGCTTAACGTTTGAATAATAATGAGCGACTTTCCACCGTGCTCGTATTACTGTAATGAAGACGGATCTGCACGCAGCACTGTTGTTTACAAGCTATGAAATGAGTGAAGGGTAAATGTAAAACACTGTTCAGAAAGAACTCAGTAAATTACATCTTGAAAGGTCGATCTTAGAGCTGATATGATTAGTCGAATAATTGATGGAACGGAAGCAATTTTGATAATTGGTTTATTGCTTAAAGATATAATTGGAACATTTCCACAATTAAAGGAGTAGACCTATGTTATTATAAATCTGTAGTTTTATTCAGTGTTGCTGTAACGTCTGGGTAAACGCAGGATACGTCGCTCACGTCAGAGAGTAAGGAAAGAAGTCTGCAAACATGACCTAGTCCGTTAACATTTACATCAAACAGGTTTTTATCAGCAATTAACAATGAAGACACCAACTCCCATGATCCCACGCTGCTTCGATGTCAACAAACTACGTCTTTTGTTGTTGCAGAGATTACAAACTGCACGTTTAAGTCAATGATTAGACATTTGAAGACTGGAACTTGTGACGGACATTTTCATTATTTTTGACATTTTATACACTAAAGATTAAATAATTAATCAGATTAATTAATAATTTAAAATGCAATAAATTTGCATAGAATTTGCACAAACTGCAGCATTTATCATCAGAGTCCAACAAAGTGAGCAAAGCTTTTGAGTTCTGATTAAATGAACCGTCTACTGGAGGAATCGGCGCCTCTGCACCTTGTTTTATCATGAAGTAATGATGCTTGTTTCTGGAACGTTCCAGAGACGGAGACGGAGACGGAGGAGGTGGAGCTATCTCAGGCTCCAAAGCTTTATGTAAAAATTAAGGCTGAATATGAGACGAAATGACATGTTAAAGTCAATACATATACTTTTCACCAGTTTACATAAAAATAACTTGTTACCCAGACTGAATCTGAAAAAGGGAAATTGCATAAGTATGCACTTGTTATCAATGAAACATTCTTCTGCAAGGAGCTCCAGCTTTTATGCGACTATAATGACAGAGTAATTGCTCAAACAGAGACTGACTACTTGTCCCATCATGAAAACATCAGACAAAATTCAATCCACTTGTCCAAACTTTCCACTGACGTCCTGAATTACCTCACCCCGAGTATACAAAGGTAACTTTTTCTCTTCTCTCAGTGGCCTGTCCTTACCTTCTCCCACACAGAGACGGTGCAAGCCTTAAAGACTAGTTCCCTCATGTCCAGACAAGCAGCAGGTAACAAACTGTAGGTGTTCTGTCTCCGTGAGTTTGTCCGGACTATTGCGGACCGCGGATATGGCAAGATAGACGGACCTCTTTTAGCAGAACTCTGAAACCTCAGTACAAGTCTGCAACCTGATCCAGAAGTTCAGCTGAAGTCCATGCTGTTATCCAAGCCTGCTGATTAAATTACAGCGTGCTGCAATCGCTCCAGTCGGCCAATAACACACCATCATGGACTCTACCTGATAAGCACTGTGTTTGACATGGTAAATTAATACCAACTCAAGGCCAATATAACAGCTACATGTGGGAGCAGACAGCTGCGGTAAAAACAAATGTTTCTTTTGACAGTGTAAACAGGTATTTTCTGACTCTTTCTCTCCCTCTCAGGGAGTGCAAGTTAAATATTTAGTGGCTCGGTGCCACATTTTGCTCTGTCAGACTACACTTTAAGTTTGCAGAGTACATTTAAGATGCAGCTCTGGGAGTGGGAGATTGGCTCCTAATACAGTGGAATTTTATTCACTATGATTTTTGCTCTAATCGGCACATTCACAGGACTTTCCCAAGCTGGCTCTCATTTCACTGGAAAGCTGTGTGATACCTGAGACATCAACAGAAAAAAAAACAGAGAAAAAGAGAGCGAAAAGGAGACGAAGAGAAATCCAATCTAAGCAAATGACCCAGAAAACAACCTTTTTCTGGTGAACTCATTGGACAAAAAGTCATGTCAGCAATGTGAGTCAGCCCAAGTCGGTCTGTCAGGACCACTTGCCCCTCACACTCATCCCAAAGTACCTACTAAGAACAAAACCTCACAGAGGACAGCACCTCAAATGTAGCAAGGAGGCAGGAGTCTGAGCTGTCGACAACAAGCCTCAAGAAAAACAAAAACAAAAAAAACCTCCTAACCACTGAACAAAACGCTCCGATGAACAAGCTGAGACAAAGGAGCAATCGGAGGAAGCAAGAGAGGGTTATAGCGGGATACAATAACAACACCCCAGACACGGAGACAGCTCATCGCAACTCTTCTGACACAGTGAGTGGCCGACTTATCAGTCGGCTCCTGTGTCTGTGTATGAGAAACGCTGGCAGCCATCGTTGGCCTTTAATTCCACCCAGGCACCAATCTAATTAAGGGGCTCCAGACTGAGCACAATCACCCACCTCCTGATGATGATTTACAATTACACAAAGATTTCAAAATAAAGTTGAGAACGTGTTCTACGAATGTGCATATTTATGGAATTAAAGACAAACAATAAAAAATACATTAGGATGCATAAAACAAATGCCACTGAACGCATGCATCTTTTAGCAATAACCATTATCTAGACCTCAGGATATCAAATCTAAATGGCTGGATGGAGCGACGGTACCAAGTTTGTGGACATGGAGCTCTACAACTGAGGCTGATGGGAATGTCGTTGGTTTTAAAAGTATTTGGCAAGTGGCAACCTCTGTGGCTGTGAAGTGACGCCAATGTGGAAGTGCCAAAAAATTGCAGTTCCTAAAATGGCCACTTGAGGCTGGCTCCAGAAGTGAGTCAATCTCCATAAGTCCCCATGTTAAAATGTCCAACTTCACAGCAGAAATAAACATGTTTACAGCCTGGTACAAAAAACAGTTTTGGTCTCTATAGCTAATTTCTCCGTTCATGACAACTGTACTGAGGGTGAATTTATATAGAACTCACCTGTTCAAATTATATTAAGGCTTAAAGTTATGCAGAATTAACAGCCCGGCCGCTGAAATCGACAGGTAGGTGTTGTAACAAGCGGTTTATTTGAGCAACCACTCCTCAAGCTCCACCCACGCTCCACGTTTCTGCCTATTTTTGGATTACCTGGGAGCCAACAGAGGCAGGACTGCCAAGATGGCGATGGCCAGAGCCACCACGCTGGGCATAACTTTACCAAATGTCATTGCAAACCATCCACACCCAACAGATCAGTTCAGTCTGAACCAAAGTGGTGGACCAACCAACCAACCAACCAACCAACCAACCAACATCCATAGAGTCAAACCTCGAGCATGGCTAAAATAGAAGTGTGAACTGTCCCTTTAACTCTTTAATGCTCTTTTACTTGACAGTGCAGCTTGGGGACTTTTAACGACAGGCATTGTAATTAGCCACCACATAATGGGAATGACCTTATTAAGCAGCTGCTGGGTCACAAGAAGATTTAGGTTACCAAAACACATGAGCCACCAATTCATCAGGTGCATCAGCTCTTTTCGTGTGTGTGTGTTGTTGTTGTTGTTGTTTTTTGTGCACAAACACACACAGATACACAAAGTCAGATCATTCTTTAGGAGGGCGGGTATCAATATTTATGCACTGACTGAGTCCATAAATACCAGTGGCCAGTCCAAAAATCAATGCACGCCTGCTACATATTTTAATCTCCCTATGAAGGTCACATTACTCCAGCGGTGCCTGGGAGCGTGAACCACACACACACACACACACACACACACACACACACACCCACACACGCTCAACTAAATAAGCCGGCAGCTTTTGCATTCACGCCACCCCGACCCTGCCCCAGTTCAGCTAATGTCACTGAACTACGTACTGTATTAAAGAGCGTAAAAACAGAGAGAGCTCATCAGCCATAAATGGATTATGAAAGCCGTCACGTGGCAGATTCTCTAGCCGAGTCAGAAAAGGCGGTGTTTTGAGGGTTTAGCCCTGTGTAACTCGTGTACATTATAGATGAGGCAGAGGAGAAGCTGAGTGTTCACAGGATCAGTTACCAGAAGGCCAATCTAAATCTCCCCCCATCATGACTAACCTCTATTTCAGGGCCACAGGGGTGACACAGCAACAAGCTCAGTCTTCCCTGCAGGCGGCTGTAAAACTTAGGCACAACTCTCCGGGCCTCTCCGTGGAGCAGCAACGAAAAGGAAGGCAGGAAAAAAAAAGGAAATGTGTTCTCATTTCAAAAACTGAGGGACTGCCAAAGTGATTCCTGCCATCACATGAATTTGTCACTTTGCTAACAGGGCTTATGAAAGTTAGATGAACATTTTACGATCTTGTTAAAACCGGTTACATTATTAAAAGGGCACATTCATCCTGCGAGGCGAGAAAGGGAGCCTGTAGCAGATTGAAATTTTAATAAGCTCAATGCAGTGGCTAGAGATTGAGAAACTTGGCAGAGATTAAGCTTTGAAATCCTGAATATGGGCACGAGATGATTTAGCCTCATTGTATCATGCATGCACTCAAGCGGGTCAAAAGACAAGGGATTCTGCAAACCTGTGATAAACCCATTAACCGGCTTAACTTAACACACACTTTCCCCTCGCGTTTTAATCTGTAATATGAACCAATGGTTGCACTGCTATTTTTATTGTAGTCGCTCTTAGTTCAGCATAATAAGATACTATCAGGACTACATATATTTTTATATCACAGGTTTTATTTACTACACCGTCTTGTTGTTATCTCAAATCTGCATGTTTTGCACAAATGCTGATTTTTTTCACCACTGTTGAATGAATACAGAGAGAGTAGCGTGATGCTAAAGCCCATGGCCATCGTGACAGACCGGACTGTAGATGAAGGTGGCCGGTGTCAGCAGGCTCGGAAACACCTGACCCTGGAGGAGACTGGAAAGGACTCTCTCCCTCTCTCTGCTATCTCTGATAAGGCCGCGATAAACCTTATCGCAACATCATAAGTGTACCGTTATCTGGTGAGGTAAAGGCCCAACTGGTGACTACATACAGTGATGTGTATGTATGTTTGTGTGTGTGTTTGCCCTTGTCAGTGTGTGTGCGTGCTGGCACCAGACACCCTGTTTGTTAAATCATGCCATACATCCCCGCCAGCTCCTTGCAGACCTGTTACAGCAGAGAGGCAATGGGCCTTGTTCCAACAGCAACACAGTCTTTACAGTTTACATTCAAAGCTTGTGTCTCAGTCAGGAAATAAGACAGAACCATGTTTACGGCTCATGAATGATTTCCTCTGTGCACCGATTAGTGTGTAAGCAATTATTTGTAACACGGTGTATTCACTTTTTCTGGGTACTCTTGAAGGGGTTCTTTGCAAAGTTATTATTTTAGTTATTCATATCTGCATTAGAGCTGCCGATTAATCGATTTGATTCAATTCGCTGTCAACTATTCAATGAATCGCCAACTATTTTGATAATTGATTAATCATTTTGAGTCAGTTTTCTGATTCCAGGGTCTTGGATATGAATATTTTCTGGTTTCTGAACTCCTCTGTGGCAGTAAACTGAATATCTTTGGGTTGTGGACAAAACAACATTTTATTGACCAAACAGCTAAATGAAGAATCAAGAAAATGATCAACAAATTCAGTTAAAGTATCGCTAGTTGCAGCCCTAATCTGGATTCAATTTTATAAAGGAAGTGAAGGGGGGTCCAGATTGCTTAATTTTATGTTTTAAACATTTACACTCCTTGTATGTACAGTGCAGACCAAAAGTTTGGACACACTTTCTCATTTAAGAGAATGGGAAAGTGTGTCCAAACTTTTGGTCTGTACTGTATGTACATGCAACTTCTAAGCTTTATAACTGGTAAAGGTTTGGGAGGAACATTGCATATTGCCAATATTGCATATATTTTTCTTCAAAAACAGTTTGGTTGTGTGTGTAATGGAGGAGGAGACTGTTAAGTTGGTCTAAAGTTTAATTACAAATCCATACGAGCATACACTGCCATGTTGCATCTTTTTGTGGGTTTACACACAAACGGGACGAGGTCCAGAGGAAGACACAGGTGGTTTGAAGTCTACGAAAAACATGAAAAAAAAGACACTCCTGATCACTTTGAATGCACTTCTGAGACAGTCCCTAACCTCATTTCATCATTGCTGTCAAGTCTTCAAGGTGCCAGATCATAAGGTAAAAATAACACCTGTGCAACAACACTCAAGCTTTATTCTGCACAACTTCACTGGATGTCTGAATATTGAACTTAACTTAATATCTACACCACAGCCTTTGATACTTTCTTGTTTTTGACATCTTATGCATATAATCTAGCAAAAATAGATGACAGAAACAAGACAAGGTGGAAACTAGCCTTACTGCAGGCATGTAAACTGTTCCCTCTTAGGCTGTATTTGCCTGTATTGTAGTAGAGACTTGGGGTTGCTACACATCGATATGAAGGAGAAACTCAGATGACCCCTGAGCATCAGTAAGACAATGACTGACTGATAACTACTCAGTCCACTAGAGAAGCAGAAAGAGCCACTGAGTGAATGGTGTGTGGCAAAAAAAAGCAGAGTGTGGTCCTGGGTCAGCCAGCAGCATCTGAGCGTTAATAAGGGGGGTAATTGAATTAGAGGATCAGTGGAGGCCTGTAGTGTGGGCGCCACGCGGCTCTAATTTCATTACAAGTGATGTAAACATGTGGTTGCCCCCCCAGCACGGAGGGACCCTCCCGCATCAATACGTGCACAAACACACCCACAAAAATACCTGCAGAAATAAGCCAGTTTGTCTGATGTAACATCCTGTCCTAACATACATGAGATTTCAGCCTGTGTGTCAGTGGGACTTGAAAGATTCGACATTATGTGGCATGGGAAAAAAAAAAAGGCAGGAACACAGTGTTTGGGCAGCATCTGTGATGTATTCAAGGTGTCAATAAATCTGTTAGATCTGGTGCAGCACGGTGGCTCATAGCAAGAAGGACATCAATTCTCAGCCCTTTCTGTGTGATGTTTATGTTTTCTGAATATGAATAAATGATAAATCTGGCATTGATGGTGGTGTAGGAGAGAATACGTGGCACATTAAGACGACACCAGGGAATATTTTTAGTTGTGTTTGTTTAGAAGAACATGATGGGTGCCCACAATCTATGATATCCATACTGCGAAGTCAGTGTGATTTTTCCAATCTGCGTCATGCATATTTATGACCAGCACTCCGATGTGCCTTGGCCTGATGATTCACTTGACCATCCAACTGAGCGCAGCCCGAGCAAACCCGTAGGCTTGACTGTAGGCTCGCTCCCAGTGATGAATAGTTATGAGGGCAGGAGTTAACCAAGGAGAAACTGTTCACAGCCCTAATAAGTCTCGCCCCTTTCCATCTCGGCCGCGACAATGAGACACTCTCGGAGACAGATGGGTAATAAGTCACATCCTCAGCTTTTCAATATGCCGGTGAGCCAATCGGAGCACAGGAGGAAAAACCGAGAGATATGGAGGCAGAAAAAGTCTGCAAAGGTACAAACAGAATTGCAAAAGCGTAGCTCTCTGCCAAAACATCCCATTACTGCAGTGAATCAGTAAAATGTCCTCCACTTTAAAGAGCACATCTGTTCATGCTACTCACATCTATCAAAATGCTCAAGCATCACTTCGACCGGTCTTTGACAGATGCGCCTGTTTTATTTTTTGACGTCCTGAAAAGCCTGCCAATTTACCTCACAACTCACAACCCCTGCAGCAGAGCAGGAGGAAAACATGTCCGAGGACAGGCTTATCAGGGAGAGAAACACCCCCGGTTCTACGGCCGTTCCTGTTTGTTTTTCAAGACAATTTAAAGCAACTTTTGAAAGGGGAAATAAAACATTCTTCCTCTTGCAAATGAGCAATAAAACACACCTTTGCACTCATAGATTTTGCCAATACAACCTTGCTTGGTGACCACTGGTTTATAGTAATGTTAGCAAAGGTTAGCTGGATAAATAGCTGTATCAACTGATGATACATTTTGTTCTACTTTTAGATTTTTTTTAGAAGATTTTTAGCAGAGCTTCAGAAGCAGGATCACACCTCAACCGTGTCACTTCAAACATTCCTATAAATATCTTCCTAACCCTCTCGACCTCTTTCTCTCTCGTAATCCGCACCTCTCCTATCCACCCTATTTCTTTCTCCTATTCCTCCCTCTCCTTCCTACTCCCCATAGGATTGTCAGAGGGGTCCGCCGTGCCCAGGTGCCACGTCAGATTCCCCACCGAAGCTTCCCCACGACGCAGCAACAGACCGAAGAAGCACAAGTTAATAAATCCTTTAAACATATCTTCTATCTTGCTAGTGAATAGTGTCATTTTGGAGAGGGTTTGGAGGAAAATACCTGTGGAGGTGAACTTTCTACAGAGCGTACAGAACTAGCTAGTTGATTGGTTGAAAATATCTGTTCTGTTGGTTTGGATGCACTGATTTGACAACAAATCAGCACAGTATGAGCAGATTAATGCTCAAAAATACTGTATGTTATATCGTAACGTCTTCCTGTGACTGCATTTTCGAACTTTAGATGCATAATTCAAAGGCAGGAAAATGACTGAAGGCAGAGAACTGCTCCTTTCTTCTGCCACTTCCCTTGATCTTGAAAACTCCTCCAGTCATTCGCTAAAAAGTCCTTTAACGGAGGAAAACGCTGTGTAAATGTCAACTTTTGCAGAATAACAACTATAATTCAGTATCTGTGAAATTCCCCCTTCAGCACAAATCTGCATGCCTAAAAGACGTTTGCACTTCAAAAAAATGTAAGTACAAACCCTCTAAGGCTAAAAAAATGTCACTTTTATTGAGATTACTCCGAGGAAAACACACGCTGCATAAGACGGAGAGATGTAATGACTGCAGTCAGCTCTGTACACGAGGAGGAAGATACCTTTACCAGGCCGTGTCTGCGGTTTGTTGATTGCATCTCCATCATAAGATAACAGAGCTGCAGGCTAATGGAGCTTGCTGAAGAAGTGCCTCATGCTCTGTCAGTTTTTCATTACCACTTCACTCAGTCTTACGTGGGACCATCCAGTATTGGTAATTACTGACGCTACGCCAATCTTTCAGGATCCATGATCAGCTGTTTTTCCACTTGAGGGAGCTAACAACACCACTTCCAAATCCCCCCCCACCCACCCCAGCCCACACCGATACCCCTGTTCCTCCCAGTCTATTTCTCTGTTGACTAAGCGGTGCAAAACACCAGCCTAATGACACGACAGGATGCACGTTGACTTCAAAAGCGCTCGTTTCCCAGCAACCGCCAAAGGTACGAGGACAGAGCTTTTGCATGACGTTGTAGTTTTTAAGGAGAATAACTGAACTGGGACTGAATGGAGGAGAAGAACTGCTAAGTTACACCATCAGCTCCATATTTCATACTAAACATGTTGTCTCTATTTACAGGATATAACCTGAAAATAAGTATTTTCATGGTTTTGTTACATAGAATAGCTTTTTATATCTACAGACACTGTTTCTACACTAAACACTGGCCCCCATAAGGCCGTTCACGTTATTTTCATGTTTTCTAACCACCACAGTTTCTATAGTTTGGGGTGGCAGTAGCTCAGTCCGTAGGGACTTGGCTTGGGAACCGGAGGGTGGCCAGTTCAAGTCCAGTGTGGACCAAAGTATGGAAGGTGGACTGGAATTGTTGGGTCTCTGTAAATAATATTATAAAGAGTATGGTCTAGATCTGGTCTGTATGGAAAGTGTCATGAGATAACTTTTATTATGATCTGGCGCTATATAAATGAAATTGAATTGGTAGCTGTAGAGGTGCCAGTCAAAAAAAAAAAAAAAAAAATTTCTTGGGGACTGCCGAGGTGCCCTGGAGCAAGGCACCAAACCCACCAACTGCTCTCAGGGCGCCGCTTTGTGTGGCTGCCCATCACAAAAATGCATGTAAAAAGAATTTCCCCTCGATGGATCAATAAAGTATCTATTCTCTTTCTATTCCTTCATGCTAGGAAGGAGAGGGTGACTAGAGGGGGTTGCAACCAGCAACGAAACTGCTGTGGGATCCAGTGGTGCAGCTATGGGTGCAAAATCCTACACACTGGTCCTTTAAACATTTTGTCTGTTAAGTATCAAAATTATTATACAAAAACGTCATTATTCACATTTGGCCGCGTCACATGACAAATGAAATGGCAGGCGATCCCTTAAGAAAATGTTGACAAGCTAATTATCAAGTAGCCCTGTCACGAGCAGGCGGAGAGTTTAAAAATAAAGTTCACACCACCCTCATTATGCAAACAATCACAGTCAGCAGCGCTAACCTCGCACCCCTATAGACTACAGCTGGCGGACTTTAACACGAGAAGGCCATGCTCTCAGCGTGTGAGACGAGAAGGTTTGAGGGCTGTGAAAGGCGTGTGAGAACATCATGTGCTCCTGTAAGTCTGTGCAAATGTGTCCAAATGTAAAGAAGAAGAAGAGAAAGACGATACAGACGACACCTTTGCAAGTTTCTAATGTTACAATTACTGTCGATAACATGCATTCCTCTGCAGATCACACAATCTCAGTTACAATAAGTGTTCATTAACCCGCAAGAAGAAACTGCTAATAACAAAGCTACAGTTTATGGTTCAGCTAAAAGATGTCACCCAGAACGTCGCCCTCTGCGAAAACAACAGTCTGGTGATTGCTGAGGAGACACAGGATAGAAAGCCAGCCGCCACACACACACACACACACACACACACACACGACTCATCCCCTTTGCGCAAGCACCACACTGAGGTCTAATCGATGCAGCTCATTCATATTGAACCACAGACGTCAGGGGAAGCCGGGGGAATTACAAGCAGCCTCCGCTGTGAGATCGCAGCCTGTAGGAAGCCTGAGGAAGACAAACCCAGCTTCTTCGCTCAGGAAACCTGCTGTTTACTGTCCACGGCGTTCTCAACAACATGGCCACTGGGTCTCCTCACTCTGAGGGAGATGACACTGAACAGGTGCAACAGTATTTAAACCAGACTGTGAAAAAACAACATGTTATATACATCTTAACTGTGAGAAAATTAACCTTAACATTTGACCGGTAGATGGGTTTCTGCAGGCTGTGTGGTGGCACCAATATACACCGTGTTGAACATTATCAGAATCTAAAAGAAGAATCTTTCCAGGGCTGCAAATAATGATTATTTTCATTATAAATTAGCCTTATGATCATTTTGTTGATTAATCGATTAATTTTTTGGTCCAGAAAATGTCAGAAAATGCCCAAGATGACATCCTCATATGTCTTGTTTTGTCCACAACCCAAAGATATTAATTTTACTGTCATGAAAGACTAAAAAGACCCGAAAATATTCACATTTAAGAAGCTGGAATTGCAGAATTTGGACATTATTTCTTAGCAAAATAGCAATTGATTTAATAGCTGACAAACTAATTAATCATTGCAGCTCTAAATCTTGTATTTTAAAACTTGTTAAAGATTCATATTTTATTACATCCACATATATATTTTTGGAACTTTTTCAAATAAGCAGCAGCAAATTAAACCACTAGGGGGCCCCGGGCCAAAAATCACATGTGTGCCACGCTCGCTCTCTTAATTAGGCTTATCGTTAATTAACTCTTAATTACATTTATCAAAGTATTTCCCCCATGTATAAATGATACTAGCTGATAAATTAAAAAGGTATTACGTTTATATTTTTAAGGGTGTCAAGATTACTATAAGTAAAACAAAGGCTGCTTGAATGACCTTTAATATTTCAGTTTATTTGTACGTTACTGTTACAAACTAGTTTACGATGATTGCTACACACTGAACCTGATGACTTTGGGACGCCTGGGGGCAGTTGTCTGCTTTTTTCCACTGATTGTTGTCCAGCTTTGATGAGTAGCCATGCATTGATTTTACGGTATATATATATAGCTCCTATCAACATCCTCACAGGGGAAATCATCTATACAATCTCCAACACAAAACTGATGCTACATACTCATACATTAGCTTCTTAGCATCACTGACAATAAAGAAAAAGGTTAAAATCACCTCCCAGGCTAATTATTCATGAGGAAAATATGGATGATTTATTGTATCTTAAACTTAAAAGTGTGGAAAGTAAGTTAGCCAACTGGCCAGTCTGCCAACAACTCCCTGAAGGCTTGGTCTCCTCCTTGGACAGGCCTAAGTTAAGAGGCATCGTCTGCTGACAACAAACTGCCAATTTGACCCCAATTAATCCCAATGGCGACTCTAAATGAACGGGAGCAGAAGCGCGCACGGCTCATTTAAAATTTAAACCAACAACTGAAGGGAAGAAACAACTCATGGTTCACAAGTTCACAATCCAAAGCAGGGAGCGGAACAGGAAAGCCAGGCGGCTGTTGAAAGCCTCCACAGCGGTCTTCAACAGTCCCTAATGGTCCATGTCCAGCATCAACGAGCCTTTATCTTGCTCTCACGCAGAGAACTCACCAGTAACTTCTGCTTTAGCCTTTGGTGACTCAGTGCCTCCTGGCTGAGTCTTAGAGCTCGGCTGTTGTCCTCTAGAAGACGAAAACTGTCCAAACGCTGCACACCTTGGAGCTGGAGGGGCAAAACTTCGTTTCTCAGCTGTAGGAGGGGGGGACAAACAGAGAAGAACACAAAGTTATTTGAAGAATTTCAAATTAATAACAAAGAAGTTTGACGTTTTTGGCCGAATCAACCCTTCACCACCGGTCTCCCATCTAATATCTGCTAGCACTCTGCATGTAAGAGTGTAAGAGGAGGGGGCGCTCAGAGCCAGCAGGTGGTCTCGGTGGAAAAACAGCTAACAGGTACACTCATGCCGTGCAAACAGTGTGCTCTCCCTTCATTGATCTCCACAGGTTTTGTTGCACAATAGCAGGAATCTACTGGACTACCTGCCCACCTGCTGCTTTGAGTGCACGCTTAACACAGCGTTCCACCAAACTTTGAGTACACCAGTGTGCAAAAGAAAAATCACAACAAATGATAACAAAAGAAGAATGTTTTTATGATAAATTAGCTCCGATGGGTTGTGCTTGTTAATCTGTGCACGTCATAAGACGTCAACTGATTTGGTTTAATGGTGACTATCCCAGTTGCGCAGATGTTTCACACATTTCGGTTCACTCGCATCTCGAATCTGCAAACATCCAAGCAACATGTTGACGTAGTGTATCAATGAAAAATAACACTTAAGCACTCATTCAACCAGATACTTACAAACCCACACAAGTATAAAATGCCAACAAGGTAAAATAACATCCTCTCTCCATGTTCAACCACTTAGCCAAGCAACGCTGATAGCACTACCTAAACTGCTTGTTATTGCCAAGCTAGTGGAGCTGGCTGGAAATAATAATGCCCCCTCTATTAAATTATTCATGGCTCCAGTCAGGTGGAACCAGATGCTGCTTTTGTGTCATAGAGGGAGAGCTGTAACTCGACTCAAGCATGGAAGGCCATCACTGCATGGAGGTAAAGACTTCATGGGAGAGGGCGTGGATGCTGCTGGGCTACGAACAAAACACAGGGATGTCATGACACTCGCTCGGCCGTTTCCATGTGACATTTTCCTGCAAGTGTTCAGACAGAGGACGACGGTTCAGTAGGTTGGTCCAAATATGGGCGAAGCCTGAGGTTCGGCTCACAGTTCACCCGCCCCCCTCCACCGCGTTGGTGTCGCTTTGTACCCCACCCTGACATTTGTGGCCATGGCCAGAAGATGACCTTTTTTTTTGTCCATGCCATGTTTCAGTGCTGAATACTAATGCTATGGTGCTGTGTGCCCGCCACTCATGGGAACAAGCAGTGCTATTTATAGCCACATGTCCCCAGCTGCACATCTCCAACCCGGGGCCAATGGGCAATTAGTGTTTGTTTCTAATGGCGGGAGGCAGTGCCGTAACCTCCCTAACACAAACAGACATCTGGACAAAGGCTATCTCTGTCCTGCCCTGTACCCCCGCCGCAAGGCACGACCCCCAAAGCCATGTAGTCCTTCCGTCCACCTTCAAAGGAGCTGAGAAGCTCTTCTCCCCAACATCTGCTGTCATTCGCTCTGGAAACAGGGTGACTTATATACCCACTCATGCAATAATTCATGGCCTTGGCTGAAAGTGATATCGTCCTGTGCCAGTGTTTAAATTTAAAAAGTAAAAGTGACTCCTTGATAAGTCAAAATCAGAGCTCTTATACTTTTCTATTTTGCATTTGTTTTTTTTTTGTTTTTTAACTCAGTGTAGTGTCCAGAGTGTGTTTATTTGTTGACTTCCCAGTCTCAGTAAGAAACATGCTCCAGTGCCTCCTCACTGTGAGTGAGTGTTGAACCACAAAGTCTAGTTTATATTTTTAGTTTGTGTTTATTCACACCTAGTTTTAGTTTTTAGTTAATTATAATAACCTCGGTCCAAACACCCACTTGTAGGTTACTTACACAATGTGACATTTGTCATAGAGCTATAACCACTGACAGTATAGCGAATGGACGTCACCCACAGGTTTCCGAAGTAACACACAAATCTGTGGCGCTGGCCACCACCTTGATGGTAATCCTCGCTCTCCCGACTCCTGGATAATCTAAAAATGGGCAAAGACGTGGCTCATCAGCAGACCTAAGGTGGCCTGGACTCAACATCCTCAACTCAAACAAGCCATCTGTAACGGCACCTAAGCAACCACGCCTTTAATTCTGCATAACTTTAAGCCTTAATATAATCTGAACAGGTGAGTTGTATAAAAATTCACCCTCAGTACAGTTGTCATGAACGGGGAAATTAGCTATAGAGACCAAAACTGTTTTTTGTACCAGGCTGTAAACATGTTTATTTCTGCTGTGAAGTTGGACATTTTAACATGGGGACTTATGGAGACTGACTCACTTCTGGAGCCAGCCTCAAGTGGACGAGAAGAAGAACTGCAGTTTTTGGCACTTCAATTCACTACATTGGCTTCATTCCCCAACTACAGAGGTTGGCGCTTAGTTAACTATAATAACCTTTGTTCAAACACCTACTCGTAGGGTACTTACGCAATGTGACACCCTCAGTTTGTCATAGAGCTACAACTAATGATTATTTCCCCACATAATTATTAAATAAATCTGCTCTGTAAAATATGAGAAAAATTGAGAGAAATGCCAACAACAATTTCCTGATTTGTGACATCTTCAAATCTTCAAACAGTCTAAAATCCTAAAAATATTCCTTCTACAGTTTTATAAATCAGAGAAAAGCAGCAAACGTCTTTCTTTAAAAATTCCATTTAATTTTTAATTAAACTAATCAATTATTTGAGAGTTCTGAGATGTAAAATTCACAAACATTTTACATCAGTGTGTACATGACTGGACCACACACACACACACACACACAGGATCTGACTGAATGTCATTTCAGAACAGTATGAGCTCATTATTTGTGATAATTGCGAGGGTCGAGGGTAAGCTTTCTGTTTTCATCTCTGTTAGGACGAGTGTTCCATGCAGGCATGTCTAATTAAGCAGAATTAGACACTGTTTGTTATTCCAGCGTACAGGCATTTAAACTCACGTTGGGCTTCTAGACTGTCAGCATCTCTAGGATAATACTGCATTATGATATATCTGGCTGAGCGCGTATAACGAGTCAGTTTCGAGTCTCTGTATGTCATGACGGCTTCTTTAATTCATTTTAGTCAGGCCAAAGCTAATTCAATCCACCTTATTACAGCTTCTTCATGCAATTAGCCTGTGCCCCTGTTCACTGATGGGCCAACGTGGAGGCAGTGGATTGGACATCAGCCTCACCAACCCCACAGAGACCTATAACATAGAACAATGTAGCGTACAGTTAACAAAGATGAATCACTGCAAAAAAAGGAATCACTGTGCTGCAGCACCCACTGCACGAGTGAAATTCCACTTGATCGGGACATTAGAATCAATTACATCCCCACATAAACACAAAGCATCAACTCTGGAACACATTAGCATGCCATTAATCAGGCTCAACATTAAAAGTACTGTAGAAACAGCGAGTGTGCCTTGAACTGACTCGCACAGTGTAGTCTGTAGCACTGCCTGCCAATAATATGTTATCAAAGAGTGCCCAATTAACCTCCAACACGGTGGACAATACACACAGCAGAGCGTGTCCGAATAAAGGACGCGAACATTGGACATGGTGTTCAACAACCACCTCAGACGATCAGAGGAACCGGCTCCTGTTGGCTATTGTAAGCTGAATAAATCACTCTGCATCGCCTTTCTGGAAAAATATTAGATTAGAGTAACAGTTCAGAGTATTTGTGACATTGTAGCTGCTTAATAGTTGAGATTCAACAACTGTTTTCTATTATTACACCTCCACGGTGAAGGTTTAGGGTTCCTTCATGAACTGTCACGTCTACGCTATGAACGCAATTTTGTTTTTTAAAGAAAATATGAGTTCAGTGACGACACAGTAAGCGAAAAAACCTGTAAGCAGAAAGGCAGAGACACAGACCGAGATTGAACCTGTGGAGATAAGCTTTTTTATTACAAAGCAAATCCTGACAAATAATCATCACTGCCTGTGGATTTTGGCAAGATCCGCATAATCACCCCCCCCCCCCCAACCTACTGCCTCAGGCGCACATCGTCCACCTTTCAGAACAGATCCAAACAGCCCTCCACCTCATTGAGCTGACCATGAAAGCCACAAAAATCTTCAGTTATGTTTAATATATGTATATTTTAAGTTTTTAAAGTTTTGTTAGTAAAGCCTGACTGCTGCAAACTAAAATCCTGTTGATGCTTTAACTCAGAGTCCCACTCCTGCTATGAATTCCTACAAAGACAATCAATTAGGTGTATAGTGGTAAATCCAGAAGTGGGTAAACTGTTGTATTCCAAACTGGAGTCTTCCCACCTTGTTTCCTCTCATTGATTGATACAGTTATTATTATTTAATAGATGAGTAAACTCTCCGCCTCATTTCAAAGAGGTGGACAAACTAGAGTTTACACCCCCTGCAATCAATGACCTGTCCATAACAATGTAACACTGATGGAAGCTGAAGCATTAGCATAAGGTTTATACCGCCATGGTAGGGTCTGCTGCTTTTAATGCAAAGATTGAGTAACTTTTCTAACATAAAGTAACAGATTTTAAATCCTTTTCCTACACTGACACTGTGGTGTCTTTGCCGTTCCCACTCTGCATCCCGTACACCTGTTCTTGGACTTTGTTACTTTGTGCTCCATGTCTAATGCTCAGTTTGTTAGCCGGGCTGCCTGGACTGTGAACTCAGAGCACCGTTGAGCAGCGTTGTTAGTGTTTGTACCACAGGTGTTCTGGTGACCATCAGGAAGAGAAGGTTTTCAGGCCCAGGGCGCGGTAACGTAACCGGGCTCAGCAGCCTCTGTGGACATAATGGCAGAGGCTAAAAGGCCGAAGAGGACGTTGATGAAGGAAGCTAAGAAGAGAAAAAGAGAAAGTGACAGAGCAAGAAGAAAGACGCCGAGCTGGGCTTCTTGCTGTTGGACTAGTAAGTAATATTAGCTGGCTGCTATGTCTTGTGTTGTTGCACTTGTTGTCGACTAGTTTTTTAACATAAGTAATATAATCAGAACAAATACGTGTACAGCTGTCCATATTTATGACAGTTGGATTACACTCTGAAACTGGGGACACTAAATATCAAAAATACTTATTTCTACGCAGTGTTGCTTTAATCCAAACATTTGTTGTTGTGAAAATGCCACAGCAAGAAATGAGTAGCCAGTTCCATCTGTAAGCTGGAGTAAAAATAATATTTTATTTTAGCACTGAGCCAGCTCTGGAGAAAATCTTATTTGGATTTCCTAAACGAATCACACTCGTCCTGGGCAGCATAGAGCTGTGCAGCGACCACGGCGGCCTTTCAAAATAGTGTCAGAAGATAGCGGAAGGTTTACTTCACACAGAGACTGCCATAACAACAAACCACGACGACTAACTTGTGGGGGGTTCATCTAATCTCATGCTGTTTACACCAGATCAGTGTTTTCCATCTGACAGAGTGAGTGGACAGCCCTGATCAACTCCAGGAACAATCAATTATGAATGCAGTCAGATCCCTGAGGTGATTACTGCCTACTTTCTTCTGACCTCCACTGAAGTCAGCAGCCAGTCACTCCTGGCCGAATACAGCAGTCAGTCAAACTGCCAACATGAAGACAGCTGGCACAACATATCTACTTATATTACCTTTGAGCTGCAGGAGCTATGGCGTAACACAACGAGCAATTCTCATGTACTGGTGTAAAGAAGTAACATACATGGAGACAAATACACTGAACATGTGTGCAGAGCGGATCTAATCTAATCTGGAGGCTTATATAGCACAAAACATCTACATAAATCTGTCTCCACATGACAAACACCCTCAGGACGCACGCTTGCTTTGTCATGCACGGGACAGTCCAACAATCAGAGCAAGTGATGCGGTTGCTGACAATGATAATGCACTTTCACTCTGCTGTCACTGACTCTCCCGGAGCCATCTTTACAGAGATTTCCCAGTGAAGATGGTGTTATGTAACAGCGGCCCTGGACCCTGCTGTTCATATCACTAATGCCTCACACTGTGGTGGTGGTGGTGGGGGGGGGTCACGTGCTTTATCCAGGCCACATCCAGGCGCCAGCAGCAGCAGTGTTCCAGCTGTTACTACAGCCTAGCTTCAGTCACTCAGGACTATGCTGAGCCATGCTCCTTTCACACTGCTACATCCTCTCCACTGTGCAGCCATGTTCAGCACTCCTCCCTTCACTTTGGTCTCTCCGACACCAGCGATGCCAAGCTATACCAAGCAATGTACACATGACAGACGGCTACGGCACTGATGCATTCTTTTTGGGATTCAACCGGACATCCAAATCACCAACTGAAGGGGCATAAAGAAAACTTCAAATATATATATTTGTTGACAACCGCTAGCTGTGTGCACCCGACCTATTCAATTGGCGGTTACATCCGGCCCAAAAGCAACCTCCAAGTGGCCGGGCATACATAAATATGACAAAATAAGCAAACTATATAATAATAAGTGCATGAAAGTAGCTAACAAGTGAGCTTTCTTCTCATCTCTGTTGAGAGTTGCACATGCACAGAACAGATCATGCATGATATTTACAGATTTCTTTCATGAATTGACATTTTGTCAAGCTTTTTGGCTATTGACAGTTGGTTTTTGCTGGCTATTAAAAAGGTTACATTGACACTGAAAACCATCAGTTTAACTCTGCCTGGGTTGTAAGTGCACAGCAGTAGTTAAAGAATAAAACCCCATTGAGAAACACAAACAAACATACATTCCAGTGGGATGATGGTAGAGGGACTCTTTGATTGCATCTTACATTCAGAGCTGTTTTATTATTAATAAATCTAAAAAAGGTTTTAAATAGGCTGCTGAATGGTTTTAAAAACTGGCCTAATTGAATTTGTAATATAGACTGGCCAAAAGATTGCCAATTGGGTCACTACCTGGGGTTTCAAACTCTAATAACACTGCACGATGCAAATGCTGCATGATGTTGCTTTTAGAGTGTTGTGTCCTGAACGGATCAGCTTCAAAAGGGAGTTTGATTCAGAGCCAAACTGATTCAAGTATGGCAATACTTAGGATTATAGCTTATCACAGGTGGATCGATATTGGCATGTATATCAGTATCAGTGGAGGTCCAAGAAGTAGCAGTGCAGGAATGTCAGAGATAAGTTTGAGGTAATTCAGAAACACTTCCCACATTACAAAGACTGTCCACCTGACTCCTGGCAGCAATGACAAGTTGATTTTTCAACTTTAAAGCTGCTCTAATTAATCATTTTATATTAACGGATGGATCAAATGTCTTACTTACTGTGTAAAAGAGGTCAGTTATAGTGATGAACACAAGAATTATTGCTCAGTTCAGTTGAGAAAGAATAGAATAGATACTTTATTGATCCCTCGAGGGGAAATTATTTTTTCACTCAAGTTTTTACATACATAGGCCTGAAATACAACCACACACACACAAAGGACTCATAGACATGCAAACGTGGTGGAGTGATGTGCAGCCATGTAGCGACGTCCTGGGAGCAGTTAGGGATTCCTTACCTTACACCTCGGCAGTACCCAGTAGGTGAACTGGCACCTCTCCAGCTACCAGTCCACCCTCTATACTTTGGTCTGTGCTTGTACAACTTTCCTGTTTTACTTCACTCTCAGTCATCTGCCTTATTTCAGACACAGTAGGCAGCTAGTTTCAGCAAAAGAAAAATGGTTACTGACTAGCTGGTGAAGACAGTGGAGTATTTAGCAGCTGAAAAGGCAGATATTTCCACCAGGAGTTGCGGGAGACCAAAAACAGAGCTAAAAGAGGCTTGAAAATTAGATTTACACTTACCAGGTGGACTCAAAATGAATGCTAATGTTGCTGCATGTCTGGTGGCTGTGTAAGTAGGAAACGATTTGCTAACAAGCTCACTATATTAACTTAAAATGTGATAATATGTCAGTGTCGTGTTCATATAAAACAAATGCCCACCAATATATAAATATAGGATATAACTCTCAAATATCACACTTCAGAAATCTTGCATGCTTGAGTCTTCTTCATATAACATATGGACAAAATCCAGATGGCTTCACTATGGTGTAAAATCATCGAGCAGATGCTTTTTAATTTAAATTCAGTATAGTTTTCTGTGTCTGAAAACAAAATGTCTGAACTCCCAGTGCGGTAAACACTATCCGTTTTCTTGCCAGAAGGAGGAAATAAACAGAAAGAATTTTATGCAAATATCATTTGACCCAGGGCTGGATTTAAAAAAAAAAAAAAAAAAAAGCTCCACAGTACTCTTCCTCCCTCCTTGAACTCCCCCAACACCGACACCACCCTCCCACCCTCCTCTGTTGCAATCAACTCACTGCAGAGGGCAAACAAATTTAGGTTAGAAATATGAATACCCGTCTCCCGTGCGGGAGTGAAGAAAAAAAAAAAAAGTCACATGCTGGCAGCTCACGGATAACCAGTGAAATGATGAATGGCCATGCCGGCTTGTCAAGGTGGGCAGGAGGAGCTACGGGCATGAATGGGAGTTTGTCGTCATGAGCTCGCCGTCATATCCGAGGTGTGGATCGAGACTGACAGCCCTAATTATGGAAGCTCTTCAAATGAGTGACCTTGGGAGGCAGCAGAAACATCCATACCTGTGTACACGTGCACGTACGTACACACAGATGACATATTTTCGCACAGTTCAGCCTTAATTCCCACTGCCACCCTCTAGGCCCCTCGTGACTGCCACCTATAGGATCTTGTCTCATTGCAAACTGAGCTCTGTGGCTGATGACACAACATACAGAAACACATGTATGCTTTACATATCCATTAATGCCCTTGACAGCCTCACAGTATCAATTTATAATGCACACACACACACTCAAGGACACCTTTTGTGGTATGTGAAAAACAGTACAGTATCAGCTGTTGTCTTAACAGCCTTGCATCCTTGATAACAGTCTACATTGGTGATGGATAATCCACACGAATGCTTGACAAAATCCATGCAAGCAACTCAGATCAATATCAGATAACTGCTGTCTGCTAATTAGCATTCATATCTCCAATTCATTAAAAACAACAAAATGATTTGCCTCAACTAAAGACTGCCACATCTCATGCATGTAGACTCCACAGAAAGCACCTCTGACAGGCATGGCAGTGACAACCGGAACCAACGTCAACCCCCAAAAATCATGTTATATCACCCAGAGACAATAAACACACTTGCTCTCTCGCTGTGCAGACTGAGGTGTTCTCTTAAGACACACTGCAGCATGTTTTCAGATAGGACGGGAAACTCAAACAGTATAACAATATGACAGTGAATCCCGTTCTGCATGCAAATGATGTGCAATGTCCTCTGGCTCTTCTCAGTGCTGTCTAAACTGGATATTCTGCACTCCTGTGCAGAACAGCTCAGAACAGGCTGCTCCATCCCTTAAGAATAAAGGGGTAGAGGACTACATGTGTACGTAAGCAGAAGGGTAAATTTCAATTATTGTAGCCTCTAAGAGTCTGAGACACTAAGACATGTTATGATCATCCTTATCCCTCCAGCAGTAGAAGCAGCATCAGCAGCAGCAGCAGAAGGATCCTGCAGCAGAGGCAGCACAACAATCCCCGGTTTAGAAAAACACACGGCTTGACAGCAGACAGTAGACGGTACAGTACCTTAGCAGCAGCAGCAGCAGCGGTTAAAGGGCCGATGCAGTGGCAGGTGTTTCCTACTGTGATGGAGAGACAGAAAAGCAGCCAGCAGCAGGACCGGTATGACGGCTATGGCAGCTCTGTAGCATAAAATGGTTCATCAATGCTGCTCGGCAGAAAGAGGCACAGCCAGGCAGCACAGGAACAGAGAGAGAGGGAGAGAGAGAGAGAGAGACGGCCAGCGAGCATCACTCAGCTCACACTACCATGGCTGTGCAGCAGAGCACACACATCAACACGCCCCCTTTCTCTCTCTCTCTCTCTCTCTCTCTCACTTTCTCACACACACACACACACACACACACACACACACACACGCACACGCTTAGTCACACAGACACAGGCACGCAGGGGTGCAGAGGCAGTGCAGTGCGCAGCAGCACTGAGCAGCACTCCCTCTCCGGGATGTCTTTCGTCTCCCATAATCAGAATTGGTCATTCTGTGTTTTATTCTCGGCAGTCACAGACAATCCTGTCAATAAACCCTTCCAGCCACGTGCTCCACCGCAACCGCCGCTGATGAGCAGCCATGATTGAAGCTGGCAAGGTCATGTGAGGTTCTCTGGCATCCCCCCACCACCACCACCGCTCTCTTGGTCTTTGCTCCCAGTTTTGTTGCAATGTTTCTCAGTTATTATATTTTTTGTAAGCTGATACAGGGACTCTGCCTCGCCTCGTCATGGGTCATTATGCCACAGAGGCTCCCCCAGAGGCTCAGCTTGACAAACCCTCACTCACTGAACGTTGGGTCAGACCAATCAGCTATCACAAACAGCAGCAACACCATTACCGTCCAATCACAGATCGGGAAATCAAGTGCAGAAGGGTATTAAAGGGGATTATTTGGGCCATCCTGGGTTTTTTTTTTCACTATAGGGGAGCAGCTTTGGTGTGTGCAGTATGGCTGCCCTCTGTGGCCGACAGCAGTGCTGCACTCTGTGCTGGGAAGAAAAAAAAAAAAAAGGAGAGGAGGAGCAGGGCCCAAAACAGATCTCCTTTCCTCAGTGTGGATGCCTAGCAACCACAGCAGGTCCTTACCTCTGTTTAGAGCCTTCCCTCCCCCTCCAGCGGGACCCTCTCTGCAATCCCAATTGAGAGCTTATATTGTTGGCTGTTTAACACTCAAGGCAACAACGACAACATCGCACACTATGGATGCCAAATGTTCCCGCCCATGTCCTCTACCTGGTGTGTAAACACTGAATGGGGAGGGGCTGCGCTCTGACAATGAGCAGGAAGCACACCTGATGTTTTCACCACAACATCAGCTGCTACGGGGCAACTGCACTGTAGTTTAGCTCTCCTTCAGGCCCATTAGTAAATTAACTAACACCGTAACACAGCGGGATTGAAAGCATTAAACTTCTTTGAGCATTCTGACAAGAAAACTGTGTTTGTAAATCTGTAGAGGTAATGGATGACCTCCAAATGTCTGATTTAATGTGTCTCCATGAAGGAGAATAATGTAGTCCTTTATTTATAGCTCTACAGTACTTTCTCTCCCAAGACACATCAAAGCTGCGCAGGTCAAACACTGTCGCTATGAGTGCTTTTAAAGTTTGGGTCAAGTGGAAAAGACGAGAGACTGATGGAACATTTTAATAAAGCCGTTAATGCCAAGATGCAAATGTCTGAGCTAAGTGGAATCGAGGCATTTTACTGACCCTTCACATGGGAGGGCAGAGCTGTGTAAGGTGCATCGACTAGCTGGTGCTGTTTCATAATGATTCAGAGGACACACGCCTACCTTAGAACGTTAAAGGGAACCAAACCTGTTCAGACAGCTGTCAAAGGATGTCAGAAAGGCAGACCAGGGAGCTCCGGGCCTGCCTTTAACTCAGCTGGCCAAGACACATTTGGAGGTGTGAACAAGTGTTTGGACATTCCCTTTTGTGAAGGGTTCTGCAGATTAAAAAAACGGTGTGAGGTGTAACAATATCACGGAGTGCTATAGCAGCTTACATATCGAGAGGCAGCAAATGAGACAGAAGGACTGCAAAACAGATGTTTTATGTTGAAATATTGATGCAAGATGTATAAAAATGTGGTTTCCAAACACGTAAAGGCCTTTATCTTGAAGTCTGAAGATAATATCTAGTCTGATTGATCAAATGCTTTGTATTTTATATCAATATTATATAGAGTTAATCACCATTCCCCATTCCAAAGCATAAATGTTCGCCTTTGTGGCACTATCTTCAGTCCTAATGAAGCTCCTTGTACAGCAGGTCCTGTCCTGCCCTCCTGCTGTCTGCCTGCAGACTGAACTGCTGTGATGCTGTCCATACCGGCATCCACTGAGCGCTTGCACGCCTCTTGTTTCTGCATCAAAGTCCCGTCTGAAGACTTTGGCTCCAATCTCAAAACAAGCATCTGTGAGCCAAGCGAGTCTGCCGAAATGACGCACATGCATTCCTCACTGGACTGAGGATTTTCTTAATAAGCAAAGGCTTTATGTGAGAACAAACCCCTGCTACTCTCTTTGCATGCATCTTACAGTCTCTATAAGCAAACGACTGCATGTGTGGCGACCGTTTAATGAAGCTGTTCAATGTTGTGAACAGTAGCAATATGGCCTGCTGAGAGGACGGTGTGACATTAATAGTGATCTAGCACTTTTAGGACGGTAGAGATGAGCGCTGACTTTCACACGTACCCATAAGAAACTCTTGGAAAATGATACTGTGAACATAATGGGACTGAATCAACACCAAACAGAAGACGCTGTGTTAGCTACATGTGTTGCAATATAATTGTACGGCTCTAAATCCTGCATCCTTGAGTTATGAGTTACTTTCCATCAATACCTGGCCAAAAAACAGCAAGGAAACTACCCCACTTTGTTAACGCTGAGTCACTGTTAGCAACCTTGCGTGTTGTTATGGAAGATGACAGATTTGTCAGTGTAACCAAAAATTTAAAAAATCTGAAGGCCGTCTGTCATTTTGAGGGATTAATACTGAGCACAGTCTACTGTACCGTTAAGTAATTAACATGTAGACCACCTGTAGTAGACCCCTGTCCAGTTGGTAGGCAGTGTGCGTATTAATCTCACATCACAGCCTCGTAGTTTAGCTGCTTTAGCATCACACTGATGGGCCGTGTTGCTACGTAGTCGAGCTATCGCAAAATATCACGGCGGCTGAGTGTCCAAGAGTTTCTTTAGAAAGTCGGATAATTGTGACGTGGTTGATAAATGAGATGAAACAAGAGGGATTGGTGCGGTGGAGGATGAAGGACAAACGAGTAATACTGATGACGTTTATCAGCCAAATGAGGCAAAAATTGTGAAGTGTTGGCATGAAAAGTGAGCATGCAGTCGGTGTCTCTGTTCATCTTCTCTCTCCCTGTCCTTATGCATAAAAACAGGACTTCCATAATCTCTAAGTTCTCCAAGTTCTGTATCTTAAATGTTAGTGACCAAGTTTTTTTTTTTTTTAATTAAATGCTATTAAATATCTCATTATCTTTCAAAATTAAAATGACAAGTAATAACAGATGATTATGACAGAAGTTTTACAACCCCGACGGACAACAAGAACGTCTAACTAAAAGTCTAAAGTCAAGTCAGCAGTTATCATAATATCTTAATCTTTATCCTTATATCGTATCTTCAAGTTTATTAAAATTGATTCTCTACAACTCAAGAGACGCCTTTGAACTGATTATTCAAGTTAAGTTCAGTTAACTCACTCAGGTTTTTAAGTTGAACCAGTTTAATATAGATTTTAAGTGAAGTGTACCCTTTTTAAAATCCCGTTCCCGCAACACCACCATCTAATTTCTGCAATTGCAAATCAGTTCTCTTAATCGTGAGTCTAATATGCGCACAACTATGCTACCAGTAGTTCAATGCCACAACCGTTGTGTGTCCAATAGGTGTATTATGTTAAGTTTCTAGGAAAACATTTATATTCTTTTGACCTACTCCTCGTATGTCATATTAAAGGAATAGTTTGAGTTATTTGAAGTGGGGCTGTGTCAGAAGCTGAGCAATGAACTGCTCTGGACTGGGGCAGCAACACCTAAAAAAGGCGATGCTCTCTTCAAAACCACCAGACTTCACTGACAATAACTTTAATGTTTTTTTGCAGAACATGGGAGCTGCTGGTTCACCGCTGCGCTGTGTTATTGTGTGACTTTGGGGTTTTAACACATTATTTTTTTTTTTTTAACACCCCAGTTGCGGACTAAGACCTCCATGTTCTGCAAAGTAAATTTTTTGAAGAGTGAAGTGTGGTGAAAATATTCTAAATATAGCATACACTCAGACTGATATTGATTCGTTCAGGCAGTACTTTGCTTAGCTTCTGTGCTCGTCTTCCGGTCTGCTTCTTGAAAACTGGGGGCGTGCTAGTCGCCATCTATGACAAGTACCTCATACAACCCTACTTCAAATAACCCAGAACATCCCTGTAAGGTTGAAATGTTACTTAAAACTAACATTACTAAATGAGTAAATAGGTTTTCCACAAATTGTTTAAGTGTGGGTATCTGCTATTATAGACAAATGCAAAATATTTACCAAAATATCCTGTATATTTTAGTCTTAATTTAGTAAAATGCATATTACATAATGGCATGTTCGGTAATCTCTTTATAAACGAGCAAATACTACTAATAATAAAGCATTACGACATCTTGTTTGGTAGCTAAATCATCCAAAAGAGATGAAAATAAAATCACTGAGTGCCACATATGGATGCATTTGTTAATGATGAGCCTTGACAGTAAAGAGGAGTGCAGGGTGAGGTCAGATTATGGCTGCAGGCATCAACAAGTGCTGATCCGGCTAGTGTCCAGACACGGCTGAATCAAAGCTTATTCATAGAAAGCTTTAACAAGGCGAACAACACACCGCTCTCACCTTATCTGTGCCTCTCATCCGGCTGTTCTTCTTTGCTGTGGCTAACCTTTGTCTCTGGCTCCACACTACTTCCCTCTGAGACCGTTTTAGGAGTTTCTCCACCTCGCAAGTCTTCTGACAGCCCATTGTCCCCTGGCACATGCAGTAAAAAAGAAAAAAAAAACAGATATCAAGTTAGGTAATCACATCTCATCTAAGCGATACATTCGTTTGTTTGCTACAAGCAGTAACCTACCATGACAGAACGGTTTGCATGGTTCCACAAACGCTCGTCATGGTCAGCAGAGCCGGCTGATGTCATAACTCCAGCATGTTGAGATTATAAATATCTGTATTCAGCAGAGTTACATAATAGCGGATGTTGGATTATTGTCAGTACAGACAGACGGGAAAGACGGCCAGCTGCCACAGGAAATACATAAAACTATTAAAGCATCTAAAATTACATTTTAGTGATTTAAAAAAATAAATACTGTATGTTTAAAGAATATGTTTATTCATAATTAAAGCTCATATCCATGGAATTAAATAAACAAACAGTGCCACTGTGGAAATCATGTAAAATGTGGGTTTTATTTTGCTTTGTTGGATCTAGCTTTTGAAATGCACGGCTGGTTTTAAAAAGATTGTCTCCATAATTAGTCTCCAAAATTGTGATTCACAGTAGCTGTGGGCTATAAACACCCAACAAAATCCAATATATTTGTTTGATATTTTACTACCACCCACCTCTGATGCAGGATAAGCCAGGCTCCAGCAGAAATGAGGCTGCATTTACAACATCCAGAGGTCCAGTCATCAGTTACAGTACACTTTCCACTGGGTCATCCAGGCCAGCGGGCTCCAAAATGACTGCAGAAGAGACTCTTTCGCTGTTGGATTTTCCTTGCCTGTCAGCTCCAATTCCAGTTAGACCGAGCAATCTATTGTAGCATGCAACACTGGGATCATTTTCAGAGCAGAGACACATCTCATACAGTACACACTGTAACAGAAATATCTTTCCACTGCCTTCGAAATGCGATAAATAACATGACGCCTCCTGCATCAGTTCGAGAGACTGAAATCTGAGGTCCACTGTTTTCTTTCTCATTGGTCGGACAAACATTTGGTGCCTGTTTAGTCATTCTGTGTTTTGTTATGCAAGAGTCACGAGCAGTTTTTAGTATATGGATGGGTTACATCTGCGCATACAGGAGAAGTTCACCCAACTGTACACACAGGCTTTAATTTGGGATCAAGAAAGACACAACAGAAACAGAAAAGTAAAGACAGATCTTACATTTCCCATGATAATGGATGGTTTGTCTCTGATATTTCATTTTGATCTGATAAATAAATAGTCAATGTTACAGTGACCTTAAAGATCCAGGGTGTCAGATTTCGGAGGCTCTATTTGCAGAATGAGCAATTTCGAATATAACATTTATAACTATGTTTTCATTAATGTTTAATGACCTGGAAATAAGAATCATTATGATTTTGTTGCCTTTAAATGAGCATTTTTATATCTACAGATACGTGGATGGTCGTTTTACGATAAACTCCAACTCATTTCATTTATATTTTATATAATGAATCTAGTTTTTGATTGTTTTAAACGCTATACATTTTTACACATTGCACATTTTAAACTTTGATAATTGCTGCACTTCTACACCTTCATCTTTAAGTCCATATTCACCTCCTCCATCACCATCTGGAACGCTGCTGAGACTGCCAAGGACAAGGGCAGACTGCAGCGCATAATTCGGACTGCTGAGAATCCATCAGGACCAAAACCTCGAACCACAATAACAGTTTTTCTCCCCGACCACAGCTGGCCTCATTAACGAAGCCCAGGGCCCCTTCTGATACTGATTCTTACTGCCACATCAGACCCTATATGTTACATTAAAGTAAGGTCTACTGACTCAAGGCTTTACATTAACGCCTACCTTTCCATGAGATCTTTTGGATTACCAATGTCATAAACAGTCCACCCAATGGCTTCACACTACTCCACTGATCTACAGTTAGATGTAATGCATGAAAAAAATGCAGCAATGCCACAAAAAGGCCCAGAAGGCCCAGCTCATGGTTAGCCAGGCTTGAATTGTATGTTGCCGCACCAGCTTTTGACTTATTTTTTTAACAGGTCACATCAGGACTTGACAGTTATAGGTTTAGGTATTGTTGGGAATACTATAGGTCCGGAAGAACATTCTTACAGTACACTGCTCCTCCTCTGACAGGACAGGATGCAGGCAGGGAGACAGATGTTGACAGCAACAGCAGGGAGTTTGGTGAGCAGGAAGGAAGGTGTAGTAATAAAAGAGGTAGTGGATGCATGAAGGTGTGTAGCAAAAGGACACTGCTAGCTCAGGTGGAACGGAGAGTGAGTGAAGAGAGGATGAGGAGAAGGGCCCAAAGGACAAGTTAGAGGAGAGAACTTCCAAGTTTTGGAAGATGGAAACTGATCTTTAATAATAATATTGCACAATTTGTGATTGGAACGTGTACTGAGAAGGGAGTGACCATTATCCAAATAATACAACAATAACAGCTGCATTAGAGTAAAGAGGCATAATAAAGTGGAAAGTAGCACCATGGTGGGATGACAAACGTAAAGCAGCAGTGAGAAATAGAAATAAAGCATTTAAACTAAATTTCCAGCATATGATTCAGTACAAACAAGCTCAAGGAGGACAATCAGACAGAACACACTGTGCTCTGACAATACCGTACTTTAGAGGTGTAAGTGTTCACACACATCTGTAATTATTGTGCTGTCCTGTCTCATAATATTAAGTGATTGCTTAGTTTAATAGTAAAGACCCCTGTAATACTTATTAGGGTTGTCACTTCACCTTAAGTTTTATTCTTTTAATACTCTGATTGTTTGGACTAATTGGCCACACAGTGACTGATCATCTGATCATTTGAGAGGGACAGTCCTGCTTTGTAATGATGCTGCAGAGCTGCAGTAATGTAAAATGTGAGAAAGAAGGTCTTAATCATTCATTCCCTGGGGCAGTGATGGTTTTCATAATTTAAAAAAAAAAACTATTATTGAAGAATTCACAAGGGTTTTAATTTTTAAGAGACCAGCTTAGCTTTCGGTGATTTTAATCTTGGACTGTATCCTGAATGCTACAGCAGCCAGGCAGCTTCACGACTGTGTTTACTCTCCGCTATAAAGAGCCGGTGTATTGTTGTTGTCTTTGTCCAAAGCCCCAACTAGAAAAATATTCATTTTAAGTCTTTTAAATTTTTATCAATTGCTTAAAGTCAACTCAGGTTAAATTACTGAATTAATCAGTCAGTATCACAAAATATTCTTGAATCTTGTTCAAAGAATCTGAATAATACATCTGTGTGTGCAAGTCACTCATCTGTTATCTTCTCTCCAGGGTGCTCAGGTGAAAACAGTCCCCAAGTTAGCTGAGCAGTATTTAAAGGTTCCGGACCATACCATGAGCTGATTGGTGCAGGGGGGAGTGCACCTTAATCAGTTCTTGGGAGTTTAATAGATTCTTTGGTAAATGTTCAGCACAGGTAGAACATGCCGACTAATTGATAATAATATATAGAGTGTGAATGTATTTCAAGGATTTTGTCTAATGTTTGTTATGTTGAGATGTAATGGGAGGGGCAGAATCCCCCAGACTGTGTCAGGGTCTAGTTTGGTAGCAGCAGCAGGGTATATAAGGCTGCCAGTTGCACCACACATGGCTGCTGCTGCTAGGACCACAGTATACGTTTTGAGTCTGTATGTCAAAGTCGGTGAAATAAACACCTGGTTGGTTTTGCACACAACCTCTGCCTCAAGCCTCCTGCCTTGCATATCCAGCTGCTACATGGCCATCCTAACACATATCAATGCACGTTAGGATCATTTATATAGATGAAAGTTAAACTTTTGGAAACATTTGATCTGAACTTTTGACTGCATCTCACGAGTTAAGGTTATTTTTTAGTGTGTTTGGGATGAAGATACGACTTAATTTGGGATAAGGCACAATTTTAAAGTTCACAGGTTACCAAAAAGCTCCACAGTCCACCACTGACCAACTCATAAATCACTCTGCCATACCAGAAGGAGGAATGCTCTTTTTCATTGTATTAAAACAGGAGATTGTACTATCATGCACATTGTTTTATTTACTGAATATTGTCAGATTCTTATAAAGCATTACAAAAAGACAAATGAAAAATGAGTCTTAGTCGTCATTTTCTAATTTCTCCCACTTATTAAATGCATGAGGATTAAAAAGGTCACTGAGATAGCTCCTCATTTTCTTCACGGTGCCTTCTCCTTTCACAGGTTGTTGTTTCTCTGATTCGGGGGGTGCCGCCGCTCCCTTTTCTTCTTCAGCATCCTGTTGGTCAGCAGGATTTATTTCATGGCTTCCTCTCATTTCACGTTTGAGCATCCATTCCATCCAGTCTGTCTCCATCAACAAAGCCTCCTCCACTTGGACGTCTCCCTCCTCACCTGCCCCGATCAGGCTGGAGTTTGCAGCAGTTTCCTCCTCTGATTTCTGCAACGGCTCACTGGTGTTGGCGACAGTGGCGGCAACGTTTTCCTGTTGTCCACATTGAGTTGGTTGTGAGCTGCTGTCAGTATCACCGGTTTCAGCATCACTGGTGTCAGTATCACTGGTTTCAGCATCACTGGTGTCAGCATCACTGGTGTCAGCATCATTGGTGTCAGGAAATGTCTCCAGGTACTCGTTCAAATTTCCTGCATTTTCTTCAACTCTTTCCAGCAGTGAACGCAGGGAATGAAGTTGGCCTTGCAGACGATTCATCGAAAGGCGATGTATATCAAGCATGTTAGCTAAATTTAAACTCAGCTCTCTGAATTCATTGAATTGCATATTCATCATCCATACGATTTCCTGTCGTCTCCTCCTGACCAGTCATAAAGACAAAAGTCATCAAATGCAAACACATTTTTTCAGTATGTTTCAGAAGTAGATAGAAAAAAAACAAACACACACATGGCCCGTGTCCTACAAAAATGATTGTACCTGAAAAGGGAGTAATTAAGAAATTCCTCTTGAGCAGAGTTTTCCATCAGGATATCTTCCTCTCCAAATTTCTGTGTGACAAAATAAAAGCAGTGATTAGGTTTACCTTTTTTTTTTTTTACCATGGCCACTCTAAACTCTCAGTTTTGATTTGCTGGCAGCTGTGGGTTAACTTTTAATAAGCAGGCAGTATGACTGGACGCTGACACAGGCGACACAGGAGTCTGAATGAATACACAACTGCAGGTAAAGACAGTAAGGCCATACTTTAAGCAAGGGAATATTAAACTCCTGGCCATGCATTTGTTTTTAATGTTGCCGAGCAACAGAAGCCATACTGAGGTCCACAAACTGGTTATATTTTAATGTTTAGTTAAATGTTTAAAACAGTAAAGTGAGATTAAAAAATTAGTCACAGGTATGAGTACATGAACGAGCGATATTTTAAATTTGATTGATTACATTTTGTTTATGCAAGTGGGCATACTATGAAAGATTAGACATTTAATCATTGTAATGGATGATGCTGAGACAAACTCTACCTTAATGGACCAAATAAGCACAAACAAAATCAACATAAGTAGTAGCTCTACAAGCAAAAGATGCCCCAAACAGCCACATTAAGCAGCCACTAAGCTTTATACAGTAGTAGTACAGTAGTGAGGTAACTACTCTATATATTCCTTGCAGGCTCAAACCTTGTTCTTCTTCCTCACTGAACTGTTGAACAACAATATTACGCATTTCTTTCATTAAAGGATATTATCAAACATCAACTTACCTCCATTGTGAAATTGAAATTTCCTCCTGTTTCTTTATGTGGCTGCAACAACTGAACTTGTGTTTTCTGCTTTTGTATAAATTTGAAATGTATAGAATGTTGCAGCATCTGTGTTGCTATGTTACATCATGGGGCATTCAAATTAACATCATGTTAAAATAAATCATAGAATTATTTAAAATTAGAATTATTTAAATAAATTATAGAACAAATACCTCTGTTATATATATATTATTTAATTTTATTTTTTATTATTCATTTTATATATTTTTTTATATTTAATTATTTTATTTTATTTATTTTTAAAAAAGTTTAAATAATTCTATAATTTATTTAAAATATTCTGAGGAAGTTTTATTCTGTTTTATTCTTAATTTCTTTTGTTGTGTAATGTAATGTTATGCCATTTACATGAGGGTGTGTTGGGCAATATTGTGTTGTTTCACAATTTAGAGTTCAATAATTAATGATTGAGAGTTAATGAATCATTAGTTATTATTATTAATTAAACAGTAATTAATTTTCTACATCGTACTGGACGCTATATGAGGGTTGGGGTTTTACAAATGACCTGCAGAGGGCAGCACTACGCCTTTGTTGCATCTCATCTGCCGGAAATTCAACAGCGCGGCTCCGGCCGCGGGAAAGTTTAATAACGATGACGGGAACCGACAGCACCGGCGGCGGCGTCAGCTTCATGGTCATGTATGAGGATGAGTCGGTGGATGTTCGTTACGGTAACGGTGCCCAGTTACAGCTCTCGCCGTGCGGCTGTGAGTTCGTGCTGGTGAGACCGGCAGCAGACCCGTCCGGACACCCGCTGCAGCCCGCGGAGAGAGTCCGGCAGAGGAGCCGGTTCACCATCAGCACGTACAAGGTGGAGACATGAAGTCTGAACGTTTGTTTACAGACAGTTTAGACTATATACTATAGACTGTTAGACCAGCTGTGTGCCTCCTGTGTGTTAGGAGCAAATATTCAGATCATTTACTCAGGTAACAGTTCAATAAAACACTAATGATAGCATCCAATAACAGCCTGAGACACAGTAAACATACAACAGCACACATTAAAATGAACCTATAAGATAAATCTACATGTCAAATGTGTCTGCACATATTTATTTAGGTTTAATAGGTTTAATTTAAATGCAGATTTATCTTATAGGTTCATTTTAATGTATGTTTACTGTGTCTCATGCTGCTACTGGATGCTTGAATTTCCCTTAATATCAATAAAGTAATAAAGTAAATCTATCTGTCTACATCTGAATTTAAATTAAACATGTGCACCTACGATTTTTACATTTATTGATCCATTTTCTGTAACCACGAGGTGTGGTACCCCCTGAGCACATAGACACAAACAACCATTCACGCTCACATTCACACCTGTGAGTCACAATGCAATTAACCTATGAAGTGCATGTCTTTGGACTGCGGAAGGAAGCCGGAGAACCCGGAGAGAACCCACGTAGACACGAGGAGAACATGCAAACTCCACACATACTGTATATATAGAAAAACCTCTACAACTGAACTACAAATAGAGATTAAAAAAAACTATATACAATTAAATTAAGCTGTGGACAATGAAGGTTACAGCATTTAGCAGAGAGAGTGCAAATGGAGTCAAATACCAAAAGAACAAGTACTCGTGATGCAGAATGACTCATTTCAGAACAGTGTATCTTATATTAGTGGATTATAGTGATGCATTAATGTGTAAATCACTAATGTTGATTGTCTTCTGCATTATGGATCAGCTCAGTCCCGCCGTATTAAAAGTTTTGATGTCATTTTGCAGGAGTTGATGGTAGCTGCGTTGACGTTCAGAAATAAATACGCTAGTCGACCGTATCTTCCAGAGGAAATCATCCCTGCTGACCACAAGAAGGTACCACGAGCTTTCTCCTCGCCCTCAAATCATGTTCTCATAAAGATGTCAGTATCTGTATTTTTCTGCATTTCCTCCTGCAGCCTTTTTTCAGCATTGACTCGGACGTGCTGTGGCCCGAGTTGTCTTCCCGCGATGCCGAGTTCGGACCTGGAGGCGAGACCATCGTCAGGTCGGAGGAGGGGCCGGCTGTGTTGACGCTGTCGCCCTCAGGGGAAGAATTTTCCGTCGAGTTCACGTGCAGCCTCAGTCGGAGTCAGACTCAGCACCAGAGCACGCAGGGTAGCCCGGGCAGTCAGCAGCAGGTAAGCAATCTGATCTGTCAAGACCAGCAATGATGAGACCAAACAGGTTCATCAGGGAAGAGAAAGCAGTATATTACAATATTTTACTTCCCCCTTTTGTTTCCCAGCCAGAGGTGGTGTACCAATCCACCTCAGTGGTCCAGCATCACTCCTGCCGCGCTGTCGCAGCCGCCTGGAGCTACCCTCTCTCCTTGGCTCGCCATCTCTGGGCGGCTCGTCTCTGTAAACCTGAAGACGTCGCCCAGGCACACAGCAGAATAAACACGTCAGACATATCTGATGTAGAAAGAAGGTCTCACCTTCCTCGGGCGCTGCCTCTCACGTGTGCATCACCTCACTGGCACAGGTTGAATGATCAGTTGACTTGCGTGAATACTCAACATTTAACACTGTGCATTCACTGATCTGTGATTGTGCATTTAAGGTGGAAGGTTAAGGACTCCCTGGACAAAAAAGCACATTCAGACCAAGATCTTCCAGCAGAGCTGGTAAAAGTGATGTGGTGTCACGGAGTCACATACAGGCAGGTTTATTAGAGTTAACAAGAACCTTAAAGGACTTTGAAATGTTGTGTTTGAAGACTTTGAATATAATTTAAGAAGTACTGATACATAATGTGTGTCCTGTGTAGGATACTGAGCGGAGCTGTCACAGTCGTAGAGATTTCCCCGGGAGATGGATCAGTCATCCGGTCTAACGGCGTCCTCAACACTTATTTCATTCATCACAAACCTGAGCTCCTGTCAGGGCAGGTAAATTTCAGTCTCTCATCATATAACTGTACGGAAGCCCTGAGAGGTTTGAAGTTGTGAAAAAGTCTTTGTTGCTGTAATACACATTTCGCCCACAAGAGGCTGACATGACACCACTGCACCATGTTCTAAATAGGACTTCTTCCAGGTGAGTTTTAATATCTCCATACACTCTAAACACAAGGTACATATATTGTGTGTTAGCAAGTTATGCGACATTACTGTGGTGTCTTTCTTTTGGCTAGAAATGTGTTTTAATCTAAAAATCGGGTGCTAAAAACTCACCTGAAAGAAGACGAGTCCTCGTGCTCCTATTTTTGGAACATGGGGTAGTGGTGTACTTCAGCCTCCTGTGGCTAAAATGAGTATTACAACAACAAGTTCTCAGACAATTTATTCTGACCAAAAATATTTTCATGTGGCAAAATTTTTTTTTCACCTGATCTTGATCCTGAAGTCATCGACCAACAGAGAGAATAAAGTCTCATCTACTATATTTAAAATAGTATTGGAGCTAAAAGACAAAACAGAGCATGCAAACTCATTAATTTATTTGCATCTTTCTATAAATGTGCAATAACTAGATAGTGTGTATCTCACAGGTGAAAGAGGTAACGTATCATCTGAACAACCTTCCACCTGATGTGCCCGGACAGCTGTACTCCATATGCTCCATCGTGAGTCGGGCAAGCAGGTGAGCCACTTGCTTCATCGCAGTCTGATGAATTTGACAACTTTTGTTTCATCAGTGCCCTGACCGTCACATCGCTACTTCACAGGATCTTAACGTGCTACAATGAGGCCAAACAATCGCTGAAGCTCCCCGCCACACCGAGCTGCTTACAAGAGGTCAAAGAAGTAGTCCCTGCTGATATTGACAGTATTCATACAGTGTTTGAGCTTCGGTATTGATTCATATTTTTGGTTTCCAGGGTTTCCATTTTTCTAAACCAGCAATGATTGAAGAAAATCTGTCCAATCGTGTATCTGCTGAGCAGCATGTGAATGTCAGAGAGACAGCAGAAAGTCGGTGAGTTGTATTTTTCCACTTGTGTGTTATTGACAGATGAATACTGCGTCAACAGCTTGTATGTAACATTTCTCTCCATTCAATTCAGGTCAGATCTTGTAGCTGCAGAACTGGAGAAGATAAAGCGATTCAACTGTATCCTTAAACGCTGAGACGATGGCACTGAGCGACTGAACATTGAAGAGATTAAAGAGAGTTCATTTGAAGTGGGGTCATATGAGGAACTTATCCAGAGTCATTGAATTACCTACAGTAGACAGAAGTCCAGTTTGGAGTAGCTGATAGTCCACTTACTGTCACTGAGGAAGATAACGTTTGTTCTTTAACATCCTGTGCTCAGTTCTGCTGGAGAACAACCACCTGCTCAGGACTGAGAAACGATGTGCAGAACCAGAAGGCAGCCAGGCAGAAGAGGCGGCTCATGAAGCGGTGAACGAGGACTGCATTGCTGAAGCTCTTCGGAGGACATCCAAAGCCATACAGGACATTGATGCTCTCATATCTGCAACAACGCTGACTTGAAAGAGTCACGTTTAAACCCAGAGGACTGATAGCACTTCGTGTATATAAATTATGTTGAACTGAAAATAAAAGATTTGTCTTCATGTCTTTTAACTGTTTGATTTTATTTTGAAGGTTGTTTAAATTGCTGACTGCCAAAGATACAAAATCACTTTATATCTGATGCCAACAACAATGCATACAAAAAAGTGTTTTCACAGTTTTTAATTACCACATTTTAATTTAGTCACCACATAGTCCCTTCCTGTCAAGGTCAGAGATAAAGAGGTGCAATGGTGGGTGTTTCCTCCTACACATGACAAATTGTGGTTAGAATGTCCAAAGTGTGACTGATTGAAAACAAAGTGACACTTTTCACTATTTCCGGGTTATTCTGGGTCGTTACTCAAACACACATTTATCCGTGTGCCTCAGGTGTAATATGTTGCATCAGGGCAGCGTTGACAGCTCGATCAAGAACCTTCTTTGTTTTGTTATTTAATAACATGAAGAGAGATAAAGAGAAGACATGCAAATATACTCTACATACAGTGCTTAACAAATAATAAGACCACCTGTCAGAGACCATTCAGAATCATGGATTGCTTTAACGTGGACTCTTTCATTTTCAGTGAGCTCTCAACGTTTCACCATTTTTAACCGGAATGAGTAATTTCAAACTGAATTTTTTTTATACCCAAATCTGAGCCGGCTCACTGGGAAATAATCAAGCATAACATTCAACCACTAAAACTATTAATTTAACTATTAACTATTAATTACTACTAATTTGACGTCTTAATCGAGTAATAATAATGTGCTTTAGTATTTTTTCAGTTTTTTATTTTTTTTGTAAAACAGTAAATTTGAAAATTCCTGGATAACATTAATAATTATATGTTAACATTAAACATATCACTTTGGTTAAAGAGCTTTCTACACAAAAAATGATTTCGGTAATTACCAATGCTGTTAATTTAGGGCAGCTGTGGCATAAACTTTGCATTGGGTGGTGGTCTAATAAATTTGTTAAGCACTGTATGTTTGTGATTTTACAGCTGAAATGATCTGTACCTACTTCTATCTTTGTGCCTGCGTTCAAATTCCTCCTCTCAGGTCTCTCAATACAAAAACCTACTGTATGGAGTCAATAATGGTACTTTTATGCATCTGTATCTTGTAGCATAAACACAGGATTTTATATTATATGACTTTTATTCTTTATATTTTCATTCCTGTTCAGTAATGATTGGTTGCTTTTGATGAATGTACTGTATTTCCAGTTGCATACTCAAACTAATTCCCAGCAAGTCCCTATTTTATACTATTAAATAATTAATTTTTTTAGGTTCCATGCTCATCAACCGGTGAATGAAAGGGTTTAAATCTTTTAAACTAAGCTCAGCAGGCAGCACTTGCCTTTTTTTCACTCACTTGTGAGTCCAATACTTCCTCCTTTATAGGTGGAGCATCTTTATTTGGTGAACAACTGACACAGTCTCCAGCCACAGAGAGATACACAGCGCTTACATACCAGAATCAAAGATCAGGTCAGTGGTTACTAATAAATACATTTTCCATAGTTCTCTCATTGTATTGCTTCCTGAATTGTGTATATATTTGTGTTATTTATGATATGTTTCACTACATATGTGTCTAAATTAAAAAGACTCTTCTAGACTACACCAAATGATTTATTCATTTTTCTCTCTATCTAGGAAAGACAGTCGTATATTTGAGGACTCATGACTTACTTCCGCCCAAGGTGCAGCTCTGTGTTAGATGCTTCTTACAGACATGTACCGCGACAAAAGGTGCGCGCTGTGTTCTCTGTTCAAGAAAGAATCGCCGCCTTTGAGGAAAATATGGATGCTGCCAACACAACCACCAGAAGTTTTCGCAGTCCTAAGCCTGCCTTTGAGGGAAGATTCCCAGCTCCTCTCACACAAAACATGAAGTCATCGTCACTTAGTATGCCATCACCATCATTCAAACCTGCTCAAACACAAAGGTCCTCCATGCAGTTTCATCAGAAAAACATGACGATGAAATCTGCAATGAAAGCGAATACTGATATTTACAGCAACACCGGTGCCTCTTTTACTTCATCCATGCAATCATGGAATAGTTTTACAAGAACAGAGTCTATGAAGCTTGTGAAATCAGAAACCCAGCAATCCAAAGTGACATCTTTTTCCAAAGAAGTGCACCGGAATAGCAAAGTGTCTCTGGCACAGCAAAACACTGTAAGGAAAGAGCAAAGTTTCATTTACAGTAATGACAGGGTGGAAAACATCATCAGCGCTAAATCCCCCAAACTTCCAGAAAGGGAGAAGCCTAACTATATGAGAGCGTATGGAGCCCAGAATAAAGTCCAAAGGGAGAGCACCAACCCATCTGTTCCTAGGAGAGGCCTTCCTGCTGTGTATGCTCTGGGAAAACCTCCTCCGAAGCCCAACAGGCCTCCAAGTGTTGACATTCGTCGATTTAGGAGGAATATAAAATCTCTGAAGGATGGTGAGAAACAGTTTATTATTCCCACATATGGTAATTGTTTTGTTGTAAACAGTGGCTGAATGTTCAGCAATAGAGAGTTTAAATAAAGATTTTTGTGTGGCAGCACAAGATGGGACGAAGATACCTCCTCCTGTTGCTCCCAGACCTAAACCTCCACCTCTACGTTCGTGCCCATCATCCAACCATGCAGCTGCTTTGTAAGTATTCAAACAACACGGGCAACTTATTGTTAACATGACACGTGCAAGTATACGCTGTGTATGTTATGTCCTTCATTATTAATCAAGTTGATCTTCTGTGGATTCAGGCTTCACAGTTGCTTCTAACAGGAAGCTGTTTGTCAGATCCTGACTGATTTCAATGATACACTTTAAGAAAGACTTTTTCACGCACAGTTGCAAAGACAAAGTCTGTCTCAGTCTGCCCGTGAAATGTTTGAAATGACAAATTGTCTTTCTGATCATAATCAAGGACTCAACAAGTGGACGAGGATGACAACTATGATGATGTCGGCATCATGAACCCTCCACCACTCCCTGAAGGTTGTGCCTAATTTCAATTTACGTCATTGTTTTAATCAGTCATACATGCAAATAACATCAGAGACAAGATTACTGAATTACTTGTTGCATTGTCTTCACAGACCATCCTTTGAAGAGGACAGAGGTAATCCATTCATCCTGTCATCGTTAGATTGCTGTCCAAACTCAAATTGTTGTTTCCATCACTTTGACCTCTTTTGTCTCTACAGGAAGAGTTGAGTGAAGACGCGTATGACGATACTGATAATATCTGGTAAGAGTCAGGCAGGAGCAAGTCAAAAAATGGTTTTATATACTGTTAATTAATTATATCTTTTTTTCTTTATCTTTCCAAAGTGTGGAACAAGCAGAGAAATCTAAGAGAAACCAAGAAAGTAACAGCAGAAAAGACGATACAAACCATGGCAAAGTCACAGGCAAGAAACAGGCAGTAAGTGCTTTTTATGGATCGTATAAATGTTGTGTAAATGATGTCTTTAATATAGTTTTGATGCAATGATAACTATGTTATTCAGAAAGAGAAAGAGGTAAAAGCTAAAAAAGAGAAGAAAAAACAGCAGAAACAAGAGAAAAGCAAAGAGGCGAAGGACAAAGAGGCACAGAAGAAGTCAAAGGTAAAAGCACAAAACTTAGACTCCTGATTTACCAGCACATTTAGATACACTCCCACTGTGACACCAGTGTGTTTATATGTAAATTCATATGCAAATGCATTGTGCAGAGCAAACCCCAAGTAAAAAAGTCATAACTGAAATCTGCTCATCTTCAACTAGATTCAAGGACATGTTCACATAATCAAGAAGGGGAAGGCGCTTATTGGTTTAAAGGGAGGAAAATCAGACTTGTCTCTGAATCAAGAAGAGATTGTAGAGGTCGTCCACAATACAGGTAAGCCAGAGGGACAATGGCTGGAACATGCAGGGACACTGTGAGCCACTGTGAGAAATGAAAAGAGGGTGACGGGGATATATATGTGTGATCTGTGCTGATGTATGGTTGTACGTCCTTTCAGATGACTCTGAGAAGACTGAGTCTGTTGATGCAGGACACGATGAGATAAAAGAGGAGAAGGAGGATGCAGAGTGTGACATTTATGATGACGTCGGGGTACCTGTGGAGGTTTGCAGGTGCAAAATGCCTCTAAAAGTTTTCATAAAGACAAAAATCTGTGAAATGTTTTTCAGTCATGCATATCATTATGATCTCTTGATCTCTCTCCTTTTTAGTGAGCCCACCGTGCAAAATCGTAAGCTGTTTTCTATTGCTTCTAATGCATTTGATATAATAATGAGCTCTCTACACAGGCATAATTTTTTCTTTCTTGTTTTTGAAACAGCTGAGGAGGAGGAGGATGATAATCAGAAAGAGGAAAACATAAGGTTGTATTCTTTTTGTATTTGTTTTGAATGGATGCATCAGATCAGGTCATTGGATACTGTAAAAATCACTTAAAGGTCCAGTGTGTAGGATTTATAGCCATGATTGGATGACTACCCCTTGACAGTCAAGCTCCTATCTCATGGTCTATGGATCAGATCAGATCAGATCATCATCATTGGGGGGAAAACAGTGACTTGACATGGGACATAATTTGCCTTAACTGGGCTGAACTACACAGTGAAATTCTCATAGTGACTTTGTTTTTTCTTTAGCTTATTACAAACACACACACATCATCCAACAGCTGCACAGTATGATCTGTATGATACTGATCATATTCACGATGACGTCGAAGAAGGTATGTTCTTAAATTAACAGACCAGCAACATATTCTATTCTTCCTTTTACAATATTTTAATGGAACAAATTGTAGGAGCTTACATTTCACTTTGATTATATGTGATCATTTAACTGAATTGCACTGAATGATTGGAACTGATAATAATTCTTTTACATAACTCTACATAGATTTTGAATGCAGGAATTATATTTTACATTGTGGTATTTATATTTTTACTTCAGTAAAGAATCTGAATATTTATTTCACCGCTGTAGACCAGATATTCAGTGTGATTCAGTTCAAAAGAAACCTTTTTTTCTACAGCCACCGACATCTACGTAGTCCCGACAAAGTGAAGAGCCCGGATCAGACTCCTGGATCATTGTAATGCCATACATCAGTGTTTGTACATTACATGATTTGTGATATAATATAATGTTGTTTTTGTTGTTGTTGTTTTTATTCACTTGTGAAGTATACAAAGACTGTCAGGGTGATGTACACTTTAAATAAACACTGAATGTTATTCAGATTGGCCTGTTCATCTTCAGTGTGTGTGTTATTATAGATAGATAGATAGATAGATAGATAGATAGATAGATAGATAGATAGATAGATAGATAGATAGATAGATAGATAGATAGATAGATAGATAGATAGATAGATAGATAGATAGATAGATAGATAGATGAGTCTGAGTCTGTTTGTGGAGTAGGATTGGGACAGCAGTCTGCCACTGAACACACTCTTCTTCTGGTGAACATGTTGTGTAGAGCACTGGTTCCCAAAGTGGGGGTCGGGACCCCACGGTGGGTTGCAAAGGCAGCAAGTGGGGGTCGCAACACTTTTATATAAAATAGCGTATTTTAACCATAATTGTAACAAAACATTTAAAAAGTAGTTACATTTAAAATAAAAGCCTTTCCCTGATGTGATTACATAACATTAGGACATGTAACAAGGACAAATCATCTGACATCTGGGGATGGTGGGGGTCACAAATTACTGGTTGTTCTGGGGGTCGCAGGCTGAAAAGTTTGGGAACCCCTGGTGGTTGTTGTCCAGTATCAAGAGCACTTTGTCCAGGGTCCTTATCTCTGCTATTGTCACCAGTGAGTCCAGGTCCATGGCCAGCACGGAGCCAGGCCTCCTCACCAGTTAGAATTATATATATTATTATAGTTTTTAATCAACAATAAATACACATAAATTCATGTTTGGGTGTGGTGAAGTTAAATTTGCACTCTATTTTGACCTCTAGTCCCATTACTTTAAATAATAATGTCAAAAAAGAAACTATCCAGACATAACACTGTCGCCAGGTCAGATGTATGATCGGATTAGACAGGGATTAAAGCAGATACATCTGATCTCAGGTCTGCGTGGTGGGAGGTCTGCTGCTCCCCCTCCCTCCCTCCCCTCTCTGAAGAGTCTGTTTGTCTCGCGAGAAGCCGCGAAGTTTCCGGTGTTGTGTGTATATGTTCCTGGAAACATGGCGGCCAGCTTCCGCGGCCGTCCTATCCGGAGTCTTCGGATGCGAGGTGAGCGTGAAAAACTCGACACGGTGACACTCGTTATAACGGGATAATGATAAAATAGAGTCTCCGAGGCGTGCGTTGACCCCGGTGTGGCCGCTCACTGTGTCCGGTGTGTGTGTTTTTTTGACAGGTCGGAATGACAGCGGGGAGGAGAACGTACCGCTGGATCTGAGCAGAGGTAAGCACAGCAGAGGAGGAGGAGGCTTCATCACATCACTGAGAGCGATTATTGCTCAAAATGGATGCAAACAGCAGCCACGTGAAGTGAAAACACCGTTAGTCGGTGCACTTGTCCCGGTTCTCCCGCTCTGTGTCGTCTAATAACACCGCTGCTATCATAACAACAGGCGGCGGAGAAGCTAACTAACTAGCTGAGTTAGCGTCAACGGCTAAACGGCTAAAAACCAGCCATGACGACGCTCTGTTGTTGTTGTTGTGATCGGTGTGAGTGGGGCAAACATAGCCTGTTATTTAGCCGGCCAACTATAAGTGCTGTAGCCATGCGTCGGTCATCGCTGGCTGTGTGAGAAATTTGAGTTTTTAAGACTGTTGGAGGCTCAGGAGGTAGAGCGGGTTGTCTACTAATCAGATGATCGGTGGTTCGATCCCCGGCTCCTCCAGTCTGCATGTCGAAGTGTCCTTGAGCTCGCTGTAAGTCGCTTTGGATCAAAAGCGTCAGCTAAATGACTAAATGTAAATGTTAGTTGAGTAGCATTCAGGGTGCGCAGGGTGTTTTTTTTTTGTGGCACAATGATGAACACAGTCTGCTCAGATTTTAGCAACAACAGCATAGTAGTTTGTTTACATGCTGCAGCGTCCATTCTCTGTCTGTCTGTCTGTCTGTCTGTCTGTGTCGGTTGGGCACAGACACCTGTCAAACAGGTAAAAAAAACAGGGGATATTTTGCACCTGAATGCAGCACAATGGTTGTGAGGCTGTGGCTCAGGAGGTAGAGCGGTAGGTGGTTGTCCACTAAACAGATGATCAGCGGTTCGATCCCCGGCTCCCCCAGTGGGCAAGATACTGAACCCCCAAATTGCTCCCTCTGAGTCACCTTGGATAAAAGCGTAAATGTAAGCACAAGAGGGCCAATATGTTCACCCTTTACACAACGGATGGGGTTCCCTTTTTTTGTCAACTATGAATATGTGTTTGCTTCATAACATTATATGACAATATGTCACAAGTTTTTTGTAACCTAAAACTGAAGACCAGACCGTGTCTGTGTCCCAAATGTTCAAGAGTACGAAGCCCTGGGGGGGTGGCAGTAGTAGCTCAGTCCATAGAGACTTGGCTTGGGAACCGGAGGGTGGCCGGTTCAAGTCCAAAGTATGGTGGTGGACTGCTAGCTGGAGAGGTGCCAGTTCACCTCCTGGGCACTGCCGAGGCACCGAACCCCCCCCCCCCCACAACTGCTCGCAGCCAGGGCGCTGCTCTGGGTGGCTGCCCATCACTCCACCATCTCTCTCCACATTTTCATGTGAACCATGTGTACATAAAATGTGTGTGTGTGTGTGTGTGTATTTCAGGTTTAAATGCATGTAAAACTGAGTGAAAAAATAATTTCCCCTCAAGGGATTAATTAAAGTATCTCTTCTTCTTCTTCTTCTTCTTCTTCTTCTTCTTCTTCTTCTTCTAAAATTCTCATGCAGAGTCATCTGTTTTTTCTTGCACACGTGTTCAAACTAGCCTAAACCCATTTGCAAGAAACTATTGCATGTACAGATAGATTATCATCAGTGGCCTGTCAACTAATGGACCTGTGGTTATACCTGATAGATTTATGCAGCATCACATTTTACTCTTAGAAATACTTTCTTCTAATCTAATATTACAGAGTACAGTAGTATTTTTCTCTTGCAGATAAAAGTACATTTTGTTCTCGTCTAGTTTAACTAAATTAAGTCATTGCAATAGTTGTGTTAACTGATTTTAAGTTAATGTTTCTCATCATCTGATGCATTAAGCTGGTGTTTTCATTGATTCTGCAGCTGTATCTGTATCTGGTTTCCATGCAAACTTAAACTGCCGATAAGGCTGTTGGTTTTTGCCACGAGAATACCGTCTGTGTTTTGTGCAGAGCATCGCGGTAAACACATAATAGTTGAAAGGAACTGAAAACAAAAAACACTTCCCTGCTCGAGTCTTGCTTTTACTGTCTAGACCTTGTTTTGACTGTATACACCAAATTAGTTTGACCAGCTAAACCAACTTCCTTCCTGCAACATATCAATTATGGTTCATGGAGCGTTATTATGGCAATACGGCTTAATGCTTGCCTTGGTTACATTGTATTTCCTTTTTTCCTTCTCCTGCAGAACCGTCAGAAAACTTCCGTGAAATCCTTCAAAATGTGGCCAAACCGCACGGAGTCAGTAACATGCGAAAACTGGGCCACCTGAACAACTTCATAAAGGTAATGCTGTGGAGTTATGATGCTTTTACCCCGAGTGTTCTCTTATTTTAGGCTGCGTTGACAACAACACTGTGAATTAGTGAAACTGCCAAAGCTGTTAAGTTGTTATCTTTATGAAACACCGTCATCTTTCTGGAGCTGTGGCTACAAACTCACTGTTCAGATATCTGTCAGAGATTGACTGGCTGCGCTCCGCCCCCCCCCCTCCTCATCTGTAGTGTCACCACCGACCTCTCCTTGATCTTCCTCTCTTGGGTGTAGCTGCCAGCAGGCCTAGCCGTGCCTGTCATTGTGAGGCTGACAGTGAATGTAACAGGAGCTCTAGGGATGCGAAAGCACTCTGACCTAATGTGCATCAAAAGCAGCACTCTGACTTTGAAACCTGAGATTTCTAATGTCTGGTTATTGTTCTTATGAACCTCAGACACTCTCATTTGTTTAAATCCCGACTTTTGTTTTTGGTCGTCTGTATAAATGTGAGCTTTTCGTGCATCTTCTGGTACACACTGTACAATGTACATCCGGACTTATCAAGTCTGTTTTTCAGCTTCAAACAGGTGATCGTAGGTAGCAGGAGGCATCCGAACGGAGGGTTAAAACGCGGAGACGAAGCTGAATAACCGGGCTGTGTTTGCAGCTGGAGGCTGTGATGTACAGATTTATTGTTTGCAAATAAAAAAAAGGAGGAAGAATTAGAGATTCAGGCAGTTATTTCCTTACTGTGAGCGGTTAGAGAAGTTTCTTTAACCTCTTTTTCAAAAACAAGTGCAGATGGAAGTTATTTTCACATATAAACAGCGGTTTTAGATTCTTTTGTTATTTTTAGTGTGGACATGGTCTGTGATGGAGCAGTGACCTCTCCGGGGTGTTTTTCTGCCTTCAATCCAACACATACTCGCAAAGTCTCCAGAAATAATTCCTGTATTCACCGTCCCTGACCACTGATTTTAAACGTCTGCTGATTTCTGCCTTAAACCAGGTCTGACTGTCTGTCACATTTTGTCCAGCCGTTGACGTCCATGCACCCGATAAGTGTTGGCCTTGTGCAGCTGGCACTGTTAGCAGGCTTAAGGCTGAGTTGTGCGTCTGTAATCCGTACACCTAACTCTCTTGTTTACAACTGACAGGGAGGGTAATAGCCAAGATGACGTGCGTGTCTGTGTGTGTATACGTCTGTTAGAGCACCACGCTTCTGATTCCTTATAAGGGTTCCAGGACAGTTAGGGTGACCTAATCCCCACAACACCCACCCACCCCCGGAGAGTGTCACATGCCCCTCTCTCCCCCATCTCCTCTCCCCCTCCTCTTGCCTTCTTGGGCTCTGACATCACAGCTGGTTTAAACCCCCCTACTCACCCATGCCACTCATCACCCATCCCATCCTGAGCTGCTCCACGGTGTACGATGACGGACGTTTATGTCCAGCTTTAAGGATCGATTGACACGAAAACACCCAAGTTCAGTAAACTCATCTGTTCTCCTGTTGGTGCTGCATCAAGCTGGCAAGAGTAGACTGAACTACTTTGTTGGTAGCATGAAGGTGGGAGACACAAAATGGCAGCATCCTGCAGAAGGAGCTCATTGCTTTGTGCTGGTGTTAGTGTTGGCCTGCCAGTTGACTGACGCCGAAGATTTATTGTTTTTATAATGAACTGCTTCTGCGTATATATATTTTTGAATCTTGTATACACCAGCTGTGTGTGGGCCTCTGTTAATGATGGAGGACCTGCGCTGCTAAAAGTGGCAATTCACACTTAAAAACAGGTTTCATCACGAGGCCCGGTAAGGGTGCAGAAAACAGGAGCAAACAGTCGACGGATACAACAGAATTAGTCACTTCCAATCTGTCGCATATCCAACGACAGCATAAACAACAAATGGTGAAGGTGGCACAAGCCAACGCCCACTAGTGGACCTGCGAATGTGAACGTGTTGCCCCAAACACTTTGCAATTATAAACTCCATCCACCAGCAGTGAGCATAACATCATCCAGTCACGATTCCCCTGCTCTAAACAAGTCAGCATGTAAACAGACAAGTGGAAAAATACAACAAACACACCTGCGTGGCTGCTGCAGCAGGCCTGCAGGAAGGTGTTGTGCTGTTTGTTAGTCTGTTAGTCACTTAGTTTGATGCTTTAACTCTGTTAAACTCTGAACTTTTGGAGGGCAATGCCATTTTGGAGTTGCTGAACTCTGAAGTTTTTAGGACTGACACGAATCTTCAAATCCAGGATTCCACGATTTGACTTTTAAGGTCACGTCTTTTTCAGCGCTGACGTCTTTCTTCTTCTTTTTTTTTCTTTAAAAAGATGAGCTACATGTATGAAGTTTGAGATAACTGCAAAAACTAAAACGACACTTAAGAACAAACTGTTAAAAAACTGTTAAACTGAGCTAGCGGGAGAATTTTGATGTTGATTTTTGATATAAAATCTGTTAATCTGTTATAAACACCATCCTTCCTGCCAGGTTTACTTCTGTCCTTCACATTAATGCATTCTTTGTATGAACCAAGTCATTTATTTTGTGTCCTGTCTCTGTGTTCTAGCTGCTATGCAGCATTAGCCACCGTGAGGAAAACTTTGGGTTTACATACGAAGAAATCATCGTTTGGTAAGTGTCGTCAGCGACTGATTGTACACCGTGTTCTTTTTTTATCGATGTGTTCTTTTCCACATCCACCGGCTTCTTATTTACGCAGCATGAAATTGTTTGTACGTCGGGCCCCGCAGCTAAGCAGGAATCAGAGATCATCATGCTCATGAAAGAATTCACAATAGATTATAAAGTGCAATTTTGGACTCAAACTAAGTGTTTGTTTTTTAACCCTCCAGTCTGCGACTAGCTCTACTGAATGAGGCTAAGGAAGTGCGTGCCGCAGGGTTGCGGTCGCTCCGCTACCTCATTAGAGACACCGCCGTGCTGCAGAAGGTCCTCAGACTACAGGTGGACTATTTGATAGCAAGGTGAGTGACACCTGTCGGGTGGAGAAGTGCTGTCCAACTGGATCAAACAATATTCCTTTTTACGGGAGGTCCGCTCCTTTGAAATGTCGTGCTTCCGTCACACTTGTTGTTCTCCTGCTGACACATTTCTGTTTCTCCTCCAGGCTGGAAGGACATGACTAATTATTTTTCTCTGCTTGTTTAGATGCATTGACATCCAACAGAGCAATGAGGGGGAGAGGACTCAGGCTCTGAGACTAGTCCGAAAGGTAATAATAATACGTCTTTTTTTTGTTTATTATATCTGCACCTCCTCTGTGATTCTTTCTCTAATTGATTCATTGTCGTATTGTGAGAGAAACTTGCCCTCGCTCTCGCTGTCAGAGAGATCATTGGGTTAGCTGCAGTGTGTGGTTTGCACAAGTCTGCAGGCGAGGTTATTTATAGCTCTTTCTGTAGTTTACTGTAAACTCTCTTCACACATACACACACACACACACACACACACACACACACACACACAGTGTCAGGGTCTGGTTTCAAGAAAGTACTATTGGCTATCCAGGCAGTAATACAACCCCTGTTTTCATTCCGTGACATATAGCCTCCTATCATAAAACACTGTTATCGCTTGTTGGATCATAAGTTGCGTGACGGTCAGATGGTCAGTTTCAAGAATTGATCTTCCTTTTCTTAGAGGCCTTGAAAATAGAAAGCATTGTAGTTTGGTTTTTTTTCTCCTCCGTTTGTCCGGACTTGTTTGATGACTCATGTTTTCCCTCCTCTACCTCCCTCTGTAGATTATCACTGTCAATGCCATGCTGTTCCCCACCTCTATTGCAAACTCTCTAATTGCCGTGGGCACCGACGGACTACAGGAGAGAGACCGCATGGTCCGCGCGGCCATCGCCATCGTATGCGAGCTAGGTGAATACATAACTGTGCCCCGATAGCTCACCTGGTACCTGGACCTTTGCTGCACATCATCCCCCCTCTCTCCTCACTTTCCTATCACTTTACAGCTGCTACTATCAAATAAAGGCGACCGACATGGACTGAAATACCTTGTAAAATATCTAGTTTGTTATGAAGTAATACGACAAGCCTCTAATATTTCTTTCTCGCTCACTTGCTGCTCCTGTAGCCCTGAAGAACCCAGAGGTTGTGGCCAAACGGGGAGGCCTCAGCACCATCCTGAAGAGCGTGATCGACTGTCAGCTGAGTCGCATCAACGAAGCACTGATCACCACCGTCCTCCATCTACTCAACCACCCACGTACTCGTCAGTACGTGCGTATTGACGTCGAACTGGAGGTACACGCACACACACACACACAGATATGAATTCAGGGGAAGCTGCTGTTTCTAAATGAGCCAGTGTGTTGGGAGTCATTCCAGTCGGGATTAGCAGCCGTAGGTCGCCCCGTCTCTTTCCCATGGAGCTTACAGAAATCAGTTACAGCATTCCTCTAAAGCATTGTGTGTAAACAGACACCTGCGATAGAAGCATCTCCTCACCGCAGTCATAATATCTCCATGGGTCTCACATGAGATCTGAACCAGGTTAACTATTACTAATGAAGAGCTTTAAAGTCTGTCGTGTTTTGAACTCATCCATTTTTTGTGTCCTCCAGCAAATCCTCGCGCCTTTCACAGATTTTCACTACCGCCACAACGCAGACACGGCTGAAGGGCAACTCAAGTGAGTGTATATGCGTGTGTGTGTGTGTGTGTGATGGTATGTGTGTGGGGGTATGAAGAGTATCACTGTTGCAGCAGAAACAAAAATATAGTGTTCTGACATTTCCCTCTTGTTTACCGTTTGCACTGTTCCTATATTGGTAACAGCATGCGTTGAGAAAGTTGAGGGCTTGTGTAGTGTTTTTGTGATTCGACCCTTGTTATCAGGGCTGCTCGACTCCAGCATGACTCGCCCGAGGACGTGAAGCAGGCAAAGTCACAATAATCCTTTAAGTCACTCTGAAAGATTTGCTTTTATATAAAAAGATCTTTTATTGATTCTCCTTGACTCCCTTTGATGTTTTTGCATTTGTGGTGCAGTTTCTTTGTGAACGATCATAATGATGCTGCGTGATGGAACACGGTGTCCTGTTTTTTTTATTTATTTTTCAGTTGCTATCACACAACGAAGTGCACGCCAAAATAAAAATATAAAAGAGAGGCACCACCTTTTTGATCCGTTCTTGTCAGACCCATCTTTTCTCTTCTGCGCAGTCCATTTTCCCCTCTAGTGTTGTTCACGGTGCTCCTTATGAGATAATGAGTCAGTTTTTCCATGGAGTATATTTCCTCAACAATGTCCAGCCACTGTCCTCGACTTGTAGGGTCACATTTCAGCCAGCTCCTTGTGGTGGGCCCTATTTTTCCATGCAAGTATCAGGATTTTGAAGAGATAGATGTCCTTTTGAATTATGTCAATGGGTGCACAATGCGGGGATCCATGGGAATCTTGCAGCATAAAATACAAAAGAATATTTTGTTTTTAATACATGACCACAAAATAAGCAAGTGATTGGCGTTCGGCTGCCCACACTGTCTCCCCACACTGTCTCCCCAATTGTTTATTTTTTATGTGAGGTGTAATTAAAAAAGCAGATTATGTTCCTCCCTCTGAAAGCCAATCACTTCTTGGTGTTCTTGTTTTTAACGTGCGTTGTCGTGTTCACAGGGAGGACCGAGAGTCCCGTTTCTTGTCGAGTAGAATGGCCATAGTGGCGGCCTTCCGCTCCTGGTCTGGTAAGCACTTTGACGAAGTGATAAATGAGTTACGAGTTTTAGATTACTTGTGTTTCACTGTTGAACGTAACTTAAACGTCTCTTTCTTTATTCAGGGATTATCAACCTATGCAAGGCTGGAAATTCTGGAATCCAATCTTTAATTGGCTTACTTTGCATACCAAATATGGAAGTTAGGGTGAGTATTGAAACAGATGCATACAGACAAATAATGATTGCAGTCTTAGTGTTATGTTACCAATCATTTCTATGGCCTATTCTACACCTACACCTACACCTTATACCAGCGATGACATGATCGACCAGTTTTTTTAAGATGGCATACTTGTGAGTTGGATGATATGTAACATTTTCAACAACTTAGATTGTTGTTGTTAGAAGTTTCGAAGACTAGCTTGATTGGCTTGTCGTAAAACACACTTCATTCACACAAGAGACAGAAACAAAATAAAACTCTTGACTCTCTTGGTTAATCTTTCTACAGTTCCAACAAACACCAACTATGATTCGATCGAAACAAATCCTTAATCCACAAATTAGACGATTAGAAAATATTCTTAAATTAGCAAAATAAAATCTCCCAAAAAAGCAAAAAAAACAACCTCCAACGTTGGACTCACTGCCCGTTACTGATAGCCGATATATATTTGTCTAATTGTCCAAAGATATACTGCCTGAGATATACTCGAAGGCAGCCACGGCACAGAGAGATCAAATCCGATATTATTCATGTTTTCAGTGGATTCAGAGAAAAACAAGGCTACCATCGAGTAATTTGAGTATTGTGCTACACAGCAGTAACACTGACATATTAGAAGTGATCTTTTTGGGTTGCTTGTGTTGTATCAAATGTGCATGTGTATGTATCTGATCGCTCTAAAATGATTTGCCCTGCAGAAAGGCTTGTTGGAGGTGTTATATGAGATATTCAGGCTCCCTGTGCCCATTGTAACTCAAGACTTCACAGAGGCTCTTCTAAGTGTTGGTGAGTAATTCGTTTATGTACTCCCAGTATCTTGGTATCTAGTAAGTTGGGTGTGTCTGCAATGCTTTGGTGAGTCCGGTCTAACGTAATCTTTCCTCTGGTCCTTCCTCAGACCCGGCCAGGTTCCAGGACACCTGGAGACTCTCTGATGGGTTTATTGCTGCTGAGGCCAAAGTCATCCTTCCCCATCGGGCCCGCTCCAGGTGGGAGATGATATGAGGGAATAGAAATAGAATAAGTTGAACAAAATGTAACAAATCATCTGTCAGTTCAGCGTCTACATGATTTTTTTTTCCTGTTTGCTTCATTAGGCCTGATCTGATGGACAACTACCTGGCATTTGTTCTGTCTGCCTTCATCACCAGTGGACTGTTAGAGGTGAGCTGATGGTGTTTTTAGGTGTATCACACGTCTCACGTCTCTGATCACATTTGCATTGCACTTGTGCACGCCGGTTTTAGGTTGCTATTAAAACATACCGTCTTTGTCACAACAGGGTATTGTTGAAGTTGTGACCAGTAGTGATGATCAGCTTGCTGTCAGAGCCACCATCCTCTTGGGAGAACTTCTACACATGGTAATGTTTTTTATTTTTTAATGTGTTTTGTTTTTGTCACTGCAAAATAAAAATCACATAAGTTATTGTGATTTCAATACTAAATGCATGTGTTCTGTTTCCCTCCACCCGCCCCTCTTTTGTTTAGGCAAACACCATCCTTCCTCACTCCCACAGCCACCACCTGCACTGCCTTCCCACCCTCATCAACATGGCCGCCTCCTTCGACATCCCACAGCAGAAACGACTGTGAGTACACTCAGACATGCGTATCTGTTGGCATAACTCGTTTATTTACCAGAGCTGCAGGATATATTCTCTCACGATGCACCATATTTATGTCTAAACTTTCTCTCATAAAGGTGCACCGATTGGTTATAAGGTCAGTTCAGGTTGATATAAATAAGAAATTGTGAATTCTTAAAATGTCTTAAAGCACTAAACAAACTGTGCAGCCCAGGCAGAATTCATCGGAGCACACTGAGCCAGTGTGTCGTGATGTTCTTACTTTCATCTGATATGTTGAAGTGCGAGTTCAGACTTCAGTTCTGTCTTGAGAATGGCACATTTAGTGCTTTGTTGAAGCCTGAAAATAACAAGTTCTAAGTGTGCTGCACCTTGTACAAGAAAACTAAGAAGAACTTTGGGTATAAAGGCATTAGACTGACATGGGAGGTCTGAACAGGTCCGTACAGAAGTAAATTATGAACAGAAAACATCAAGAATGTGTGTTTAAAATTTGCCCCCTCTCGTTTGTTGTCGTTGTTCCAGTCGGGCGAGTGCAGCAGTCAACAATCTGAAGCGTTTCCACGAGAAGAAGAAGAGAGGTTTGAAGCCGCACAGTCTTTACCTGGACCACATCATCCGCAAGTCTGTGTCTTCACATAACCGCAGAGAGTCACACTCGCGTGTCCACAGGGACATCTATGTCATTAAGGTAAACATGTACATGTGTTTCTAAAGTGTAGCCGCCCTCAGCAACTTACGATGATCTTATCTACATATTAGATTTTGAAAGATATCATCGAGCCACCAGTTGACCTGGAGCCAGCTGTTGTTAGAGAGCAAATGGCTTCAATGCGGATACGAACTACTCCTTAAATTACTCATTTCCTATTTCTACATGTGTTGACAGAGTGACACACAGCTTTGAAGTTATTAGAAGGCACTCATGATAACGCTTGGCTAGCTGTTTCCCTTTACTGTCAGTGTTTGTGCTAAACTAAACACACAGTTTACTGCAGTTTTAGGACAGACACGATGTGAAACAAATAAATAAAATGAAGTCTTTGCACAGTAAAAAATCTTTGTGTATATATATATTATTGTCAGCTCAATGATTTCTGCTTGTGCCTTCAGGACACAGAAGAAGCACTGATGATGAACCTGAGAGACAGTCATATTCTCAACCACAAGCAGAACCTGGAGTGGAACTGGTTGCTTATCGCCACCATCCTTAAGGTCAGGCTGTTCTCCAGTATCATCACATGCTCGGTTATTAAATTATTTTGTTCTTGTCTCATGTTTGAATGTCGTTTTTCTCTCCCAGTGGCCAAACGTAAACCTCAGGAACAACAAAGATGAACAGATGCACAAGTAAGACTCCTTCATATCATCATCAGTCTGACGTAGTTTTCTGACGTCTCGTCTTAAATGACTTGTTTGCTCTCTGTGTGATGCAGGTTTGTGCGGAGGCTGCTGTACTTTTATAAGCCCAGTAGTAAGTTGTACGCAGGACTGGCGTTGGATCACTCAAAGGCCAGAGAACTCACTGTGGTTGGCTGTCAGTTCGTCGAGTTCCTCATGGACTCGGATGAGGTTAGAGAAGTGCGCATATACACACACAAAAACACACATTCATGTTTTACTTTTTTTTCCGTTTTCTTACTTGCCTCTCCCGTCCGTGCTCTCTCTCTCTCTCTCTCCTCTTCCACACTGTCACCAGGATGGCCAGGGTTACCTGGAGGACCTGGTGAGGGACATGGTGTCATGGCTGTCCTCGTCCTCAGGACTAAAACCCGAGCGCTGTCTGCAGAGCAACGGCCTGCTCACCACACTCAGCCAACACTACTTCCTCTTCCTGGGGACGCTCTCTGCTCACCCGCAGGGAGTCAAACTGCTGGAGAAATGTGGCCTGTTTCAGTGGTGAGTTTAAAGAAAAGAAACTCAGAAAACTTTCACAAATGTTTGTTCGAATGAATTGTTCTGTTTTACTAAGGTTCTGCCAACAACTCTGTGTTTTCGCAGCCTGCTGAATCTGTGCTCTGTGAAGAACCAGGATGCTGTGCTGAAACTTGCTGTATCCACACTGGACTACAGCAGAGACGGTCTGGCCAGAGTCATCCTCTCCAAGATCCTCACTGCTGCTACTGATGTAAGAGGCTGTGACATACAAACAAACAAACAAACAAAGAAGTTGAATTGAGACTCAGTGTTGCCAAAAAAAATCACAATTACTTAGCAAAATGCACCTTCAAGCTCTGTTGGTATCATCCTAATGTTTCCTCTTTCTCCCGCGATGCCTCTCGTCTTGCTGAGCAGACGTGCAGGTTGTATGCCACCAAACACCTCCGCGTGCTGCTGCGTGCCAGCGTGGAGTTCTTCAGCAGCTGGGGCATGGAGCTGCTGGTCACACAGCTCCACGACCACAGCAAGGCCGTGTCCATGGAGGCCCTGGACATACTGGACGAGGCCTGCGAGGACAAGGTGACCGCTTGAAAACGCACGCATCACTTTAGAGTGCTGCAAAAACACACACATTTGACTGAAATAGTGTTTTCTTGTCTGACTCGGTGTGTTCGATTCACAGGCCAACCTCCACGCTTTAATCCAGCTGAAACCAGCTCTGTCCCACCTGGGAGACAAGGGCCTCCTGCTGCTCCTCAGGTGGGTGTTTGACACGACAGCGCCTCTTACCAGACAGTGTATGTATCCTGTCCTGCGACATTTACACTCTTTGTTTCTTCTGTTCAGGTTCCTGTCCATTCCTAAAGGGTTCTCCTACCTCAACGAGAGGGGTTACGTCAGCAAACAGCTGGATAAATGGCAGAAGGTACAATCAGGATATTGGCATGCAGCAAAATAAATTCTCATCTGTAATCCACGTGGTGATATTTTTAATTTGGTTGCTATGTTATAATAAGGTTTGTCTTTTGCTGTTTGGTTGCAGGAATACAACCTAAAGTATGTGGACCTGATCGAGGAGCAGCTCAACGAAGCACTAACAACCTACCGCAAACCTGTTGATGGAGACAACTACGTCAGACGCAGCAACCAAAGGTGAGACACAGAGAGTTTGTCATCATCTCGTGAGCCACACTGCTGAATGTGTGTGTGCCTAATTTCTTTGTTTGTGTCTCCAGGTTACAAAGACCAAATGTCTATCTCCCTGTGCACTTGTACGGTCAGCTGGTCCACGATAAGACGGGCTGTCATCTATTGGAGGCTCAGGTATTTACTTCATTACCTATCTTCTTTATTCCCTGCACTCACTGTGTGCAGCAGCCTTTTTCCTAATGTCTATCTTTTTCCAGAGTGTGGTTCCTGACCTCAGCTACACGGTTCGCTCCCCGATGCTGGACACCTGGGAGGGCATTAAACAGCTGAAGGCTGCTCTCTGGGCTCTGGTCAGTATCTCAGTTCACCTCAGTTGCTCGTCACTCATAGTTACGAGGAGATGGATCGGATTGTTGATGATGTTGTTTTTGTTTTTTTTCTCTCAGGGCAACATTGGCTCTTCAAACTGGGGTCTGAATCTCCTGCAGGAGGAGAACGTCATTCCTGACATCCTCGCGTTGGCTCAGCACTGCGAGGTGCTGTCAGTACGAGGGTAAGCTCATCATCAGGTTTGCCAGTTTTTACCAAAAAGATTTTTAGTCCCTTTCTGCAATGTTGACAGTAAATGCAGGGTTCAGCATTAAAGGTCCAGTGATTCAGATTTAAAGAGATTTACTTACAAAATATGTCAGAAATGGAATATAATATTCATAACTATGTCTTCATCAGTGTATAATCATGCCTTCCGCAGCCGCCGCACTTTCTCCTGCACGCTAGAAAAGGAGAGGGTGAGGCAAGGGGGTTGCAAACAGAAACTGCCCCGCCAAATATCAGCCTTGCTGTCAGATTTGTGGCAAACTGCGCAATACGTAGCTTTTGACCGCATCCTCTAACGGTGCCCAACTAACCTGTTTCTATGACAACTCAAAAAATAACAAGTATTTAAAGTATTTCCCAGCAGTGTCGTGGGAACTACTCTTAAAACAATGAGGACTTGGACTTAAGCTGTCCCTCGACATAATATAGAAACATTTTTCCTCTTGACCTGAAACGTCTCTTTCAGTTTTAACACAACATATTTGTTTGCTAACTGTCCTCTCTCATCCACAGGACGTGCGTCTACGTGCTGGGTGTGATCTCCAAAACCAGGCAGGGTTGTGAGGTGCTGAAGCAGTATGGTTGGGATGCAGTCAGACACAGTCGCAGGACGCTGTGGCCTGTCACTCCAGAAGAGGTCGACGCACAGCTGACCTCTGAACTCTCCTCAGTGCCGAGCACGCTCAGTCTGAACTCTGAATCCACCAGCTCGCGCCACAACAGCGAGAGCGAGTCTCATCCAAGTACGTACGACTCGCTTTGCATTTGTAGACAGTTAATAAGCCCTGTCGTGTTTCTAGTGTGTTCTTAATTCACTCTTTGTGCTCTCAGACATATACATCCTGGATGATGACAAGTGTGATGTTCTGGACCAGTCAGACGAGCCCTCTTTCTATCTACACCCCAAACCTGTCAAGGACCGCAGCCCCTTCACAATCCTGGCCTCCACACGCTTCGTCCGCACACGCTTCCTCAACTCCCTGTCCCTCCCCAGCAAGAAGCTGCGCTCCACCAGCGACCCCAAGACCCCATCAGGCTCTCGCACCCCTACTGAGATCAAGAGGCGAAACAGGACGGTGACGGAGCCCTCCGTCTACAGCCCGAACCAGGGGGATGTCTTCACCTCTGTGTTTAATGGCAGAGGAATGCCGAAGAGTCCCACAGTCAGCCAGGAGACGTCCTTTGTCGGGACCAGAGGGGGCTCTGAGGAGCAGCTTGTGGACGGCAGGCTGGCCAGGGGAGGAGGTTCAGGTCTTGGACTCAGTAGTCTAGGAGGGCAAGGGGGCGTGGAGCACCCCAGCCGGGAGAGAGAGCAGAGCAGCAGAGAGCGTCTAGCGGGAGGAGACGGTGGTTCCTCGTCTAGCGGAGGCAATGTGGGAGGGGGCGGAGGAGGCGGCGGAGGTACTCAGTTTAAAAGCCGCAGTCAGAGCTTTAACACGGACACCACAACCAGCGGCATCAGCTCCATGAGCTCCAGCCCCTCCAGGGAGACCGTTGGAAACCCCGAACCCGAACCAGACTCCTCTGACTGCGTGAGCCTGAACACAGTGGTGTCAGCCAAGACTGTTAAAACGCTCTCCTCCCTAATCCCCCAGGCTCAGACCAACCACATGTCCACGTCCAAGTCCTCCACTGTCTCTCTGGTACCGCCCGGCTCATCGCACACTCTCCCCCGCCGAGCCCAGTCTCTCAAGTCTCCTTCGGTGACCACCATCAAGAGCCTGGCCGACTGTAGCTTCATGTACACCAGCCCACGGGACGCGCTGGGCTACGCTACGCTGAAGAGGCTGCAGCAGCAGAGGATACACCCGTCTCTGTCTCACAGTGAAGCGCTGGCTTCACCGGCCAAGGATGTGCTGTTCACCGACACCATCACTATGAAGACCGGCAGCCTGGACTCCAGATTAACACCTCGCAGGTAGGTCCGCGGTACAGTGAAGGTTTTAAAATGATCTGTTTGTTGTTGCATCGAGAGAAAGACGTGTTTTTAGTCCTCCTTTTTCGGAGGAGTAGAGTGGGGTAGAGTTTTGATTTCTACCCTGCCAGTGACACGTGTGAGTGTTTTCTTTTGTGCACCTTCTTCCATGTCTGTCAGGATATCAGATAGGAGGGATACCTGTCCAGAATCCAGCCTCTTAAGTCCATACCGCAGGCTGTCCAGATCACTCGTACCGCGGTGGGTGGACCTACCGAGTGTCCTCCTCAGTAGAGATCTAGCTGCTAGCACCGATCCAAACAAATATGTATTTATGCTTTTACTTTAGTAGCAAGTGTGCCTACAGTTGTTTTTCCATCCTGTAGCTCCGTAGTGTGAGTTTGCCCCGTACACGTCAGTCAGTTGGTGGTTGTTCCTTCCTCTTAGAGCTGTAACCCTTCATAGAGGTATAAACTGCACACAGGTAGAGCTTTAGTTAGCTTTAGTGTTTGTTCTGTTGTGACATGGGCTTTCATTGTTAAGTCACTCGTGCATGTGAAAACAAAGGTGGGTGAAGAAGGCAGGACAAAAAGGTGAGGAAACATGCTTTTATCTACGCTGTAGTAAGTATTTTACACATTATAGTTCATTGAAAAGAAGTTTCAGGTTCAATTTCAGAAGTTAAATCACATTCTTAAAGATGAAACAATTCATATGTGAATATGCAGATTCATGCTTTGGTCTTTGAAAGGAAAGAAAATTCCCAGAGGCCGAGGTGACGTAGTTTTATCTGAACAACATGCTAAAGGTGGAGGAAGTATCGATCCATTTTACTTCACGTGCTGAACATAAAACAACACGTGACTTAATTTATTATTAATTATTAATTATTAACTCAAACTGCTTCTCGGGAGCAGTCAGAACAACGGGGGGGGACAAAACTCAAAATTCACCCAATGAGTTTAAAAATACAGTCACCGCTCGGTGGCCAAGAGAGGGCAGCACACGCTGTGTGTATATATTTATATTTTATATTTTATTTCTTATTCTTGAAGAACTAGCTTCATGAGGAGGAACAGCTGACTGTAGCAGTGTTTTATGCGCAGTGAAGCTGCTGAAATCTGACCGACTGACCTGTGATGCATTGTCTGTGCAAGTATGACTCATCAACAGTCACTAGGAGTGAATGATTCAACTTTTTCTCTTGGCTTAGTGTTAAAAAAGCAAACAAATATATGATTAAATCATTATATCGAATCACATTGTAGAAAAAGAATCAAAGAATCAAATCAGCACCCCGTGATTCGTGATCCGGAAATAAGCACGTCATCGCAGCCCTCCGAAGAATAATTGTTTGTGCACCTTCTTCCATGTCTGTCAGGCTGTCAGATAGGAGGGATACCTGTCCAGAACCCGGCCTCTTAAGTCCGTACCGCAGGCTGTCCAGAACACTCGTACCGCGGTGGGTGGACCTACCCGGTGTCCTCCTCAGTAGAGAGATGTAGCTTCTAGCACCGATCCAGACAAATGTGTCCTTTAGTAGCAACTGTGGCTACAATTGTTTCGCTATTGCTTTGACTCCTGTAGCTCCGATAGTCAGTTGGTGGTTGTTCCCTCCTCTTAGAGCTGTAAAATCATCCCAGCCCTCTGAATAGTTTTGATTCAGTCATTGTTTAGTGTCAGAAAACGATGTAGAAATCATTTCCGATTCAATTTCTGTTGATTGACTTGAAAACAAACAAATGATATACGACTAAGTTAATAAGTTTTAGGTCTCGTGAGCAGCTAACTCCTTCCTTTTCCGATGACCTCCATTTAACCTCTCAGTAGATGAAGCTTTACACTGATCCGCGGGTGCCCCAGTAGGCACCTGACATTTCTTTAAGGCAGTGATTTTACCTGTATCTGCTGCAGCATTAGAGCCCAGGTGTGATCCCACCTTCCTTCTACTAAGTTTCTTTTTTCCTTCACGCACTCCTCACGTTCCTTTTCCTGTCCCAGTCTCTCCCCCCGAATCCTCTCACGCACCTCTCCTCTCTCCCTCCCTAGATTTCTGAAGGCTCTGAGCTTCGCCTCTCTGGATAAAGAGGAACTCCTCAGTCCCATCAACCAAAGCACCTTACACCGCTGCTCCTCAGTGCGCTCCATGGTCTCCAGCGCCACCTACGGGTGTAACGACGACTACATCGGCCTGGCACTACCCATGGACATCAACGACATGTTCCACATCAGAGACTCGGCCTACTTTCAGCAGAGGATCAGCCCACCGTCCGAAGAGCGGAAACGCTTCCTCTTTGGCGACGGAGACGGTAAACGCAGCCTCATATCTGAGTAGACGATAATTAAATCACAAAAATGTGTGTTTGTGCTTACCGTGGGTTTTCCCTCTGTAGGTGATCGCCCTGCTCTCCCAATACTGAAGCAGCAGTTCAGCATCTCCGAGCTGATCGTGTGCCGAGGCGACAGCCAGAACCACACGGTGGGCTCAGAGGAGACGGGACTGCAGGACCACACCGACGAAAACTGCCTCTACTGTGTAGGAGCCATCGTCCTCGGATACCCCACACAGCCACAGATCAACAGCACACACCCTCGCACAGGTGCGTCAACACACACACACACACACACACACACACACACACACACACACACACACACACATATTAATTTTCGTGGACGTACTTTAAGCTCAGAAGATAACAGATGATCTTTTTTTTTTTTCTACCAGACTATGTCGACTTCCCGTCATGGGGAGGGCAGAGCGGCCATCGTCTGGAGGTGATGCCTCAGTCCAAGTTCTCAGGGGTGTCGGGCTGCAGCGACGCTGCTGTGTCACAAGGCTCAATCTGTAGCACGCCCACACCTGGGGACATTGTTTTAGGTAAGACCACGAAGAACCACAACTTCAAAAAAACATATTATTCCGCTTCTCACGACCGATACTGATAAATTAACAAGATTTGTCATTGGCGTAGTATACTTTCCCTTTATATTTTATTTATTTATTTGAACATAATTTAACCAGGAAAGTCTCTTTTCTTGGCCGAGATGAGCATCAATAACGATTTACAAACATATTTTCTGCAGCATATGTCACAAAATCAGAATTAAACAAACAAAACTTAATATTTGATTCCAGTTTAAAAGCTGGAAGCTCCAGTTTGGATCTGCACTTCAAGTAAAAATAAACGACTCATTTCAGATTAGACTCGACTAGAAGTCCCTGTAAAGTGCTGACGTCCAGCTGACAGACCACTCCAATGAGACTGACTTCTTGCAGAGAATATTAAATATTAATATGTGTCATTTAGGTGGCAAGGCGATATCAGAAGACGGCCCCGCCTCCCGAGTCTTGCTGAGGAAGGAGGTGCTCCGCCTCATCATCAACCTCAGCTCGTCTGTAGGAACCAAAGGCCACGAAACAGGACTACTGACGTAAGTCTCTCTCTCTCTCCTTTTGCTACATACATTATTTTTTTTTGGACATGCATGTTCAATATTTTAAGGCCCGTTTCTCCTTTTCCTGCAGGATAAAGGAGAAGTTCCCCTACGCGTTTGACGACATCTGCCTGTACTCCGAGGTTTCTCACCTCTTAGCCCACTGTATGTTTCGCCTGACCTCAAGACGCTTCATACAGGAACTCTTCCAGGACGTGCAATTCATGCCAGTAAGACGTTATACCATAATTTCTCAAAGCTCTTTGTGGTTACTGTCCCCGTGTATAACATTCATCTTTCCTCTTTTTTTCCAGATGTATGAGGAAGCAGAGGCAATCCTGACAAAGCTACCAAAACCTGTTGAAGAGGACGGTGACCCTCCTGCAGAGTCCTGATCGTCCTCCCTCGTCTTTGCGTTCCTCTGCACGGCCCCCCGTCGGTCCTGCCACCCTACAAACATTTAAAGAACGACTGAGAGAATATAAGACGTGGCTGTGAGGATGGGGATGTTTCTGTTGCTCAAAACAGAGAGCACCATCGCCGAGGAGGAGGAGGTGGTCATCGCTCGCCTTTCTTCTAGCAAACACGAGCTGGAATCAAAAGGACGTCAGTATCTGTACACAAAAATTTAACCCGACACGCCTAATGCTGTCTCAGACTTTTTTTTTTTTTTTTAAACAGGAAAAAGGGGGAGCAGTTTAACCAAATACTGTTTTCATATGGGTTGGCAATCTTGAGCAACGCTCAATAAAATACATCAACATAATGTTTAAGGACAACAAGCTGGATCATTAAGACAAAGACTCACGATGTGTTTGACAAAAAAAAACAAAAAAAAATCTCAACATTTTCTCTCTTTCCAGAGGTGGTGTTCTTTTTTTTTCCTGTAATGAAATGAATAAGGCATGTTGTTGTCTACCCAGTGATTCCTCAGACCCCGCGTTCTTTTCTCCTTTATGAAACAAAACACTACAGGGGGGGGAGGGGGGGGGTCCTGCTGTTTTTTCTTTTTAAAGAAACTTATCTGGAGCCTTCCCCCCCGGTTCACATCCCATTCTGACCTGTGATCTGTTCTAAGCCACACATGTGCTTTCGCTTCTCTTGCCTCGCCACTTCCCACAACCTGTAGCCTCTTGTCAGCACAGACAGCCAATTACTTTTTCTATTTCTTGTATCTCAGACAATCAAACATCACTAGTATTGTATTTTCTAAAGCACTATATATGCCACCCTTACACAGTACATGAGGAGAGAATAGCATGTAATTTAATGCTAGTTTATGCCATCCTTTACTTGCTTAGGACCTTTTTTTTGTTCTTTCTTCAGCCATTGCATTATTAGGAACCTTTTTAGGAGGTGGGTTGATCTTTGGAAAGACGTTTGGTTGTATTTCGTTACAGATTTAGCACCAAACTCCGCTCAAATCCTGCGTTAGCCCAGCAGCGACCCGACTCTACGCCTTCTTCTTCTTCTTTACCTCTGTGCTCCACTTCCACTGCATGTGCAACAAGCATGGTTGCAAAGTTGTGACGTCACCTGAACATGTTTCTCGCTTGTAAAACTTTAACAAAAAAGAAAAGAAAAGAAAAGAAATAGGTTTGCCATTACACGCTGCCATTTACATTGTAGGAATATAATTACCCCTGAATCTGTTTCCACAATGCAATATCACTGTCTGTCATTGGCTGAGATAGAGGAGGAGGAGGAGGAGGGAGGGAGGGAGGGAGGGAGGGAGGAGGTGCGATGACTAAAGGATTTGTAAAAGGTTTCCAGGGAAACGGGGGATCTCTGTTTCCATTGGCTTGTTTTTGCTATAATGCTGCTACACAAATGGACTCATAGAGAGATGATTCATAGATCAGCTGAGTGATGTCAGATCCGATCTATTTATTATATGTCTGTACCATAGAGTGAGCTCAACCAGAGAAGAAAAAAAAAGTTATTTATATTTTTTCCTCAAGACTGTATTATAATTTAAAAAGATTTTTTTCTTTCTTTTTTTTTTTTTTTGCCTGAATCGTGGTTTCCCTTGTATAATGTGTACAGTATGTTTTTGGGGGCATTGATGACCTAAAGAAACATACAATCCTATCAAAGGGATGCATTGTTAATAAAACAAAATTTGAAATACCCAAAATGTTTGACAAGCCTCTTTTTATTTGGCACTAATATCTCATTGTCCCGTTTAAAACTGTAGAATTACTGGTCCAGACCCACGGTCACATTATTATATCTAATCTTTATTTTATCATACAGTTTCATTGAGATTAATGCCCCAGGAACAAGAACACAAAAACACAATCCACGGACCGAGACGACACACTAGACAAGAAATTAAACATTGACAACCTTGATTCCAAAAAAAAGTTGTGACCCTCTGTAAAATGTAAATTAAAGAATGAGTTTGAAGATTAAATATGAATTATTTATTCATATTTAATTGAATATAGGTCAAAAATAATTTGCAAATTTGTTTTCATTTGTTTTTTACTGGGTCCCAACTTCTTTGGAATCAGGGTTGTACAAGAATCAGAAAAAAACAAATCGAATCAAAATCAAATAATAAAACTTTAAAAGACTCAAGTTTGAGGACGATTTAACGGGTGCATAGTACCCGAAGCCAACGTGTGTGTGCACATGAAGGGAGTCTGAGTTTAGGTATTTATTGGAATGTGTAGGTACTCCGTTTAAGTGAGAGTACAGATGTGAGGTAAGTTGAAGATTTAACAGTAGAGTTTTATAAATAAATGAGACCAACTGTTTCCTACAGAGGACAACGATAAGGACAAAATTTGTCATTTGTGATACAGTGTAATGTGTTTAGCTGATGAAGTGTTGAGGCAGCATAACATGCAGAATCTCTCCATAGTGAAGGACAGACATGACAGTGGACTGGAGAATAGTTTTGCATCTTTAATTCTATAAATCCAGTTTGATTTTTAATTCTAGAGTCAAATGCAAATGAAAAGTCAAATTCCTAAATATCTGTATTAATTCAGAGTAATATGGCTGCCATATTGGATAGTCAGAGTCACTGGTGGAGCATGTACAGTGATAGTTGGAACTTGGGGTGTGTAGAATTGGATCAAACAGCAGTAGACCCAGGATAGAACCCTGTGGCATCCCATTTCTGGTGGCTTGACTGAATAAGAAGCTCTGACATGTATATTAGGATGTTGAGTAGTTAAAAGGATGTTATGTAGCTGCATTACCCCTGCAATTCATGTAGGAATGGTAAATATAATTATTTAATATATAATAATATGTATATATATGTTTTACTGTCAAATTACCTGCAGAAAACAGCAACAAACTTTCACAGAATGTTTTCTCTTGAGGCCTTTAAACAAATATGGCAGCTCTACACAATATTTTTTGTGACATATTTCTTGAGAGTGTGGCTATGCACATTTTTGACAGTTTTAATGACATTTTTTATTCTAGAACATGCAGACAAAATGGAGAAGATGGAACAACGTTCTGCAAGGTGAGGTCACCCACCTGGCTGAAATCTTTGCTAGATGCTGGAAGGGCAAATAAAATGCAAATAAAAACTTTCACACACTAAAATCTGCACAATTTATTTCATTACATATGCAAACTATCAGTCACAGTTCTTTTTTTTATTATTTTTTATGGTGCTGAATCTCTTTTTTTGTGTCATAAATAACTTAAATGTTTAAACACATTTAATATTTCTTTCCACTGATTGCACATTTTACAGCAATGCCACCATACCGCTATTGAAGAAACTATCATAAGAAATGCTGGAGTGTGTCCTTTGAATCACTCTGAACAGTACCAATGTGAAATATTACATAAATAATTCACACATACAAAACAATTACATTTATTAAAAAAGAAAAACAAACTAATTCAAGAATATTCCTCGAGTTCCTGTCCTGTGTTGTGAAGACACGTGTAGTTTTCCACATGTTGAGACAGGAAGGTTGACTCTCATTGCAACTGTCCATTCTTGCTTTGCTCAGAAATATTGCACAACTGTATGTTGCTATCTTTCAGTCCCACTCGGGCATTTCTAATTGAGGTACACTGTTAAGTTAATGATTTGAGCCATATGCACGACTCCTTATTGACTATCTCTTTTCTGTGTCCACCCTTGTTCAGTTTGTCCCAGAGGTATTTTACTCGTCAGAGCTTGACAACAGTTTTGTTGCCGGTGTTCAGAAATGGGTCATTTTACTCTCCTGTTGGGTTTTTGAAGCTCTGCTGTCGTCTGTGGGAGCCGTCGTGGAGACTGACTCTGGGCCTTGTTTTATTTCGTTGTCTTCATAGCTGATGTTATCGTAGACGTGATTTCTCATCTCTAGCTCCTTCCTAGCCCTTTCTTTGTCCTGCTGCATCTGCAGCAGCACTGCTTTATTCACACCAGGACCTGAGGACAAGACATATGAAGATGTGAACAAAATGATTCTATTTTAAACTTTTTTTTTTTTGGTTCCATACTTAAACAAGCACATATATGACACATACCAAAGAAGCTGAGCAGCACAGGGAGGAATATAAGTCCGTGAGCCATCCCCAAAAGTGTGATGATCAGGTTTAACCGGAAGAAGAAGATCTGGATGAGTTGCGCTTTGGCAAACGCCAGCACAAGGATGCCTGGCAGGTTGGTCATAGCAACACCAGCAAACACCTAAAAAGGTCACAAAATAAAGATATTAAACTCAGTCAGCTGTTACTGTATTTGGATATTTATACCACCATGTGGAACTAAATATGACTTTTTATTTCCCCAATTTTAACGTTGTCTGCTACTTACTGCGCTGCCCATGTTGGCCGTGGCCTCCTTAGCTCTTTCCACATGCGTGGGCTTCGTGCTGAGTGCAAAGGATCTCGTCATATGGGACACAAACTCTACAGAGATGCCCACCGCCTGAAAACAACATAGAGAATGTGCAGTTAGTAAAATAAAGAAATGACTAGAAGATGACATAGAAATGAATTTCCTCTCATTGTTTACATATCAAAAATAAGAAATCTGAGAATGCTAAATATAGAGTGTTAGACTAATTGACACCTAATAAATTTAAGGTTAGTTTTATAAATTCAGATTTGAAATGTTAAAAAATCTATAGCGTAAAATTAATAAGGAATGGTCATAATCCAAGCAGCAGAAGCTTAAATATCATGATTTTTAGGCCCTGGTATTGGTCAATCTACAAAAAAAAACTAGATTCCTACAATTCCCATAATGCAACTCCATGACCATGGAGCCAGGTGAATGCCCATGTCTTTCAAACTCCTCCAGTTTGTCTTGCTTTCAGTAATAATTTAAAGTCTAAGCCCAAATCACGATCAGACTTCCCTCTTGAGCCACAGAAGATATTTTACAGCGTGCCTCTTTAATCCCCATCGTAGACGTGCTCTTACCGTGACCAGATTGATGAGGGCCACTGCGTTGTAATCGATGCCCCACAGCGTCATGATACCAACGGTGTCCACGGTGATCATGATTATGGTGATTAGGTTGAGCAGGCCGGAGCGCAGATCCAACCCCAGCAGCAGACAGCAAACCACGAAGGTCGGCAGCAGACACAGGGAGATGTTGAAGAGCCCCTCGGGCACAATAGTCAGGTACTGCTCGTAAAATACATTAGTCACCCTGGAAGAAAAATACTGGTCAGAAACTACAGACAGCTTTATATGAAAAAGAGCTGCAGATGAAGGAGTCTGGGAAGTTAAAGTACATACGTGTAAGGAAACACTTCAAAGTCCGGCGAGGTGCCTGGTATTTCCCTCATGCTCAGGGTGATGTTGTGGGCCAGCTCTCTGGCCCTCATCAGCGCAGCAGTGAACTCCTGAGAGTTGGTTAAAGGTGTGTGGTAAGCCATGAACCGAGTGGCTGGGGGCAGAAAAGGTTCAGTTAGTGTACCATTTCCACTAAAAGAAATATCTTTGCCAGCTTTAAGATGATTTCTGACGACTTACCTATAATTTCTCCATTGTCATCTATCACCACAGCTTTGTCATACGCTCCAAGACCGCTGTTAAGAGAGACAATACAGAGTGATGTTGAGAGATGATGTTTTTATGCTGTGATGTTTGTGTGCGCACATGCCCAGCTACAATACACACCCTTTTGGGCACTGTAGGTCCGGCCTGTTACCCAGGAAGTCAGGAAGGAAGCGGTTAAACTTTTCCACACTGGGCCTGAGGACGCCATCAAGAGAGAGACCCATACACTTGCGGAAACAGATGTTTTGAGCTGTTGATACATGGGAGCAGAGTGTTAATAAAAGAAGGGTAATGTGTTTTATCATGTAAGGGAAATTCACACTAAACGTGGTGATTCTCACTTTCACTTGCAGGACAGAACTGTCCAATATTTGGACCGGACGTGTACAGACGACAACATTTGGATCCAGGGTTCAGCCAGTCGATGAAATCATCTACCCAGGAGTTAGAGGGAATAGCCAAGTAGGATCTACAGATCATCAGAGGGTTAAAAGAAGGAGGTCAGTTAGGAGACTGTGATGCAAATCCTAAAAAACAGGTCACAAATACAAAGTTTAATTTCTTTAAAAGTCTCAGTAATTTCCTAAAACAACTGGGCATTGTTGTTTTTAGCAAACATTTCTCATTCACAAGTAAATTTTGCGTTTGTTGGGGACTATTTTCAGCGGTGGATTAAGACACATTTGGTGTTCTGTGTGTGGGATTGTCTCACGTTAATTGTAACGAAGAAAAATATTACTTAGTGCAGCAGTGTGACTCGTTGGGGTGTCTTTAAATCATTTTTGGACAACAATAGAGCTCTATGACACAGAGGAATAAGCTATAATGTGCTTGGGCTGCTACAGAGACAGTACTCGTTAAGTGTTAGGTGAGAAGAATAGAGCTGAAGCTAGCAACCAGTTATGCAGCTGCAACGATCGACAGGAAAATAATCACCATCTATTTTGATAAATGGATTAATAGTTGATCATTTTTTATGCAAACGTGGCAAAAAAAAATAAATGCTGTTTCCAGCCTCTCAAAAATGGAGATTTTCTGTTTTTCTCTTGTTCATATCACATTAAACTGAAAATCTTTGAGCTTTGAAGACACTTAAAGACAACATCTTTGAGATATTTTAAAGACTAATGAAAATAATCCCTTCCTGTAAATTCCATGCATTTCTTACCTAGTATCATTCTTTTATCTGTTTTACATCTTTCACTTTCATATGATAGAGCTGTAATTCTGGCAAAATTCCCCTCTCCTGAGAACTGCTTTGCCGTTTGCCAGTAAGAGACTGATAATGCCACCGATACTCTAGCTCCAGTATGCTTCTTATCTCCAGGAAGCTGTTAATCATAATCTCTCTGTGTCACAGTGATCACTAGGTAATATAATTCTATATTGGAAGTGGATTAATGGACTGGATGGACCGCAGACTTTTTGACATGACATAGCAGGAAACTTGCAGGTTGTATTTATTGTGTTAGGGGGAGTCCTGCTGTTGTACGTGCTAGTCACTGTTATTAGGACTCTTAATTGCTAACCTGTGTTTTTCTGGCTTTGATAAGTCAAAATGTCTGCTGTACAACCTGTCCTTTTATCACAGGTTATCTGTTTGGTGGGAAATATTAATAAAAATGCACCAAGTTTTATTACCTAGCCTGCTCATAACCATAACACAGTGGTTTGAACAGAACGCAGTGATTGTATTTGTTCATTTGAGGAGTAATTATAGGAGATATTTTGGGTGTTTGCTCTCCCTGCCTGGTATAATCAGTTAGAGGCACCCTTTATCTGCTTTGTGGTGCTCATGTAACTGAGTTTATCATTAACTCATCTGATTGCTAGCTGATGGCTAGTATGTAAGAGGTTGCTACTACGATATCAGCAGGTTCAAGGATCTGTCAGTGAGAAATAATGATTTGAAGGACAGAGGCAGAAAGCCACCCTTCACTGGACTGAACAGAGGAACTATTTAACTGAGTAGCCACACACACACACACACACAAAAAAAAACGCATTTTCTTCTGTTCAGATTATATAAATGAACAAACTCACAGTTCAGGGTGATTTGTGGCGTACTGGATCTTCTGGGTTAGTGAGAACTGATCACAGCCCACGCTGGAGCAGACTGCGTTCATGCCCGTCACAGTGGTGAAGTCGAAGCCCCGTGTTGTTACAAAATAAACGGGGACCCCGACTTCGAAGTATTTGTACAGGTACTGGAAATAGGTCAGCATGTAAGAGCCCTGCACCAAAAGCAGAATGATCTTTGTGAGGTTATACCGAAAGAGAAGTGTGCAGGAGTTCAGTCACATTTATATAACAGTGCTTACTGACCTTAGGCATAGCCAGCTCCTGATCCAGACCCACAGTCACATGAAACATGAGGAATAAGGATCCGCAGAATATGAAGATGAAAACCAACATCTGAAGAGGACACAGGGCAGAAATATCCAGTTAAAACATCCCTTTTTATTAGAGCATGAGTTTATGTTCACTCACTGGATTTTAGGGGTAGCTTTACCACTATGATCCTGGTGTAACGGTTCAATAGGACAGGGGCGTAGTATTTCCTCATGAATGGCAGCAGGAAGCCCTCGTTTGGCTTGTTGGGACGCTTGGTTGACACTTTAACACAGCAGAACAATTCACAGCGGTTGTTGTCCTGGCGCCGGGCATCCAGGGACAGCAGCGCCACAAAGGCAGTCATCTGGAGGACAAAGTCCATGAGCACTGCCAGGGCAGCGTACAGAGCAAAGGACTTCACTGCTGGCATGGTGGACAGGGCCCCTTTGGGTAGCAGACGCAAGTAGAGATTAACACATTGTTCAGAAATGTAATGGTTCCTTCTTTTCTCACACACTGTATGTTGACTTCCTACCGAGAAAGAAGCAAACAGACTCGGAGAGACTGCACAGGAGCATGCTGGGAGCCACGTTTCCAAGGACACGGCCGATATGCTCCTCTCTCTTCTCTCCGGGCTTCCTTACATCTCTCTGCAAGGAATAAGAGAGTCAGGTAACATCACTAAATATCACATCTTACAAAATCAGCAACACTCATGATGCACACAAATATATACGCACCTGGTACTCCAGAACAAAGATGAAGATGTTGTCAGCTCCAACAGCAAGCACCAGGAAAGGCACGACCTGCAGGATGACCAGTGAGGACGGGATGCCGATCCAGGAATAGAAGCCCATGGAGGCCAGGACGGAACAGCCGACCACCAGGATCCCACCCAGACCCACCAGAAACTTGGAGTCCACCTACAGGACACAGAGATAAGAATTCAGATGTACATTTAATTCAGTGAACCTTTTCCTGCATCCCATATCTTTTGCTAGAACATGTAAGTCCTCATGGCCAATAAACCTGCGTAGTACACTGTAGAGATAAGTGCTAAACAGCTGACGCAGTCATACCACTGCAGTTTCTCCTTATCATATATGCGATAAGTACTGTTTCATCAATTTTAATTTCTTAGTGGAGGCTTATCGTATCCCAGGAACATACCAATACCTCTGTTTTTACAGTAAAGTTATGCGGCAACAGCTTAAGTGCTTAGAAATGCTAACATCAGCAGGCTGACATGTGCCCAGTGACAAAACATGCTGACATGCTTCAGAAGGTATGAGGTTTACCATCTTAATTTCACGTGGTAAGCATGTCAGGGGATGACCAAGGTCAATAGGGGGTCATCCTCTGGGGACCATGAATGCCTTACCAGTATGCGTTTCCATGAAGAGTACTCCCCCAGTGCCACAGCAATGTAAACAAAGATGACAGCGTAGCTGATCATGAAGATGGGGATATCCTCCGCTGTCGTCCGATTAATCTCATCCTCTAGAGATCTCTGAGGACCAGAGAGAAGAAAAGGATTAAGGTGATGGAGAAAACTCAACATGTGCCTTGAAAAAGCTCTGACAGCAGATCGTACTTTACCTCTGCCATGTATGCGAAGGTGAAGTTGCAGGCAGGGTCGTTCTGGTATTCTTGGACAATTTTAAGAAACTCTGTCTCCCACTGCATGGCCACTTTGAACTTGGGGTCGTTGCGAGGGAAGTTGTTGAGGGAGAAGGTCATTATCAAAGCCTCGGCATTGGTGTAGTCTTCGTCTGGGAAAACCAAAATGTTCGATTGAGTCACCTTTTTTGTGTGTTTATCGTGCAGATATTTCAAGAGTAAAAGATGTTGGTGTAAGCCACTTACTGTCATAACCTCCCACAGCCAGAAAGGAGAATACTGGAGCTCCGTAATCAGCCATGCAGCTCATACCTAAATCAGTGATGTCCTTGAAGGACAGGGGAGAGCTTGAGAGGAAAAGGGAAGATCATGTTAAAGTTCCTGAGCAATTGCAGATGAGGACTGCAGTCTGATTTGAAATTGAATCCTTACTTGAGGCAGTAGATTAAGTGGTCTCTCCAGTCCACCTCTTTGGTTACCCCCAGCGATGTCATGTTCACCTTAGCATTAATGTTGTCCAGGCTGTTCTGGAAGTACTGTGGCAAGCTGTTGACTGCACAGTCTGTCAGGGAGGAGTTGGTTGGGTTCAGCGGTGCAAAGCACACATCCTTCAGACTTGCCATGCGGTTCAGATCTTCTGACCAGAATTCAATGTTCTGAAAAATGGCATAGAAGAGGAATCAGTGCGTCAATTCATAGGGTGAGCTTTTACAGTGGTCAGCTCTGATTCTGGGCTCTGGTTACCTGGATTCGTTTTTGGAGCTCCAGCAGCTCAATGATGAGATCTTTGGATAAAATCCCGCTAAAGTTCTGCGGCCCAAACAGCAGAGAGTCGTAAATGTGGCCTTCTCTGCGCGGTGCTGTCAAAATCAGCTGGTTCGTCCTGAAGAAAGGGTCGAAATGTTTGTCGTGGAATTCTTTCTCCTGGCGGGCACGGCTGTTGGGAGCAGACCACAGCTCGACTGGGTCAGTGGTAAGCTCAATGTCCTTGAGGCCGGCGGAGAAAATAGCCACGGTTATAGCTGACAGCAGGAGCACCTTGAATGAAGATAAAATATTAGCAACTGAGACACATCTTATCCATCTGGCTGACAACCTTTCTTCTTCTTCAAATCAGTTTAAATCTGTTTATAAATGTTAAAAATACTTTGGTGAAACTAACCGTGAGGGGCCAAGTGGCGATGATGGTTCCCCATTGCTGAAATTTCAAGCTTAGGAAAGTTTGAGCAGCCAAGCTGTTCCTGTCAGTGCACGTCACCTCTGACGGATCAATGACCTGCTGAGTCACATTGTTACTGTTCTGGTCTTTGCCTTTCCCCTTTCTTTTTCCCTTCTCCTCATCCTTTCTCTTCTTCGACCTCACCCAGAAAGCGACCAAGATGTAGAAAATGAAGGCAAATATCAGGAGGCAGAGTAAGATGATAGAAATCACGAGGAAGCCGTCTGTCCCCAACAGTCTGAAGGGGCCGGGGGGCAATGCAGGAGGTGGCACCCTCGGGCATGACTCTTTGCAGTCCTGGCAGGAGCAGGCCTTTCCTCCGGATGGTGTGGTCTCGTTACACTTCAGAGCACGTCCATTGTAGGGAATCACGCCCGGTGGTAGTCCCTCGGTGTCTCCCTCTTTCATCAGTTTGAAGTCGATGTCCAGTGGAGCCAAGCCGTTACTGGAGTCTCCCTGAAAGTCATACCAATACTGGGGGGTGCAGAGCTTGGCGCCATACCGACCACACATGGTGGCAATGGCGAAGCCCCCTGTGGCTGGGATCCTAACATTTTGACAAGACTTAAAGGAGGCATCTGCGAAGGTGGTGGTGAGGAATGCCTGGTAACCTACTACAGCTAAGTTAGTCTTGTTGTCTTTGTTAGTAACATTCATCACCTTTGTGATCTTTACTGTCTGGCTCTGGTTGGGGCTGCAGGTATTGATGCAGTGCACGTGGGCAAAGTTCTCAGCGCAGGAAGGGCACCGGATCAGCACAGCCTTGGAGAGGCTCAGACTCTCTTGCAGGGATGACAGCTGTTTCATGGAGCAGCAGGCGTATGTGTTGCTCTCTCCACGGTCCAACATGGGACACACCTGCAGCAAGAACAGGTGCTAACTTAAAAACTGACAGACTCAAACACGAAGACTCTTTATTCTTAAGAATAGAGACTTAAGAACAGATCTTCTCTACCATGCTTTAGTCAGTCCTGTTCTCTCAGAAGGATTTACAGACCTGTTTGAGTTTCCTGTAGTGCAGTCCTGTGAGGTGACGGGCAGAACTGTAGTTGAGACAGGGGACGATAGGAGTGATAAGGGTGCCTTCTAGCGATGGGTTTATACCGCACTCCTCATAGAAAGCGCAGTAGCCCGGCTCATGTTGGGCCTCCGACAGCACCTGGAGAAACCACATTTTGTCACAGGTAAGAGAAGAAGAAGAAGACGGCACGCTGGGAGACATTTCAACACTGACTCTTTGCATGTTATAGATATATCATGTTAGCATCAGACTTAATTTGTATATCACTTTTCATACAGACAAAATGTAACACAAAAATAAAAAGAAACTGAGGAAGCTCTATCTCCTCATTTTGCAGTGAGGAAACACCAGAGGCAGATAAAATAAAAAGATAAAAGAGAGAGATAAAACTCATCATAGGTAATAAAATAAAACTAAAGACTGAAAGATTGAAATGCATAAATAGACAAATATAGTCAGCTAAAAAGATAGTTATTGAGTTTGCCAATTTATTATTATTATTTCTTTATAATTGCATTTGCTGTTTATAATTATTCCAATATACATATTATTATATGATATACATATTATTATAGTACTTTATGGGCAACAGTGTAAATAATATGTTATGTTATGTATGTTCACATGTGTAACTTTTTAATGATTATCTTCCCATAGTTACATTTCATCAGACCATACTATCCATGGTATTTTTTAAATCCGTCTAAAGCCTTGTGTTTTTACTTACTGCTTTACTTACTTATTTATTGAATGTTAGCATGTACTATTTATTTCACTATAATTAACCATTTATTCATTTGTAGGATTGGGTTTCTCTTTTACTTTTTTGTAAAAGCAGTTTGGTGAAATTGTTCAGGAGTGTTTTTTAACTAAATTAAATTGAGTTAACCAAACACAGTGTAGACTCTTGCAACATGTTCTTTGTTACATTTACTTAATTTATTTAAGTTTACAGCAGAGTGCATTCATTCATTCATCCAGGGCTGATTTACTTTAGCACTTATTTTCACTCTTAATACATCAACCAAAACCTTTACTTTTAATTATTATCTTTTAAAGATTACAACCAGTTTATTTTAAACTACTTGATATAAATATAATTGTTACTAATTCATTAGAACTTTCATGTGTATGGAAGGTATTTAATGCCAAAACAAACACAAATCAAACAAACAAAATATACATTTTAATTAATGAATTTCATTTGTTTTTTACTCATCCTTTTTATGATTCAGTGGGTTTTATGTGTTTATGTATATAAATGTAAAGATGTATTATGTGTTATGTATGTTATGCATTCCTCCCTTCTTATCTTATCTTACTATTATTATCAAGTGGGTGTTATTCTCCATTATATTTTACAAATATTATGGAACTCAACCGCTGTTTTCATGCTAATTCTGTCTATTTATATCTTATTATTTAGGAAGTAGGTTTTTATTTTCCATTAATTATCACAGTTTTAATATTCATTATAAGTCTTTTCCAGTACATTTCTTCTTCTTTCTTTTCTGCATTTATACAAATTATTATTGTCATGACAATAATAAACAGATTACAATATGTGTTGTGTTGTTCATCAAGATCATTGATGATGATTCATCATCAACATTAAGTCTCTTTGCTGCCTGCATGAACACTTCTCTAACCCGTTGACAAAGAATTCGAGTATCATTTTTGCTTTGAAGCTTTATTAACGACATAAATTCAACTTTAGTTCTTTTGTGATTACCAACTTCTACCAACATAATTACAGTTTTTATTACGCTCTCATCTGTAAATGATTACATTTATTTCAATTAAATGTATTCTTCTACTTTTGAACCCTGGTCACAGATCATATCCCAGTAAAAATCATAAAGTTTTTAAAGTTTTTAATAGAATAAAGCAAAGTGAGGTTGTTATTCTGTTGACTGAACATTGTTTACAGTATTACAGTATATGTTTTATATTACCTTAAAAAGACAAATAACTAAACCAACTTACCAGACAAGTCAGAAAAGTGATCAGGGCTGCGACAGGGACCATGATTCCTGCAGGTCTGTCAGCAACAGGAGAGTTAGAATCCTCGAGTACAGTTAAACGGAGTGTATAATAATCACTGCTGCCCTGTTGGAAGATACATTAGACAAAGCAAGACTTCGAGAGGTGCTCTAAGTTGTCCTCTCCTATCGTCTGTCTGTCTAACAGTGCTAGGGGGTTGGGGGGGAAGGAGAAACATCATTACATGTCCAACGTCACCACACCTGTGATGTCACATCATTCTTATCTGGTGTGATGTGAAGGCTGGCCAATCACAGCTATGATCAATTTTTTTTCCTGTCTGATAATTAACATGGGAGAGATTTTGATAGGGTTGCTGAGGAGATCCAAAGTAACAGGGAGAATCCAAAACAACAACCGCACCCACTTTGCACCTGAGTCATTGTTGCTGACACTCTTTTAGTGATACTGAAGGCAGATGGACATGTAGACATTGGTTGACCTGAAGCAGATCGACCAGGATAAGATAGGATTGTCGTTAAGGCAGGGTATGGCACAAACATGCAAAGTGGATCTGAACATGAGCTTTGAACCGTCATCTAAGTTGTGTTGTTGTGTGCAGACTATCGGATCTTTAAGGTGCAAAGAGCCTCCTGATATATTTCTGTCTCAAGTTAGTTTTGTAGAAAATTCTGTGACAACCTGAAGACGGTAGCAGGCCGCCACGCCACGAGAGCATGACATATCAGATTCCTGAATCACATCCTCTAATCCAAGATCAACTTCATAATTAATGTTGTTATCACATGTCAAGGTTGTAGCTGAGATAACCAACCTCATCAGGGCGAATTTGTGATAAACAGAGATGGGGAAAAAAGACAAGAAGAAATGGAGCAGATAGGGTGATGGTCTTTGTTCTTTCGTATGCTGATAAGTCACGACATCACGTAGAATTTTGTAACTTTTCCAGTACACTGAAAACTTCTACAGTGGATTCAAATCAAAAGATAAAATCACATGATTTATCAGTATTAGGATCTATTTATCTACTGTTTGTCATTTTGCAGCATGATTGAGCAGAGTAGCTTTGAAATTATCAAGGTACATTCATTCATCGTGTTTAACTTCCTCTTCTGTGGATAAATTAATTTATTCTTATTTGTTCATTTTATTCCTACACTACACTTCTACTTTATGAGTACTTCTGTACTTATGGCACCCGTTTTTTTATTACAGTACTACAGTACTCATAAAGAATGGATGCCAGAAGACTCTGCACCTCTCAAGGTTAAACATTTCCTCATATGCAAAGGACTCTGCCCATTCATAGACTGTTTTTAACAAACAGTAAGCCAAAAAATGATTCAATAAGCATTTGTATGTGTAACATACATTGATATGTTTTTTAATGTACAAAAACATGTTTTATGTGATGAGATATTAAATATTCAAGAATGGACAACAGATCCACAAACAACATGTTTATGTTTGTAAAGATTTGGCACCTGTACCTTTGCATATTTGCATATCTGCACATTAATGCACAAAACAACATGTGATGTGAAACAACAACAACAACGGTCACAGTATAATTTCTGTAATAAAATAAGGTGTCATATTTCATATTCATACATATATTTCAAGCAATTTCAGCAGGGTGGACGCAATAGCTGGAACACCTGATCAATGCATAACATGCAATATAATTATTGTAGATACCTAAAGTTATTTAAATGATCATAGCATTTAATTAATATTTCTCTGAGAGTCTCAACAATATATAACGATTTAATATGATAAGTCATGTTGTTGAATTATTTTAACATTTAACTTAACATACAAAATGTTCACATAGAGCAGCACCACCCAAAGTTTCAAACAGGGAGCAGATGACGTTAATGCTGCGAGCTTTTAATAAATTAATAATGAACTTACTCAAGTACTAAAATACAGTTTAATTCTTGTAATACTTAATTTTAAACACAACTTTAACACAACTTTTGCTGCAGTATATTTCACTTAAATGCAAGATGGGTTCATAAAAGATGACATTAAAATATATATTACAGTTTGTATTTGTGTGTTTTAACACTAAAAGGGAAAGAGACCATTTATTTATTTGTTAGTAAAAAACATTTTTTATTTTTATTGCAATACAAATGCGTATGTAAAAACTGTACTATTTGATAATGAGATAAAAAAATATTTAATGTCATGTGCATGTGTCTGTTTAGCATTTTGCATTGTTAATTTGCTTAAAGGATGGATATAAATATGGTGTTATGGTTTCCTTCCATGGTAACGTGCAAATGATTCAAACGTATGACCTGATATTATAGAAGTTATACTAATACAATGCTGCATGGTCTGGTTTATTGAGCCTTACATGCATTATATTCATATACTCATGCAGCCTTTCAAATATTATTATTCTTAATACAGAAAGTTAAAATAAAAGGAATAATTGGTGACAAAAAAACTACTTAATCATCGCTCTCTTCTGTTGTGCAGGCACAAAAATCTTTGTTTTATGATCCATATGAAAAGAGAGAGCTGTAGAAAATCTCTTGCCATCTCTCCTCCAAAGTACTGAGTGTTGAAAAGTTTCTGAATCATGCTTTTTTCTCTCAGACCATGGCGATCTGTCCCCGAGATAAGACACACTTTCCCCTCTTTATGATAGAGGCCTTATCAGTCATTATTTATGGACTTATTGTGCACGCTTGACGGCGGAACAAGTTGATTATCTTGACTTTTTGGACTCCGATACAGGTGAAGGGCAGTTTCCTCAGAAAGGTCTTGGCTATCAGCTGAAAATTGTCTGAGAGGATAATAAAAGCATAAAGTGATGGAGATATGAGGCTCCTCAAATATCTGCAATTATCAAACAGCAAATCATCTGATTTGATCTGATTATCTAATTAAGACTCTTGATTTAATTATGACACTTATCACTGTCACTTCTGTAACTTTTTGTACAGATGTTTGGTTTGTACTGAGCAGCTGCTACTGCTGCACAAGTCTGGCACACTGCAACTGTTTGGCTATTATGCAAGCCTGAAAGGTTTCGGTCCACCAACACAGCACAAACTAGACTTTCTCTGCATGCTGTTTTTATTTGGGTTTCATCTAAATGAGCGGTTTCTTCATGAAACTCAAACAGCAGAGCGTGATGTACGTTACAGACTGCTGACACGACGTGGAGCCGCACTGAAATCAGCACTAGGGACGAGCTGAAACAGCATTTAAAAACGTTTAATACTCGTGTTTTGCACAGCTGAGATCGATGAACTTTGACCTTTAAACATTTGAATATTAAGCAATTCACAGAGCTGGACATGAAAAGCTCATCAGACCAGCTTCCCAGTACTTCCTCCTAAAATGTCGATTTAAAACAGACCCTGCTTTCTTGTGTCTCATTAGTCAGTGTTATTGGTATGCAGGTGTCACTACCCTCAGTGTCACTTTAGACTGTGTGGGCATTGGAGTGTTTGAACTGTGCTTCATTCTTCCTTTTTCTGAGTCATGAGACGTCTGGTTGGCTGGGTAGGGATTTGCCCAGGGAGTCAACCATCAATAAAAAGTGAGCATTGCAGGCCTCTTTGACAACACACACACACACCATATGTTGCCATGCTATTAATTGTTGCTCTGTTACACCAGGACCTAGTGGGCCGTAACAGTGGCACAGTTTCAGGGGAGGATCTGTGAAGGGAAGTGACATAACATGACATTAGTTATCAAAACAAGACTCTAAATGTTCGGATTCAGGGGTTTTGGTGAATTTTACTGTTTTTCCCACTTTGGACAGACCTTTTTTGTGTATTTGGTGTAGCATGAAGTTGTGTCAAACAGCTATATTAGGCTGTCTTCGCTCAATTCTGAGTGTCTATGGATGAAATAACATCATCATGATCCCCATAGGTGTCCAGAAATTGGATGAAACTAAACAAGTAAACTGAGGGAGGATGAGGAGGTGTCTTTTCCACAGTCTCAGACTTGAAAACCTCTACCCTGATGTATTGTAGGCGTCATTAATATGAATTACACCTGTCTGTGCTCACTGACTGGAGGTGACGTCAGCTGATTCCTTTCCAAAAATCACAGCAACTTAAACACAGCTGAACAGATTGAATCAATAATAAATCATCCAGCAAGTTTAAGTTAGCAGGTATTAATTAATAAGCTGTGTTGGGATGTTTTTTGCAGCATATTCTGCTCAACTCACTGGAGATTTTGCTGTTGATGTGACATCATATGCAGCTTTTGAATTGTGTTTCGGGGTCACTGGTTCGTCAGTGTCACAGTGTTCATGAAATCAATACTCTGACAGCAGTGAATACACACTGAAGCCACAGCGAATAGCGCTTTATGTGGAGGGTTCACACAGAGTAAAATTCAAGCACTTTCAAGGTACTTAAACGAAAAACTTCTAGACTCTAAAAGCCTTTAACATGACGTCTAAATTGTTACTATAAATGTGAAAAATAAAGTTCACAGGATGCCTTTATACCCACAGCAATTAAACTCTATTGTCCATTTGTTTATTTTACCAGCTGTTCATATTAACTTTGACTGCATGTGTTAACCATGATTATTACAGTTAAGACGGGCGACAACAAACATGACATTCAAGCATACTCCTAAACCTGACAGCATAACGGTAAAAGACTTATCTAAATCCTGTATGTGTGCATAAAAACTGTCTCGATTTGGTCGATTTTGTGGTGACACGTGGCTGCTCTTAAAGACAACTTAGAAATCTTAAATGTCAAAGAGAAATCTTAGGGAATCATGAATTTATTCCAGAAAAGTCAACATGTCCAGGACAAAAACATCTCCTATCCCTATGAAAAATACATTAAGGTGAAAAATAAAAGCAAAAGACATGGCTCATTTTGGAGAGTTATGACATTTTAGTACTAAAATATAAACTCAAAAGTACAAATAAAATGTACAAAGAGAAACAAAACAAAACAAAACAAAACAAAACAAAACAAAACAAAAAAAACATGCATCGGCCGTCAAAGTTCAAAAAGTAACGTTCACTACCTGAACTTTAAAATACAGTGAGTATGAAAAGGGGAAAAACAGACATTTGATTCAAAATCTGCGTTGTTTGTTATAGTCTCCAGGCCCGGGGATGCCTCTGGGGAAGCCACCCTGGCCTCCTCCGGGCATGTTGTTGTTTCCCGGTCCAGGCATCATTGGAGCATTCTCAGCAGCCATGCCGGGAGTACCAGCAGAACCGGCACTGCCGCCCAGCGAGTTTCTGTTCATGGGCATGCCGTGATTGCCCATGTGCATCCTCATGTCTTGCTCCCTGTTTTCAGGGAAGTTGCCTCTGAAGCCCTCCTGCTGCCTCTTCATCATCTCCTCGTTGCGCATCCTCATCTCCTCCTCTCTCCTCCGGCGTTCCTCCTCCTGCCGGAGCTCGGTCTGTTTCCTCTTCTGCACCTCCTGGCTGTGGAGCTCCTCCATCCTCCGCAGCTCCTCCTGCCGCCTCAGCAGGTCCTGCCTCATCAGCATTACCTGATGCTCGTGCCTGGCCGCCTCCATCTCCGCCTCCAGCTTCTCCTGAGCCTCCTTCATGTTGCGGTCCACCATCTCGTACTGCTGCTTCTCCATCTCCATCAGGGCCTTCCAGCGCATGGCGTACTCGTACTCGAAGGAACCGGGCTGGGCGAACCGTGGCGGCTGCTCGCGCTCTTTGTGATATTGCTGGTTTTTGTTTATGAGCTTTTCTGACAGCCCCTCCTCTTCATCACACTGTTCCATAGGTTCCACTGTGACGGGCCGAGGGAACGCCGTGAGAAGATAGGCACCATCGCTACACTTATCCAAAGCCTTTCTCGCAGCTGGCTTCGAGGTGTACTCCACTATCCCCTTCCCCGTGGGCCTCCCCCGGTCATCCACTATGACCACAGCTCTTTCTATCTGACCAAAGACGGCGAAGGCCTCCTCCAGGAGCTCGTTGGACACAAAGTCTGGCAGATTTTTCACAGTCAAAGCAGCACCGTGGGTTGCAAACCTCACCCGTATGGGCCTGCCTCTGAATGGAGTATCATCCAGCTCGGCTCTGGCTATCTCAGCTATGATCCTGGTCTCCAGCCGGATGAAGCCGAAGCCTCTCTCCTTGTTGATGAAGATCTCATTGGCCTTGCCGTACTTGGCGAACAGCTTCTCCAGATCCTCCTCGGTGACTCCGGTGGGGAGGTTACCTACAAACAGCCTGCTCCGCTGGGTGAAGGTTTTCTCCCCGGGTTTCCTGAAGCTCTGCAGGTCCAGGGTTAAGGCCTCGTTGGGGTTGGTCTGCTCGCTGGGCTCCGGCTGCTGGCCGTTGGTGTTCGTGCCCCCCCCGGGCTTCTTCTGCTCTCCCGGGCGGTTGGGTCCGTGGTTCTGCTGGGGGCCTCTGTTTCCCTGCATCTTTCTGCAACAGGATTAAAAGCCGAGTGGAGAAGCTGCTCGGTAAAAAGACGCTAACTCTTCAGTGGCGCACAAAGAGCTGCGAAAATGGCGAGGCTGCCGCGACGCTATTGTGACCTCATTACAGCGCGACTTTTGTATATAAATGCGTGACGTCGACTCTGTGCGACGGCGCGAGGAAAAACAAAAAAGTTAGACCGGCGACGTCTTTTGTAAAATATTAGATAATATTATATATAATATTTATATAAAGTTTATGTACGTAATTTTTGTTAAGGTTTATGTTTTTGTGTAAATATTTTTTTTCTTACTCTATTTACGTAATCTCGCGAGAATACTTTAATATCTTTCGTCCAGACGATCTCGCGAGATTACGTGCGTCCCCATGAAAAATAACGGTTGAGCGAAAACAAAAGTTAGACCGGTGACGTCTTTTGTAAAATATTATATATGCTCAATATCTCATTATATTTACTTTATGTAGGTAATTTTCGTTAAGGTTTATGCTGCGTTGTTTTTGTGTAACAATATTTTTACGTGATCGTCCAGATGATCTCGCGAGATTTCATGCGTCACCATGAAAAATTAGTGGTTGAGCGAAAACAAAAGTTGGATCGGTGTCTTTTAAAATATGATTTATGTTCAGTATCCCATTATATTTGCTCAAATATTATATTAGTAATTTTCGTTAAAGTTAATGCTGCGTATTTGTGTTTTATATATTTTTCCCTCGCGCTGTCTATGTAATCTCGCGAGAATACGCGGTTTCATTGACAAAAAACTAGTGCGGGTGATTTCGCGGGAATCGTCTGTTTTGCTCGCTGACAGGCAGTCAAATCAGAGTCACCTGAACATATACCTTAACACCCGAGTTAAGGCAGGTAACAGCTGAAGCTCCACGGTCCCCTCTTCCAAGGTAAGGTCGTTAAATCTGTCTAAAGTCGGCATGTCACCACTAGCTGTCAGTAACGCTAAACTAGCCTGTTAAAACACGCTATAAACATGCATGACAGTCACTCAGGGTGCATGTTAACAAAGTAGATCATGTCTACTCAATCTGTGCTTCAGGACAGTCATGTTCTCCGCCCTGAGCGCCCAGAAGGAGGGCTCCTCTCTGCTCTCTCGCCCTGCCTCGGAGGACCAGGACCAGGGGCCGGTGTTTGAGAGGCTGTCGCTGGCCTACAGTCCCTGCTCCGAGCGCTACAAAGTCGGGGAGAGAAGTTTCAGTCGCCAGTATGCTCATATCTACGCAGCACGACTCATGCAAATGAGGCCTCTGCTATCAGAGAGAGCCCAGCAGAAGTGGGGTGAGCTGAAGACGTTGTTTTGCATGTTAAAGCATTTTATTTTCAACATCTTTTCTAACCCGTTTGACTTTTTTCTGCCAGGATCAGGCGTGCTTATCAAGAGGCTGTGTGATCTGCAGACAGCGGAGCAGTGCTGCATTGTAGGAACTTTGTTTAAGCGTATGGAGTTGCAGCCGTCTATTCTGCGAGAGATCAGCGATGAGGTCTGCAGACATTTGGACACCTCCATCCCCAGAAAAACGTAAATATGAGCTGCCAGCAGTTGTCACGTATCACATCTCTTGTTTTCTCACCTGCAGCATAATCTGCTGCCCCAGCCTGCACGAGCCAAATACATCAGTGAGACGGACGAGCTGATCCTGGAGGATGAGCTGCAGAGGATCAAACTGGAGGGCAAAATTGACAGAGACAAGTGTGTCACGGGTGAGATCGCTGAAGGAGCACAGTGTTGCTCAAATACATAATCATGTCTCGTGTGCGTCATGGCATCTCTTCTCTTTCAGGTAGTGTAATTGCGATATATGGAGCTGAAAGGAACGATGGGAAGTTCACAGTTGAGGACTTTTGCATGGCTGATCTTCCTCCACAGACACCGAGGCCTGCGCTCAGCTCTGACAGGTACATTCACACATAGTACACAGCTTAAGCACAGCTTAAATCTCAACCTTTTGTGGTGATAAATTAATCTAAAAAGGTTTGTCTGTCCTCATCCAGGTTTGTGCTCCTGGCCTCAGGACTTGGTCTCGGCAGTAGTCACGCCGACAGCATGCTGGGGCTGCAGTTGCTCATTGATATGGTAACCGGTCAGCTTGGTGACCAGGGGGAGCAGAGCGGGGCAGCCAACATTTCCAGGGTCCTACTGGCTGGAAACCTCCTGAGCCAAAGCACCCAGGACAAGGACGCATCAACGAAGGTATCTGGAGCTTGTTTAACCTTGACACATATTTAATTAAACATGTCTCCTCTTAGTTTTACTCTTTTAGAAAAGAAGCAAACATGAACTGGATAATTTTGAAACATTAAAATACTTGTTTTATCCTAACTTGTGTGTCAAGCCCAAGTACCTGACCAAGAAGACTCAGGCCGGCAGCGTGGAGGCGATTCGTCTGCTGGATGAGCTGCTGCTTCAGCTGGTGGTGAGTCCACCTCCCACTCTAAACACTTTATTTCGTGCAGTATGACAATATATGCTGTTAATACACACTTATACTTAATGCACAACAATTAATTGTTTAATTGTCAACTATTAAATCTATTCTGATAATCAGTTAGTCATTTTGAGTCAGAAAAATGTCCACATTCTGATTTCAGCTTCTTAAATGTGAAGATTTTCTAGTCTTCTGTGATCATAAGCATTAGAAATAACTAATGTGCAAAAAAAAAAAAGTGACAATACAGATGTGTGTGTCACTGCCTCCTGCTATTCTAGGCCTCACTTCCAGTGGATGTAATGCCGGGCCAGTATGACCCCACCAACTACACCCTCCCACAGCAGCCTCTCCACCGCTGCATGTTCCCCTTGTCCTCTGTGTACCCCACACTACAGTTGGCCTCCAATCCACACATAGCTAACATTGATGGGGTGAGGTAAGCAGTATCACACAGTCACTATCTGTCTTGGTTGTGTGCTTGGAAGTGTGCAGATGTTTAGTTTGTGTTTGTGTTTCCACGAAGGTTCCTGGGCACTTCAGGCCAGAATGTTCTTGACATTCAGAAGTACAGCAGCATGGACAGTCACCTGGAAATCCTGGAGGAAACGCTACGGCTCCGACACCTGGCCCCGACGGCTCCTGATACTCTCGGTTAGTCAGATAAGTTAATACTGGATAAATGGAAACCTTCTGACTAAAATCGATTCAGATTATTCACTGTTTTTTGTGTTTTGTGTCAGGATGTTTCCCGTTTTACCAAAAAGATCCTTTCATCTTGGAAGAGTGTCCTCACGTTTACTTCAGTGGCAATGCTACAACTTTTGAGTCCAAGCTCGTCAAAGGTCAGTGTGTGATGTGTAGAAACTTAAACTTTTAGACCGCAAATGGACAAAATATTTACCGTTTTCCTCCAAACTAATGTCTCAATATATTACGTCTTCTCTGCCTAACAGGTCCTGATGGCCAAGAAGTCCTTTTAGTTACTATTCCAGAGTTCAGCAGCACCCAAACGGCGTGCCTGGTCAATTTACGTACTCTTGAATGCGAGCCAGTCAGCTTCTCGGCCTTCTCCGCACACGACGATGAGGAAAGTGAGATGAACATCAGCCACTGAGGGTCCATATCCACGCACATCATTCCTCCAACATGCCTAATGTCTCCAGTCTTTGTTGCACTGATCACTATCATAAAGGTCAATGAATTGCAAGAGGAGAAATCAGTGTTCACAAAGGTGCTTTAAAAAAAAAAGAAGAGAGAGAGAGGTGACAAGCGTTGTGTATTAACAAGCGTTTATTTGAAAAATAACTCTTCTACCCCAACTGTGCTCGAAGGAAACGTGACAGGGCTTTCCCTCCTCTTGACTTTTGTTACCAACTTTGAACAAAATGCTTTTTAAACCTTTCATGACTGTTCATACAGTAAAAAAATGTTTCTGCCTTTGACGAAGACAGTGTAAATAATTCAACCCTGGTGAAGTGTAAAAAAAAAAAAAAAAAGTCATGACTGTTTTTATGTGCATCCACAATAAACATCTTTTTCATGAAGCATTCATAAAGACTGAAAACAGACCAGAGAAACGCAGTGTGAACTATGAAACTGAAGTACTGTTAATTAACAGGGTAAATGTCTGTGAAGAGGCATTTTGTAGATACACTAACTTTATACAGTTAATATAGTTAATATTCTGTACGTTGCCATTGCTTATGTACACAGACAGGACTCCTTGTTTGATTCATCAACCTGCTCAAAGTACAACATGGCAATGAGAACTACAAGTAGGAGAGGACAGTTTGCGTGTTTACTGAGTCGTGTGTTTGGTTTAATAGTCATCGATCTTGTACTCATAGTTATAATCCAGGATGGAGTCTGTGAAACCGCCAGGTGTTGAGGACTGTTCCTCGTCTATCCATGAGTCATACCAGGATGTGGTGGTCTCTGGCGTCGTGGGAATTGTGGTAGTTGGGGGTAACGTCGTTGTTGTTGTCGTCGTCGTTGTCGGAGGAGGAGGAGGAAGAGTTGTTGATCTTAACCTCAATAATCTCTGTTGCCGAAGGCGACGGATGCGAGCTATCCTGAGCCTCCTCTGCCTTTCAGCACTGATTCGTGAATTTGGTGAATACCCACCGTTGCCGTGAACCACACGCCTGTTGTTGTTATTAACAACTGGAGGCTGTGCTCTGGAGTTGCTGTAGCTGAGTCGAATAGGCTTGTTGCCATGGAGGGCCATGATCTGCAGGGAAGTTATGAAAGACACGTATGAAGTACTAAACAGACATAAAATGAGGGTGTGGTTCATTCAGGATGGCATTGCCTCACCTGTTTAATGCGGTCCCAGTTGGATTTGGCCAGGTTGAAGCTGCAGGCGGTTGCTCCTGAATGGTAACCCACCACGCAGAGTTTGGTCACAGGGGAGAAGCCCTCAGCTCGAGCCGTCACGCGGTACTCTCCCGGGTTAAGCAGGCGCCAGTAGTCTCCTGTCGATGCTATAATGACAAAGAGTGGCCACACATGTAGTTTAAAGATGGTGCTTTGTTGTTTTTCAAAAGTTAAGGACTCAAAAAAGAGTAAGAGAGGAAGACTTTCACCAAACCTGTAGTGACGTCATGGTTTATCCCCTCTACAGACACTGTGGCATTTGCAATGGCGTTCCCCTGTTGGTCCTTCACAATGCCCCTGATGCCACGATGCACCTAGGCAGAGAGGGTAAAAGTTTAGGAGGGGCAGGTAACTCATTATATGTTCTCTTATCTTCTCTTGAGGACAATCTTTGATGAAACATTAAACTCAAGTACTTTTAGAAAGGGAACAGTTACAGAGTTTCACGCAGGAGGCCGGTCCATTTAACTTTTTCTTCAATTGAACAGCTGGTGAGGATCCTTAAAATGGTGTTTCCAAACCTATGGTCTGGACCCAAAATGGGTCTTCTTCTGTTTTAATTAGGATAATGCAATCAGAGGGCTGCACACATACTCACAGAACTGGAGTTACATCAAGTAAATACTTTTTTTTTTTTTGCTACGCTGGTTGTGTGCATGGCCCCTCTTTATCTCTCTGCTCGCAAATCTGGACCTGAAAACGTGTCCACGCTCTCTGGCTGAGGTAACTTTGAGTGTGATTGTCTGTGATTTCCTCACTTTCGATTGCGTGCATGATGTGGAAACGAAAAAAGAAAGACTTAATAACATCGGCTTCACCAAAGGAAATTGAAATGCAGAAAAGAGGCCTCATTGAGAGCTTTAAAATGAAGAAATTGAACAAAGCATTGTCAGTATTGGGTGACTAGTGCGTTGTTAGTTTCACTAGTTTATCACTAGTTCATAAATGTAGATGTAGATTATGGCAATGGCAGTCTGGGTCCTGGGAAAACACCAAATTTCACCCATGGGTCACCAGCTGAAAACGCTTGAAAAAGCAATAAGCAGCTCTGTGAAGATGTAATTAGACACAGCAGTGATTTGAGCTAAATGCTAACATACTGATGTTTAGCAGGTAGTATGTTTACCATGTTCACCACCTTAGTTTAGCATGCAAACATGCTAGGACTTGCTAATTAGCACTAAACACCAAGTACAGCTAAGGCTGAGGGGTTTATGTCATTTGTTTTGCAGGGATCACTAAAGTCAAGAATTCATCCTTTGGGGACTATTGATATTAAAACTTCATGGCAATAGCTGTTGAGCCATTTCACCTAAAGCCAAACATGTCAACCTGATGGTGGCGCTAAAGGAAAACTCAAGAAGATGACCAATGTCAGAGGGATTCATCCTCTGGGGACCACAAATGCTTGGACATTGCTATGCTGCTAGCACGCCTACAAAGAGGAGGATGACTGCATATGAAAGAGAGTGATAATGTGATGGTTGACTAGTTGAATTGGTCTTATTGGGCCTCTCACAGTGGTCAAATGTTGCTATAGTGTTTCTCAAATGGGGGCTCTAATATAGGGGGTACTTTAGAGTACTACAGGGGGATATGTGAGATCTCACATGGGTCGTGACTGACCTGCTCCATGAAGATCAGCATTGCCTCTCTGTTCTTCTCCCACTCATACGCCAACTCACTCTGATGAGGGAACTTATCACATCCCAGGAATACGGACAACTCAAAACAGTTGGTGTGCAGGTAGCTGAAATCATTCATACCTAGAGAGGGAGAACATACACACATAAACCTTAGAGCGTGCACTGCAAATATTGTCCACCAGGGTGTGTTATAAATACATGCAGACCTGTGAAACCTACTGGCCTCTACTTACTTCCTGTGATTGGCTTCCATTTGGCGCGGTTGACGAGGCCGTGCCCCCCTGCGGGAGTGCCTCCGTGGCAGGAGCCTTGGTAGTTGTGTGTCATGGTCAGGTGTGTGGAGGCGTAGGAGACAGCCAACCACCTGAACAGGGACTCGTCTGCGATCACCCGAGGCTCATCTTCGGGCTCAGCATACTGGTAGCCGGCGCTTCTCCCTCTGTCTTCCTCTTCCTCCTCTCTGTGGCCATAACCTTGGTTGTAACCGTGGTCGTAACCGTGACCTTGGTCGTAACCGTGACCTTGGTCGTAACCGTGACCTTGGTCGTAACCGTGACCTTGGTCGTAGCCTTGGCCATGGTCGTAGCTTTGGCCTCGGTCGTAGCCTTGCCCTTGGTCGTAGCCTTGTCTGTGGTCATAGCTTTGGCCATGGTCGTAGCCTTGCCTGTGGTCATAGCTTTGGCCGTGGTCGTAGCCTTGCCTGTGGTCATAGCTTTGGCCGTGGTCGTAGCCTTGGCCCCTCCACTCCTCCTCTGGCTCTGCGTATCCCCTTCCTCTCCAGTCTTCCTCAGGCTCCTCCTGGTACCCCCTACCCCACTCTGTCACGTCAAAACCTTCTTCTTCATACCTGTAAGAAAGCAAAAAAGGTTCTCAGAGAGATATGCAGGAGAAAAATGGAAAATGAGAGTTTGGGTATGTGAGTGAGCACAGAGGCAAAAGGAGAGAACAAGTCGTACTGTCTCTTCTTGCGGCTGTGGCGTTTCTGGCTCTCGGCAGGCTTGTTGAGACGCAGGCTGTCATAAGGATAGGCCACAATTGACTCCCCACCCTGGAAGTTCGCACCCAACACAAATGGATGGCTTTTCATCCAGGAGATTATGGCCCTGGTTTCCACAGCAATCTGGATCACATGAACAATGGAGAAAATCCATGTAAGCAGTATATCTTCATTTTTGTTTACTGAGCAGACCACAAGTCTGTTTAAGTCTTTTACATCCATTTTATAGTAAAAAAAAAAAAACACACTGTCATCAGCATTTATGATTAGCTCCTTACCGAGCTGTTGTACTCAAAGTTCTCTGGTATTTGTACATGGTGATTGGGGAAGATTTTGGGCACTAAGCCTTTATCTTCAGCATCCCACAGGATACTATTCAGGTCTGGGAAGTTCTGGAAGATGTCAAAGCCCTCTGCAGTGAAATGTCCTGTGGTCCACCCACTCAGCTCTGATCCCTGCAGGGGAGGATTTGAGAATAAGTGACACATGGAGTCGAGACACCCCAGACCACCAACAGAGCATGATTCGCTGACATTTCCTGTTTGTTTTTCTCTTTTTTTTGGTTTGCCAGTTAAGTAGAAACACATGATTTTAAAGATCAAGATCTACTAACCGCCTCAAAAGCTTCCTCGTGTCCGTCAGGGTTCAGCGATGGCACCAGGTGGATGCGTATTCCCTCGACCAGCTGCTGGGCTCTGGGGTTTCTGTCTTTGTACTCTTTGCACAGGTACTGCATAAGTAGCAGGATCATCTCCCGACCCACTGCCTCGTTTCCGTGGAGACCGGCCGTGAAGCGCAACTCTGGCTCACCTGCGACGACAACCAGACAAGACTGTAGTTATTTGTCCCCCAACCATAATCTGCTGACTTCCACCTGGTGTTTATTAAGATTTACAGGAATCACCGGTGGTGCCATCGAGACCCACCAGCCCTCAGCTTTTAATTTCAACCAATCTGTGTTTCAGACTGTTAGAAAGACAGACTGCTAGTTTGCATTCACTTGAAATTAAAATGAAGAGCTATTTAACTGTTAAAAAACATCTATCTGTCTGTTTCATGGTCCTATAAACACCTTCCCACCTATTTCGTGCTCTGTGGGGTTGCCAGAGATGACCATGGCCATGATCTCCAGTCCCTTGGAGCTGCGTCCCAGGCTGTAGATGCTGGTGATGTTTGGACACTCGTCATTCACCGACTTCATAAGCTGAACACATGAGAAGAAGGAAACAGTCAGCGTGTGAAGTAGTGTGCATCATATTTACGCATTATTTATAAAACAGCTGATGGTTACTGTTCAGATCATGAACATCAGACCAGGGATACTCATACTCACTGCAACCATCTCTGAGTAGCTGTGATGTTTGAACTTCAAGTAGTCTACTGGTGTCACTTCATTTTGCCTGTACTGAGCATCAACAGCATCTGAGGAACAAAAACACGATTAGTTTTGCGTGTTTTGTTGTGTGTGCATGTGTTAAGTATGTTCATGTGTTTGAGGCTCACCAGGCACGGGGCAGCCGAGGACCTCCAGCCTCATACACAGAGTGCCGTTCCAGCTCTGAGGGATGATTCGGATGTAGCGGGCCAGCACGGGCTCTGCCAGCTGATTCATGACCGGAACATCCCTATCACTGTTTCCAAAGAACAACTGGACAAGAGAGGCAGAAAAGTGAGTCAGGGTTTGAGTCAGACGTGGTGCTCCGAGGAGGTGATTTCAGCTGAACTCACCCAGTCAGCGTATCCATCGTGGATGGTGGTCCAATCTCTACTGTCATTGCTGAAAGCCAGGAAGTACGATGTCACGAAGTCGCTCCTGAAACAAGACAAGGCGTGAGCAAAGTGTTGAGTTTGGAAACAGAGAAAGCAGCATACTCATCTGTGTGTTTGTGTGTGTTTGTGTCATACTCGTTGTAGGAGTCTCGTCCTTGCGTTATGACTCCCGTGAACTCCGTCTCCCTGCGAGCGTCTATCTCAAACCAGTGGATCCTGTCCTCTGAGTTGGCACACCACGCACCGCCTCTCATGTCGTCTTCATCATCGGAGCCCTGGGAACCACAGAGGCCAGAACAGACACACACACTTCACTTGTGTGCGAATATCAGCTTATCATGCAGTGACATGGCAGTGATTTAAAAGAGCTGTGTGTAGGATTTAATGTCATCTAGTGGTGATTGCAAGACCCTTGTTTCAGAGCATCTATGGATATAAAAAGTTCATTCTAAGGTAACAAAAAGATAATGATTCTTATTTTCAGATGATTATGCATGAATATAAACACAGTTATGAATATAATATTCTGTAAACAGAGCCCACTAAATCTGACACACCAACCCCTTAACTCTGCACATACACCATAGATGCCGTGATAACCATTGGAGTTTATTGTTCAAAGCAGCTTTTGACTTGGAAAGCAGAAACATTTTGAAGATTTATCAGCTGATTTAATTGCGTAGCTGCTGAAAAGATTCAGACTATAAACACTGCGGAAGATAAACTGCCAAAGCAGCTAATGGAGACGACAGACTCAGCAATAACAGTATTTTTCCAACACGTGTCTGGTAGCTAGTGTTTATTCCAAGGCTTGGAAGTATGTAAGTGATAGCTGTAGCGTATGTAAGCTTTCAGACCACAGCAGTCCTACTCTGATTGTTGTGTACCTGCATGTTGAGGCGCGCCCGCTGAGGCGCAAATCTATACTGAGACATGGAAGAGGCTGAAAGCTGGTCTGACTCGATCTTATGGGACTCCATCCCCAGGGGAGGACACTCTGCCACGTACACAGAAACACAACACAGACCATCAAATGATATGTTAATTGTATTAGCGAAGCTTGAGCAATGTTTTCCAGCTTTAAACAAGTCGTCGACTTACTCTTTGGCTCTTTGAAGACACGTGGTCTGTTTCTGGCCCGTTCCTCTGCCTCCTTCAGCTTCTGCGCTCTCTCTGGCGGAGGTCAGGAAAACATTATTAATGCCAAATAAATTGTGCTGTCTTGGCTGAATATTTTTTCTCTTTTACTCTGCCCAGAAATGATGTAGGAACTCATCATTATTTTGCAAATTTTATATGCCAAAAAAACCCCAAGAGAACCTGGAAGGCTGGAGTGCAGTGTAAAAAAAACAACCCAGATGTTGCGATTTCCAAGTGTGCTCTGATCAAACTCAGATCATCCCGGCCCAGAGAGATTACTATTGAAGAAGAAGATCGCTGCATCCCATCTATCATTATCATTATTCATATTGTGAGACACTGAACTGCATGGCACACTGACACACTGTAGTTTATTGCTGATAGTATGGATGCCGTAAGTCTTGACTGACAGTGAGAATGTAAAACACGTTGTAAGCTCCACCAGTGGACAAACACATGCACCCATTAACACACACTGATGTGTGTAGGTGCAGGCACACACATCTGCGCTTGTGTGTCGGCGTCACGGATGAGTGCTTCAAGACTCTGAAACGTCTAAAAATGCTTTTCACCTTAAACCCAGATAGCAGTGAACCGTCCACGCAGGAAATGCCCTATTGACACCAGTCCTGACAGTGTTATATATCATCGCCTCCGTGCTCGTCTCATCCGCCAGCTAACCTCACAGTCAGGCAGCACACAGCAAGACACGTGGCGGGAAAGAGCCGAATGTGATGTGAATGCACATTACAGCATCCCCTGCCAACTAATTCTCCCTTGTTCTGTCTTTTTCTTATCACTCCCCCTCCTCCTCACATCTCTCAAGAGATTTACTTTTTTTCTTTTTCCGGATAATCTCCATTTTGTTTTGGAAGGATGAACTCTTGTCCCTGCCGTGCAAGTTAAAGCAAGCACCAAAGGCCCGCTGACATAAGCGTGGTGGGAAATCACATCTGCATTCTCTTATAACAGAAAGGTGATCCGGGGGAGTGAACACCTTAGAGCTGTTATCTGTTAGTACTTTTGAACTTAGGTCACAGGCCATGTTCTTTGCTTTGGCAACTACAGCGCCGCTGTGTGTAGTTTAACATGATTGTGCAGAGTGATGTTATGTAAGAAAAAAGGATCCACATCTGGGTTTTCTTACCTTTCTCCAACCTCTCTCTTTCTTTAGCTGCTCTCTCCCTCTCCTTCTCCATCCATTTGTCGTCTGTCTCGTCTTCTTTCCTCCCTGTAATATAATCAAGGATGATTTTATAGAAACACCTATAAACACACAAGCCTCATGTGCAGCAGTGTCTGGGTTTTTTTGCAAGCCATTAGGAACAATAAAAAGGTCACGAAGGATCAGTAAGAAATCTGGAAAGTTGTTGACCTGTTTATCCCCTTTCCTGCCTGCTTCATTGGTAGGAAGTCGCTGAAGCTTAACCAATCTAATATAAAACATTTGTGCATGGATATGTTTCAGCTGTTTGTGTGTGTGTATATGTGTGTGTGTGTGTGTGTGTGTGTGCACATACTTCCATATTCGTCGTAATCATCATACCACGTCCCCTCAAACGGAGGAGTGGTTGTGGGCTCCTCTGCATAAAAAAAAAGAGACCAAACATCAAGTCAGGCGACTCCTTCAATCACTCAAAGGCGCAGCTACATAAAAGTGAGACTTTATGAGATAACATGGTTTAATCTGAAGTTTTACAGGTTAGTACAGCCCTGATTTATTCAACCACAACAACTGCTCCCTATTTGGATGCCACCGTGACGCCTAGCGTGCAATTAAGCCGTTAAATCTTTTAATTCACATTTACGAGAATCATAACAGAGTCGTGATCTGATGACAGGGCTTTTTTTCTTTAATCCACAACAAAACTGAGGAATGTTTTGTTGACTGTGGAACCAAGCAAACCCACCCACTCCTGTTTGAAAAAGTAGGGCAGGTTAGATCACAGACTCGCTATAATGTTATTCCCATGTGTTGAATTCTGCTCCAGGCTTAAAGGCACAGATGGAACGGACATTTTATCTGAATCACAAGCCTAGAGAGATTTCTTACCAGCTAACTGTTTGACATATTGATTGACTGATGTTCGTTGAATTTGTGCTGTTACCTGGGAGGGTTTCTACTTTAATTTCAGGGCTGACCTCTTTACCGTCAGGGAATGGAAGATTGTCTGGCACCTCGACTGCAAGAGTGGAAAAATAGGACAATAAAAAGATTTAGAAGGTCAAACAGAGGGATTATTAGTGTCAGAAGCAGACTGAGAAACAGACTGAAGAGACAGAAAGGCCGAATGTGAGTGAATTACTGGAAACATTGGAAGACCAGAGGTATGGTACAGTGTGCTGGAAACACAGAGTAATGAGAACATGTCGGTCCGGTCCAGAGTGTCACAGAACCACACGACGACACACTGTTTCCTACATCTGATGCTGCGGAAAAACTAGTTTAGTCATCGCTGACTTCAGGTGGACGGAGGCTGGAAGAGATATCAACGATTCAAAAAGTTTTCAGCATGAAGTCTGTAAATTAGACCATGAAGGGTAAGAGTAGAACAATGTGTTTAGAGTATCAGGGGGCTGAATGGATGTGGATGAACGTTCTTTTGTTACCACAGGCATGACAAATTGAATTGACAATTTATAATCTGAATTACAAGTTGTTTGGACATAAAAATAACATTTAAACAAGCCAGTCTGTTGCTTCAACAACAATGAGTGAGTCATGATAACTTAAAATCTTTAGCTGTGATTCATTACAAAGTTAGAAGAGTTCTGTTGACTCATGTTCTTTAGTTGTAGAGCCCTTTTATAGCAACCAGTGAGTTGACTGAATATCCACCAAACACATCGAATCAAGTTGTTGTTAGCTTGTTGTTTCTAATTTAAGGAAAGTTATGTGTCTGTGTCTACAAGTGTCCCAGGAAAACAAAGTCATCCACGATGGAGATCCACTTAAACTACTACCCACACTTTTTTCTTTAAAACACACTTCAGCCACATATTTCAAACCGGGATCTATGTTTGGCTGTGGCTGTTAGCAACATAGTAAAAGCAGCAGTGATGTGGTAGTGTGGTGCATGTAGGGATCAAACCTGAAACCGCTGGTGAAAATGTATGTAATCAAATCTTGGCAATATAAAAAAATATTTTTTTTGTTTAACTTAATTGATCTGTCTAATTTTGAGTTATCCGAACAAAAAACTATCACTTGACAGAACTTGCAATTTTAAGTTGGATTATACAAACTTATTAAATTGAGTTAACACAACTAGCTGGCTGTAAATAGGGCGGGGGTTCAAAGGCAATCCCACCCACCATGTTTTGATTGTTTTTTTAACAGCTGAATTTGGGTGGAGTTAAATATTAATTGTGATTGGATGCTAGCTGTGACTGTTGAGTTGGATGGAAACAAAGCTAAAAGCACCTCTGTGCGGTGCTTTGGGCCACCAGAGGAGGTTTTCAGGCCCAGGGAATGGGGGGGGGGGACCCAGCAGGATATAGTGAGAATGGTGGTGGAAACCATTCGAGAGCTGGATGGACGGAAGTAAAGCTATCTGTCCATCAGGAAACTCCATAAATCACAGAGGGTTGAGGCAGAGCAGCTGTTGGACGTCAGACAGAAAACCAGAAAACATTTTCTCCATAAAATATGATCCGGTTTCACCTAAATCTTAAAAATTAATTTTATCAAATTCAGTGCCCCACCTCACTTGTTTCACCAAAATTGGTAAAAAGAGTTATAATAAGTTGTGTTTTTGTACAATAAGGCCTTCTTCCCTTTTCTGCCACAAGTGACGAGTTGCATGGTTAACTGAGATAACTGAGAAACCCAAGTCTAAACCAATGCAATCAATGCTCAACCCCACCCCTTCAGTGGGTGTAATTAAACATTCAACGTTGAACCCTGCCCCATTCTGCAGGCTGCAGTCGAGTATACTCGCTAAAGTTAATGATTCTTACTCATCATCTCGTATCATTCATGTTTGATAAACTGTCACCCCACAAACATCCTCAATCAAATCAAAGCAAGGAGATGAGTCAGACATACATGTGGCATCCCAGTAATCTGTGTCATCTGTCCCAGCCTTGCCATCAACCTCAGGGGCAGGGGGCGTCGGGTCCACCTCTTTCCAGTAGCTGTCATAGTTGTCAGTCACAGGAGCATATGGTTCTGTCTCATCTGGTGTCCAGTAGTCTTCATAGAGAGGCATTTTGGTGGTCACCTCTTTCTCATCTGGTTTCCAGTAATCAACGTAGGCGTCAGGCGCTGGACTGGACGGCACAGCCTCTTCTGGTTGCCAGAAGTCATCATAGTTGTCTGTTACTGGAACAACTGGGTCTTCCTCATCTGGCTTCCAGTAGTCATACGGAAGATCTGTGATTGGAGTCTCTGGCTGAGGCTGGGACGGTGTGGGTTCGCCCTCCCAGTAGTCATCCTCCGGTTTCCAGTAATCTCCGTCTGACAAGAGAAACAGATGGAAAGGTAGTCTCAGAGGTCTAGACTAAAATATTTTATCATATATTTACATATATTTCTTGAGGGGAGGGTGGAGGAAGGTGTTATCACTACCAAAAGTTGTTTTCCCTGTCAAAACATGGGGGCTACATGACCCACAATGCATGACCACCAACAGTTTGGTTGAAGATAAGCTCGAGCTGCTGGCCTTCAAGCAGAGATGGCGAGCCGGGTAAAGAGGTCTGGTAACAATTTCTTTTTCTAACTCCACACAACCAGATTTTTTTGATTTTCAAACTTGTAGTCTCCAACTCCAACTCTTTAAATTCTCAATGCTTTTTTTTTGTTGTTGTACCAACCCACTACTATATTTTAAGACATTAGGTGGGAGGTGTTGCAGATGTTGAGACTGAAATATAAGATTTGCCCCCTCCCCTTTCCGTCCAAGTGTGTGTGTCACTCACCACCATCGGGATAGGGGTAGTCTGTGTAAGGTTCAGTGGGTGGTTCAGTCGGGATCGCTAGAGGCAGCAGAAAGACACAAGGTCAACAACATTCATTCAAGTTCAAGTCATTCAAGTTCAAACATGGCTCACTGCTCCGTCCTGCCCTCACGTGTTGTGGTCGGCGGTAGAGTTGTGGTCGGCGGTAGAGTTGTGGTCTTCTTGTCCTTCTTCTTGCCCTTCTTGTCGGTTTTGGGCTTTTTGGTGGCGTTTGGGTCTTTGTTCTTCTTCTTGTCCTTCTTCTTCTTTTTGCCTTCTTCTGGCGCTCTCCTCACCCTGCCCAACACACCTGGAAAGACGATGAAAACAGGAGATGAGAGAGGTTTTCCATGCATATTCATGCATAAATATTAAATTATTTTCTCAAATCTCTCCCGTAATCAACCCTCTCCAGCTCTTATTAATCAATGAAAGCATATCATATTGAAGTCAAATTCAAAACATATGTATTCCTGGTTCTTATTTTTGTTTGTAACATTTATGAATCAATGTGAGACTTAAATTATGCAATTATTTCTTTCCTGCGATGTCAAAACGCAATGCTGCCAGGGAAAATCCAGACAGCCAGATGCATTTCAGTGGTTGCTTGAGGTCCATCAGTATTTCCTTCTGAGGTTGTCTGAAGTTCTGAGACTCTTTCATGGAAAACACTTCTCTCTCTTTCCATTAGCTGTGCTCCATTAACCACAATTCAGTTTTAATGACACTAAATCCGTCCAAATACTCAATAAATATATCACAATCACCTCAACAACATGTGACCCCCAAAGCATAAACCCCCTTCAGTTGAGACTCATTAAAAAGTTTGATTGGACTGACATGTATCACATTTCAAGCTTAGTTAGAAAGCTCCAGAAAAGAGGCTTATCGCAAATATCCTTTCTGCCAGCGTGACTGTGCACCAGAGTCAGCATTAATCAGGCAGGGTAACAGCAACAGAGGCAGCGGAAAAGGTCAACGTCATAAAAAATCTGCCTGCAAGATGCTTGACTCAGTGTCTTCTTCTCTAGCTGTGAGCCAAAGAATTTCTGTGGAGAATTAGTAGTAGACAGGTGAGGACATGGACTTTTTCATGCCTGTTGGAGCTGTCAGTGACTGAACGGTTGTGTCTGTGTTTGCTCTACCATGTCATGTTGGAGATCTGACCATACCTGAACAGCTTTGACGTCTTGTCTGCGTAACATATCTGTATTTTAAGAGTTGAGATAAAGGTTTTCTCCACTCACCTGCCTCCTCTGTGTCTCTTTGTGGGTGTGCGTCCACTGCAAGTCCTTGGTCACTTTCTGGGTCATCCAGGGACTCGTCTTGCAGCTCATCCCCTGCCTGCCTCTCCCCTTCAGTCTGCCGGAGAGAAATTATCCCCCCTGCACTCTCCCCTCCTCTGGGAATCAGCAGGAAGCACAGGGCCAGCAGAGCCACAGACACAACCACAGCCTGGCTTTTCATACCTGCTGTTCTTCCAGCTGCAGAATCCTTTGGTTTGGAGTTTTTAACTTCTCTCTCTCTGCCGTCCAATGCTCAGTCCAACTTCTCCAACGTCTCTCCACCAGAAGAATTATCTTTTTTTCACCCTTTCTTCCCCCCCAATGTGATCCACACTTTTTACTCCAGCAGGGAAACTTCTGCAGCTCCACACCGTACCCACAGCCACAGTGTCAAGCAGGCTGAGACTGGGCTAGACAGAGATGGAGTGGGAGGGGGGTAGGGATAGGCAGGGAGGGAAGGGAGGTGGGTTATATAGAGAGAGACAGAGAGAGAGAGAGATACAGAGTAAAGCAGCAATCCAGTCAAATGAATAGACCGGGTTCCTAATTGCCCTGCAGCTATGGTCAGCTGAAAAAACAGCGTAAGGCCAGAGGATCCCCCTCACCTGGCTGACGAGTCAGAACAGGTGCAGGGCTCAGACAGGAGATGGCGGGGGGGTGGATGAGGGAGGGCAGGTGAGGCCTTAGACTGCAGGGCTTGCACCTCCTGGGCGAGAGAAATGAGCCAGCTCCTTTTCGTCTGCGTCTCGTCTCCGTTGAATTCCTCGGTGGAGAGCTTCTTTTTTTTCGCCCTGCAGACTCACCCACAGAGCAGAACAGCAGGAGAGAAGAGTGACTCCTCAAGACATTGAATTCCACAACAAGAGGAGGAGGAGAAAAGGGGGAGGAAAAGGGATTTTTTTGTGTGTGTGTGTTAACAAAACCAAACACCACTAATCATCAGGGGGAGGAATTCAAAGAAAATGAAAACAGGCAGGAGTAGAACATAAATTCTTTTTCAGTCCAGGGCTTGTTTTGGTTGGGAATGGACCTTTGCTTTCCATCTCGCCTCGTCGTGCTCTGTCACTCTTTCCTCAGCGTGTTGCGAAGCTCGCTTTCTGCTTTCTGGAGAAAAAGTTATGGTAGGCAAGGGGGCCATGGTGAAGCACACACACACAGGACAGGACGGCAGAATTGTTTGAGCAGATGACAGAATTATAACCTTTTAAGATTTGGTGTTTTCTTTGCCATTACCCCAGCCTCCTTCCTCCACCTCCTCCTCCTGAGTTCACTGTTTGGAGAGCTTGTCAAGGCCTTCAAATGCTGGGTGTTTAGTTTATTTTGCCACCAGTCTAGTCAAAGCACATCCTCTAGTCCTCCTTGGTAATTCAGAGATGTTTATTCTCAGCGAGGAATATGACAGATCCGTCTTAGACCTGAGATGCAACTCCACATGAAGTGAGAAAAGAAATGACAACATTTTTAATATGAAATATCCAAATTCTCAACATAGTCAGACTAAAAAGGTGTCATGCTGCCCACATTTGCAGACATTCCTAGAAAATGTGATGACCTCAGCTCGAGTTTTTTGCTCCAGTCTTTCCAAAAAGGCTCCGTCGTCACCTGCACTCTTCCATGAGAGGAGGTTTATTATCCAGAAATGCCAGTGTAATCAAAACACTGTACAGCCCACTGAAGTCCTCTTAACTCCCGCTCAGACAGTTATAAGAATGATTTCCCCTGAATGGGTTTCAAACTGAGCGAATTTTCAGACACGCACAGAGGAGCAAACACTGAAATGCATGCAAACACCCACACCTGCTAAAATAATTCAGTTCATACACTCTCAGATAAAACAGAAATAATGGAGGATTTCTTTTTAAGAAAATCCGTATTGCAACACGCAACCATATCTACGGAGGATATGACTAAGGCTGCGAAGAATGCAGCAGATAGTTCAGACTACAGTAAGGTCAAGCAGAGCCCTTTTCAAATGGCGAGGATACCGACACACGCAGGGGAACTAACTGGAAAATACTTTTTTTCGCAATTTCGAGAGAAATCTGTGTGCGGCCAACGTCTTCAGTAACAAAAGCCAAATGAAAGCATGGAAAACAATATGTGAATCACTTCAATTACTCACTCTTAAGACATGGATTAGAGGTAAACCAGAGCAGCTACTTCCGGATCTCTTTTCTAGTGATGGAGGGAAGAGAAACTGGAGGATTGAGTCTTTATATTGCAGTAGAGGAACTACTTCATGTCCCCTAATACTGTACGGTTTTGAGGTACTTGTACTTTACTTGAGTATTTCTATTTCATGCCATTTATACTTACAGATATACTTATTCTTCATTTAGTTCACTTAAACTACCCACTAAGATAGCAAACACTAGCTCCACTTTAACCAGCTACATTAAGGCAAGGCTAACTTAAAGGTGCAGTGTGTAGGATTTAGAGGCATCTAGTGGTTAGGTTGCAGACTGCAACTAATTGAATACCTCTCACCTCATCCTCCTGTTCCAAGCATAAAGGAGAAACTACTGTAGCCATGAAACTTGAGAAAAAGTTTGTCCATACTGGGCTGCTGTAGAAAAATGGCGGACTCCACAGAAAAGGACCCGCTCCCTCTGTAGACATAAAAGGCTGATTGTAAGGTAAAATAAACATAATGATTCTAATTTTCAGGTTTATATACACAAATGAAAACATAGTTATTCTTAGTATATTCCATTTCTGCCATAATATCCCCATAAATGTTCCACACAGGACATTTAAAGAATAAATAACACATTATTTTAGTCATATCATTGCTCAATTCAGTATACTGAACTTTGCCACTCTGCACAGCATTTGTTCTAGTGTGACCTACAGTATGGTGAATAGCAGCATTTTAAAGTTATAATATCTTTTGCAGAACAACTAGAAAAAGTAGCAATTATACAGGTTAATGGTAAATCCTAAAACATGGTGTATGACACACTTTAAGGGAAACTCAATGCAGACAAATTGTATCTGTTAGTGTTATATTCTTATCACTGCCTATATTTTATATATATTATTGAATTATTATGAAGTGTATTTGTGCTAGTAAAATGTTACTGTTGTAGTTGGTTGAGATTATACTTATAACTAGTATACCAGCATATTTTATGGTGATTTATAAGTGCTATACCATAGATGAGTTAGAAGTAGTGAAGTAAAAACTACAATATTTCCCTGTGATGTATACTGGAGTAGAAGTACAGTACTTGAGTACATGTACGGTATATATATAATAGACAGCAGCCATTGTGCTTGTGTAATACTGACATTTTGCTGATATAAACATGCATTTGAATGGATTCATTTCACATATATTGTGTTTTTACAGCTCGGCGCTGTCACTCAGGTGTCTGAAAACTTCTTCCACCATTGTACACAAGAATGGGAGTGTACTCCCAAACACAATGAAATAAATACTGACCTTTTCTGTCACTCACATGGTGATTACTACTTAGACAGTATATGAGCGTGAGCGGTGGCGACTTTCCTCCAAGAAGCTCAGAACAGACACCATGAATAAAACAGCAACACTTGAGGGCCTTAAATTAGCTTATATATGACAACCGGTCACACTTAGCACTTAACACACACAGTTTATTTGCAACACAGACAACAGAAACCAGCACACTTTACAGACTTGGGAGTTTTAATGGATCTGTGGGCGTCTGTAAATCCCTATAGGTCAAACTCAGCAGAGCGGTATACATTAAGTTTAGGGTCTGTGCACACAGCCTTGAGCTGAGCGTCAGCATCTACTGAGCAGGAAACAATGACATCAGAGAGAGAAAGAGGGAGAGAGAGAGGAAGAGAGTTGGGGGAGGGAAGGCGGGAGAGAGAGAGAGAGAGGGAGTGAGAGAAAAATGCTGTATTCCAGCAGGCTCACTAGGTACAAATGGAAACAGTTTTATAAACCTCCATCCTGCTTTTCTCTTCATTCTCACTGGGCATGTGGACACCTAAACACTCCTGCAGGATATCTGACACATAACGGATGTCTGTATATTAGATTATTAACCCTTTAATGGACTCCTGAGTGATATAATTGAAGTTGTGTCTCTTTATTTGTCCTCTGCTTTGCAATGAAACCACGTGAACGCAAAAACAAACACAGACAGGACGGCAAATTATTAGCAGATTTGAAATATGGGTTGTGGAACTGCGATTTCGACTCAGATTAGTGATAAAAAGGTTGGCTGAAGTATTTTTCCATGCTATGTGTGCTGTGATTCAGCAGGTCCACCACAGCCCAGTCATCTGGCAGTGTGGGACTGGAGCCACGAGTCTGATTAGGCACAGATGTAGAAGCATGCAGCAGCACCAAGATTCCTTTGGAAGCATCCCAACTCTATTGACCAGGACCAAAAATCCTCTCTGTCTCAGATCAGTTGCAAATATTTCAACATTGTCCTGCAGTGGCGGCAAAACACAAGGGAAGCAAATTTACTAGAGTTTGTGTTTGATAGATATTCAGTGACGTCTCAGTAATTTGTTTCCCCAGTGAGATGAAGCGCAGACTGAAGGGCCTTGGACTTCAGATGAGACTTTCAAGAGCGTCTACGCAGCCTGCCAATATCTGTGCGCTCCGCCCTAATCATGAAGCACCAGAGGAACTTAAGAGGTTCACTTAAAACTAAACAACCAAAGAGAGAATAAATAAGGATTGGGGTTTAAATTTCACAGGAGTAGGAGGATTTGAAACATTTCAACAGCTTAGTTGAGATTCAACAATTCAAACTGTTTCACAACAGATTTTGGATGTTACACCACTGTGGTGAAGGTTTTGTTCGGGTTAGGGTTGGGTACATCTTGGTTAGTTAGTCAGTTAGTTAACTGTCACATGAACTCTATAATAACATCTACACTGATTTGAAGGCACGGACAAATAGTATTGTTACATGGAAGTCAGACTCTGGTATAAAACAGCCTGTGCATAATGCAGCACCTGTATTATGTGCCATTAAAGCGTTGGTCCTTTCAGTTGCGGATCTGTCAAAGTGTGCACTCTAGTGGCTGAATTACAGAACAGAGACAGAAAAGCTGAAGCACAGTGAATTGCACAACAAAATGGGAAGAGCTGCTCACAGCTGAAAAAGGTAACAGAAGTTGATTAATAGATTAGTTGAAGTGGAAAATATTTGTCTGTTTCCTCTCATCTATTTCTTTGGAGGAGACTAAAGTCTGGACTATTATTTGATTCATTGATCATTCAAGTAATTGTTTTTTTCAGTCCTAAAGATGTGTAGTGGTGGAAAAGCTCCAGGAAGGTCTCAAGTCAGGAGTTATAACGGACGTTTTATATCATTTGCTGTCAGTACAATAACTATTTTCTCAATTAATCTATTAGGACAACTGTTTGGCCCATAAAATTGTCATCATCAAATGTTTTGTTTTGTCCACAACCCAAAGATATTCAGTTTGCTGTCAAAGAGGACTGAAGAAGAGAGAAAATATTCACATTTAAGAAAGAAATCAAAGAATTTCGACATTTTTATCTTTAAAAAAATGACTCAAAATGATGAATCAATTATCAAAATAGCTGACAACTAATTGAATTGCAGCTCCAAAGTATAGAAATACACTGATCTGTTGGAGAAATATATTAGTAAAGTGTATATGTGTACTGAATTTAGGACAAAGCACATGCCAGTACAATTATTCGTTAGATTCAACACAAAGTGACAAAAGGTGAATGGATTCCACAGAGAAATCAAAGTAGATTTTAAACAGCATTTATTTAGCTTTCTCCATACAATACATTTAATGTACAACAGCACATACTGTATTCTGAAATAACTCTCAGTATAAAATAGGGCTTCTACAATCAAGGTACAGTCATAAAATGCTCTGAGGGACATGACGACGACGGCAACAGTAAAACACCTTCATATAAAGCGCAGGATCTTGAGAGAAGTGATTGTAATTTGCCGATCTGCTGCTGCAAGAAGCAGAACTTCACACCACACCTCTCAGAGCATCCGACATCCTGCAAGAACCCGTTTTTTTTTTATATTTTTGTCTCGTTTTTTTCTCTTGGTTCTGGTTTCACAACTGAGGAGATTCCAAACGATGATCAACGCATAAGAATATGATCTATTACAACGGCTGAAAATATAACTTTTGGTAATATGAGAGGATAAATCAGGCCTTGTTTGGATACTGAATATATACCAAGGTCAAAGCATACACCGTATTATGACTGCTAATCAAGCCTATATCTTTACAATCATATATTGAACTGTTTGTTTGTGACCGTAGCTGTAAAGACTGGATTGTTTCTGAGTGTTTTCCCGGACATCAAACACTTAAACACAGCAAAAGTATACTGTACTATCACTGAAGCCACAAGAAAACCAGCTTATTTCAAACATGGTAAACATCAGCCAATTATAGATTGATTTTTAAAAAAGGACTTCTTTTTATTATCTGCAGATGTGCATCAGAGCGTGTGTGGGCCTATATAGTGTCTATAAATGTGTCTTTAAATAGAATACACATAACATTGACCAGCTTTTGTGTTAGTTTGCTATTACGTAGTGTTTCAGGTGTTGAATATACATTATATAACATGTCCAATTGGTATGAGAGAGAAGGCCTAGGTACGAGGAAACATAAAAAGATAAGAGTCTGACTGAGAGGCCAAACAAACATCAGGAGAGAGAAAGGAGAGATTTGTCTCAAGTCTTGAGGTAAGCAATGTGTTTCAGTATAATGCCCTACAGACAATCATACAGTTACAATCATTAATTCTCTATATACAAACTTCCTGATTTACATACACTGTACTGCTCCTCAGTTTAAAATTTAATAAAACTAAATGTGAGATCATATCCGTGGTGCACTTTTTTTTTTTTTTTTTTTTTTTTTTTAGAGCGAGGAGGGGGAATCGGACTCCACGAAGCCTGTTTTCATGAGGTGGGCGGCGACGGCGACGGCGATGACAATGGCGAACGTTTATGGCTATTGAAGATGGCCTCTTTCCTCTTGCATACGTCACACATACTATCAAATATCTACAACAGTGCAAAAAATGTTCCTGTTCGATCAACAACACTCGCAAACAATTAAGCTAAACTACATCAGCTCGTTTTTTTTTGAAGGTGGAGAACGGAGGTGGCAAAGAAACAGAAAATATACATGCCTGTGTGTGTTTTTATGTATATATCCATTAGGACTGCATGTTTTAGGGGTTTACTGCGTTACATGAATGGAGGAAGTCTACTGTGGCATGGTGGCTCAAATGAAAGAAAGAAAATAAAAAGGAAGCGAGGACCAACCAGCACTCTAACCCCAACATGGCTCCACTGGATGTAGGCACCTTTTTTTTGTTTTTTTTTTGTTTACTGTTACCTTCTTAGAAGACAAGGTTGAGCTCAATAACAAGTCAAGCCTATCCCACATCTCTCCGGCTGCACCACCTATAAATGTCTGTCTACTGAAGGAGACTTAATGCAAATAAATGTGCTATAGTAGTAACAGATTGCGCACTCATCAACACTACGGACTGTAACTGAGACGTGACATCAACAAGCTTTACGAAGAGGAGGAGGAGGAGGAGGAGGAGGAGGCTATAGGATGCTACAGTACTAGTGCTACCTGAACATGCTACAGATTGAAGACTACGACGATGGGAGACGGTTTCACATTAGCACAAAGCAGGAACCAGCTTTGCTGAGGAGCTCTATCCATTTCCAGGCCACAAGAGCCGCTGAAAGCAGCCGCTGCATCCAGAACCAACGTGCTTTATTTAAAAAAAAAAAAAAAAAAAAAAAAGAATGAGTCCTGTCAGGATAAATCTTGTCCTCGGAAATGTTGTGTACCATTTTTAAAATGACAAAAGTACCGTCTTTGCAGCTTGGTGGATCAAGTACTTAGTAAAGCTGGCTTATTGTGTGCAGAGGAAAGCACCCCATCTGTAGTCAGTTCCTGTCATACGACACACGCGCGCACACACACGCACACACACACACACACACACACACACACACTCGTCCATATGAACACATTCGCTTGCAACAAGCGCACAAACCCTGAAAGTTAGGAACGATTTCTATCGTCACACAGCACTATCGTTTTGATTATCGTTGAGTAAGAGCTGGGATTGCATACTGTACCATACGTCTCCTAGAGAGAGGCACCCTTCATCAATATCAGCTCATTCATCACATTTCACACACTCACACACACATACTGGAATAAATTTTGAACTGGTCAAACAAAAACAAAAAAAATTACAATCACATGCTTTATAACGGAATGTAGAGAAAGCTCATACCAGACCTTCGACTTTAAGCCAAACACACAGACTCTGTTATGAAGTGTCTCCGTGGCTTTAACCGCGAAAAAAAAAAAGGTGAGACGTTGTGGTGGACTTTAAAAATCCTTCTCACGGTCACTCAGCCATCAGATTAATAACAAAGTTCTGAAGTGCTTTTATACGTAACTGAAGTTATGACAGCTTCAGAAAAGACTAAAATAGTTTTTTTATCTTTTAAATTATTTAAAATATATTCCCCCATATTAGGTGGGAGCTCTGGACCTAGACTATCAGACCCCTGACACCACGAGTACACCAACAGCTGGCTATACCTCCGCACATCTGGACTTATTCTTCTGCATCTTTCACATCTTTCACATGACATATATTTCATTCACGCTGTAATAGAGAATGCAAAGTGATCGGACCTTCAAAGCAAGCTGCATTCAAAGTCGACTGTGTAAGATGTTTGAGAACATTTCTGCTCCCCGCTCAAAAAAAAAAAAAAAAAAAAAATCACTACCGTCTCTCTGTGGGGTTTTCTATCCGCCGCTCTCTCCGCTCATGTCGAGAGAAAACCTGCTCGTGTTTGCTCTGTCGCGGAGCTTCACTGATTATTTCCTTTCTTATCAACATTAAGTTAACAGAGCGTTTAACAATTCGCTGCCCTCGGCTTGCGTTGCGAGCTTGTTTGCGTGCTCGTGTGATGGGAGCTGTATCTCGAAGCCACTCCAACATCATGCTCCCCCCCAACTCTGCAATGCTAACATACCCTGACTGAGAGATTCTGGGGACACAGGTGTGTATGTTCTGGACTTCTAGGCAGGTAGCGTTTAACCACAAGAATTTGGCAGCGATAAATTTGGCTACGAAATCGAACAGAAAAGTGCAAACATTTCACTTTCTTCTTGTTGTTTTTTTTGTGACATCTTGTGTTTCTGACCTGCATCAGCGATTTAAGATTTGACTGAAAAAATAAATTAATCATTAATTAAAAAAAAAAAAAAAAAAAAAAAAAATCATATAACTCTGAAAGACCCCCCCAAAGCTTAATCTGATCAAAGTGCAGCACCCCAGCATCAGTGGAAGGAGTGGAAGTGTTTGAATGGGTTCAGATAGCAGGTCCTAGATCAGGGTCTGGTGGGGTTCTAGCTCTCTGAGAGTAAGCCACTCGCACATACCGTAATAGATATACTCACAAACAGGATTGCTCACACACACACATACATACACACATACACACACACACACACTCACACAGAGTCTAGCTTAGATGAGTCTGGCCTCTCCCTCCATGTCTGGCGGTAGATCACACACTCCTGTGAAGTGCATCTCCTTTCCCTTGCTTCCCTGTCCCGTCCCGGCTCTGGCCCCTCTTTCCCCCAGGCTGGGAGAAGGCTGTTGGGCCTGAGGGTCTGGCGACGTCCCACGGGGGATTCCACCTGTCCGCCTCTCTTTCAGGAAGACCTCTAGTCGGCGCAGCATCTGCTTGGGGTTCTTTTTGGCAAACAGCTCCACCTCTGAAGGGATAGAAAACACAGAGGCTGTGGGACTCACACCGGGACGACAATCTGTGTTTAACTGTGAGTTCAATGCACAGACCTGTGAGTCATGTTTTAAAGGAAGAGTTCAACATTTTTGAAAATACACCCATTAATCCAGCAGCTAGTTGAATTAGCTATAGATCCACATTTAATGGACAGACATAAGAGTGGTATCCATCTTCTCATCTAAATTTCAGCCTGCTTAAACAGACACCGACTGTTGAGCTCACGATGGACCAAATCAATGTAGCAGAACTAGAGACATCACCTTTTTTACTCCATACATGCATGTCAAAACCTGGTGCCTACATTATCCATACAACCCAACACCACACCTCCTAATTTTTTCATTTAATATATTCCCAACCAGCATGAATTCAAAGTGCTCAGTAATCGTAGAAACAATATAACATGTCCTTTACCTTTTAGTACAAAGCCAGAGTCAGCAATGGTCTTCTGTTGGGTCTTCCACAGTTGGTACAGGTGCAGATACGTGGCAACGTAGAACTCATTCAGCACACCGACCACTTGCTGACGACGGTTGCACTCCCTGAGCAAAGACAGAGAGGAGCAGTGGTGTGAATGAAGAGATACTTTGACAGATAGGGAGCCACACACACACACATATATATATATATATATATATATACACACACACACACACACACACACACACAACAAGGACCAGTGACTCACTTGGACAAGGCTTCCTCTCTGAGTACTTGCAGAGCGATGCGGGTCATGTTGATTGACATCACACTGAATGGAAAATTCTGAAGTGGAGAAAATACACAAGGAGATTGAGGTCCACGAGGAACACTTACAAAGGCTACGAGAGGAAGTCCTAAAACATGCCAGTCTTGTAGGCGACTTTATTGATCCCTGAGGGGGGATTCGCTTTTTCGCTCTAGTTCCCTCTGCGGGGAGGACAAAGGTCAGGGTCAGCTACAAAGCAGCATGTCTGGAGTGGGGGGAGCATCAGTGTCTCTATGAAGGATTAGTGAAATCCGACTCCTCAATCAGCTGTCTAATAAATAAATAAAACACATTTACTCTTTTTTTATACCTGTGTAGGGTGTTGTGATAACTTGTAGATGTCTCTAGCCAGCGGGAGAGTCTCTGGGTCCATCACAAAGTACAGAGTATGCATCAGTCCCAGGAAACCAGTGCCACGTAGGTCAGTGGCTGGGTCTGTACCTGCAGTGCAGAAAACAGACCGACACTTACAGTCATAGTGTTTCTGTGTTTTGTGTGAAGTCATTTTACTTTCACACAGAAGCTTGAGAACAATTCACTTCAGTTATTTAATGCATTTATTAAGAGAAACATTTAATACTGGAGGAAAAAAGTGTCTTACCCTGAAAGCCGATGTTTTCCCAGTGCGCCCCGTAGCGAGGACAGTCCAGCCTGCTGCCAATCAGCCTTTTGTAAATGGTCTGGAGGACGCGCATGTGGACTGTTTGGCTGTTGTCCACATGGCCTATAGAAAGCACACACACTATGTAAAAGTGAAAATCAGAGTTTTTTTGTATACCTGGCAGGATGATTACACAAACAGGCCCAGCAAACACACACACACACACACACTCACACTGTGCGATGGCAAAGACCAGATCTCTTTCCTCCAGGAGTTCCCTGTGCAGCCGTGGAGGTCCAAAGAGGAAGTGTGTGATCGCGGCGAGACCCGTCCTGCGAATGGTCGGCTGGATGTTCTTCTACAGGGCGAGAGGCGAGGACAAAAATACAACACCGCTTTAAAATTACAGTCAGAGCTACCAATAAAAATCTTAACGAACTCCACTTGAATATTTCAAACTATACTGTAATAATTACATGATTTTCACTGTATTTGTACTTCATTGTTCACCTGTAGGTGCAGTTTTCCTGCAGTTGGAAGTCACCACAGTTTAAGGGTGTTAACACGGGTATTTATTTGAGATAGGCACCAACTTCCTCTATCTTTTTCACAATAAAATGCTTCCAGCACTTCTACTCTGAAATCATCAAACTCAGTAAGACGACAGTATATTTTCTCTGATAGAAATAATGCTTTGCTCTTTACCCTGTGAGCCATTATAGTACAGGTACATCTGTTTTCCAGTCTTTATTTGGAAAGAGCTGATCCCCCCTGCTTTTATTTGAGAGTTGGCCCTTATTGAAACACCATTTTTGGTGTGCAGCATTTCTTACCAGCAAGTCCCCGAGGTCTGTGGTCTGGAAGTACTGCAGGGCTTCATTGAAGGAGATGATCGGGGTTGGGTTTGAGTCCTCAGTGAGAGCTGGTGGATAAAACATTAAAAAGTGATTCTTTCAGAATAGCAAATTACAAAATAAATAAATAAATAAATAATCTTGATGCAAACAGGTGAAATAGCAGGATGTATCTGACCTGGTTGGACGTTCTCCAGAGCCTCCCACTCCTGTCTGGCCTTTTCCAACTCCACATTTTCTTCTGCACAGATAATTTTGTAAAAAAAAAAAAAATGAGGGAAGAAAACAAACTAATACGCCCCAACTGTCACACACAAACCTCACCAGAATCACTCACAGGGGATGAGTATCTACTCAGCCAACGGGCTATGATGCGAAGGCCGACACCCATCCTGTTCATTCTCAGTCATAAATCCTTCCTGTCTAACAGACCTGCATCACATCTCAAAGTGCCACTGAGACACTATGATTCCTCCAAGCAGGCAACCCGCAGTCCTGAGGGAGGTTTTACCCTCAACTGCTGCCTGGTATCTAGGATACACTCAGAGATTCCTGAGGGAAGAGGATGTGAGACAGAGGAGAGGTCGTGTCAGAGTACGTCTGCCTTACCTGCAGGATTAGACTGGTCCCCTCCGGCTGCCAGGGTCTGCAGAAGACCGTTCTGCTTCAGTGCTGAAATCTGGAAAAAATTCAAATAACAGATTACCTTACATTCAACGAGAACCATGTTGGTTCAAGTCAGATACTGAGAATTTAATGTAATTACCGGCAGGGATCTGAGTGGTGCACTGCCGTTGTTGTGGTCTTTGACATTATGACTGATTATCAGTCCGTTCATGACCTGAGAAGAAAAAAAAGTTCAAAGAGGAACTTTCCAAATAAAAGACTTTCCAGGAAAAAAAACAAATGAAGTGGATCAATGAGGAGTGATTTTTAGCTGTACTCACAGGCTTATGGGTGGAGTGTCCATTGGTGATTTCCTCTAATGGTTTACATTCACGGGACAAACCATTCAGGCCCTAGCAGGAGGGCAGCAACACAGAGCAGATGCTTCAGACATGTGCACAATGCAAAGAAACAGTACAGCTTTCACTGCGTTTAAGATGCGCAGGGCTGCAACCAACGACTGAAATTAACCTGACGATCATTTTCTTGATTAATGGATTAGTTGTTTGGTCCATAAAATGTCAGAAAATGCAGATCACAAAGCCCAAAGCCCATCAAAAGTCCACAAAAATATTTATTGCTGTCATAAAGGACTAAAAAGAAAAGAAATATTCACATTTGAGAACCTGAAATCAGAAAAAATGCTCTAATTTTTAAGCAGTTTTGGCATCCCTGAAATCTAAATCTAACTTGTGAAAAACATAAACTACTACAACCCAAATAAAATCTCAGAGACGTCTCAGAAATTGCACGATTGCAAACACTTCCTCTTTAACTCATTAAGAATTCGGTAATTTAAGGGTGTACTTCCTCTGAGGATAGCCGTCCCTGCCCTCTTACGTCGCCTCCAGCGAGGCAGGGGACATACTTATCCAACTGTTTACAGAAGAGACAGCACACAAGGCTAGAGGCCAGGGAGCAAGAAGTAATGTTACGGCTAGAAAACTCAGGCTGGGGATAAGGGAAATGCCCCGTCAGCTGCCGCCATGCCAACATGCCAAGCGAGCCAGACCAGCGATTACAGCTCAAGTCAGAGGGAGAACTGTTGACCTTAGGTTAAGTTAAACACATTTGGCAGACAAATGAGATCTTAATTGTTTAACATTAAACAACAGCGTGGAACAGGAAGGGAACATTTATCCCTGAGGGCAACTACATCAATGCGGCAACACCTACTTCCATTTTGTTGACCAACAAAAGGAAGTGTAGCTTTCTGTTTTAATGGATTTAAGCAGCTGTAAACCCAAACACTGGAACGAGATTAAGCGTTTACAAACTTAACAGACCAAAGGTGAAGTAACGTTACCTCAGTGTGGGATGTGACATCAATGTCTTCTTCCATTGCATAGGAGTGTGTTGGCTGGCGAGCGTGTTCCTGATCCTGGCCTCTAAAGGCTTCTGTAGTCATGGACTGAGATGGGCTGAGGAGCTGATGTAAGGACCACCATGGTGTCTGTAGTGCACATTTGTAGTGACTGCCAAATATCGATGCTTCTCTTCTCACATACACAGAGAACTCAATGTCCACAGTCACCAGTATGATTTCAGAAAACTGTCACTGGCAGAAGAAATCCACGTAGCGCGCATCTCTTTCTCGATGATTGTGTGGTGTCGATGGTTTTATTAGCTACTCCAAAGTCTAACCTTGAGTGTGTGTACACTGAGAGGAATGTGCAGGTATCAGTCTACAAGAGCTGACAGGAGGAAATGGCTATCCATCAATGCACAAGTTTCCTGGAAACCTGCCTCCTTCCTCTCCTCCACAGATCTGCTTGGCCAGTGGGTTCACTCCTCAGCCCCATCAGAGGTGCACAGAAGCTGGATGATGACATTGCTTTTCAGGGCTGGGCTCTCCCCGTCCGAGACACGTCATTACTTTGGTACTGTAGGCAAATCCCACGATGCACCTCGTCGAGGTACCGGTACAGCTGCAGTTTAATTTGACTTGCACCACAGCTGGGTTATGTCTTCAGCCTCACGTGAAACGGCAGCACACGTCCGAAGTAAGAAGAGCAGTTGTCCAGAGAGATGTGGGTCATGGATAGACTTCTTGTATGGTCCTGAGGAGGGGCTGTCATATGTACACACTATCTGAAAATTAGAGCAAAAAGAATGATTCAACTACACAAAGTTGATGAGCAACACATGTTTTAAATATTACTTGCATGACGGTGCATATAACATAAAAATGTGGAGAAAATTTTTGATTTAATCATACCAAAATACACAAAAACTACAAACTGTTGTATTATTGTTTGTTGTTATTTTTTGGCAAACAACTTAAAGATCCAGTGTGTAAGACATGGCAGTTCAACATGGTGGACCAACTCCATCTCATTTTAAGGTAATAAAATCACAATGATTCTTATTTTCAGGTGAAAATAGGTACACAAAACAGATTTAGGGTTATTATATAATACTTCGACCAATAGATCCCCCTAAATATTACACACTGGACCTTTAAATCCAGTACTATAAACACTGTTCTTAAATGCACATTTAAGGTAGTTGTACTTTACTTGAGCCATGCTACTTTATACTCCTACTACACCAGGATTCACTGATTTATTTACCAGATTTTACTTCGCCAGATTTATTTGACAGTTATACTAGTTATTTTATATATAATATTACATGCATTACATATAATTAGCTTATGTAGTTGAATGCATTGTTATAGAAAACAGTATATAACAGAACATTTCTGCCAACAGATCCCCTTAAATATTACACACCGGACCTTTAAATTCAATAGTAAAGTACATTTACTCAAATACAAATCTGTGGTAATCATACTTTATTTGAGCCATGCTACTTTACACTTCTACTACACCAGACATATTCGACAGCTACACTAGTTACTTTAAAAATAATTTTACATGCATTACATATAATTATGTTATGTAGTTTAATGCATTGTTATGGATTAATCTATCCAACTGCAAAAAAAAGCTCCAGCAATTAGCTATATTTCAATGATACAACAGTATAAGACTCACAGGGGTACAATGCATGAGTTTTAAATATAATAGAGTGATTTTACAGTGTGGTATTGCTACTTTTACTCGAGTATTGCATCGAAATACTACTTTAAAAATAATTTTACAAGCATTACATATAATTATGTTATGTAGTTTAATGCATTGTTTTGGATTTATCTATCTGACAATATACACCCCTCCTAAATATTACACACTGGACCTTTAAATTCAGCTTTATAGTACTGTAGTATAAAGTACATTTACTCAAATACAGTACAAATACTGTCGAATATTGTAGTTTAATGCATTGTTATGGATTAATCTATCCAAATGCATATAAAAGTCAAAAATTAGCTCCAGCAATTGGCTATATTTTAATGATACATTAGTATAAGACTCACAGGGGTACCATGCATGAGTTTTAAATATAATAGAGTGATTTTACAGTTAGGTATTAGTACTTTTACTCGAGTATTGCATCGAAATACTTCTTTTAAATCACAGAGAGATTATAAAAATGCCAAGAATTCATTAGACTAAATGTCAAAGTTAAAGTAGAAACACAGTATCGTGATAAAAAAATGATAAAACCCATCGAATAAATCCGTTTTTTATCGATGACAGCAGCAACATTTCGCCGCTTTGACAGCTACAGTAGCAACCGACGAGCTAGCAATATGTCAGCTAGCAACCCCGCAGGCACAAAGACGCAGCTACCGCTACAGACAACACAACACCGACATATTTTTACACGCAACACGGGCTAAAAAATGTGCCGCAAACAAACACAAACGCGTTTGTGTGTGTTATATCAAGTGCAATTAAAGAAGTTGAGAGCTCGCCAACACAAGAAAAGCCAGCTGTCAGGCTAACTAACGGTGCTAGCAGTAGCTCTTATTGAACTGTAACGGAGGATGGTGAGTCTGTGTGATCAAATCCCGACAGCAGCCTCACGGATTAAATCTGCTTTTGTCATTAAGGTGTTTTAAAAACGCCACCAAACATTACGTGCCGTGGCCCTGTCCGACTATAATACGCGATACGAAGCATTTCAAAAAAGTACCTCAGTTTCTGACTGTTTCTCCCTCCAATCTCAGCTTCCCTTCCCCCGTCCAGCGGCCACGGTAATTTCAAGTGCATCTTGGGAATTGTGGTTTCCTGTGTCGGACTCTGGCTTCATTACGTCATTGCTCTCGCTCTCTCTCTCCCCTCTCTCACTGCCTCACAGATATTGTGACCTCCTTTTTCTACCTCCCATCAGCACAGATACTCCTCTGCACTCAAAATAAGTTTACATATTCTCTGAAGGCAATTATGAATCTAATATTTAATATTAAAATAATTATATGAAGCTCCAAAATATGAAGATTCTTCTTACTTAACCCCCTCCCTTTTTTTTATTGTACTTGAACCTTGTAAAACACAACACCCCACCTGAGAGGCCAAAGTATAAGATTTAATAAGCCATATACACTGACTGGCCACTTTATTAGGTACACTTGTACAATCCAATGTGATCCAATATAACTAATTCTACTTATACAGAGCTTTTAATTTTCTTAGTTTTTGTTGACACTGTGGTTCAAACGTCAGCTGGGGCCTTTCTGCGTGGAGTTCTCTCCAGGTTCCTCCAACAGTCCAAAGACATGCACTTACTAGATTAATTAGTGACTCCAAATTGCCCATAAGTGTGAATGTGAGTGTGGTTGTTTGTCTCTATGTGCCCTGTGATGAGCTGGCGACAATTAAAACAATCCATCCATCAATTTTATTCTCTCCCAGCTGACTTTGGGCAACCAGTAGTGAAGATGGTATTCATATTTCTTTATGTCTCTGTTTTCTGGTTGAAGTAGTTTATAAAAGGCAACCATATTTTGTCAAATTTGCTCTCCTATCCTTTAAATGAGAATTTTATCTTCTTCTCCTAAATCTAAATTCTTTATCATTTTTACTTCCAATTAAGGCGACACCCTGCAGGAAAAAAAGTGTTTTCTGCCCTAATTACTAAAGATTTTGGACTATTTTGCTTCCATAACATACAATGCCTTCTTTCAATTAGGTGTTAGCATTAGCTAATGCCTCATTTGCATGTTTAAACATGGTTCCAAGAATTAGTTAACATGTTTTATCCTATTCACCTGTAGAGTCTCAAAATGTCTACATTTTACAACACATATCTTTAAAGGCTGTTTCTCAGGCCACAAATCTCCACTTCAGTCACACTTATATACACCAAACGTTCCAGTTTGATTCCTATCTATATATTGTTGATATGTTGCAACATTTTTATTCCTAAAAACATGAAGGAAAGGGATTTTTTCAAGGCTGTTGACAGTATTTTTTTGATTTATGGAGTGATAAAAAGAGATATCCAAAATTCCCTCTGTATGTCTATATGTCAACAAAATAAAACAAGAATTGTGAAATGTCTGGGCAAGTACGTATGTGCATATTTAATGAGACACTGCCTCATTTGCATATTTAAACATTAGATTTAAGTAAACCTGTATCTATATCTATTAGTTTTTTACTTATTCACCTGTAGTGTCTCTGCAAAAGACAAAAGTTATCATTGTGCACACCAAAAGCAGATGTTTTGAAGATTTAAACCAACATTTATAAGAGCAAGAATACTTCTGCAGTAGTTCAGCAATCTAGGGCAGCTCCAGAACATGTCTGTCAGTGATCCTGGCACCAGCCCCACATCCCTCCTAAAGTCTGACAGACTATAAAGTCTGAGAGTTTGCCTTCATTTCTCCTCGACAGAGAAAAAAAAGCTGATGTTTGTAGTTTCAGTCAAGGACACATAGATGGATATTGGATGAGGGAAAAAAAATAGAAAGATTTAATCAAGGCTGTCATCGGTGCCAGGGATTCGACATAACTGCCAGATAGCGTGTTTTGTCTTCCTGGTGTTATTATACAACTTATCTGCACTGGATAATTTTCCCCTTCCTAGCCCAGAATTTCTACGCTCCTTTCATTACACAAATAATGGAACAAGATCTCCACAAGAGAGTGGCTACAACTCACATCTGCTTATGTTCAGATTTTGAGGGATTTCAAGCAGATGTCAGTTATTACCCCTTTGGAAAATTCTTTGTAAGGAAAAAAAAAAGAAATGTTTGTTTTGCGTTACACAAGCCAGCCCCTCGAACTATTCTGCTGAGGTTTGTTTTATTTAGAGTACACTGAAGCCTGGATCTACTGGGCATTTTGTCTTGGGTCTAAACTGTCAAAAAGTTGATGGGAGAAAGTGAACCACAGTTCACAGGTTTCACCCCACAAACATCCTTCAGGCCTTAGCGGTATGTCATTACAACATAATTCTGAAGTAGTGCTGGTGAACGTCTTGCATCAAAACTACATGTGAGACACAGAGTGAGAATCCTGGCCCCTGCAGTCTGCACTGCATCCAAGAAAATGAGCTGTTACAAAACATTTTGGATCGATTAAAACTACACAAAATAGGGGAGGGGTGGAGGAAAAAAAAAAAAAAGTTACACAACTGGCAATAATAGAGGACAGATTTCCTGCTTGGGATGAAATCCACCGTCACTTGATCTCAGGGAATGTGCTGCTGGCTCACGCCGGAGAACTGCCTCGCTGCTGGGCTCCTCACACATCTGAATGGCCAAACACCTGCTCATTCTGGCAAACTGTCAGTCCGAAAAACCCATCACGGAACAGGAAAACATTATTTTCTGAGCTACATTTTTCAAAAGTTTAAAAGAGAAACCTTCAAAAACATCCAGTGGAATAATTGTGCAATTGCTGTGTTGCTTCCAAGATGAGTTTTTCAGGATTGTGTGTGTGTGGACTTGTGTTTTTGGTCTTTATCTTCTAAGTTCAACAAGACAATTGAAATGCTTTATGAGCTTTTATTTAAGTTCTCATGCATCAGGAAAGGACAGAGCAATCATTATCCAAACTGCTTTTCGTCTTCATCTCCAACAGCACAATAAAAGCATAAAGACATAAATATCACTGACTTTACAATCATTTATTCACTTGGCAGTCATTGTAGCGTAATCAATAAATCAATAAATAAAACACTGAAATAAAAGTGCAATTTCACAGCAGAGGGAGGGACAATGACTGGGGTGTTATCAGAAGGAAACAATGTGCAGTTTTGTTACATGTTTTACTGCTCACACTGACTCAGTGTGCCAAGTGATGTGTCAGAAACAATCAAGGAGGCACACGGTGTGTTAAATGCAAAATCTCATGACAGATTTTCTATTAAGAGGAAGCTAAAAAACACACATTTGCCAACTGAAACCAACATCTGTGCGCAGATTCTTTCCTAAGATCTCAGACAAGCATCATCTTCGTAACGCTCTGTATTTTTCGTGTTTCTTCAGCAAGTTATAAGCAGATTTATATGATTTTTGTTTAACGAGCAAGGGTTGCTCTCCTTCCACTGTGCCAAAGCTCAAGAGGCATCTTGTGTCAGCAGGCGTGAGCCATCTCCATAGAAACATTATTAGCCATCCTTTGCCTGAGGTGGTTGGCAAAGTCCACCTGCGTCTGAGAGAGCACTTTGTTTATGATTGTCTTTGGGATCCAGCCCTGCAGACGACACAGACAAAGACAGAGACAGTGTTAGGCTGGGTGACATGATGCTGCTTCGTTCTTGTAAATCAGTGTGATTACTGTGGAAAAGAAAACACAGTCATATACCTTTAGATCTATATTTAGTAACCAGGTGAACTTGGTCTTATTTGGGTCTTCAGCACAGGGCTTCATGACTATACAGGTAGGTCCATTCTCCGCTCTGAAACATAGAATGATCACTGTATTAATTTAAATGGCCCATTGCAAACAAATACTATGAATTCTCTGTAACCACCATATACTCCAGTGGTGTATACTAGAGTAGTGGAGTACTCTTACTTATTTTTCAGCCTGCATGGAGTATACCACCTTATAAATCTTCTCTGATGCATATCATTCAGTAAGAGTGTGTGGAGTAGGGAATAATTCACTCAAATTGCAGAATTATGTAGTTGTCTCACTCCTCTGTGGGACAATATTTATTATAAAATCTGCACGTCTTCTGTGGCTAATGCTGTTTCATAATAATCTATACCTCCTGGAGTAAAGCAGCAGAAATTAAGTTGCAATGTGCAAAAATATAGGCAGATTTTTATCCTTTTCTGGACAGGCAAATGGGGCATAAATTAAGATTATACCAACTTCTACAGGCTCCACTACACCACTGATTTACTCCTTAACATAAATGCATGCCCATATCACAACAAGAGAGTGAGAGTTATCTCCCCCTGACTCACCTGACCACACCCCTCTGTTCAGGCATTTTCGGGTGCTTAGTGGACATCCCAGCCAGGAAGCAGGTTGAGCCTCGACGCTTGGCACAGCGGACGCTGACAAAGTCCCTCGGTCCCACCACGTTACCGGGTGTCTCTGCAGACACCTCGTGGGTAACCATTGTTTCCTTGCCGATCTTTTGAAGGATCTGTGGCATCACATAGTGAAATTTTAACATTCTTGGATAGATATGCTTGTATATGTCTCTTTCATAAATGCGAGAATGTGCTGCCTCTCTCTCTCTTACCTTGACCTGCTTGACGTTTGGGTTCCACTCCCCCATCTGCTCCATGTTTCCCACCAGCTCATCGTAAAGATTGTCAGGATGTTGCTCCAACATTACTTCCAGCTTGAACACCTTCCCGATGTCGGGCAGCATTTTACTCAGGACTTTGTCTCCATTTGCCTGAGGAGGGGTGTTAAACAAGTATTGCAAGTATTCACATACTTTCTTTCACATTTGATCAAATATACAGTGGATGATGTTGAAACCTCAGCAATCGTGAGAGCAACACCTTTAATCAAACGTCTGCAACTTAATGAATACTTCAGTGAAATGTGTCCTGTCTCTGTACTCACAGCCACAGTTTCAATGGTCCAGCCGTCTTGTTCGCTGAGGATGCTGATGGCCTTCTGCAGTGCATCCTCACCTTGCTTCACATAAGACATCTCCTGCTCGCTGTACCCCTGCTCCTCTTCAATACGAGCACCTAAAACAAAGAGTCAAAAGTCGACTTCCACCTTTATGTTTCTCTATTTTCAGGGTAAGTACATCACAAGCAAAACACTTCAGCTTCCATCTGTGTCTCAAATGATCACTCACTGAGGAAGGAGCTCCGTCGGCGGACTTGACTGATCCAGTTACTGGAGCCTGGACCTGCCAGTCTGTTCAGCTCATGGTGAATGGCCACCATGGCATTCTTCCTCAAACCTACGAGACAGAAGCAAAATGTGCACAGTTACTACAACTCTAAACCCATTCATTACTCATCCAGTACATCAGAAGAAGGAAAATAACACGAAATAACATGAACAGTTGTTGCTTCATTCATTCAGCCTCTCTGACTCAGAACTTCATTGAGAAAATGTGCGTTTTTGAGCATGCCGGGAGAAAAAGGGAGAAAACCAGGCCAAGAGGCTGAATGTCAGTCTAAACGGGATTCTTTTACTCACCTGTCATGTTCCTCATATGCCGGTAGGAGATGCCAGCACACAGTTTGAAGGTTGCAGGCAGCATTTTTTCTGTGTTAAGAGAACTGTAAAACTATAAAAGCAAGTCAATCACAGAGTTTCGATATCTGACTGAGCTGTAAATCTTCTCGAAAGAAGTGTACGAACGGAACAGTGCTGTGGAGAGGATTTGGATTTCTGTCTGTAGGCTTTTGCAAGTGCTGTATATATAAGAGCACTGGCCACAAGGCCGCAGTGCTATCACTGTGTAGATAAACACACACACATCACCTCACTGTTCCAACGGCCATGTCGCCAAGGTTGCCTGGCGGACACGACGAGCATGTCTCAGACTCTCACAAACACTGTGTCAGATAACGTCCAGTGCTCAGGCCCACACACACACACACACACACACACACACACACACACACACACACACACACACACACACACATACACGCACAAACATTCCCATACCAGTGGGTGAATGATGAGACTGCCCAAAAAAAAGAGGTCAGTGGAAGAGACCCTGAGTGATTCATCCATCCCTTCATGGTCCATTACAGCATAAACACTCACTGGAATTTGAGGGCAAAAATTTTCCATTCAGTTTGGCTTGTTTCTTCCCTGTTATGATTGATATCTTGTGCTAGAAGCATATCTCTAGTGTCATTATCACTGAGTGCAGCTATTAACCCTAATGTTCTGTTTGGGGTGCTGGAGACTCTAGGGTCACTTTAACAGCTCAAGAAACATACTTAACATTGTTTTATCACTTTAATACTAAAAAGAATACAACGCTTTCTCTTGATTTTGTGAGAATTGCTCATAAACATGATTTTGAACTGATGACATGTTCCAGACGCGCTACAGAAATAGATACATTGCTTCTTTTTCTGTCTCAGAGATTGTAAAACAGCTCTATGCTACATATCACGGATTGGTGCTGACAGTACTTTTAGTTTGTTTGGATCTGTTTTTGGAGTTTTACAACAGTTTGTTCATAAAAGGACTAACAGGGAGTCTAATTGACCCTAATTATAAGTCACATCACTATGTAGACTGTATATTTATTCATTAGTGAGTGACTTTTTAGCAACGAAAATAAATATTTGTTCCTGAATTGTTGATATTACACATAAAATGTAAAATATTGTCTTATTTTGGTGTAATAACAGTGTAATTACTATGATGTAAAGTCCAGTTTGTGTCAAAAGAAGCAGCTACCAGGTCAGTAGTATGGCTGATATTGTAATTATTAGTATTTTTCCACGTACAAATGGAGGGTCAAACCTTAAGGAAGTAATATAAACAAAATTTAATGTTTAAAGGTGAATACAGAAACGGAGTTATGACAGGATTAAAATATAACCTTGATGTTACAGTAATTCTATGACAGTGTGGGATTTTACTCAAAGTTTATATTTTGTGGTTTTGTTCAAGAGAATTTTGACCGGCTGCTGTAGAAACATGACAGCGCAACGTGGCGGACTCCACCAATGGATCGTCCTAAATGTTACACACTGGACCTTTAAACACTTTTAGATACATGTATTTGGGTAAAATATGTCTGATAGACAACAGACACAGATGATACAGACCACAGGGCCTCGCAGTAAACAGTCATGTACAGCATGTAACTAAAGGTTAAACAAAACTACTCAGCGAGGGTTTAATATTGTTCAAACGCAGCCCTGTCAGTTTTTCCATGGCGGTTAGACTTGTCAAACACATCACATTTCATAATACCAACATCCACACACCAGCTTTGTGACTCTGCTTCAGCTTTTTCTGTCAGTGCGATTGAATCACGCTCTGGAAGTTTTTCCAAAAGGCTTGCTTAATCGTCAAATGGCACACCATGATCTGTTAATAACATGTTTTATCAAGGCGCTCACATGTTTTGACAACCTTGCTTACTCCGTCCAAGCAAAATCCAAACTATCTAACAGCAATATTGCCTCAGCGAGCTGCACGTCAAACGTGCGCTCAGAGTCAACAATGCACATGACCACAGGAATGGAAACCTGTCCAGAGAGGAGCAGGCCATCTGATTAGCCAACAGGAATGCACACATGGAAAACAGGAACAGATTAATAAATCCCAAAGACAAACTGAAGTCACCTTAACCTGCAACCTCACATCCTTCTGGCTCGATGGCAGGAATTATCCATGAGTCCCTCTGGCCTTCTGCAGGGTGAGTTCTCTCTTTTAATATGGGAACACACAGGCCCTAGTATTATCTGACCCATTACTCAACCACAGTGGACAGTCCAGGCACCCATGACTCTTGTACTGTAAAGCTCCTTTTTCTAAGACAAAGAATCAGGAGCCAAAGTGGGTCATATGCCTGTTTCTAATGGCTCCCTATTTGACAAGAGCAGCATTATATTTTAATGAGCCTCGGCCCTGGATTACACTGCAGTTCTCTTACTGGCAAAGGTTTAAGAACCTGAAGAAGGTTAAAGAGTCTCTGCCTTTCTGTACTTTAGCTGTTGATGTGCAGACAAGGAAATCATTACTTAACGATGATGTTGTATTACAGCATTACGAGCCTCAGAGGCTTGGATTTTATGAGGACACTGGGACAGTTTTTGGATTTTTCTTCTGTTGCTCGCAGGCTTTAGAAAAAGATGTTTGCGTCCATAGCTCCTCCATAATCTCACCCTGTTATGGCCGTCTGGTTTCAGGCTACGCTAATCTAATTTATTCACATTCCTCAAAGTAGGCACCTTTGTTTTATCTCACGAGACAGGCAGTGATGGCATTCGTCTGCAATATGATGAGTTTGTAACTTCTTAAGGTTGACTGCGAGAAAGAGCTGATAACAGTGCTTGTTTTCAGATATGTCACGGTGCATGAGGTAATGAAAATATCATCTTCTTGCACGAGATGCATAGTTATTTAATTAATTTACATGGAGACAGTGCATGTGCACATGTGCACAATGAAGAAATTTCAGTATTAAAACATTAAAAATAAATAAATAAGTCAGTTATAGATTTAAAGCACACTTGCCTGCTTGGAGGAGAACATAGTTATGGTCATGTTTTCCTAAAACTGTAAAATAATAAGAATAATTTACTACTAGAGGCCATTTTTTCTTCATTTGACATCCTCAATAAGTACTTATAGTTAAGTACATTCATGAAACATTCTCCCCTTATCATGCAACTGCACAGTAAGTGTCCTGTGTCTGTGTACCTGTGAGGATATATTGTATTTGTGGTTCATAACGTCACTGAAATAGTAGCAGCATTGTGTGACTATCAAAGAGCTTTGCTATTTTCTGTTGCATAACAAAATGGTGAGCAGTAAAATGACATCTCTGATGGTTTAAATGTATTTGAATATGAACGAGGAAATGTTCTGTGGTCACAGGAGGGAATAAAGAGACAGGAATACTGTGGAGTACTCAAACTATAGCACAGAGTTTATTGGGACTTGAAGGACACAGTGGGTTTGGCTTTCACATGCACTCAGCACTCTGCTGTACATCACATTAAGAAGGAGAATTCTCACATCATCTCCTCTCCACCATCCTTTTTCCTCCCTCCTTTTTCCCTTCACTTCCAACAAAACTGTGCGAAGTCTATATGTGTGTGTGTGTGTGTGTGTGTGTGTGTGTGTGTGTGTGTGTGTGTGTTTGTGTGTTTGACGCGTTTCCCCAGCGAGACAAACAGAGCATGACAGTCAGAGAATAAACAAAGTGCTGATGTCTGTGTGGGCATTGTCTGGGAGATCATGCTAACAAGGAGGCACTTCAGTCTGATTGAGATTTTTTTTTTTTTTTATATATCCTTTTCATATCAAGTACGCAGAGAAAAGAAGAAAAACAGGCTTGTGTGTGTTTGTGAAATTAAAATTACTGCATGGACCAGCTTTCACTATCTCAAATAGGGAAAATACCACATTCTTAAAAACAAGCGGAAGAGATCGAGCTCTTCCTCCCTTTTTTAATTGGCTGTGCTGCTGCGAGAAGGCCACTTCATTGTGTGGTGTTTTGCAGGGGATCCTCTGGTGTCTTCCTCTCCTTCCTCTGACATGAAAGAACTGGACCGATTAAAATAAAACTGTAGCTGTTGATACCCTGTGTCTTGGATTACGGTTGGACACGAAACAAGACAGAGGAAGACCCTTTAGATTTGTGAGGCATAAGTGTAAAGGGGCGAAAATATATAAAAAACCTGTACATGTGACAACAATGGCTATGCAGCAGTATCGTTCAAATGGAAAAGGCATAGGGAGAACAAGAACACTTCTGTATGTAGAAAACAAGCGGCGTGTGACAATATCAATACAATAATGTGCCTTAATGATCAGAGGTAAAAACATTTTCATTTGGTGAAGAAACAGCATGACAGTTTTTTTTTTTAATTGTGCAACTTGTACGTCAGGCTGAGTGCATGTGTTCCTCTCCACTCCACTCCACTCCACTCCACTCCATGGGGGGGACTGTGCGGAAAAAATTGAGCAAAAAAAAAAAAAAAAAAAAAACCCCAAAAAGATTTCTGCTTCTGTACAGCATATTAATTTTTCAAACTCCACATTAATGTCAAATATAAAGTGACACTGTAAACCGAGGGAGACGTCTGTGTGTGTGTGTTGTACGGTATACTATGGAATGAGGTATGCAGAAGCGAAAAAGGGATACAGCTGTCCATACTTACACTTGTCCATGCAATGAAAACACAACACGATTCTCACAATTCTGTCTGTGTATGTCTATCCGTGTCTGTATGCATGTACTGCGTCTGTATGTGTGTATGTGTGCTTTAAGCGTTATGATATGTCTGCAGGCTCATATTTAGAGAAAGTGTATAAAACGGATCACACGCTCTGATCCTCCTGTGGTTCTAAACGACGGCTGAAAACCTTCAAAAAAACCAATAAAATCAAACATGACAACAGTATCACAAAAACTAAACTGTAATCTTTGGCCTGAGTGTACGCAAGGCAATGTACATTTATGTGTTGAGGTTGTTGAGGTGATGTGTTCTGAATGTTTAGGAGTGATCTGAGGTATGGGAGGTGGAAAAAAATACAGAAAAAGAATAAGTTAGAGTTGTTACAGATGGTGGACACTCAGAGGTGTGTGTGGATGGATTAGATGGAGAGAGATACGGGTATGAGATACAGGCCAGAAAGTAAAGGACTGAAAATGAGTGAAATTCCTTCTCTGGAAAAACAAAAAAAAAATTCACCAAGACCCCATCTTCTATTCCCTGTGGTGGTCTTTATTATACAGTGGATCCCCTGAATATTAGCTTGTTTTCTATCCTTTTCTGTTTTCGTCAGCGTCAGTGGCTCTGTTCTATAGTCCAACAATCCTGAGGGTAAGTAAAGTTTGTCCGAATATTTCCAAACGTCTCCGCAACATTGACCAACCCAACTACAAATGCCCGGGGTCTCAGGGCCTGGTCAACCCCCTCCCGCACCCACCCCTAACCCACCCACACCCACCCCCCCATGGGCTGACCATTTAGGCTTCTAGACAGGCTGTCTCCGGCTGCTGCTCAGGCCCTGGCTGTGGACCAATCAGCAGCGGGGAAGCCCCTCGGAGCTCCTTCCCTTTGTGTGTGTGTGTGGCTCCCACACTGCCACTGTGCCACTAGGGGGCAGAGTTGGACATGGAGTCCACAGAGTTTACACTGGAAGACTGCACACGGCTGTGGGAGATAGACACCTCAGGGTGCTGCAGCAGAGAAACAGAGAAATAGATGTGTGTGAGTTTTATATGCATTCATCTGTGTGTGTGTGTGTGTGTGTGTGTGTGTGTGTTTGGTGTGTGTCCATTCACTCACATGCCTCCTGAAGATCCTGTCCAGCAGGCTGCGTCTGGGCGGCTCTGGTGGCTGATTCCAGTCCAGATCTGGAGGTCTCGTCCCTTGAGGCCCGAACACATTCAAATCTCTGAAACACTCTGTTTCAATCATCTGGATGAGGAGGAGAGGAGAGGAGATGTGAGGGGAGAGGAGATGATGTGAGGGGAGAGGAGATGATGTGAGGGAGGAAGAAAGGAAAGGAAAGAGGAGAGGGAAGAAAGTAAAGTAGAAGGAAGGACAGGAGAGATGCAGAAAGGAAAGGAGAGATTAGAGTAGAGTAGAGGAGAGAAGATGAAAGGAAAGGAAAGGAAAGGAAAGGAAAGAGGACAGAGAAGGAAATAAAAGAGATAAGAGGAGAAGAGGAAAGCAAGAAGGAGGAGAGGAAACAAAATGAGGGTAGAAGGAATGAAAGAAAGGAGAGGAGAGAGAATGAGAGGAGAGGAAAGGAAAAGAAAGGAATTTAGTGAATTTGGTGAACTTTGGTAAGCAAGTTCTTCCAGCTGTTATACAAACTGCACCGAGCACTTAAAAATGTCACATTTTGTGCTCACACTTACCTCATTCTGCCATGGGATGGAAACACTGCCTGTAGCAAATTTGGAGTAGAAGTCATTGTCGGTTTGGTCCAAATTTACTCCCTTGACTGTGGAGAACTGCTCTATGTCCAAAACATCCTTACAGTATACTGCCCGAGGCTGGGAGAGGGCAAAGAGCATGACAAAGACTTAACAGATTTCATGAAACTTCGTGAAAAGACACATCTTTTCTACTTTTATTTAGCGTGAGGATTAAATCAAAGAGTTTCAGAACATGTTTTGGCAGTGGGATTGATTTAAGCATGTATAAATCACTCACATCAGGCACAAAGGGAGGCTCCACTATTCCAGCCTCCAGCCTCTTGAAGTTGATGTTTTTGAAGAACGAGTGGGCCTTGACGCCCGCTGCTCCGTCCGCCAGGCACCCCAGCCTCTGCTTAGGGTCTTTGGTCAGCAGCTGGGTGAGCAGCAGCAGAGATGACTCATCAGATTATTCATCGGTTCATCCATCTTTCTCTCTCTCTCTCTCTCTCTCGCTCCATACAAACATGTCTCCCATCAATGCTCACCATTCTACAGATGGCCTTGGTGTCCTCTGTAAACTTGTCGTTATACTCCTCCTCTTCCTCCTGCACCCTCCTCTCCACCTCCTCCCGTTTCACTCGTTCTTTGCGGGCGCGGAACGGCGATCGCCCGGCGGTCATCTCGTAAACGAGACAGCCCAGCCCCCACCAATCAGGACTCATGCCGTACTTTTCATTGTTTATCACCTCAGGAGCTAGACGAAGGAAAAAGATGATGATTAATCAGGTGAATTTACTCACTAAAACGTAGATTATGATACCGATCATGCAAACAACATATTCTGTTTGAATATTCCAAATTAGGCCTTATCCTGAATGTATCATTTTCCGATTAAGACATGTTGGATATGCTAATACTATTCTGGTTTTGGGAGCATTCTTCGGTCATGTATACAGGGAATTGGGAAAATGTGTGTTTGTGACACACTGCCTGTTTACAGTCGGCTCTGTGTGTTGTAAACAAACCAGTTAGCAAGGCTGGAGTAGAGATTCATGCACAAAACTAAATTCTCCTTTCTGGTTCAAAAGAGAAAGACAACTACTTTTAAACACTGTGACATCAAGACTTGGGTATCGAGAGGGTTCATCGGAGTATGCATAGCTGCATGTAAACTTGTGAATATTAGTGGAATATTCATTCATCTAGCCAAGTAAACAGCTTAGTAGGAATGCTGTCTTTTTTGGAATAAGGTCAGCTGGAATATTTTGTGCATATAAACGTGCTCAGTGTTTCTTACCCATGTAGCCTACAGTCCCCACCCTGCCTCTGATGGGTTCCCCTTCAGGCACTTTGATGGCCAGCCCCAGGTCCGAAATACGGATGTGTCCTGCAGCACAGCCGCAGTCAGAAGTGTCAAGAGTCAAAGTTCATTTATGCAAACTTTATGAAGTGTTAACGTAGTTTGAAATTGTGTATCAGCAGTAAAACAAGAATGCTGTGCAATGCAATAACCAGAAATGTAAGCTGCTGAAGTTTCAGAACTCACCATTGTCATCTAATAGGATATTCTCCGGTTTCAAATCCCTACAAATAACACAGCGTGTTAGGAAAACAACATTCAACAGAGAACAAAAGTATCGATTCACACTCCTAAAGAATCCGAAAACTTCATTCAAGGAAGCAATAAAACCAATCAAGCTTGAGCTGAACTACATCTGTTAGCGTTACCTGTAGACGATGGATTCCCTGTGCAAATGCTCGAGCCCACAGCAGATCTGAGCAGCGTAAAACTGGACCCTGTCTTTCTCAAAACCCGGCGTGCCCATGTTGTAGATGTGAAACTTCAGGTCTCCACCGTTCATGATAGTCAGCACCAGACACAGAGCATCTTTGGTCTCGTATGCATACGCTAGGCTCACCTGGCAACATAAGGAAAACATAATAAATGGTGTCAAACAAATGAGCAGACATGCATGCAAAGCAGACTGCGGCACAAACTTCTTTTATGGTGACTCACAACAAATCTACTGTTGACTTTCTCTAAAATTTGCTTCTCGTTGAGAGCCATGGACTCCCCTTTCCTCTTCTTTATCCTCTTCTTCTCCAGCTTCTTGCAGGCGTACATCTTCCCCGTAGCTCTAACCTGGCACGCACACACCTGAGAAGAAGAAAAAAACGAAACGGTGTCTCGCACGTTTGCCTCGCCATCATCATCAGCATCAACATTCATCACTATCATCAGAAACTGTATCTCTTACCTCTCCGAATCCCCCTTTACCCAGCACTCTGTACTGCCTGAACGTGTCTTTCGTGATTGGTTGCCTGACAGAACACAGACACAGCAAAATCCATTAATAGACGCTCATATAGTATCGATTAGGATGGAGATATTATCTGCGGAACTCAATACCACCCTGAGTCTGTTTCCTGTACAGAGGGTGGGGCCCTCCTGTACGCAATTCCACTTTCCAGACACGGATACAATCAAGGCTGCTTCTGAAAAGCCTGCTGTTTACTTCTAACTGCCTTTGATATGCACTCTGCATCAAATATTTTCCTGTCTCGAGTGATCATGCTCCGCTCAAGTGTAGCAGTCAAGTTTTTTCACCTGCCAACTGTTTCGCTCTTCAGACTGATAGAATACGAGAAGTGACATCTGACAGAGAGATTACACGTGTTTAAATCAGAGGGGGAAAGTAACTAAGTACATCTTGTTGCACTACTTTACATTTCTACTTCACTACATTTAAAATATTGTACTTTTTAACTCCGCTGACAGCTTTAGTTACTATATTGCTGTACTTTTATTCAAGTAACATTTTAAATGCAGTACTTTTCCTTGTACTGAAGTATCTTTACACTGATATACTGCTTCTTTTACTCAAGTGAAGTAACTGAACACTTCCTCTCTCGCTGGTTAAAATGTTACTGACCTTTAAAGTGTAAATAAGTTGCAAGATGTCGTGTTATCTGAGCCATAAAATGCTGAAATAAAAGAACTGACTATGAGTAACATTTTGTTTTTCTATTTCAGCTTCAAAGCCAACTCACAGATAAAGAAATACATGAGAGAGGATGATAATTATTATTGTTAAGCATTGTTAAAGGCAGTGGACACTTAAATTAGGTACACATGTAATAATAATAACAATATGAAGAAGAGGTTTATTTAGCGCCTTTCACAGAGCAAGGTCACAAGGTGCTTTACAAGAGCGGCGAGACAAAGGCCAGTCTGACTTCAACAGAGGCCGCAGTCTACAGGAAGAGTGTACCACAGTGTCAGAGCCGGCACTTCAAAGGCACGAACACCCTTTGTTTTGAGCCAAAGTGTGACCTACTGGTGATGTAAGGATGGAGCAGACTTCCTGACCCTGCAGGGCTCTATATGTGAGAACCTTAAAATGAATCCTGAACTTGATTATACGGCAGTTTAAAGCGGATAAGATGGGCGTGATGTGAGTTGTTCTTTTGGTACTCGGTCAACTGGCCTTACAGCAGCAGCGTTCTGGACCATTTGTAGACAGTCCAGAGGAGACTTGCTGAGGCAGGTGAAAAGGGAATTACAGTAATTTAGCCATGATGATATAAACACACAAATGATCATCTGTTGTTCAGGTTGTGACATAACAGCCCTGAGTTTGGCGGTGTTTCTTAAGTGGAAGAAACATGACCGGGTCAGTGATTTTATAGAATGTTTGAAATACATGGACTGATCGAAACGAACACCAAGATTTCTAAGATGAGACTTTACAGCTGTACAATCTAATGGACCTTCATGTACTGTACGTAAAAAAAACGTACATAACAAAAACTGGACATTATAAACTTTGTGAATGTAGAATTTACAGCAGAGCTGTTGCATTGGATTGAGAGTGTAGATAATAACCTCTTCATTTCAGTTAGATTTTATTTGACTGAAAAGTAGAGGGGATCTACAAAATCCTTCATTAGGCTGAAAAGGTCACATTTACAGGTGAATAGCGACTGAAATGAGGACAGATAACATGATTTCAATCAAAAAACGTTCATACGGAAACTTGAAAACAACTTCTATGAACTTATTTCCGTACCTCTCCAGCACCTTCCACTGCAGAAATCTGTCAAAGTACATGCTGTTCTGGTAGTCAGCGAACGGAGCTTCACTCAGGTAGTCATGGACGGCCCTGCATCCGACAAACACAACACAGCACGCTCAGTCGGCACAGTTTACAACCGAGAATATGATGCAAACTAGCAGTATCTGTGCGGTTCGTTATGTTTACATGATGTGAATAAATTAAAAGACAAGGCCAGAGAGAAAACAGGTGAGAGTCCGGCCGACAGGTGAGAGGTAATAAAAACAGAGCGGCGACTCACTTGCGGCAGTTGCTGAAGATCTCCTTACATGGACTGAGCTCGAGGTTCTCTCTGCACTGGTCTGCAAAAACCTCTGCTATGTCTACACGCTGAGGTGACTACAGCAACACATGTAAACACATACAGTGACATATGCGCACACATACACAACATACATTACTTTTTATTACACGCTCTACATCAGAGTAAGGAGAAACACGAGTCACTTCTCTCAGCCCATATCAGTGTATTATGTACATAAACGCTGTGCAAACAGTACATTGTTATTTTTGTACATTTGATGTGTACATTGAATTACTACACTCTTGTAAGTACCCTTGTGAGTGTTAGAGAGGCTCTCATTCAGCTGTAAGTCAAAATTATTACTAACATATTACTAAATTCACTTTTAAAGCAAATATGAGATAAAAACAGGTTCAATTTTTCAGAAACTTACTTGTTTGGAGAGAAAAGTCTTGATGATTTTGTCCCCTCTGCTTTTTCTTTTTTCATCAGGCGTCACCTCGTAGTCTTCCTAAACAACAAAATCATCACATCATTAACAACCGAGCAGATGAAACGACTTCAAGACCGATCAACAGATCACTTGTTATAGAACATGTAACTAATGGCATCATTAGTGGTTATTAAATCACTTTTTAATGCGTTACAGATCAGATGCAAGACATCAATAATATTACATTGCATTTAGTCATTTAGCTTTTATCCTAAGTAAATAACAAAGGTACATGTTGGTGCAGCAGTAAGTACTACTCGCACTGAATCAAGTGAATCAAGAGGGGGATAGATGTATCATGTCCAGTTGTTGGCAGTGTTGGAGAGGAGGTCCTCTCTGAAGAGCTGGAGGTCTTCAGGAGGTTTTTGAAGGTAGAGAGGGATGCCCCTGATCTGGTAGGAATCAGGTGCTTATCCTCCTCCAACATGCCACTTTATTTTATAAGCTCTTTAATTCTTTAAGAAGATCCAATGACCTCTGGATCTGGACCTAAATTAATTTATCAACAATTTACACTTTTGGGTTACCGGTTAGCTCAGTAGGTATTGATGCCCATGCACAAAGGCTGAGTCCTTTCCGTAGCGGCCCAACGTTCAAATCCGACCTGCTGCCCCCCACGCATGCCAAACGACAATATAATTAGGCTAATTAGAGAGCAGTACCTATTTGTGTCATACAATCATCATGCTCAGATGGACTTATAGGAACTCTGTGTCCTCTCGGTTCTAAGGAAAGCCTCCCTTCTTAGTCAAGTGAATAAACAACAACATCCTCGGTGCTCAGACTCTCAGTTTGGCTGAAGGAATGAAAAACTTCCTAAATCCTAAAACACAACTCAAGTGTTTTTAAAATCATCAAACCAGAAGAAGTCTGCAGAGATGAGGGACATGTTCCACGATCCATTTAACCCTCTCCCACCTCTCTCTCTCTCTCTCTCTGCTTCATGTGCTGTTTAATTTGTACGATGGAGTAGCTGCTGTTTGGTGTTGACGAGACCATGCACCTCTCACTCTCTGCATCTCTGCGTGTCGCTGTCACTCTCACATAAACATATGCTGCTCTTGGCTCTCGGTGCTTGAACATACGAAGCCGTTTGACACAAGCAGGTTTGGCTGTTGCATGGCTGGACATATCGGATAGAAAAAAACGCTCTGACGCATTTCATCGGCAGCACTTTTAACTTCTCAAAAAAAAAAAAAAAGGAGGGAAGCGACATGGCGCCCCTCGCTGCACGCTGGCCCTACTCTTTCTATCAGTGGCTTTTTTCCAACATGGTCTTGTGTTGCCTGGCAACCTCACAGTAAACACGGCGGGATTCCTTGAGGTCCTGGAGTGTCACAGTGTGTCACACCAGCGTCACCAGCTTTCCACTACAAAACACACACACACACACACACACACACACACACACACACACACACACATATATATAGATATATATATATACAGTACATACACACATAAGCCGGGAGCTTAAGAAAAAAACAGGCTTTAAAAAGCCACAACGTCACTGACACTTCAGAACAAAGCCTAAAGAAATCCAGCAATAAATACATGCTGTGGATATAAATGTAAATATATAGGAGTACGACTGAAAGACTAAGACAGAGTGAAAGGGAAAGAGCCGATTGTGATTGCTGCCAAGTGTTGATTAACTGAGGCTTTGTTATCAAAGGCTACACACACACACACACACACACACACACTGAGTAAATGAGCTGTCTGAATCCCACCCTTTGCTGGCAGGGGGTCAGCCAAAGGGAAAAGAAGACGCCCCTTTAGCCTTTTGGAAGCAGAGGGGATCCAAAACACACACAAACATAATATTGTACGCACACACACACACCTTCTCATGATGTAAGAGGAACCACTGGAACCCCCAAGCACATTCCTCCCTCTGTTAAACACACCGAAACACTCACACACACACACACACACTCCCTCTTCCTCCAAAGCGGTCGTGTTCATGCTTTCTCATGACGCACACACACACACACACGCGCGCGAAACACAAATTTTCCCGTCTGACTAACTTCAATAAACCAATACACCCTTTTTTATTGTATTTTTTTTTATACGATCTGGTGACTGCATTACATAACGAGCTCGCAACAGCACAACAGCACAGGACTCGCATGTTATTTAATCACTTGACATACTTGCACCTGCCTGGTTGCAATCACCCCTCAGGCCCGGTTTATTGTCAGTAAAGTGGTTATAAAGCTCAACGGTGAGTTCGTCACGTGGATCGCAGAATTAGCTGTAACATGTGTTTGGGATGAGTGCGTATAAGTGGTCCCCCCCCCCCTTTGCGGAGAGGGTGATGGTCACTTTTAGGGCTTGGTGGTGGTGGTGGTGGTGCTGGTTGAAGGGGGGCAGAGAAGAGGGGAGGGATGGGGGTGTTGGGATTGGAAGGGGTGGTGTGGGAAACAATGCTGTCCTTTCTGTCCTGTCACATGCCCCCGAAGATATTCTGGGCATAGATAAAGACTTAAATGTGTCATGTGGGAGGTATTCCGTCTAGACGCGGCGAGCGAGGGAGAGAGATTGGAAGAGGGGGGACAACAAGCCGGGTGAAAGGGGGAGATCTGGCTGGTTGAATAATCACTACTCAGTTTAATTGTCTCCTGTGGCTGCATGACCCAGCACCAGCTACGCTGTAATGAAAGTGAGTGCACTGAAAGAGTGGATGAGTGTGTGTTTTCTAGACTTGCGTTCATCCAGAGTAGAGTGCTGCTTTTGCTGCTACTCTTGACATCGTCACACCTGGAGGACACCTGAACATTGAAGGAACTGACTGTTTGCTAAGCATCTCACCTGTTGGTTATTGTCACAATACCAACAAGGTGTTGATGTCTCATTTGTAGCCAACAACATAGATTTTGTTGGCTAAAACGAGTGCTACTAGTTGATTCTATCAGACACAGCTAGATAGCGTAAGACAAATGCTAAAACCATTGCTATGTCTCAATTTGCATACTTCCATACATACACTTGCTTGGATGGTGCACTCATAACAGTGAATGCTGGACACCTCAATGGTCGCCATTTGGCTACTTAGTGGAAGAGCGGGGATTGTGAAACTGGTGGCTGAGGAAGCTGCTGGAGCTGAAGTAGTTGTAGTGAATAGAGGAATATACGAATGTAAGTTGTATATATGTTTTATATTTAAGAAGAAGAAGAAGAAGAAGAAGAAGAAGAAGAAGCAGTAAAATGTTGTGATTTCCGGTAAGTGCACAGTAGCCGTACTCAAATCAACAGTAACCTGCCAAAATTAGCACTACAGCAGGAAGTATATAGTATACAAAGTGTACTACATTGTGTACTGTAAGTATCTGAAATGAGACACAGCATATGTGACTTGTTTGAAAGCTGGTTCATGGTTCGTTAATAATGCTAAAAAAAAGCTACACCTATGGTCAATTTAGAGTGACCAATTCACCTGCATGGAGCACCTGGAGAGAAACTCAACACAGAAAGTCCTTCTTGTTGTGTTATTCTACAATCATTACGCTGTGCAATCAACATTTACTTCATAATGATTAGTTAGGAGAAAAAAAAAGACACCACTCTCCTTGAGATACCACGTATCTCTCCTTTTAGATCCCCCATGAACAGTGTTCACCAGCTGGGGGAAATCCAGCTCAACAAGTCTGCAGTTCAAGTTTCAGTTAATAATCGTTAGTGAACAGTCATTTAGAGGTTAAATGCTTTGTTCAAACACTTTGGTGGTAATTATTAAAAGAGTTGATTGTTCATCCTCCTCTCCGGGATTCTTAATGTCAAATTTCTGGTTAAAAGACACTCGATGTGTTTTTGTGTGTGTGTGTGTGTGTGTGTGTGTGTGTGTGTGTGTGTGTGTGTGTGTGTACCATTGCGTCCAGTAGCTGGATGCATCGTTGCAGTTTCAATCTGGTCTCACAGTAAAGACGGAAGAGAAGCCTTCCGATAGGCTGTTTCTCACAGATGCTGACATAATCCCTCTCTGCAGAAAAAAAAGAAAAAAGAAGAAGAAGAAGCAAACAAGCTTTTAAAACGCAGCCTTTTGAAGCAGCGATGAGACAAAACAGGTGAGCACACACACAAACACGTACCAATGCTGTTTCCCAGCTCAGTGCACTGGCTTATATGGGGGAAGCGAAGGATCTCCTTCCATTTTTTGCTCCTCCCTTTCCGCTTTCCTCCTCCACCTGTGGCGACAGGGAAAAACAAGAGGTGAAAATGTAACTTCATAAAGTTGTCAAGGTTTATTTTCATCAGTGAGGAGCAAATGAAGGCCTAATGGGCTAAAAAGGAGTGTGGAGAAAGAGTGTGGAGGGGGGGTTGTGTGTGGGCTCTCCCCTGAATGAAATCATAGTCTCAGTGTGTATATATAATTCATAGATTACGTCTCACTTTCTCCGTAAATCTCTCCTCTCTCTACAGACTTTCTTCCTCACTCAGTAGCTTTTCTGAAAGTGGAACTGTGTGTGTGTGAGTGTGTGTGTGTGTGTGTGTTTGTGTCCACACAGACAGAAAGCCTATTCTGACCGGCTCAGTTCCCATCAGAACCCGGGACTTTGCCAGACTTGGATTCCACCGCTCTGAATAATCACGCATCAGCTTCCTGCAGCAACGCAATGCCATCACGAAACAGAAAGATCACTCAACATCTTCTCCTTAGATCTTTTAAAGGGGAAACTTACTGTGCAGTCATCCATTAATCCAATTTATCTTCCCTTAAATTTTCACATTTGACCGCCTCCACATTTCCCAACTAAATCATGTTAAAATCACCTCTCTTATACGGTTCCAAAGAAGGGGATTAAACACAACTGTGAGAACTTTATTTCACTTTTTTCCATCCATTCCAGCCCCGCTGCGCCCTACGTCATGTTCTGCCGTTTTATTTTTTTCTTAATATGTGAAGACTGCTCTAATGAACTGACAGGGATTTCCTTTAACCGCTCTCTGCAGTGGAAATTGGCTGCGAGCGGCTTCAGCCCGATGTGAGAGGCAACATTGAGAGAGGCACGAGAGGAGCAGGAGAAGCAATGACAAGCAGACATCTTTAAGTAATAACCCAGGAATGCGAGAGGAGGCACTACGTCATGCCGGAGCCTCTGAGTGAAAGCTTTAGCAGTTTTCCCATCAACCCTCCTGAATTACTGCCTCATCCTTCCCTCCTCTGCTGTTTGAAATGCGTCTGTTCATCTCAAATACGCTGGGTTGCATACGCAATTCAAACTTGAAATTATACTGAACTCTGTGAAGATTAAAGACAGAAATCTGCATATTTTGGTGTCATATTAGACATCAGGACTCATGCTAATGATTGCATCTTACATTAGAGCACGCAAACACACTTTTTAATCCACAAAAAAAAAGAGTTTTAAAGCTTGTACGAACTCTTATTGTAACTTCAGGTTGGGTATGTTTTTAGATAAAGGGCTCTGCGTCATCATAGCTGACACACACACACACACACACAGAATGGTGGCCATATCACCACGAACAAACACGAAGCATGAATGTATTAATAACTCAAGTCAAAGTATCCCCTAAGAGAATCATTAACTCCAGCACCTGCTCCTCATCAACATTACTGTAGACCAAACAAGCTATAAACAGGCACACTTCCTTATTTAAGCGCCAGTTGTTCTCTGAAAAACAGTTAATATGTAAAGAGAGCTCCACGCTCTTGCTGTGTGGTCTTAAATATTTTAAATCTCTTTTCTTTTCTTTTTTTTTTTGTCTGCCAAAAAACACAACAGTACAGTGAGCAGAGAAGGTCAAACCCCCACGGGAGGCCACCGGGCTAAAAATGAATGCTACTGTAAGGCGTTTGTGGATAAAAAAGCGCCCACCAAATGGCATAGATTTCCTGTGAAGGGTCAAACACCATGTCAGATAATTGTACCAAGCATCTGCGCTCCACCCAGGCATTCAACTTCTACACAATGCTGAGACAACCACAAATAATGTAGTTCCTCCTTTTTTCTTTTCTGTGTCCTGTTTTCTTTCCTTCTCGCCGCTCTCCAAATCTATTTATTTTTCACTTTTTCTCTCCCTCCTCATCTCCCCCCTTTTTCCTGCTTTTCGTCTCTCCGGCCATCACCTTCTGCTTATTCTCGGTTTCCTGTAATCCAGCGTCTTTTTTTTTCTTTTTCTTGTGAAACTCTGTTGAGGATCTTCTGCCACCGTCACCTCTGCATCATCAAGAAGAAGTAGTCGCTGCCAGCCAATGAATGATCAGATCACTTTCAGGTTTACAGCTTTATATAAACAGAACATCACAGTTGGTTTCCTTCTTTTTTGGGCTTTTTGACCAGAAGTACACATTGCATATAAAGACGTGATGAAATGATCCAGTAACAAAGATTAGAAATGGTTGCTATAGATGATCTGCGCAGTCATTAAAGGGATAGTTCAGGTTATTTCAAGTGGGGTTGTATGAGGTATGCATAGTCAGTGTATTACCTACAGTGGATGGAAGTTGGCACATGCCCAGTTGGGAGAAGCAGTCATGTCAATCACTCTAAGTGTACGCTATATTTAGACTACTTTCACCTTGCCGTCCGACAGCTCTTTCTGACAGGAACCTAAAATGTTTATATTGATCTATAGCTCTCCAAAGCCACCAGACTTCATTCACAAAAAATGTACTTTTACCTCGCAGAACACGGGAGGAAGTTGCAGCGGTGAAGCAGCAATTCCTGTTTTCTGTGAGGTTAAATGACCTTTTTTCTGGTGGCTTCAGTTTCCTGTTGGAAAGAGCCGCCTGATGTCAAAGTAAAGCGCTGAAAATATTCTAAATATAGCGTAAAATTTTTGTTGCTGCCCCCGTCCACAGCCGTACATTGTTCCTGCCTGCATTTTCAAACTGAGGGTGTGCAGACCGCCGTCTGCTCAAGATGATACACAACTACCTCATCCAACCAGACTTCAAATAACCCGGACTATCCCTTTAAGGGGCCCTCGTTTCGCCAGATATAGTGCATTCATCATGTCAAATAAAACCTTAAGTGTCATTCTTCACTGCGTGTGAAATAAAAAAAGAGTTGAGTGGTGTGGGAAAGTTGGTGGAGATGAAAACATCCAAACTGCCTGGCAATCTCCAACCAGAACCCGTCAGCATATTTAATTTGCGCAGCTGTAACAAACTGCTTTAAGACTTCCAGTAAGAAATGAGTAACAACAGAGGCCTGCTGAGGGAAAAAGGATCTGAACATCTACATGTGAACACACCCAACTGCTCCCACAAACATGCAAATATTATGCATAAATTATCCATGTCCATTTGAAGAGGCTCATCCATCTGGATGCAACGAGTAATTTCCTGTCTGGGCCCTCGGTGTCTTCTGACATCTCTGATGGCGTTACACAAATACAATCAGTTCAAATGAGTTCAAACTCTGCGGTGCATTGTTGGTGGACGTGATCTGCTCGCTGGAGGGGAAATATTCTGGCGGGATGTCACAAACTAGGTCTGGAGAGGGGGGTGGGGAGGTAGAGGAGTTTACAAAAGGTTGTAAATATCAACATAAAAAGGAAGCGTCCAGATTTCAAAATCGTGGTACGAAGCTGCAGGAAAAAAACACTGCACTTCACACAATTTTGTTTTATGTCCAGATCACTAACTCTGGGTTCCTGTTTAACAAAACTGGGCTATTATATGCTCGTAAATGTCATCCATAAACCTTCTTGTCCTCGCTTTCCCCCATTTATTTATTTCTCGATTAGGAGTTCTCACTCTCTCAGGGTCTGTCACTTACACATGAGTAGAAATATGCACTGCACCATGGGTAAAGTGCTGCACACACAGGAACTAGTCGGCCTAATTTGTTCCATGAGGGCAGTGTGGTCGCCGCCCTTTATTTGTGTTTCTGCTTAGCAGCTCTGACATCATCAAGGCATGTCAAGTGAAGCAAAAATAAGGTCAGAGAGGGAACGACATCCGTCTGGCCCGGCACCAGGGGGTTACCGGCATCCTAAACATGTGTGTGTGTGTGTGTGTGTGTGTGACCTCTCTCTAGTAATGTCCTCATGCTCAATTTAACCGACTCGAGCAGTTCTGCAGGCGCCCATCCATCCACACATTCAAAAAATGGCCCTGCTTAGCTGTGAGGTTATATTCATAAAGTGTTGACGCACAAAAGAATATAAGCCATTAACTAGTTTGCAGCTCTCTCACACACACACACACACAGACATAGACGCACACGTTTTTTGAGGTTTCAAACACCTCCACTTGTACTGTCACCAGACGTGCAGTCAGGTCTTCTGTGGACAACCAGTCCAAACCACATCCTGAAGCTCACGCTGTGCTTCTGGCATATACGTAACAACAACATCTGCAGCAGAATGTGATGCGAGAGTGCTGGCACAGTGAAGTGCTGTGAAAATGTGCTATTGTCTACACCTACACTGTGCAAGAGTGAGATTTTGGTAGATTTCTGTGACTCTTCACACTCATCTCCTCCCTGCACGACCTAAAAAATTTCAGTCTTGCTCACAAACAACTGATTATTGCTTTCTGATTATCTAACTCATTCTCACATCACCTCCTTTGTCTGATCTGTTAAACGTCGGCCTCACGGTTGAGTCATACCGTGGTGGTCAGCGAGGTACCAACACAATGAAGACAACCAGCCACCAGACGATGACACAAACGCCTTTGTTCTCTCAAAGTCTCCGTCTTCCTCCTCTCAAACAATGTCCAACTGTTCAATATGTGGAATTTATTTGCATTGGAGCTGCAGGTAAGGGCCAGCCGTCTTTGTGTATGCAAAGCGTGAGTGGTAAATACACAACAAGCACATTATCAAGCGAAGATGGCAACTTTGCATTGACGCTCGCTCTAAAACATCCTCTTCCTGCTTATCTGCAGAGTGATTCATTGTGGCACACGGTTGTTGCTTTATCGAAAGACACATCTAGACATAGTACTAGATATCATCTCTTGCAAAAGATGGAGTTACTTGGAAATAAATCACTCCATTTCAGATCACAGAGTCACACGCAACGCTAACAAAGTACAACCGGTACACGGTTAGGTTTTTGTCATTGATTGAACCGCATCGTCAAATTTGAGGCCTTATTTAGAAGTGGCATTATCCTCCACATTTATCTCTACATGTGCAAAACATGTTATTGAATGGAGGACATTTTAGGGTTAGCCCCGAGGTTCAGTTTAACTGTAAAGTGTGTGTTTGTGTGTGTGTGTGTGGTCTGTGTGCCACAGGAAGCCGAGGGAAACGCTGCCCAGACCTGAGCAGAAGAGGAGGACTATAGCAGGAAGAAGCTCTTTGTTGCCCTGTTCCACCATGATGTCATGTCGGTCCCCCCGTCCAGCCGCCTTATTACCATCCTGAACGAGCCTCTCTGTCCACGTATTCCTCATTATCGCAATAATAACGGGATAATCCGGCCTGTAACATCTGCTAACTTGCTCAGAGCAAACATCTGTGACGTACACTATTTACCTGGAAACACTCGACTATTCTTTTGGGTGCTGCGGGGGGTCACATGTTAAACCACTTAATGAGGGGTCATAAACTCTAAATCAGTCATAGACAATAAAAAAGAGATCTTATCAGCGGTATTGATGCTAGTGTACAGCTGTGCCCCAACACACAGAGTGTGTTGCATTGACAATAACACCCGAATCCAACTTGACCTTAACAACGCAGCCGTATTTAGCATGACAGCCACATGATCATGTGTTAAAGATTGATTTAGACATAAATGCAGCATGTAACGTGTTGCTCGCGGCTTCATTTGCGCAAAGCTTTAAGACAAAAAAATACACAAGCGGGTCTCTTTTCCTGTCTTTATGTCCTTGTAAACATTACTGCTAAAAATAGCAGCGAGCCCAAGGGCAGGAGCAATGTGTTGATACAAACTGAGGTGGTCAAACCGGTCCATGACCTCAGAGCTGGTGAGCTGTGACAGTTGTCGCTAGAGTAACTATATGTGTGTGTGTATGTGTGTGTGTGTGTGTATGTGTGTGTACATAAGTGAACAGCCATGTGCAGGAAGATACTCAAGTGTGAAAACTTGCATGCAAGGGCAGAAATCTCACAAAAGCAACAGAAGGCTAGGGTACATTTCCTGTCTGGGAAGAGTCATGTGCCACAAGTTTCCTGTTCTATAAATATATAAAATATGGAATGTGAGGGGGGGAAAAAACATTCAATAGACTGAAATTATATAACTCACCAGAGCTGTCCGATCAAAGCAGCACACACACACACACACACACACACAGTGTAAGGCTCAGGGCAGGGTAATACATGCTGTTTGCTCATCCATAAAGATCCAGGAGGACAGAGCATAGTCCACATGAAACTAACCGTAATAGGGAGCTCCTACGCTCTGAAGCGGTGTTAGTGTGTTTGTTCACCTCCATAAATGTTTTGATAGGGCGAAACATTATGGCAATGTGATCCTAAATCTCTGTGAGGGATGATTTTATTTCTGAACTCTGCTGTTACATCACAATTGAGCAAACATGGTGGAAAGAGCTTCCAATGAAAACAAGAGATCCGACTTATCAAACCCGATGGAACACACGGCGCGCCGTACGCGGACAGATATTATTGAACACCGTGTGTGGGGGTGTTTGCTTGTACGTACTACTTAAAGAACACAAAATCCCATCCTGGAAATAAGGTTAACGTGATCACATTGCCCTTCTCTCGAGCTGTATCTATTTGCTCTAGTTGTTATCCGTTTCCTTTTTGTCGCACAAACACTCTCAAACAAGTTTGGCCCACGTCTTGCTCTTATGTTGACATTCCATGTTCTTTTGTCCCTGTTATGGCAACATTCCTCGAAAGAAAGAACGAAAGAAAAAAGTTACTGGAGAGTGAGCTGCTGAGAGAAAGCTGCCGTTTCAGCTTTTACCCCCGTTTATCTGGTTTTGTGGGGCATTTCGGCCCCACTTGGGGGACGAATTTTGTCTCCCCTGTTGTCGAACAGTAGGCGCTGTTTGACATTTATTTGTTTTTACAACGTTACGTGTCATAAAATCCTCCATTTATCTCCCTGAATGCCATAGGCGCCCATAAAAAAAAAACCTACAGTAGCCCATGCAAATTATAAGGCCTTAGAAGACTTGTGTGCGTGTACATGAGTTTACATGGCAGGAGACATGAGGAAGGAAGCATCACAAGACACAGTATTGATTATTCCCCCAATTAACACACATCAAATATTAATTGGATGTTCCATTAAAGAGATATGGCTCCAGTGTGTAACACAGGAAGCACATCCCAGGCCATACATCACATGGAGACACAATGAAATGCTGCGTAAGTGATCACCTGTATGTCTGACATGAAGATGGCTGCTCAGTGAATTCCTGGCCGTGCTATAATGACGAGCTTAAATGTTTTCTGCATCCACTTTCCCTCAGCCCACCTTGTCTACTTTTACTTTGGATAATTATCTCCTATATTTCCCAGAATTCCACTCGACAACCCCCGGAGAACAGGCGTGAACTTGTTGCATCCAGTTGAGTTATGTATACTGTATGTGTGGGTAGAGGCAGCAATAACAATAGAGATAGTAAGAGCCAGAGAGCTGAATTTTTCCACTCAAGAAAAAATGAGTCACACTCCTACTCAAAACACAGCGAGCCTTGTGGCGCGTTGTCGATGGAGAAATGGGCATCTCTGCTTCTTCTTTGGTTTTAGTTCTCCATGTATCACTGCTGGTAGAAGATGGAGAGCCAAGAAAAAAAAGCCCTTGGACTCTAAATTCTTCACATAAAAAAAAAAATGAAATGACTTTAACTGTTGATGCCGAAAAGTTCCTTTCCATTTCAACTACTGGAAATATTCAAGCATGAAATAATTACTTTGTGAAGTTACCTGCATCATTAAGAAGCAAAGAAATTGGTCAAATTAATATAAGATAGTTGAGCATTGATGTTGCATATTTGCATCGCCTTTGCTTAACAAGGTGGAATATTTGCATGTCGGAGCGTCTGAATAGAAAACCACCAAAATAAAAGCTTTCACTTTTACTTTTAAATCAAAAACTGTGTAAATGTATTAATATGTAATAAATAATATTCCCAAAAACATGATGAAGAGTCAAGAGCTATTCTAGCAGCTCTGTTTAGCTTGTTAGCATGGCATCCTTTACTAGTTTAAACGGCGCTTTCGATAAAAGTTGATGAACTGAAAAATGAAATGAACTTGCGCCGACTGAAAGATTAGAACCACGTTTTGACAGAGTTGTTCTGTATTTTTATATGCTATGAAGTTGGGATGTGGCAGGTGCAGCCAAGATGGCGTTAAAATACAAAGAAAGTAACTGTGTGTGAGGGTGGTATACTTTGTCACGACACTGCTTTGAATAAATGATAATGTTAGCATGCAAACGTGCTCACAATAAAACAGTTTGCATGCTGAAATTTTGTAGGTATAGTGCTCACTATCTGTTTATTGTGTTAGTGTAGTAACGTTGGGTAATCAGCTCAAAGTCCAGCTGAGTTCGTTGGAAATGTTATTTTTGCAAGTACTCACTACTGGACGGTGGTGATACTTGAAAAAGTCAAGGCAGACAAATGTTTAACCGAATTTCACGTCAGTCCATCCAACAATTTTACTCAGAACTGCAAATGTAAACATGCTTGATAGCCAAAGTCAAAGATTCTTCATCCTATGGGGATCATGAATGTGTCTATCAAGGCCAATCCATCCAGTAGTTGAAATTTTTCAGTCTAGACCAAAGAGCTGGAAGCCACTAACATGGATAAAATATTTATTTCTGGACCTAGACTTAATATTAACAGTATTACGAGTAACTCTGACTGGCTGAGTGCTCCTGAAGCATGCCGGGAAGTGAAAACATGAAAAATTTAATTAATAATCAAAAATGAATCAACTCTGAGAGAAGTGATAAATATAAGATGTCTACGAATGGGTCACAAACAGCCCTGCAGCTTGCTGCAATAGACTCTCTGCACAGGTTTTCTTTTCCTGTCCCTTCTTTCCCGTCAGAAGAAAAAACCACAGGCTTGTTTCCCTCTTGAGTATTTTACTTCTCCCCCCTCCATTAAGGCTCTCTGCCCAATAAAAGTGGACGGCATTATGTCATGGCCCCGTCCTTTCAGAGGGGTCCCGAGGGAGGAGCACTCCGGCAAAGTGTTTTTGTTTGTGTGGTAGTGGGAGAGAAAGTTTGTGAGTGTACTGTATATTATTCATGCCGGCAAACAGAGGCCTGTGTTGTGTGTGTTTGACAGCTGTGGTTGCACATTCAAACAGGTTACCCAGCTCATTTCACTAGAGCTCTGTTAGTCCTGACAACAGTAGCTCCCCCGGCTTGCTGAGACTTGCTGTGGCATCACATGATGCAACCCCGACCCCGCGACACCCCCACCCCACACACACCTTTCTGCAGCAGCAGGAGCTTGAAGACACTGTGCACAAATCGCTTCTACAGACAAATACCTCATACCTGTTATCTTATGTTATCTTGCCGCTTCTTTTAGTCACTGATCGGGTTGGCCTGTAGTACAAAGGGGGCTAAAAAAATGGACGATATGATTGGCCTCAAACACAACAAACTCCAATCTGTGCTTGTTGCACACCGAATCTGGGACTCTGACAATCTTATTGTACTTTGGAGGATCCCGAATGACTGCATGTCGCCATATTTAGGTACTAATCATGTAAGGCTTTTCTCTATGGATTCTTCCAGCACAAGAACGAGTCCAACATTTATTAAAAGCCACATGATTCTGGACCGATGTCAGACGCCTCCATGGTAATACCAGATTTTGGATTTTAACAACCAATCAGCCCATTAAATGGCCACTATTTTAATGAGCTGCAAATAGCACTGATCTGCCAATCATTTCCTCGACTAATCCATTAATCATTAAGTCTGTGAAATGCTAAACTAGTAAAATACACCCTTCCCATTTTCTCTGAATCCAAGGTGACACATTTACATGTCTTGTTTTGTCCGACCAACAATCCAGAACCCAAATATATTCAGCTTAGCTACAAACTGCTTGTAAATTGAAGAAAATGATTAAAAAGTGGTTGCCAAGTAATCCTCCTTTGATCGACTGATTGTTCAAGCTCTAAACTACATCGTACCTCTCATCTTAAGCATTCACATATGAACAGAAGCTGTCAAACAAAGTCCTTAATTCATTTTAGAGATTCCTCTGTTGGCTGAAAACAAACAGATGAATCACTGTAGAGCGTCATCTTCCCAAAATCATCCCTTCAACAAGTGTTTTACTTGTGAAAATGATGCAGGAGTGGAAAAAGATGCGACGAGAGCAGCCTCATTATCGTGTCTCACTTTAGTTACCTGGAAATAAAAAACAATACGTCACTACTGGGGTCATTTTACCCCGGAGATATCCATATTTGCGTCATATTTTATGTAATTGTACCTGCATGAGGCACTTCCCTTTTATACCAAGTGTTTTTTCACTTTTACTTGCACAACTACAACCTGCAAAAACAAGACAGGCCGAATGCGAAGAAGCCAGGAGAGCGCTGGAGTGGAATTCAGTCTAGTAGCCCAAACTAAATACCCCGGCTCTGTTACCGCAATTCAAGAAAGGCATCTGGATGCAGCAATGCAGTTTTTCCCCCTTACTCTCATTCACTTGGACAGCCGATGACGTTCGCTCGCCTGGCTTGGAATCTGCGACTGCTGCCAGAAAGAGTTGTGAATGGTGAGGCAGGCAGAGGTGCACACACACACACACACACACACTTAATAAGCTCAGGGTCTACTGCACTGATGTTGCTCTTGTTACATTTAAACAAAGGAATTCACCCCCACACCCCTCATCTGCTAACACATACATAAATCTACAGAGTACCCTGGTGTTAAACCCTCAATCTGTCAGCTAACATTATCTTTAAAAAAAGGCAAATCCGAGTAGATCCCCGCTGAAACAAACAGCCGTGTCAGGCTTGAATAACTAACTTTGTGGAACTTTTTTTTTTTCATCTGCCGTGACCCCGTCGATTTCCTCAGCTGACAAAGATCACAGAGACAGCAGAGCTCTTTAAAGCATCAGCACACCCGCATTTCCTGCTGCTCTGTCATGGCTAAACAGTGCTGTAGCTGTCAGATGATACTCAGATGATCGCGCTGGAGATCGGGGTGTTTCATTTCACCGCATACTCATCATCCATAAAGTATCTTCCGCAGAGACCGGAGAGCGGCTCCACAGGAAGATGGAGCTCGGATGGCAGTAGCCCACTCAGTTTGTTATGTAACGATCAATTTGATTAAATAGCTTATGGGCTGCATCTGACTGATGGTGTATAATACCATTTGGCTTTATGTAAGACAGTGGTCACTTAAGGATATTGTTCAATATGATGAGAGAGAAAATGAGTTGTATTTTCCATCCTGTGATTAAACATCGTATTACTCAGTCCTTTTTGATCAAAAAGTTTGAACCTATCTCATCTAGGTTCTCAATAATCAATGACTAGTCTTCCTGAGATCTTGGCGGGTAAAACCCAGACTGCCAGACCAGTCATCGCTGACACAGAAGAGCCTAAGAGCGATGTGAGGTTGGCACAGGGCCTGATTTGCCAGTTGAAGATATCAATAGTGTTTTTTATTTCAACGCCTCGATGCCACTCGCTCTGTTTTTGCTGATTTGGGGAGGTGTGAGGGAACGCCGGCATAAAGACTGCAAAATGTAAACTGGGCCTTCCTGTTGTGCGTTTGGACTGGAGGATGCATGCCTCTCGCTTCAACTCCGGGGCTGGAGACGCACTCCCATAAACAAACAGGAATAAACACTCTTTATTGGCTCCATTCACATTCTCTCACTGCTGCTGCTGCTGCTGCTGGTACATGACCTAAAATGAGCCTTTCTGTGTGTGTGTACTGTACTGTGCCATCAATGTGGGGGGGCGGGGGACCTGCTGCACAGTGTTTGGCACCAAAATCACCAATGATTCAGACACAACCGACAACCTGTGACATGTTTCAATGTGCGCGGGGCAGTAAACACCCTCACATGGCTGAGTTTGTACGGAGCCCATTGATCAAGCTGTGGAGAAAAGTCGCGCTTCAGCTATAAGCTCAAAGAACCATCTCATCCCTTTTAATGTGAAATTGTAAAAAGGCCTTTTCTCTCCCACACACAGTTGGGGCAGAGACTGGATGAGCACCAATGGAGCAGCTGGGACAAGCAAGATCTGTCATGGGTCATTAACTGCTCTTATTAATTCATGAAGCTTAATTCACCCCGGCTCCGTCGTGCTCTGCTCCCATAAAACAAGCGTCCAGATTGACCCGCAGGCCAATGCATCCTTCGTTAAGGGTTCTGACAGCATGTCAGCTTCCTGTTTTACTTCATTATTCCATTAATTCCCATGAAACTCTCTCTGCCCTCTCTTGAAGACTCACCCCCCTCTCCTCTCCTCCCTCTTATGTCATCATCGTGAGATAAATGGAAGTCTTCTCCTGCGTCACCCCGCAACTCCACAGAGACGTTTACCACATGAAAACACATCCAAACTTGTCCATGCACTTGCGCGAGCATTTGCATGTTTTCACCAGCACACGGAAGGTGAGTAATTTGGATTACTTGCAATAAAGATGACATCATTTACTCTAAAAAAAAAAAGAGAGGAAGGGTGACACACGTGGAGTTTCATAGGAAGTGTGATGGTGATGCTTGTGTGGTGATCAGGGGACCTTCAGGAGACTTTTAAAAGAAACAAATCATGGCGTCAGGCTGCATGATGTTTACCTGCAAGGCCTTCCTCCCTGCCCTCAGCACGACCCTGTCTTCCTCAGAAAAAAGAGCCATTAATGACACTGAACACCTTCATAATATTTCAAACCTGCATCTGGCCCTCACACACACTGGAGCGTTTATCCACTGATAACCAGAGTCTCTCTCTCTCTGTCTGTGCAGGCCTCCATACATACATAGATTTCAACAGCAGGCACGTCATCACATCACCGTTCAAATGCCAGCCAGCCTACACTCATTTATTACCCGTGTGTGTGTGTGCGTGTGTGAAAAAAAGGAGTTATTCCCTGCTTCAATGTGTGCCTCAGCATGTATAATGTTGCGAAAGAGCGCATTCATTTGCACAGAGAGCGAAAGCGGATGTGGGAGGCAGAGGCAGACCCCCTCCACCTCCTCCTCCTACCTCCTACCTCCTCCTTCCTACCTCCTCCTCTCTTACATATGTGGGAAAACGCATATGATCTGTCAAAATCTGTGAAAACGACCCAAGAGTTGTGATTTGGGGTGTTCAAATTAATCACCAGGTGGTGGATACATCTCACTGAGATGTATCCACGCTTGTCTGCAATATCGCAACAAGACTCGTTTTTTTTTCTTTCTGTTGCATCTGTGGGATTTACCTGCTGTACCGAGCCGTACAGTCCGCAGGCTCTACCTACTGCCGTCATCAGGACGATTATTCCCACCTTTTCTGCATATCGAGCGCAAAATGTGACACAGCCAGGCCTTTACTTACTGTTTGCTCCTTTTAATGTGTCAACTTACCCTCTCTCGCTTTTAGCAGTACAGTGTTGGCTACTATGTTCTCCAGCTCCATCAAAAAAGAAAAAATCCTAAATGCAGAGGTTTTCGGGTACACAAGCGTCTGCAGCGAAAAACAACGTCCTTCAGCTTGAGTGCCGTGCGTGCGTGTGTGTGTGTGTGTGTGTGTGTGTGTGTGTGTGTGTGTTTTCTTCACTCCTCGTCGGTATCCGAGTAAATTTCACTCATATCAAAGTCGTAGAGGATAAAACAGGATGTCATAGATTTGCTTGCAATGTAAGCTGGGCATGGTTCTTGTTGTGGGCTGGAAGTGCGGCGCTGCATTTCTACTCCAATCCCCCCAAAACCATTCCATGCGTAATTTGGCTGCGGAATCTCCCCCCAGATGCAGAAAATCTTCAAGTTTGGAGGCACCGATGTACGCGAACCGAGGGCTCCCCTTTTTTCAGTGGATCCTTTCCAGCCGTACACCAGGATACTACCAGCTTTACATTACAACAGCAGGGGTTGGTTGAGCGCACCAGAGAGGACATCAGCGCGTCCGCCCACCCCCCCCTCTCCCCTCCCCCCTGTCGGTGCGTAATCAAAAATGGGCTGGGCCTCGCTGTCACCGCTGCGTCAAGCCGCAGACACGGGAACGCATCCACCAGAAGTTGAGCTGATTTGTCAGCAAAATAAAAGCATATACCAGTGAGACTTTATTTTATTATTATTATTATGCATTATATCAAGAAACAGATGAGTGATGCAAAAAAAGAGGTGTCAGTTCACCTATTGGGCAAGGTACCAAACCCCTTACTGCTCCCAGGGCGACGCTATGTGGCTGCCCATCACTCCACCATCACTCCACATTTGCATGTGTGTGTGTGTGTGCTTGTGGTTGTATTTCAGGCCTATGAGTGCTTAACAAAGTAATCTTCTATCAAAGATAATAACATCGTAAAATTAATGTTTTCCTTTTGAGTAAAGCAGCCACGATTCTCCTACACAGGTGTTACTTGATTAAAACCTCCTGTCTGGCTGTAACTCAACAACTTTATGATGCTTCAGCAGTAGTCAAATCTATTAAATATCTATTATTCCCCTTATTTTTTAGCATTTTAATAGAGACAAAGTGAAGTTTTAACCCAAGAGAAAGACGAGAGCGAGCGGTTGGGTTTCAACAAATGTGCAGTGACACCTGTGAACCCCCTCACAGGTATTCTGGCTGATTAGACCTCTCCTCTGATTGGAGTAGACATGAAATCGTACAGTAAACACAGGTGTTACCAATGATACTAACTCAGGTTCCATTGCATTCAGGTGCTGCTGTCGTGCAAGTTGGCTAACTGGAAAGGCTCTGCTACAATAAATGGAATGGAACCTTAATAAGCATCACTGGAAACACCTGGAAAAAGGTCTATGATGGCTGCATCACATTTAGGTGAACCAGTTTTAGGGCTGTAGTGTTGAGCACGCTCACTCACTCACTGACATGGCTTACTGGGACACGTACCTGTGTTTGTCCTGCTTTTAAAAGTCAAAATGTCTAATCAGCCGATCACCCGTGAAGGAGTTCACAGGTGTCACATGTTATATTAGTGCACACAAACATGCTGAAACACAAACACTTGCTCTCGTCTTTCTCCACATTGTCTCTATTACAATCATACAAATGAGGGTAACATTTTATATTTATTTATGGAGTGGGGGGTAAAAAAGTAAAGTCGCCATCTGGTGGCAGAATTTCTACATAATAGAATAAAGTTATGGATACATTAACAATCTTTATTGGCCTTTTTCATGTTGACATGTCACAGAAGGAAAAAAAACACACAAGTGAAGACACGTCACTTGTTAAGTGCCTCTGCAAACTGCAGATTCACACATGATGACCCATGATTGCAAACTGTATGGGTCTGTGTGGCTGCAAGTTTTTATTAGTTTGTCTGAGATCACCTCTTTCATGTCAGCAGCACTTGAGAAATTAGTATCCAGACGCTGAGATCCAAAGAAGTACTTATACACAGCCTGTAATATGACAATTTGTCCCTCCAGGGGGCCTAAAAGCAGCATATGTACATGATGTTTGTGTAGCCTCTTAAACCAAGCTCAAATGTTGCCGTCCTGATCCATTAAGGCCCCTGTTCCTCCTCCTTTAATGAGTTTTGTGGAGTTTTATTTTGAAATTTAACCGGAAGTCAAGCTTTTAAAAGCTGTACAAGCTTGACATCTTTCTGGAAACTTTTTTTTTTTTTTACATGCAGGCTGCTGTACAGTGTTCACAGTAAAACACTCAACATACATTGAATCTTGGCGGAAGCCTACTTCACGTGGTGCTATGATAACTCGTTTACCGCCGCCCTGCCTGCTGCTGCTACTGCTGCTGCCGGTGTAAAGGGCCTCCTGAAGCGGTCACAGGGTTCCTCCTGAGCAGGGCTGTTTAATATTAACTCACTGTATCCGTACAAACGATTTAACAAGCTTCTCATTGACTGATGAAGGCAGATAGGATCGATTTCTCCGGACGCGCTGTGATTTTATAAACAGGACATGAGGTAGTCAGATGCACTGATATGCTGCCTGCCATAAACTCAATTATCCAAATGAATTATGTCCTTTTCCCCCCACATAGATTTCATAACAAAGTCTCACGTTTGATGTCACATTGCAGCATGAGACGTTGGTCTGCACCAGAGCAGCCTGGACCTGAAGGGCACAGATCCCAATTTCTCATTTTTAAAATGAATTAAATACAATAAAACAGGTAGTGTGGTGACAAATCTTTCCAAGCACGCCTTCCATAATGAAAAACTAAACTCTTTAATGGAGCAAGTAGTTTTTTTTGTCAACAGGAGGCCCACTGATCTCCAAATAAAAAGACTGTGACGATAGAAAGTGCTGCTGTAAAATAATTGCTAAGTTGATCCTTTACATGTTTTTTTTTTCCTCTCCAAATAACTCAAATTCATACAGTAAACTACAGTATACAGGCCCAGCATGATGGAGCCTTGTACTCATAAAAAGAAAAACACACTCTCATGCTCTCTCATACTTAAATTCATGTAAAAAAAAAAAAAGAAAAAGAAAAGGAAAAACGTCCCAGTCCGATACAAACTGAGAAAGAGGCTCAAGGCGGTGTCAGTATTCGTCTAAGTTATCCGCTTTGGGGATGGAAAGGCCTCGGTCCTTCAGGACCTGCATTTTGACTTTCTCCGTCTCTTGTTTGGCTTGTTGCTGCAACCGTTGCTCCTCCAAGATCTCTTCGATGGAGACCTGCTGCAGGAGCGTGTCGCAGGGTTTATCCACATCCTGCAGAGACAACACGGATGATATTTCATCTGTCACCGGCTTGTAACAAACATGTGTGTGGCACAAACAATGTGGTCAGCTGTATTTTCATTGTTCCCTCACATGACATAAGCACATTTAACCAAACATCTTCCTGTAAAGACCGATTTGTCCACTTTTGGTCATCCAATATCTCACTAGACCATCTCTGCTCAGACACAAACCTAAGCCTGCATGCACACCAAATCTCCACCCACATCAGCAGCAATTAAAAACAGAGGTGAATTAATAATGAGTATTAAATGAATAATGAAATCAAACTCTGTAATTATCAGGCTGCCGCAAACCTCTCCTACCATTAAAGATGTTAACAGCTACCGGAGCACCGAGCTCGACAGCAGCAGCAGCGTGTCGATGCCTCGTGTTGGTGTTAAAAATGAAAATGGTGTTAGATTATCACAGGCTGTGATGCCATTAACGTCTATGCATTCATTCTTTGCTGACTCTACATCCTCTGCAGCAGTAGAGGCTGCACCCCTGTTGAATGCATGATGCATATCTAGTGAGATATGAAGTCTGGGTTCATGGAGTCATGCTTTACACTGTGCACAGGCCTGTCGCTGGAATGTGCCTGCACAAATTCACATACATTAGAGATGCACGATGACGGATGTTTCAGTTACTAGAGCTCTCCTTTAAAAAGGGATAGTTTAGGTTATTTTAAGTGGGGATGTATGAGGAAGACCAGCACAACAATATCTTAATGTATTTTAGAAATATCAGGAAACTGAATCTTTGCCCTCTTCAAAATCACCAGACTTCATGGCCAAAAACTTTATTTCACCTCGCAGAACACATCCACTACTGCCTCGATCTGATAGTTTTCTTCGTGTTATTGTGCAACTTCTGGGTCTCAACATCTTACTTTGGAACCAAACTAACGTTAGCTGCTGCTGATCGAGATGGCGATAGACCAGCAGCTCATGTTCTGCGAGGTAAAATGAGATTTTTTTGTTGATGACGTCTGGTGGCTTTGGAGGGAGATAACGGCTTCAGTTTCCTGTTGGACAGAGACAGAGAGAAATAATCTAAATACAGCGTACACTTGACTTTTTACACGCTGGTCCGCATATGATTGTTGTCTACACTGATTATGGTGACTATCCTCACTTCAAAATAACCCAAAAAAATCGCTTTAATGTTGTGACAAAGAGTCTGTTTAAGTGTTTAATCTGGAGTTGCATTTTTCAGTTGGACTGTCGGATCCCCGGCTCCTACAGTCTGCATGTCTAAGTGTCCTTTTGTGCACGACACTGAACCCCACACTGCTCCAGAAGAGTGTGTCTGCTCCCAACAACCGATGAGCAGCTGACACCTTGCATGGCAGCCAGTGCCATCAGTGTGTTCATGAGATGTGTAGTGTAAAAGCATGCAGTCCATTTAACATGAAGACAACAGATGCATTAAAAGATTTTCTAAGTTCATAGCTCGTGTGAGCTTTTCTCAGCGATACGAGCCATGTAGGAGGATCTCACCATCGCATCGTACATGCATCTGCATCTTTGTTATAATAAAGAACTTATTTGATTTACAAATAGAACAAATAATAAATTAGATTAGATTATACTTATAATATATACGTATAAATATATTTATCCCACACAGGGAAATTCACTCACCACAGCAGCAAAAGAGGTGTAATATACACTACAGAATAGAATAAAAAGGGCAAATACAACAAACAGACAGAAGTATCCTTCGGCCTATTCAATACACACACACACACACACAAACAGACAAGCAAACAACAAACAAGTGTACAGACGTGCAAAACGAGTACTTGAAAGTAAAGTGGCCATGATATAAATAATAATAATAATGAGCACACATGTGTGTGACATACAAAACAAGGATGTTCCCACTTACTATCTCTCCAAGCAGCACCACATTCTCTCCTCTCACAATGAATATTCCTCTCGGGATGTCACCAAATTTCTTCCCCACGTGGATGCGCTCAACTGTCTGATGGAAAACTAAATTGGCTGCGGAGGAGGAGAGGAAGAGGTTAAAGACATCACAGTGAAAACAATAATATGATATGAACATTTCTTATCTGGTGCATGTGTGAGTAAACATAACGAAAGGAGTTATACCGAACTGATCAATGCTCCTGAGGAATCCGATCAGTGTTCTGCCATCTCGGAGCAGCACCAGGTGCTTTTCTGCAGAGGACACAGCCAACACACACACATGTTTAATCACAGAGTGATCCCCACACGGTGCCACATTTTTTGCATTACAACTAAACCCTCTCAGAGGAGCGGACTCTCCTCCTTCCTTCTTTCCTCCCTCCTTCCTCCTCCTCTCCTACTTACTGTCGATGTCGTCGATGAGGCTTGCCGTGCCTGGTACGTAGTTCATCTTGGGGCTGCTGTTTATTTGTTTGTCTTCGCGTATTTTTATGTACCGTCAAGCCATGAATGTTTCAAAATATGTTTCTTTTAAGAGGAGCACACAGGAAGCGTCTTTATACACAACCCGGATAAACTTCCTCTGCTGACGTTTAACCCTTCAGGTGCTGCAGTGCGATTAAAAATATATTTATTTTTTATTTTTTATGAGCGATTATTTAATGATACGCCTTTAAATAAACGTAACACTAAATACAGATGTTTATTTTAAAATATTAAAATATGAAAAATGATTGGGGAAAAAAACAACAGGATGTTTTTTATGACGTTTTTCCTGACAACGTCAACTGACGCACGTACGCCATCAAAGATCGTATATGTTAACAAGATGCTTTTGTAGTCATACTAGCAGGGCCGTTTCTAGCTGTTTTGGGGGCCCTGTGCAAGATGCTATTTGGGGGCCCCTTATTTTGTCAAACTATGAGGGAGAGAGAACTTACTTAAATAAATAAAAATACAATGAAGCAGCCTCCATATTAATGTGCAAACAATACAAAAACTAGTAAGAATAATACTGATGTTTCAGGTTGTAAGAAACATTCAAATGTAACACTGCAAACCCTGATTGTGGTATGTAGAAAAAAAGCTATTAATATGAATAAAAATACAAAAAACCTGCATCTATTTTAAAGTGCAAACCAATAATAAGAATAACAGTTATGTTGTAGTTTAAATCTGTGACGATCACAGCCTTATGTTTCCATTATCCTCCTCCTCCTCCTCAAAAAAAAAGATAAAGCAGACCTGGCTTTGCTACTCAAATAATAAATATTAATTTTTTTATTTTGGGAGAATTAAGTCTTTCTTCGTAGTGAGGCAAACCCTCATTTGTTATAAGTTGTTTTTTATATAGGTTTTAAGCAATACTAAGCTGCTATGATAGGAAAGCTGTGACTTGTGTTCCACATAGTCTGTATATAGCAGGGATGTTCAAAGCACGACCCGGGGGCCAATCACAGCCTGCTAGGATTGTCAGATACTGTATGGCTGGAAGATTCAGCTTTTTTGGTTGACATAACGAAGCATTTGAACCTCTAAGAACATAACTGCTGGTGTTATGTACCTGTAGATGTGACACAAAATATTACTTTCTGAATGATTTTGTTGAAGACAAGAGCAAGAGTGACACGTTTTAAAACTTGAATTGTTAACAGACTTTGCATTACTCATAATAAGTCATGTTTAGAATGAACATGAGGTTCAGATTTGTATCAACTTCATGCAAGTTTAACGTGTTCCATACAGTTTATTCTGTGTTATCTGACTTCAGATGTGAAAGAAAGGAAGAACTGGCTTTTAGATTTGCTCACGCCTGATTGGCTTAGATTTGGTTACATTGCCATTTAAAAATATATAATTATGACAATGAAAATAAAACTGTTACAGTGCATTTGTATGTAACTTTTATTGGTGATTGGCATCTTCACATTGCCAAATCTGACCCTCTTTAAAAAAAAAGAGAGGAGTGAGACGTCTGTCGTTTCGCTCCAGCTCTGTCTTAAAGTGACAGTACAGGGTTACCCGTGTTGCTCGGTTGGTGGGTCATTCAATCATTTCCTGATTGCAATCAAGCGATCTCTCCATTTCTGTGTGTGAGTGAGTGTGTGTGTGTGTGTGTGTGTGTGGAAAAAAAACACACTTTGGACCAACCGACGCCTCAGCTTGGTAACACTAATCTCGTTAAAGGTTTTGTTTCGTGTTTTAAACAATGGCTGGATGACAGGACGGCTGCCGGGGAACGCGCTTAGCTTGATGCATCATCATCAAATGCAGTCAGACCTGAAATCTGGCTGGCCCTCCACTTCGGAAAACAACAACGGGAACTGGAGTAACACCATGGTAAGTGAGCGGGATGCATCTTTAAGGGTCTCTCGCTGTGTTTGTCATCATAAATAAAAAATATCACCCAGCTGGCTCGTGTAACATTAGAGCTATTGCCCAATGCTAGGCTGGACGGCTAACGGCAGCTAGCTCGGGCATTATGTAATAGTTGCTGCTACACTGCGAGATCAGCTGTTGCCCTGAGTTTGTGACCTTCCCCTCGATGTAACAGCGCTGCTAACAGCTCATGCATGTTCTAGTTGTATGTTTCCTCCAAAAATGAAGCATATAGCACCTGTCAGGTTTGGTCAAAACTGGTTCAGCAGGTAGGAAATGAGTCAGTGCCATTGTTTGCACAGTTACTACCTTGTTACCTTGCTGAGATTACTCTTGAATAACTCTCTTGTGTCATATTTTGTGTTCACAGGATGCCCCTCAGTATCCAGGCTATCCTTCACACTACTGGTATCCCCAGTCTCACTCCACAGGACACTATGCAAATACCTATCCCACGGGATCAGATGTTCAGCCACAGTACAATCCACAGGTACGGCTCACGATGCAACGTAACCCGGGAGTAAATCTACTCGTTATCCTAAGTCTCCTAAGTGCTTTCACCTTTCGCTCACATTTCCCAGTCAGCTGCAGTGTGGAACAGTTACATAACCCCGCGATCTATGTATGTACACACAAGTCAATGTGCGTCTCTCTCTTGTGCTTTCTATTTTCAGGTCATGCCTGCAGGTTATCCGAATGGCCATGGTGTCTACAACCCACCGCAGGGTCAATATTCAACAAGTGGTTTCCACCCATCCAACCCGTTCTACTGTGCCGACCCTCAGAGACCGGCTCCAGGTCCTTATCCCAACCAGGGCTGTCCAGCTGAGCAGAACAGCGGGCCGTCCGGGCAGCCACACTCTCAGCACCAGCACCAACATCATCACTATCCTGGTCCACACTGTCAAGGCGTGAGTTCACGATAACTTAACATCGCAGGTGATTTTCTCTCATTGCTTTCACACCCGAAACAAAGTGAATATCTGTGCTGCCTCTGCTCTCAGGGCCCAGGATATCCCGCTGGACCGTACCCTCACTACAGTGAAAGTGGTCACGCAATGCCTCCGAATCCCCCGTACCCAACTGGACAGCCTCTCCACCCGAGTGCCCAGGCCGACGCGTGGGCACACTCTGGGGCGTATGGCTCCTCACAGCAGCAGTGGCAGCCAGGCCAGCAGCCGCCACAAAACCACTACGTCCGTCCGGCGCACCCTCCAGCATGGCCAGGGACTGGAACTGGCGCTCCACCACCTTACCAACCCAAGGTAGAAGACATAAACACAGACAAATACAGTCACACATGTTTTGATCTGATTTAAGTGATGTGCTCACACAATCTTTTGTGTTTCTGTAGGACCAGCAGCACCAACGAGCCCCACAAGTGGGACCTAAACCCAGACCGAATCCACCTCTGAATCCCCCCAACGGAAAGCCTGCCGAAATAAGTTCACCCCCTCAAATGTACAACAAAACCGGGAGAGGTGAGCCCAATCCTTCACAAGGCGAGCCCCCGCCCTCGGCCCCGGTCCAAGTTCCGCCTCCAGGCCAGGCCGGACCTCAGCCTCTGAGCAATAACCCCGGCCTAGCTAGGGTCCAACAGGTCATGTCCAGGGTGCTACTGCTTCAGGAAGATGTTGACGAGTTTGTTGGCAAAAAGTCAGACAAGAGTTACCGTTGTCTGGAGGAACTGCTGACCAAAGAGCTGCTGGTGCTGGACTCTGTGGAGACTCAGGGACAGGAGAACGTCCGGCAAGCCCGAAAGGAGGCCGTACAGAGGATCCAGGCCATTCTGGACCAGCTGGAGAAGAAAGCCTTCTGAACTGGACTTATTTATTGGTTTGTGGGTCACTAAGTCTTGCTGTTTTTCTTCTTTCCAGATCTTCCATGGACACAATGAGGGTCTAAGTCTTGTTCCTCGGAGCTGTGTTATGTTAAGTTTTTTTTTTTTTTTTTTTCCCCTCCACCACTATGATATAAAATGTCCTGAAGTAAGTGGGATGGACCCAAGGACAAGACAGAGCAACTACTGTAACATGGAATAGACCTTTTAAAACCTAATTATGCTGGTATATGTGATTACGGCGGTGTTAGAGGTGCAGACTGATGGTTGTACATATCATAGGTGACTCTCAGCCTCGGTGAGTGACTGTACTGACACTCTTTTGTCACGTCTTTGCCAGCATGACGAGCTGGAAGTCACTGGAAGATGAATTTATTTAGCACCACGTTGCAGCTGTTTAAACCTGTGATACACATTCTCGTCATGATGTCCCTCAGGATCGTGGGTCGGTTCTGGTCTGATCCTACTTCTCAATACACATTTCACTTGGTTAGCTGTCTACTAATACATTTCACGGTCCATTGCATGATCACGATGTTTCCCTCACCCCCCCTTTCCCCCCCCAATAGAGGCCATGCACTTAGTTGCCCATTACTCCTCGACGTGTCTGCAGGAATAGGCACAATGCTCCCCCCCCTTTTTTTTTTTTTCTCGATTGTGCTCCCGAGCCCTGCATGCACTGTTATGTCAGACGAGCACTCAGTACAGTCACGACATCTCCGAGCTGAAAAATTGGGCCGACGACGTAGCAGATTAGTGAAAACCCCCTAAAGATTGCTGTCCCCATTATTCCATCTTTTGGATGAAATTGCTTCCTAATTGTGGACCTAGAATCAGACCTACATATGAATGCCATGTATTTCACTCTAGGAACTACTGTTGTTACAGTGGTTTACTTGAAAAGCTGTTAAACTATGTTCTTTCTGTCTCTTTTTTTGAACACTTAAAGGATGTGCTTTAACATTTTCAGTAATGTTTTGTGCTGGAGGACAACGTTGGTCACGATACTTTGTCGTTTGATTTGGATCTTGTTTCTGTTTTTTCTTTGTTTAAATCAAATCCAGATTTGCACCACAATCCATTTTTCTTGTGTAGAGTAAGTCTTCTTCTTTTTTTTTTTTCAATCATTGCTGATGTGTTGATTTAGAGAAAAAAAAAGGAGTGCCATATTTCAGGGGATGGTTTTATATGATTAGAAAAAAAATAAATAAATAAAAATAAGATCACAAGCTTTGCATGAAAAAAACAAACATCTGTCATATGTGTTCATTTTCCTGTGCTGGTAAGTTTCTGTTTAAATGGAGCCCAACTGTACAGTTTCAGATGTAATGCATGTTTCCAAGACGAGATGGGAATCTTTGCCTGACTGAAAAAAAAAAAAACATTATTACAAGTGAGAAAACAACAGACAAATAATTAAATGTCAGTATATTTTTTAACCTGTGATCAAATGAATTTTATTTTTTCCTCTCACCGTTTATCCAAAGTGAAATATTTAGCTCTGTACAGATAGTGGCTGCATGGACGCACACTCCCTACATCTGCTCACCAACATTCAGATCTTTAAATAGACTTATTTTGATGTAAGAGCATAACACAGGCCTCTGAAGGCTTCATACAGCCTCAGTATAATTCAAGGATCAAATGACCTGACACCACTTAAGACAGTCTTTCTCAAACTTTCAAACAAACCACCACGTACCACCCCAGAAAACATTTGTCTTTCCAAGTACTACCATTTTGACAGAGGTTAAAATCCAGCAGCATACACCGACTCTGTTCAGCTACGGACAGTTACGCAGGAGGCAGGTTTATTCGTATTAAGAAGATTTTTTTATTGTTGTTGAATCCTGAACAGAACCAGTTCAAGAATCAGAGTTCATTTTGTAGAAAAGTGGTACTCCTGATCCACACATGATGTGTCAGGCTGATGTTGAAACAAAAATATTTCAGGAAATTCAAAACTTATTCTAAATAACATTCCAGCAAAATCTTAATTTAATATTTCAGCTCAGAGGACACAGTCAAATCTACGAGGAACATTTGTTCGTCAGTTCACAGAACAAATGCAGAAGCTGAACAAACACAGCGGGGGAGCAAATACAAAGTTGAGATAGAGAATAAACAAAGCCAAAGTTCGGTTGCTCTGATCAGTCTTATATAACGGGACATCTCCCTCTGCACAGTCTGTGCTTCCCTGGACAGACACTGAACCAGAAGGTAAGAATCCAGATGAACTGCTAACACTTAGTTTGTCGTTTGACTTTTTTGAGTTTGAGATGTAACCATGCAAACACAAATTTGAAATTCTTCAACCAGAAATGTGAATGTACTCTTGTTATCCACCTTTGGAGCCTCAATTAATGTGTTGCTGTGATTTCAAACCGTTAATAATCGTAACTTAAAATGCAACAATCAACAAAAAAAACAAAAACATCTTTAAGTGTTATTTTTTAATAGTTTAACAGATTCTGAACGAAAACCTGATTGGTGCATGGACATACATGGCACCGCTGTCTCTAAATGATTTTGGCCCACATAAAACCAACGAGAAGGGCTCAGAAAAAAAAAGAAAAAAGAAATCATGAAACCTGTAACAACAAAACTGTCCCAATGTTGAAATGAAATGGTCTGTTAAAGCAGGAGTCTGTCACTCATAGTAAGAAATTAATTGTAGAAAAAGACTTTCAGGGCCTTTAAAGTGACACATTTATTGTAAGCTATAAGAAAATCAATATTTGCAATAGCAAACATTGTGTAACTCAAATACACATTGTTGCACTTTTGAACTTTTGTCGTAGTCCGCAATGATGCATGCAGCCCTGGGTATCTGGATCTTGTCAGCAGTGATCTGCGTGGGAAGAGGTGACCACCATCATGCACATACAGATCACGATCATCAAGACACTGCACTCGACAACAGCGCCAACAGCGTCTCACTGGTGGCTGCAGCAAACAAAGAGTTTGCCTTCCGTCTGTACAGCCAGTTAGCAGCTCATGCTGACTCGCAAGGCAAGAATATCTTCTTCTCCCCATCAAGTGTGTCTGTTGCCTTGGCGACCTTGTCCGTAGGAGCACGGGGTGAGACCCACCGGCAGCTTTTCAGTGGTCTGGGTTTCAACAGCACCCTACTGACACAGGCAGATGTAGATCAGGCCTTTCACACTCTCCTCGAAAGGGCAAACAAGACATCTGGAGAAGACACCAGTGAAGGCACCGCTGTATTCGTGGACGACAACTTCAAGCCACGGCCTGAGTTCCTGGAAACCTTGAAGCAGTCCTACTTTGCAGATGGGTTCACTGTTGACTTTGCCAATGCTGCAGACAGTGCCAATACCATCAATGAGTATGTGAAAGGGAAGACCAATGGGAAGATAGAAGAGCTCGTCAGCAACCCGGATCCAATGACAGTCATGTATCTCATCAGCTACATCTACTACAAAGGTACATGTGATGATTGTTTGGTTTGTTGGCTCAAAAAGTTTTAAGTTTTAATTCTGCTCATCCCCGTCAAACAGGAAAGTGGGCGACTCCATTTGAACCCGAGCTCACCAAGGAGGACACATTCACAGTGGATGAGACCACCAAGGTTCAAAGTTTATTCATTTATTCATTATTATGCATCATTGTTCATCTTTCATACTGTGTGTCTTTTCACATTGATGTTTAAATTGTCATTTTCTAGGTTCCAGTCCAGATGATGAATAAGGAGAAGAGATTTGATGTCTATTACGACCAGGCGATCAACACATCGGTCCTCCACCTCCCCTTCAACAGCTCCTACTCCATGCTGCTGATGTTGCCTGACGATATGGCAACACTGGAGAAAGCAGTTTCCCCGAGTCATGTCACCAAATGGTTGAAGTGGATGAAGTCCAGGTTGGTTAGAATCTAAATTCTTGTTTTCTAACATAACTATTCATCTTTGTCCTGTCAGATCAATCACTGTCTCATTTTTCTTTCAGGACGTACAACGTATTTGTTCCAAAGTTCTCCATCAAGACTTCCTACACACTGAATGATGTGTTGACTGGAATGGGAATGACAGACATGTTTAGTGAACGTGCAAATCTGAGCGGCATTGCAGAGGATCAAAAACTGACAGTCTCAGAGGTAAGGACGGTTATTGCACGTATATTTCCTTCCTTGTATTCGGTCCACCGTCTGTCTCACTCTGCCTCCGTTGCTCCTTAGGTTGTGCACCAAGCTACCCTGGATGTGGACGAGGCCGGAGCCACTGCTGCAGCTGCTACAGGCATCGGCATCACACTTATGTCCTTCCGCCATGTCCCTGTCTTGAAGTTCGATCGTCCATTCATGGTCATGATCACTGAACGCAACACAGAAGACATCCTCTTCATGGGCAAGATTATCAACCCCAAAATCTGATGGAACAAACACTTTGTGTGTACAGAAGTACAGCTGTTGCATCACATATAAAATAAAAATGACAAAAACATTCATGCTGTGGTCTCTTGCTATGATTGAGTGTTTTTATTTTAGTTTTTGAAGGTAAAATAATAATAATCAACAGATATTAGTATAACAGATAATGTTTTATGACAAATACAATAAATTCAGGGACTGTGGAGATTTTTTAAAGTTATCCTATCACATTTTTTATACACTCTCCTCTTTGACTGAGTGTTTTAACCAGTCAGATGAGGGGTGGGACTGCACCATTGTACTTTATTATAACACCTATTGGATTGATGGTATTTTCTATAGAAAGTAAAGTACTTCACATTATAGTGTATTACTACAATGTATACTGTACATTCAAGTGCAGTACAGTCAGAGTGCATTAAATTTGATGTTGTTTAAAATCCAGTTTAATTTCAGGTACTTTCCACGGTGGCTTTGCTTGTTTCAGTGTAGCTTTTATTATTCAAAAATGTTGAGATTAGTTTAGTTTCAGTGAACTTTATAACCTTCAAAGCGACACATTGTACTTTTTTCTTCACTACATTAATTTAACTGTTCAAATGATCCAAATAATAATTATTTGTGATCACAAATAAAAGTAATTAATTCAGATTTTCTCCCATTAATCAGGTCATGACCTCTCAGATTTATCTTGTGACTGATTTAAGGGATGATGGATGGATGGATGGATGGATGGATGGATGTGCTACAATTGTGAACCCTTTTTTCTCCAGAAAGCTCAAAGTGCTCCAGAGCTCCTATCAAGCACCCGTTTTTCTTAAAGTGTAGTTTAAGTTAACTTTATAATCTTCACTGTGTGTAGGGTTGTATTATTTGGTCCATTTGTTTATTCGTTTGCATTCAACTAACTGCAGTCTTATCATCCGACTGTAGGTGGCAGCAGTAAGAAGGACCATGCACTGAAAACTGCGATTGCAAACCACCCTCAAAACACAAACAGGATAAATTATGAAAAAAAAAAAAGAATCCTCTGAAGGCTTCATACAGCCTCAGCATAATTCGAGGATCAAATGACCTGACACCACTCAAGACAGTGTTTCTCAAACTTTCAAACAAACCAACACGTACCACCCCAGAAAATATTTCAGAAAACACTTTCTGAAAAACTTTTTTTTGAAAATTTACACTATATTGATTAGAGTTATATATTCATGTAGATAAAGATCTGTGCTATTTAACCATGTAAAGGTGCAGGCTGGAGGTTAAAAAACATTTTCAAGAAATTCACGTGTTTACCTTAAAAACTTGATTTGTGTCAACTCCGTCAGACACACTAAAAGTATATAATTATATAATTATAATAGCCCAACAGGAATCTTAAGTTCTGATGTATGTTGTAATAGTGTTTAGTTACTTGGATATGCAATAAAATATAATATATAAACTAAAGGCTTAATTTCATTTGCATTTTCAAACTTTATCTTTTATTTTGCCACCAAAGAAAAAAATCCTTAAGTGAATAAGACACAAGAGGACGTAGATCTGATGATCCTTTATTACTTAAACAACAAAAACTGAAGAAGAAATTTGTTTTTTCCCCCCCAAAATTACAAAAACATACACCTGACGGTGTTGACTCTTAAAGGTGCAGTGTGTGTTCCTATAACCAGATGTTGAAAACATCTACACACTGGCTTGTGCAGACAAAATCAATGTCCAGTGGAAGTAGTGGGAGATAAGACACAGCCATTACAATATTCCTAAGGGTATAACACAAAATGTTCAGGATTTCTTCCTGAACTCTGCATGTGTGACAACTGATATAATTGTGATAACTGATAAGAAGTAGCAGAGAATGATACTGACAGACTCAATGATCAACTTCCACATTGATTTCCTCTAGGAAAGAGCTGAGCTTCTCTTCATCCTGTGCTCTGAAGCCCTTCTATTATGTCACAGTATCTAGCATCTGATTGGAAGATGTGTCTGTTTTGGACAAATCTGCCACAGATAACGCTGTACTGGAATGTATTACACTAATGACGGTGGAAAGGCAGGGCACACTGTCCGAGTCAAAGAGACAGGATGCTGTGGCATTCTGGACACATAGCCTATGGATCCTGTCTTCAAATATATCAAGACAAAATTACCACAGGTGCACTTTTGGTCTGATGGTCCAAGTAAACCGGATTTGAAAAAGCAACATTGAACTTCTTCCCCGCTCTATAAGAAGCCAGTGTGTATATTTTCAATAGTGAAAACTACACACTGCACCTTTAAGATTTTATGTCAATCAATCAATCAATCAATCATGTAGACAAGTGCTATATATAACACACGTGCTGTAAAGTTATTCAATAATAAGCAGATAAAAGAAAATTATTCAATAAGCAGACCACAGCCTGCCCATGCTCTACAAATCATAAGTATATTGTAAAATAATGTAATTGCATGCTATATATGTACATTAATGTGCAGATAAAACCCTAAAATAACATTCTATTCCTTAACTATGTTCGAAAAATGTATAATATTAGCACATTAAGCGGTTATTGATGGATTTGTCAACTCCGTCAGCTTACATGTTGACTGACGGAGTTGACGAAATGGCATGTTTTTTTTCCTCTGCAGAAAAAAACACTGCAGTTTTTGGGATATTGCTAGCTGTCTCCATAATCTTAATAAAATACTTTCACTGAATCCACCATGGTTTAATAAAAAGTATCATAACGGAGAGATGGTGTTAACATGCTCCAGCTGTGACCATAGGAAAATTGACATTGTTCATCTAAAATATCAAAAAATGTCAAACATATCAGACCACGTGTGGTATTGATGCATTCCCCACAGCCAGGAGAATGAAAAGGGATCCCCAGGGATATAGCTGACCATGCTATCGCCCGATTTAATGAGGTTTATGAAAAAATCTGACAGAGTTGACGGAAACAAGGAGGACACAACTTTGATAGGCAGATTTCTATGGAAAATATTTTTAGATGTTCATGGCATGCATTGTTTTATACATTTATAACCCTTATCTTTGATTTGATATAAATGTTTTCACAATTGTAGAAGTTTTTAAAGTTTTTTGGGGCTGGTGAATATTGTGACCTCTTGCTGAGGACAAGAGAAATAACATGGGCCGTCTAACCACTGGTCATACATTTAAACAAATATCCCCCCAAAAAGTAATTATCTATACTAAAACATAACATCAATATTCACAATTCCTTTAGATCTAACATTGTGAGTATGTCAGTCATTATTAATTTCTTTATTTTTGATATAAATAAGACTTGTCTATGTGGGTCATGTTTTGTCCCGACTCTCAAGAATCAGCGATTTGTCTTTCCAAGTACTGTACCACCATTTTGACAGAGGTTAAAATCCAGCAGCATAGACCGACTCTGTTCAGCTACGGACAGTTACGCAGGAGGCAGGTTTATTCGTATTAAGAAGATTTTTTTGTTGTTGTTGAATCCTGAACAGAACCAGTTCAAGAATCAGAGTTCATTTGGTAGAAAAGTGGTACTCCTGAACTTATTCTGTGCCGTGCCCATTTCAATGCAGTCTTTCCAGACAGCTCTCTAGGAAATCATCTACAAATCACAGCTACCTTTTTTTGGTTTGTTTCTTGCCTGATTTTATTGGACTGAAAGTTGCCTCAAAACTTTAGAAAGTTACAGTAAAAGCAATGTCCGATATATCCAAACCCCCCGCTCAGAAAGAGTTAATTGACCTGAGCTCACCTGATCTAGCAGTGTTTGAACTGGACAGACCTTTATTTACTGGCAAAGCCAACATCAGCCATGCAGAAGTGTGGCCAAGGCTTTAGGGAATACAAAGTTGAGATAGAGAATAAGCAAAGCTAAAGTTTGGTTGCTCTGATCAGTCTTATATAAAGGGGCATCTTCTCTGTACAGTCTCTGCTTCCCTGGACAGACACTGAACCAGAGGGTAAGAATCAGATGAACAGTTTTAGCAATTTGTGTTTGTTGTTTGAGCTGTAACTGTGCACACTCGAATTTGAAATTCTTTAACCAGAACTGTGAATGTACTCCTCTTATCCTCCTTTGGAGCCTCAATCGATGTGTTGTTGTAATTTCAGCAATTTAGAATTAAAAACTAAAAACAAACCATTAAATAGCCTCAACTTAAAATGCAAAAATCAACTAAAAAATTATTATTTTTTAGTTTTAATTATTAAAATTATTTTCAAAAATTTAACATGAAAGTTTCAGCCAACCTGCTTCATTAAAACTGTGTGGAAGATATTTGAACAGATTTGTCTCTGGATTCAGAACAAAATGTTTCAAAAACCTGATTTGTGCATGGACATCAAACCATCAAACCAGTCAGATGAGGTCAGAAAGAAAACAAATCATGAAACCTGTATGTAAAACAACCAAAACTGTCCCAATGTTGGCATGAAATGTTTAGTGCAGGAGCCTGTCACTCATAGTAAGAAATTAATTGTAGAAAAAGACTTTCAGGGCCTTTAAAGTGACACATTTGTTGTAAGCTGTAAGAAAATCAATATTTGCAATAGCAAACTGTGTAACTCAAATAAACATTGTTGCACTTTTGAACTTTTGTCGTAGTCCGCAATGATGCATGCAGCCCTGGGTGTCTGGATCTTGTCAACAGTGATCTGCGTGGGGAGAGGTGACCACGTTCATGCACATACAGATCAAGACACTGCACTCGACAACAGCGCCAACAGCGTCTCACTGGTGGCTGCAGCAAACAAAGAGTTTGCCTACCGTCTGTACAGCCAGTTAGCAGCTCATGCTGACTCGCAAGGCAAGAATATCTTCTTCTCCCCATCAAGTGTGTCTGTTGCCTTGGCTACCTTGTCCGTAGGAGCACGGGAGGAGACCCACCGGCAGCTTTTCAGTGGTCTGGGTTTCAACAGCACCCTACTGACGCAGGCAGATGTAGATCAGGCCTTTCACACTCTCCTCGAAAGGGCAAACAAGACATCTGAAGAAGACACCAGTGAAGGCACCGCTGTATTCGTGGACGACAACTTCAAGCCACGGCCTGAGTTCCTGGAAACCTTGAAGCAGTCCTACTTTGCAGATGGGTTCACTGTTGACTTTGCCAATGCTGCAGACAGTGCCAATACCATCAATGAGTATGTGAAAGAGAAGACCAATGGGAAGATAGAAGAGCTGGTCAGCAACCCGGATCCACTGACAGTCATGTATCTCATCAGCTACATCTACTACAAAGGTACACGTGATGATTGTTTGGTTTGTTGGCTCAAACCTTTAAGTTTTAAGTTTTGATTCTGCTCATCCCCGTCAAACAGGAAAGTGGGCGACTCCATTTGAACCCGACCTCACCAAGGAGGACACATTCACAGTGGATGAGACCACCAAGGTTCAAAGTTTATTCATTTATTCATTATTATTCATCATTGTTCATCTTTCATACTGTGTGTCTTTTCACATTGAAGGGACTTCATGTTTAAATTGTCATTTTCCAGGTTACAGTCCAGATGATGAATGAGCAGGGGATGTTTGATGTCTATCACGACCAGGCAATCAACACATCGGTCCTCCACCTCCCCTTCACCAGCTCCTACTCCATGCTGCTGATGTTGCCTGACGACATGGCAACACTGGAGAAAGCAGTTTCCCTGAGTCATGTCACCAAATGGTTGAAGTCGATGGAGTCCAGGTTGGTTAGAATCTAAATTCTTGTTTTCTAACATAAACTATTCATCTTTGTCTTGTCAGATCAATCACTGTCTCACTTTTCTTTTAGCGAATACAACGTATATGTTCCAAAGTTCTCCATCAAGACTTCCTACACACTGAATGATGTGTTGACTGCAATGGGAATGACAGACATGTTTAGTGCACGTGCAGATTTGAGCGGCATTGCAGAGAAAGCACAGCTGAATGTCTCAAAAGTAAGAACGGTTATTGCACGTATATTTCCTTCCCTGTATTCGGACCACCGTCTGTCTCACTCTGCCTCCGTTGCTCCTTAGGTTGTGCACCAAGCTACCCTGGATGTGGATGAGGCCGGAGCCACCGCTGCAGCTGCTACAGGCATCGGGCTCATACCATTTTCTGCTTCATTCAACTTCTTTGTCCCTGTCTTGAAGTTCGATCGTCCATTCATGGTCATGATCACTGAACGCAACACAGAAAACATCCTCTTCATGGGCAAGATTATCAACCCCAAAATCTGATGGAACAAACACTTTGTGTGCACAGAAGTACAGCTGTCGCATCACATATAAAATAAAAATGGAAAAAACATTTGTGCTGTGGTGTCTTGCTATGATTGAGTGTTTCTATTTTAGTTTTTGAAGGTAAAATAATAATAATCAACAGATATTAGTATAACATATAATGTTTTATGACAAATACAATAAATTCAGGGACTGTAGAGATTTTTTAGTCAGATGAGGGGTGGGACTGCACTATTGTACTTTATTATAACACCTATTGAATTGATGGTATTTGGTTATGGTTTGCTTGTTTCAGTGTAGCTTTTATTATTCAAAAATGTTGAGATTAGTTTAGTTTCAGTGAACTTTATAACCTTCAAAGCGACACATTGTACTTTTTTCTTCACTACATTAATTTAACTGTTCAAATGATCCAAATAATAATTAATTTAGATTTTCTCCCATTAATCAGGTCTCGGATTTATCTTGTGACTGATTGAAGGGATGATGGATGGATGGATGGATGGATGGATGGATGGATGGATGGATGGATGATTCAACACAATACTTTATCCCATAATAAAACATTTCTATCCTGATTGGAGTACTCTTCTGCAGGATGATCCAGTGTAATCACCTTAAAAGGTGAACACAAAGCAAGATGCTGTCAGTGGTGACTAAAATCAATAAATTATTATATTCCCAACAGATAATCAGTCTTCACTTTGTTTGCTTGTTGTGCATATGTACCAAATCTCAACATTTTATATGCACTGAGATCTAATTTTGTAATATTCTGGTCTGTAGATGTGATGAATACTCCAATAATCCAACACAACAAGCTAAGAGAGAGATGAGTCAACACCTCTTGGCCCAAAACTGAACACAATAGGCTTCACAAAGGCAGTGCAGTGCAGTCACAGATTGTTTCACAGGATTCGGGGTCACTGAGTTTATAATTAAAATGGTTTAAAAGCAGCCACCAGCTATTTATCAGAGGTCTGAGGATCTGTTGCATGGCCTTGTCATTAACAAAAAGTGGGAGGTCGCGGAGCTCTTCTCATCTCTGTGCATGCTATGTCAGTCAATAGGTTAGGCATATAGCAGCCATTAGTTAAAGCCACGTGTACTTCAGGTTCACAAAAAGGGCTGCTTGATGGTGTTCAAACTGTCCCTTTGTTGTTGTTTTTTTTATCAAAACCAGGTCACATTGCTGCAAAGAAACCAATATTCAGAACTCCAAAGAATTTTTAAAAGAAAAAAAAAAGATTATTAAACATAAACAGGCTCTTTAAACTACACTCTAAGAAAAACTGGTTCTTGATAAGAGCTCTGGAGCACTTTGAGAAAAAAGACTTCTTGGAGTCACAATTGCAGCACTTTTGGTGCTTTAAAGAACCTCTTTATGATGAGAAGAGCTCCACGACGTCCTCTTGCTGCTTTTTGTTAATGGCAAGGTCATGCAACAGATCCTCAGACCCTGGATTGCAAAACTCTCCTTGTATTCTCTCTCTCTCTCTCTCTGAAGAGAAAGAAAGTGATGAGGACAGCACAGTAAAAACACCAGGATCTTCTGACTTCTCCTGCCACCTGGTGGTGATAAATAGCTGGTGGCTGCTTTTAAACCATTTCAATTATAAACTCAGTGAACCCGAATCCTGTGAAACAATCTTTGACTGCACTGCACTGCCTTTGTGCAAGCCTATTGTGTTCAGTTTTTGGAGGAACTGTGTCAAAGATGTGTTGACTTATCTCTCTGTTAGCTTGTTGTGTTGAATTATTGGAGTATTCATCACATCTACAGACATGGAGACCAGAATATTACAAAACTAGATCTCAGTGGATATAAAATGTTGAGATCTGGTACATATGCACAGCAATCAAACAAAGTGAAGACTGTTTGATTTAAGAAATGAATTAGCCATCTGTAGAACACTGACTTAATTTTCCTCATGAAACTGTTCATATACAGAAAAATATGGTTTGTACACAAAAAGGTTGATGGTTATATCTACTCAAAGAAATTTATCAATATCTGCCTGGTGTATATACAGTATATTTACCATCTTAGATATTGTAGAAATGATGAAACCCTCAAAAATGTGATAGGATAACTTTAAAGAAATGTCCATATTCCCTGATTGTATTATATTTGTCATAAAACATTATATGTTATACTAATATCTGTTGATTATTATTATTTTACCTTCAAAAACTAAAATAGAAACACTCAATCATAGCAAGAGACCACAGCATGAATGTTTTTTAGAGTATTTTATATGTGATGCAACAGCTGTACTTCTGTAAACACAAAGTGTTTGTTCAATCAGATTTTGGGGTTGATAATCTTGCCCATGAAGAGGATGTCTTCTGTGTTGCGTTCAGTGATCATGACCATGAATGGACGATCGAACTTCAAGACAGGGACAAAGTCGAAGCCAGAACGTTCTACGATCTCGATGCCTGTAGCAGCTGCAGCGGTGGCTCCGGCCTCGTCCACATCCAGGGTAGCTTTGTGCACAACCTAAGGAGCAACGGAGGCAGAGTGAGACAGACGGTGGACCGAATACAGGGAAGGAAATGTGTGCAATAACCGTCCTTACTTTTGAGACCTTCAGCGGTACATTCTCTGCAATGCCGCTCAAATCTGCACGTTGACTAAACATGTCTGTCATTCCCATTGCAGTCAACACATCATTCAGTGTGTAGGAAGTCTTGATGGAGAACTTTGGAACATATACGTTATACATGCTAAAAGAAAAGTGAGACAGTGATTGATCTGACAGGACAAAGATGAATAGTTTATGTTAGAAAACAAGAATTTAAGGATGATTTTAGATTCTAACCAACCTGGACTCCATCGACTTCAACCATTTGGTGACATGACTCGGGGAAACTGCTTTCTCCAGTGTTGCCATGTCGTCAGGCAACATCAGCAGCATGGAGTAGGAGCTGTTGAAGGGGAGGTGGAGGACCGATGTGTTGATCGCCTGTTCGTGATAGACATCAAACATCCCCTGCTCATACATCATCTGGACTGGAACCTGGAAAATGACAATTTAAACATGAAGTCCCTTCAATGTGAAAAGACACACAGTATGAAAGATGAACAATGATGCATAATAATGAATAAATGAATAAACTTTGAACCTTGGTGGTCTCATCCACTGTGAATGTGTCCTCCTCAGTGAGGTCGGGTTTAAATTCAGTCGCCCACTTTCCTGTTTGACGGGGATGAGCAGAATTAAAACTTAAAACTTAAAGGTTTGAGCCAACAAACCAAACAATCATCACGTGTACCTTTGTAGTAGATGTAGCTGATGAGATACATGACTGTCAGTGGATCCGGGTTGCTGACCAGCTCTTGTATCTTCCCATTGGTCTTCTCTTTCACATACTCATTGATGGTATTGGCACTGTCTGCAGCATTGGCAAAGTCAACAGTGAACCCATCTGCAAAGTAGGACTGCTTCAAGGTTTCCAGGAACTCAGGCCTTGGCTTGAAGTTGTCGTCCACGAATACAACGGTGCCTTCACTGGTGTCTTCTCCAGATGTCTTGTTTGCCCTTTCGAGGAGAGTGTGAAAGGCCTGATCTACATCTGCCTGCGTCAGTAGGGTGCTGTTGAAACCCAGACCACTGAAAAGTTGACGGTGGGTCTCCTCCCGTGCTCCTACGGACAAGGTAGCCAAGGCAACAGACACACTTGATGGGGAGAAGAAGATATTCTTGCCTTGCGAGTCAGCATGAGCTGCTAACTGCCTGTACAGACGGAAGGCAAACTCTTTGTTTGCTGCAGCCACCAGTGAGACGCTGTTGGCGCTGTTGTCGAGTGCAGTGTCTTGATCTGTATGTGCATGATGGTGGTCGCCTCTTCCTACGCAGATCACTGCTGACAAGATCCATATACCCAGGGCTGCATGCATCATTGTCAACTAAAAAAGTTCAAAAGCAACTTCAATGTTTATTTGAGTTACACAATATTTGCAAGAGACAATATTGATTTCCTTCTACTTAAAATACATGTGTCGCTTAAAAGCCAAAATTTTTTATTGATTTCTTACTATGAGTGACAGGCTCCTGCACTAAACATTTCATGCCAACATTGGGACAGTTACGTTTTTAAAAATAACATTTAAAGTTGTTTTTTAGTTGATTTTTGCATTTTAAGTTGAGGCTATTTAATGGTTTGTTTTTAGTTTTTAATTCGAAATTGCTGAAATTACAACAACACATCGATTGAGGCTCCAAAGGAGGATAAGAGGAGTACATTCACAGTTCTGGTTAAAGAATTTCAAATTTGAGAGTGCACAGTTACAGCTCAAACAACAAACACAAATTGCTAAAACAGTTCATCTGATTCTTACCTTCTGGTTCAGTGTCTGTCCAGGGAAGCAGAGACTGTACAGAGAAGATGCCCCTTTATATAAGACTGATCAGAGCAACCAAACTTTGGCTTTGTTTATTGTCTATCTCAACTTTGTATTCCCTAAAGCCTTGGCCACACTTCTGCATGGCTGGTGATGGCTTTGCCAGTAAAGAAAGGTCTGTCCAGTTCAAACACTGCCAGATCAGGTGAGCTCAGGTCAATTAACTCTTTCCAAACAGGGAGTTTGGATATATAAGAAATTTCTTTTACTGTAACTTTCTAAAGTTTTGAGGCAATTTTCAGTCCAATAAAATCAGTCAAGAACAAAAAAAAGGTAGCTGTGATTTGTAGATGATTTCCTAGAGAGCTGTCTGGAAACACTGCGTTGAAATGGGCATGACACCGTTTCAGACTTCTTCACCTCAGATTTACTCACCATACAGTGTCCTAAGTCACTGGTTGTCAAACTGTGGTATGAGTACCACTGGTGGTACGCGACCTTCCTGTATTGGTACTTGAAGGAATCTCTGAAATTGTTATGAACCAAAATGTGACTTGAGATAATAAGTGGAGGCAAAATTTACATTTCAAAACTGCAATCATAGCTCCAAACAGGAAAATATTAGGAAGAGAAGTGTGGATCAGGAGTACCACTTTCTACCAAATATGTTGTTTTATAATTATATTAAAAGCTGTTAAACTGTGAAACTACATAATATAATAAATATGGGGCTTTTGGGCTTTTACTGGCTGTTTGATTTAAGAAATGAATTAGCCATCTGTAGTACATTATGCATTATATTGACTTAAATTTGGGCTAATATTCCTCATGAAACTGTTCATATACAGAAAAATATGGTTTATATACAAATAGGCTGATGGTTATATCTACTCAAAGAAATTTATCAATATCTGCCTGGTGTATATACAGTATATTTACCATCTTAGATATTGTAGAAATGATGAAACACTCAGTCAAAGAGGAGAGTAAAGAAAAAATGAGATATAACATAAAAAAAATCTCCACAGTCCCTGAATTTATTGTATTTGTCATAAAACATTATCTGTTATACTAATATCTGTTGATTATTATTATTTTACCTTCAAAAACTAAAATAAAAACACTCAATCATAGCAAGACACCACAGCATGAATGTTTTTAGAGTATTTTATATGTGATGCAACAGCTGTACTTCTGTACACACAAAGTATTTGTTCCATCAGATTTTGGGGTTGATAATCTTGCCCATGAAGAGGATGTCTTCTGTGTTGCGTTCAGTGATCATGACCATGAATGGACGATTGAACTTCAAGACAGGGACAGGGCCAATGGGGAGGGACATAACTATCAAGATGCCTGTAGCAGCTGCAGCGGTGGCTCCGGCCTCGTCCACATCCAGGGTAGCTTTGTGCACAACCTAAGGAGCAACGGAGGCAGAGTGAGACAGACGGTGGTCCGAATACAGGGAAGGAAATATGTGTGCAATAACCGTCCTTACTTTTGAGACTCCCAGATCTTGATCCCCATTGCAGTCAACACATCATTCAGTTTGTAGGAAGTCTGGATGGAGAACTTTGGAACATATACGTCGTATTCGCTAAAAGAAAAGTGAGACAGATTGATCTGACTTGTGATTGCAGTTTTGAAATGCAAATTTTGCCTAAACTTACTATCTCAAGTCACATTTTGGTTCATAACTAATCATTGATCAACTACGTGAATGAACATGACGACGCGTCAGGCTGATGTTGAAACAAAAATATTTTAGGAAATGCAAAACTTATTCTAAATAACAATACAGCAAAATCTTAATTCAGTATTTCAGAGATTCCTCCAAGTACCAATACAGGAAGGTCGCTTACCGCAGTTTGATAACCAGTGACTTAGAACACTGTATGGTGAGTAAATCTGAGGTGAAGAAGACTGAAACTGTGTCATCCCCATTTCAACGCACTGGTTCCAGACAGCTCTCTAGGAAATCATCTAATTTTCTAATAATCAGAAAGTTAGATAAGAAAGTTACAGTAAAAGAAATGTCTTATATATCCAAACTCCCTGCTCGGAAAGAGTTAATTGACCTGAGCTCACCTGATCTAGCAGTGTTTGAACTGGACAGACCTTTCTTTACTGGCAAAGCCATCACCAGCCATGCAGAAGTGTGGCCAAGGCTTTAGGGACTACAAAGTTGAGATAGAGAATAAACAAAGCCAAAGTTTGGTTGCTCTGATCAGTCTTATATAAAGGGGCATCTTCTCTGTACAGTCTCTGCTTCCCTGGACAGACCCTGAACCAGAAGGTAAGAATCAGATTAACTGTTTTAGCAATTTGTGTTTGTTGTTTGAGCTGTAACTGTGCACTCTCAAATTTGAAATTCTTTAACCAGAACTGTGAATGTACTCCTCTTATCCTCCTTTGGAGCCTCAATCCATGTGTTGTTGTAATTTCAGCAATTTAGAATTAAAAACTAAAAACAAACCATTAAATTGCCTCAACTTAAAATGCAAAAATAAACTAAAAAACAACTTTAAATGTTATTTTTAAAAATGTAACTGTCCCAATGTTGGCATGAAATGTTTAGTGCAGGAGTCTGTCACTCATAAAATCAATCAATATTGTCTCTTGCAAATATTGTGTAACTCAAATAAACATTGAAGTTGTTTTGAACTTTTAGTTGACAATGATGCATGCAGCCCTGGGTATCTGGATCTTGTCAGCAGTGATCTGCGTGGGAAGAGGCGACCACCATCATGCACATACAGACCAAGACACTGCACTCGACAACAGCGCCAACAGCGTCTCACTGGTGGCTGCAGCAAACAAAGAGTTTGCCTTCCATCTGTACAGCCAGTTAGCAGCTCATGCTGACTCGCAAGGCAAGAATATCTTCTTCTCCCCATCAAGTGTGTCTGTTGCCTTGGCTACCTTGTCCGTAGGAGCACGGGAGGAGACCCACCGTCAACTTTTCAGTGGTCTGGGTTTCAACAGCACCCTACTGACGCAGGCAGATGTCAATCAGGCCTTTCACACTCTCCTCGAGAGGGCAAACAAGACATCTGGAGAAGACACCAGTGAAGGCACCGCTGTATTCGTGGACGACAACTTCAAGCCACGGCCTGAGTTCCTGGAAACCTTGAAGCAGTCCTACTTTGCAGATGGGTTCACTGTTGACTTTGCCAATGCTGCAGACAGTGCCAATACCATCAATGAGTATGTGAAAGAGAAGACCAATGGGAAGATAGAAGAGCTCGTCAGCAACCCGGATCCACTGACAGTCATGTATCTCATCAGCTACATCTACTACAAAGGTACACGTGATGATTGTTTGGTTTGTTGGCTCAAACCTTTAAGTTTTAAGTTTTGATTCTGCTCATCCCCGTCAAACAGGAAAGTGGGCGACTCCATTTAAACCCGAGCTCACTAAGGAGGACACATTCACAGTGGATGAGACCACCAAGGTTCAAAGTTTATTCATTTATTCATTATTATGCATCATTGTTCATCTTTCATACTGTGTGTCTTTTCACATTGATGTTTAAATTGTCATTTTCTAGGTTCCAGTCCAGATGATGAATAGGAAGGGGATGTTTGGTGTCTATTACGACCAGGCGATCAACACATCGGTCCTGCACCTTCCCTTCACCAGGTCCTACTCCATGCTGCTGATGTTGCCTGACAATATGGCAACACTGGAGAAAGCAGTTTCTCCAAGTCATGTCACCAAATGGTTGAAGTCGATGGAGTCCAGGTTGGTTAGAATCTAAATTCTTGTTTTCTAACATAACTATTCATCTTTGTCCTGTCAGATCAATCACTGTCTCACTTTTCTTTTAGCATGTATAACGTATATGTTCCAAAGTTCTCCATCAAGACTTCCTACACACTGAATGATGTGTTGACTGGAATGGGAATGACAGACATGTTTAGTGAACGTGCAGATTTGAGCGGCATTGCAGAGGATCAAAAACTGACAGTCTCAGAGGTTAGGACGGTTATTGCACACATATTTCCTTCCCTGTATTCGGACCACCGTCTGTCTCACTCTGCCTCCGTTGCTCCTTAGGTTGTGCACCAAGCTACCCTGGATGTGGACGAGGCCGGAGCCACCGCTGCAGCTGGTACAGGCATCGGCATCACACTTGCGTCGTCCGTCTTCATTGTCCCTGTCTTGAAGTTCGATCGTCCATTCATGGTCATGATCACTGAACGCAACACAGAAGACATCCTCTTCATGGGCAAGATTATCAACCCCAAAATCTGATGGAACAAACACTTTGTGTGTACAGAAGTACAGCTGTTGCATCACATATAAAATACTCTAAAAAACATTCATGCTGTGGTCTCTTGCTATGATTGAGTGTTTCCATTTCAGTTGTTGAAGGTAAAATAATAATAATCAACAGATATTAGTATAACAGATAATGTTTTATGACAAATACAATAAATTCAGGGACTGTGGAGATTTTTTTTATGTTATATCTCATTTTTTCTTTACTCTCCTCTTTGACTGAGTGTTTCATCATTTCTACAATATCTAAGATGGTAAATATACTGTATATACACCAGGCAGATATTGATAAATTTCTTTGAGTAGATATAACCATCAACCATTTTGAATATAAGCCATATTTTTCTGTATATGAACAGTTTCATGAGGAAAATTAGCCCAAATTTAAGTCAATAAAATGCATAATGTACTACAGATGGCTAATTAATTTCTTAAATCAAACAGCAGGTTTAACATGGAATTAAAGCAATGTCCAAACAAGGAACAGTTTATAATGAACTACAAAGACACTATTTTTAAGAGGTACAGGGATGAGGGAGGTGTTGGGTAGCACTAGGTGTTATCAGGTTATTGTCTCCTTGTTTTTGTTGTTTTGTTTTGTTCTTTTTAATTGTTTCTCTTGTGCATGTGTGTATGTGTGTGTGTATATTGTATTTAGTGTATAGGTAGATCTTGTATTGTTTTTGTTTTGTTTTGTTTGTTGTTTTTTTGCTGTTTTTTTTTTTTGTAATTCAAGTCAGGAATATATTTTACTTATCTAGAAGTATAAGGCATTTCTAGTTGCAAGGAAGCTTCGTATTGTTATTTATTATTTAAAGAGAAGGGGTGGGAGTTCATAAGTTATTCTTCTTCTCACTCCTTTTCGAATATGTATTCCTATGTTTAAATGTTTTGCCTTATTTTTCGTTTTTATTTTGGTTTTTGCATATTCGAAATAAATAATTCAATCAATCAATCAATCAATCAGCCAGTAAAAGCCCATAAGCCCCAATATTTATTATATTATGTAGTTTCACAGTTTAACAGCTTTTAATATAATTATAAAACAACATATTTGGTAGAAAAGTGGTACTCCTGTTCCACACTTCTCTTCCTAATATTTCAAGTACCAATACAGGAAGGTCGCGTACCACCAGTGGTACTCATACCACAGTTTGACAACCAGTGACTTAGGACACTGTATGGTGAGTAAATCTGAGGTGAAGAAGTCTGAAACTGTGTCATGCCCATTTCAACGCAGTGTTTCCAGACAGTTCTCTAGGAAATCATCTACAAATCACAGCTACCTTTTTTTTGTTCTTGACTGATTTTATTGGACTGAAAATTGCCTCAAAACTTTAGAAAGTTAGTGCACACTCGAATTTGAAATTCTTTAACCAGAACTGTGAATGTACTCCTCTTATCCTCCTTAGGAGTCTCAATCAATGTGTTGTTGTAATTTCAGCAATTTAGAATTAAAAACTAAAAACAAACCATTAAATAGCCTCAACTTAAAATGCAAAAATCAACTAAAAAACACCTTTAAATGATATTTTTAAAAACGTAACTGTCCCAATGTTGGCATGAAATGTTTAGTGCAGGAGCCTGTCACTCATAGTTAGAAATTAATTGTAGAAAAAGACTTTCAGGGCCTTTAAAGCGACACATTTATTGTAAGCTATAAGAAAATCAATATTTGCAATAGCAAACATTGTGTAACTCAAATAAACATTGAAGTTGTTTTGAACTTTTAGTTGACAATGATGCATGCAGCCCTGGGTATCTGGATCTTGTCAGCAGTGATCTGCGTGGGGAGAGGTGACCACGTTCATGCACATACAGATCAAGACACTGCACTCGACAACAGCGCCAACAGCGTCTCACTGGTGGCTGCAGCAAACAAAGAGTTTGCCTTCCGTCTGTACAGCCAGTTAGCAGCTCATGCTGACTCGCAAGGCAAGAATATCTTCTTCTCCCCATCAAGTGTGTCTGTTGCCTTGGCCACCTTGTCCGTAGGAGCAGGGGAGGAGACCCACCGTCAACTTTTCAGTGGTCTGGGTTTCAACAGCACCCTACTGACGCAGGCAGATGTAGATCAGGCCTTTCACACTCTCCTCGAAAGGGCAAACAAGACATCTGGAGAAGACACCAGTGAAGGCACCGCTGTATTCGTGGACGACAACTTCAAGCCACGGCCTGAGTTCCTGGAAACCTTGAAGCAGTCCTACTTTGCAGATGGGTTCACTGTTGACTTTACCAATGCTGCAGACAGTGCCAATACCATCAATGAGTATGTGAAAGGGAAGACCAATGGGAAGATAGAAGAGCTGGTCAGCAACCCGGATCCACTGACAGTCATGTATCTCATCAGCTACATCTACTACAAAAGTACACGTGATGATTGTTTGGTTTGTTGGCTCAAACCTTTAAGTTTTAAGTTTTGATTCTGCTCATCCCCGTCAAACAGGAAAGTGGGCGACTCCATTTGAACCTGAGCTCACCAAGAAGGACACATTCACAGTGGATGAGACCACCAAGGTTCAAAGTTTATTCATTTCTTCATTATTATTCATCATTGTTCATCTTTCATACTGTGTGTCTTTTCACATTGAAGGGACTTCATGTTTAAATTGTCATTTTCCAGGTTCCAGTCCAGATGATGAATAGGAAGGGGATGTTTGATGTCTATCACGACCAGGCGATCAACACATGGGTCCTCCACCTTCCCTTCAACAGCTCCTACTCCATGCTGCTGATGTTGCCTGATGACATGGCAACACTGGAGAAAGCAGTTTCCCCGAGTCATGTCACCAAATGGTTGAAGTGGATGAAGTCCAGGTTGGTTAGAATCTAAATTCTCATTTTCTAACATAAACTATTCATCTTTGTCTTGTCAGATCAATCACTGTCTCACTTTTCTTTTAGCGAATACAACGTATATGTTCCAAAGTTCTCCATCAAGACTTCCTACACACTGAATGATGTGTTGACTGCAATGGGAATGACAGACATGTTTAGTGAACGTGCAAATTTGAGCGGCATTGCAGAGAAAGCACGGCTGAATGTCTCAAAGGTAAGGACGGTTATTGCACGAATATTTCCTTCCTTGTATTCGGTCCACCGTCTGTCTCACTCTGCCTCCATTGCTCCTTAGGTTGTGCACAAAGCTACCCTGGATGTGGACGAGGCTGGAGCCACCGCTGCAGCTGCTACAGGCATCAGGCACATACCATTTACTGGTCCATCCCCTTTCAATTTTGTCCCTGTCTTGAAGTTCAATCGTCCATTCATGGTCATGATCACTGAACGCAACACAGAAGACATCCTCTTCATGGGCAAGATTATCAACCCCAAAATCTGATGGAACAAACACTTTGTGTGCACAGAAGTACAGCTGTCGCATCACATATAAAATAAAAATGACAAAAACATTTGTGCTGTGGTGTCTTGCTATGATTGAGTGTTTTTATTTTAGTTTTTGAAGGTAAAATAATAATAATCAACAGATATTAGTATAACATATAATGTTTTATGACAAATACAATAAATTCAGGGAATATGGACATTTCTTTAAAGTTATCCTATCACGTTTTTGAGGGTTTATCATTTCTACAATATCTAAGATGCTAAATATAGTGTATAAATAGCAGGCAGATATTGATACATTTCTTTGAGTAGATATAACCATCAGCCTTTTTGTGTACAAACCATATTTTTCTGTATATGAGCAATTTCATGAGGAAAGTTAGCCCAAATTTAAGTCAATATAATGCATAATGTACTACAGATGGCTAATTAATTTCTTAAATCAAACAACCAGTAAAAGCCAGTCTTCACTTTGTTTGATTGTTGTGCATATGTACCAAATCTCAACATTTTATATCCACTGAGATCTAGTTTTATAATATTCTGGTCTCCATGTCTGTAGATGTGATGAATACTCCAATAATCCAACACAACAAGCTAACAGAGAGATAAGTCAACACATCTTTGACACAGTTTCTCCAAAAACTGAACACAGCAGGCTTCACAAAGGCAGTGCAGAGTTTATAATTAAAATGGTTTAAAATCAGCCACCAGCTATTTATCACCACCAGGTGGCAGGACAAGTCAGAAGATCCTGGTGTTTTTACTGTATTGTCTTCATCGCTTGCTTTCTCTTAAGAGAGAGAGAGGGTCTGGGGATCTGTTGCATGGCCTTGTCATTAACAAAAAGCAGCAAGAGTGGGAGGTCGTGGAGCTCTTCTCATCTCGGTGCATGCTGTGTCGGACCCAGTGATGAGAAGGTCCCAACAGCAGTGAGACCCACAACACTCATGCTTTCTCTCCCCCCTCCACTTCAACCTCTGAAGTCTCACTCACTGCTCTCCTCTGGATTATTGTTTTGTTTTGCTGAAGACACCAATGGAGGATTGAAAAGGAGAATCTGCAAGGATTAACTTTGCAACTATTTTTATTTTTTAAATCAACCTTTTTTTCTTTATTGACGTTGGTTTTTATTCATCATCTCATCTGTATGAGATTTTCTTCAGCTGGAATAATGCCTTCGTGCTGGAGTACAAGCTCCTGGTTTCCTGTTGTCGTGTTTGGTGCTGCCCTGGTTGTTCTTACTGCTGGTAATGCTGGACCGAACCAGGACAGGAGGCAGGCTGGGTCGTCCTCATGCTTTGGAGGCTTTGATCTTTACTTTGTTTTGGACAAGTGAGTTACCTGACACACATTTCCAAAAGAATAGCATCGTTTCTGATGACACGTGAATGCTATTCGTGTTAAAATCTATGAGAAACAATATATTATCTTTGAATTTCAGATGTTTTCAGACTTGAATATTTCACCTGTCTCTGCTGATGGCTTTAAAAAAGCTATCAGGACATACTACTTCATGCATCATGCAAGCATATTCATGCATAAAGTTAATATGCATTATCTTATATTGCTCTAGGGCTTCTCCCGTCATCGTCTGCCAAAACTGTTTTCATGATGTCACTCCCAGTTCTGTTATGATTACGCCCCCTGGTGTCATGTCATGCAAGAAAATGGATAGATGCAACCGATGATGCATCGCTCTGATAGACCTACAGCTTGGCATTATGTCTACAGCTGCAGATGATTAGTGGAGTTTTAGGTGGTGCCCCCATTCATCAGTCATCTGCAGGCTGCACAGATTACCAGCGCTGTAGCTGTGTGTTGTGTTTGGTGCTCATGGACATAAACAGGACAGATCATGTGGGCCAGTTTTTCAGCCAGAATTGCTCGCCAGCAAGTGCATAAATTCTCCGCATCCTTAAATTCTCTCATCCAACATAGTCTCAAGTAGGACACAGGATGTTTGGACTTCCTGCAAAGTCTTTTGGATACATAAGTCTTGATTTAGAAACCATGTTTATCTAACCTGTTTTTTTTCTCTGCATTTCCTTTAAATATTTTCGATATGGGCACCTGATCAAAGCCACCAAATGAACATTTACTTGATCATATCAGTAACATATTAATGAAGCATGATATGGGTCTTTTAATTTCTTATCAGGAGGATATACAAGATAGATTTGTAAGCAAGAGTTTAATTTCCATGCTCAAACAGGAATGAAGCAATCTCATCAGCAAAGCCAGTCAAGTGAAAACAGTTTCTTAAAAAGGGTCAGTGTTTACCTGAGTTTTCTTGTCTGGGTTTGTAAGGAAAGCACTTTATGCTGCAGATAAATATGCACACAGCTCCTCTGGCACTGACAATTAACATACCCAGGCTGTTGCCTTTGGACTGTAACAGAATACTTACCTTATGACATTTGTGTTTTGCAAATCTGACTTAAAACTACCTGCTTTTCTTACTTTTTTTGCCAAAATGTTTGGAAACTAGGTCAGCAACATCTATCACTCCAATCATCGGAGTGGATTGGAGGATTACAATCTGCCATTGCCCTCTCCGTGTAGCTCTCCCTCCAGAGATGGTGATGGATTTTCCAGTTGTCCTACAGTACATGTCAGTGCCAGCTCCAGGCACACTGCTGTTTCTCTGAGGGGAAATTAGGCAATAGTGTGTAATAGAGAGTAATTGTTCGCGTGAGCCATGTTTTAACGACGCAGATTTATATTACATGTTTGACTTGACAGCATTTATTGTTGGGCATCAGCTCACTGCATTAGCTGTTCCTTTTCCTTTTCTTTTTACTGTCTTTTCTCCAGGCGGGATCTTAAATTGCTCCGTTGCTTTCTAGCAGGGATGTCCTCCACCTGCCCTCACTGTCCTCTTGCAGTATTTGCCTGATCTTCCTTCTCCTCTCTTCTCTCTTCTCCAAGTGTCTGCTCTGCCCTTTCTCCATTACGTCCAGATGTTCCAGTGTTTCAGCCTGTTGGCTGGGCGCTTTGTGCTGGGACTTGTGTCATGGTAACAATGGAAACATACAGTAGGTGTTTTCAGAAATGATGCAGGGGGAGGTGTGGGGTTGTAAAAACAGAGTTTAGTTGAAAGATATTGTTATCTATCGATAATTAGATGATAAATAACTCAACTGAGAAGTTTTCTCCTCTCCTAGCAAAGAGTGCAAAACAATTAACATCCACACTGACCTAGTTGTGAGCTGATTGCATGAGCTGATTGCTACTCCGAAGCCACTGATATAATTGCAGGTACATTATAAAGATGTTACCGGTAATCTGAGAACTACAACATCATTGCTACTTCGCAGCGTAAACCAGATGTGCTGCCAAAGAATTTACTCACGCCGGCTCTCCCCAGTCTCCTTTTCCCTTTAAACGTCTATTCCATAGACGGATTACTGACATACTGGGCAGAGATCCAGGGGCCCAGGGTTTGGGGCAAAGATGTAAAATGACTAGTTGAGACACAAAACTACCACAAAGATGCAAAATGGCAACAAAGATACACAAAGTGACTACAAAGACATGCAAAAATAGCAACAAAGATATGCAGAATGGCGACAAAGATATGCAAAGTGACTACAAAGAAGTGCAGAATGGCAACAAAGATATGCAAAGTGACTACAAAGAAGTGCAGAATGGCAACAAAGATATACAGGCTACAAAACAACTACAAAGAAACACAAAACAACCACAATGATACACAAAGTGACTACAAAGAGACACAACACTACGATAAAGAGACGCAACACAACCACAAGCATACACAAAATGACTACAAAGGGACAAAAACTACTACAAAAAAAACACAAAAGATACACAAAGTGACTACAAAGAGCTGCACAATGCCTGAATGGGAAACCTTTGATATGTCTGTACCCAGGGGCCCATTTCTCATAATCTGTCCACAGTCTATTGTTAATTTGACAACACTTTACATAATTACAGAGAAGACGTCATGTGGTTTAGATGCACAGCACTGGTTGAAAAATGCATTCTCACGTTCATTTGTCTTTTCTATTCTCAGATCTGGGAGTGTGCAGAATCACTGGACCGAAATCTACCACTTTGTAGAACATCTAGCTCACAAATTCATAAGGTGAAAACAAACATAATTGCGTCAAGCGTCTGTGGGAAAACATGTAAGTAGTAACGATCTAACAGAGAATATTTTTCTCTCTCTCTCTCTCTCTCTCTATTTGCTTGCCTCAGTCCACAGTTGCGGATGTCCTTCATTGTGTTTTCCACTGAGGGAAGGATCCTAATGAGCCTGACAGAAGACAGGTGGGTGCAGATCCCCTCAAAACTGCTTTTAATCCTTCACTTTTCATCCAACTGAAAGGAATGAGTGTAAATCCAGATTTGGATACAGGTCACACACAGTTATGATCCCTCTGAATTTCTGTGACCAAAAAGAGATTCCAGACAGATACTTTCCTTCACTGTGATCTGTCTATAGTGTCATCGGCCTGGACAAGTAATTCATTTTGTAGTTTTTGACACATTGTGGGCAGCTTATATGTCTAATCTTTCCTCAGCAGTGTCTCAGCAGCCACAAAATCTTTTCACAGTTTCCCCTCATATCTTATTCTGCAAGAGACTAATTTCCCGTCTATCTCGTGACAGTTTCCTGAGCCCATGCACACCAACGCTGCTTCACTTAATTCATCTGTAACACATTGACGATATTTTCTGCAAACGCTGCCCTTATGGAAACTATTATTCTCTTACCACGCCACCCAGTGTCTGGCTTTAGTCAAAAGTGTGCTCACAAACAAATCTGACAAAACAAATATTTGAATTAGATTGGATTATCAACAATGAGGATTACAGTGTCTTCTGTGTGTCTGCTCAGGGAGCGCATTCGTAAAGGTCTGGAGGAGCTCCAGAGGGTACTTCCTGGGGGAGACACCTTCATGCATGAGGGCATCCTGAGGGTGAGCGGCTTCTGCATGTCCGACTCCAAACTGGCATCTGTTTTTATCTCTGCTCTGGCTCCAGAACAAACAGCACATGGTGCAGGGAGCTGTTGTATTAAAGCATGACAGATTTCTTATATTCACTGCATGCTCCCAGACAGATAGTCTACTGGTTCAACCTATCTTTTCTTTTTTTTTTCCACAGGCCAGTGAGCAGATATACTATGGAAACACTGAAGGTGTGTATTAGTGTTCTTATTAGTGTTTAGACAGTGGTTACTAACCAGAGGGGACGCCCAAGAGGGTTACAAGATACCTGAGTTATTGCACGAAAATGGTACGATTTGGACTTTGATATTTTCAGATTTAACTTTTCTTAACACCCCACAACATGAACTACATATTTAACTTCTAGAAAAACATAAATTTCCATCTCAGTTCAGTATGTTTATGGGTTGTGTAACAGGGTTGAGGGGTTACTGAGGTACAGGACAAAATAATTTGAATTTAATGAATAATTATGAATTTATTTTGAAAAAACGCTAAAGAGCACCGATAGATGTTTGTGTCAAGGGCTAAATGTTTGGACTTTCAGGAGGTCAGGAATGGACCCAAATGCAGGCAGGTACACAAGAGCAAACATTAATAATAAAACGAAACGGTGACGGATGAACACAAAGAAACACAGGAGCAGGATTCAAAAACCAAAGAACATAAAAAAAAAAAAAAAAACGGCTAACCAAAAGGCGGCTGGAAATCCAGGCAAATAATCCAAAAATGCAAAGGCAGGGGCGAGAAACAGAAAAGACCGGGAACCAGAAAACACTAGAAAAAACGCTGGGGAGTCGGACACAAAGGGCACACACTGAGAAACAAAACATATACACAACAGACGAGGAAACAAAGGAAACACAGGAACTAAATAGACATGCAGGACTAATCAGGGACAGGTGAAACAAATCAGGGGCAGGTGCAGAATCAAAAAAGGCGGGAAAACAAGACAGGAAGTAGAATAAGATAAGACACAGACAGGCTGGAACTACAAAATAAAACAGGAAACACAGAAACAAACTCAAAACTGTAACATTAACAATGTCAGAGGGACTCAAATCGTACCTGTTTCATGGAATGACTCACCTCTGAGGGGTCGTGAGATGATGAAAAAGAACTATATCATCTATCTGCCTTATATTTCCTCACAAACTGTTTGGTCCTACGGCTTCATGACCCCGAATGAAAGTTCCTGAGTTGATTTTATATCATTTGAAAGTGTCACAAGTGACACAAACCTAGCTGTGGTTTGGATTTCATTTCATTTCTTAATGGGGGATGTGAATTGAAATTTTGCATTTTAGATTACAATAAATTAGACTGTGAGCTATCTGAAGAGTTAATTCATTAATGCTGTATGGTTATTTACACAACAGGAAAAGATAAGAGTGTAAAATTGACCAAAGTCTTTAATTTCTGCAGGTTATCGCACTGCCAGCGTTATCATAGCTCTGACAGATGGAGAGCTGCACGAGGATCTTTTCTTCTATGCCGAGAGAGAGGTGAGAGAGATGAAAAGAGGTTAAATAGGTCACACAAATTATAACCAGATGAAAAAAAAAAAACACGTGATGGACCAGATCAAACAACTACCCCCTTAAATATGACCACTTTGATCCTCTTCCTCAAGTCTGGAAAAATGGGGTCAGAGCGTCAGATTTATACACATGCGCACAGAGATCTAATGATTTATTTGCTCTTTAGACCATTGAGGCACTACAGGTGAAGGTCTTCAAAAAGCCTAGACAGATGTTGAATGAAGCTCCCAGTAGTTGGATGTACTTTATTTCTCTTGACGGCTGCCTGAAGTTATCATTTGGTGTCAAAATTCAGAGGGAGTATTATTTAGAAATGAAGTTATTTGGCACGTGTGTTCTGTTTGTCATCTGTGTGACATTTCTATCATCATGTGACGTCTGAATAGTGTTATTTACCAGGAACAGAGTTGCCCAACTTCTTGTGCAATCTTATTAGAGGCCAGACAAACACAAACTTTTTTTTTTTTCTTGGTTGGATGGTGTTATGGAATACAGAGGTGTAATTGAACCCAGGTGCTGAGCTTCTTCCTGTTTTTGCTGTGAATCTGTGCATACCTGACAGGCCAACCGCTCCCGAAGTCTGGGTGCCTCGGTTTACTGCGTGGGGGTGAAGGACTTCAATGAGACCCAGGTTTGTTTTCTTTCTACACGTTTTAGTCTGTACCTTAATGTCTCGTGACGTCTAAGCTTCAGGAAGTGAAATGGATACTAAGCTTTTAAATCAAAGCTCTGTAAATCGAGCTCTTACTTTGAAAACAGTGAAGTTTAAGTAGCTTTACATTACACACAGGGGCGGTTTGTCACCTTTCCTCCCTGCAAAACTGAAGTAAAGAGTACCAAAGGAAAATCAAACGTCTGTAAACAATTTCTGTGTGTTTGGTTGGTTAATAATTACAGTGGGAGTCCAAAAAAGTTTTTTTTTCCTTCATTACTTGTGTGAAATTTTTTTTAGTTTGTGTTCCAAAACAAGGAAGTGAGATAATAATATTGATTCATATGAGTCCACTCCTGTAATCAATTATGCTGCAAGCTTGGATGAATCAGTGTGCAGTTGTCACAAACTTTGTTTCTCTCTAGCTGGCAAAGATTGCTGACAGCAAGGACCACGTCTTCCCTGTAAATGACGGATTCGAGGCCTTGCAAGGGGTCATCGACTCGGTGAGCGTTGAATCGTTGAATATATATCACCGGCAAGGGCTGAAAATGTTGCATGTCTTTAAAGGTTCACAGGAAATCATCTCGCTTTAAAGGGCTTCATGTAATCTCTCCCATCAATTCTCCTTTAATCCGTCAACACACTGATCAGATGGCCAGAGAGGAAACAAGACTAAATAGGTTTAAAGCACGATACGTTATTCCATCCATGGAGTCTGGCCAGGGACAAAATTCCAGGAAAACCTGCTGCGACTGTGACTTCCCTGCTTTTGATCATCGCAGCGTCGACGTCTGGCCAAACATCATCAAAGTGTGTGCTGTATCTCCTAAGACCCACCTCAGTGGTGTTGACTTTTTAGATTTTTCTATTCTCTAGCTTGTGAAAAATGAAAAGTTTGTCGTGAAAGGTCTGTTGTCACTAGGATACGAGGGTTTTTTGGAGCAGTTAAAGGCCACGCAGCTGTCATCTGGAGCAGATTAACAAGCGAACTGAAAGCTGTTGCTTCATATTCATGTGTGCGGCGCAGTGGGTCATGAATCAGCCTTCCTCTTCGTCTTCAGGGTCATACAGTTTGTATGTTCCTGGAGAGCAGCGAGTGCAGACACATCTGCAGAGCACAAATAAGAATAAATGGAAACTTTCAGTCCAGAGTCCCCTGTGGCAAAAGGTTAATTAACGGGCACATAAAAGTCATGGCTACCAAAATATTGTCTTGGTGATGGTGATGAATCTGTAAGCAGAGGATATTTTTAAAAGACTCCTTGTTGGTGTGTTTATGATTTGCTGGCTGGCTGCTGAAAAGCGTCATACTGATGAGCTCCGTGTCTTTCTGTTCATCTCCTCAGATCCTGAAGAAGTCCTGTATCGAGATCTTGGCAGCGGAGCCCTCTAGTATCTGTGCAGGAGGTAAGACAAGGAAGACCTCCCATTCGTCCTTGTTTTTCTGACCGGTCCATCTGTAAGATTTGTAAGATTTAGGAGGCTCCATTTACAGAGGACAGAAGTGGAATATAATATGCATATTAATGATGTTTTCATTAGTGTATAAATACCTGAAAGTAAGGATTGTTATGTTTGTGTTACCTTAGAATGCTTCATAGAATGAAGGAGAGGGTGAGGTGACGGGGTTGCAATCAGCACTTTAATATATAATATAGCCCCTTTAAAACTCAAGATGAAGAACGTAATGAAGCACATTTGATTAAGACGATAGAAAATGACCAAATAAAATTGACTCATCTTGGCTGCACACGGACAAATATTTACCTAAGAGTCACGAGCAGACAAAGAAATAAACATTACATTATCTAACATACAGTAGTGACATTACCTACTGTAAGTTTTGGGTCAATCACACTAGATTAGAGATGTCAAACACCCTGTCGGATGACTCAGTGACAGAACACTCTCAATAGACTTATTTGGAAGGAAACTGCAGCATACTGTCAACACCAATCACAGACACAGAGCAGATGAAGATCCATCGTATGTAACCATGTTTTACAGCTCGGCTTCAAATGCATCATTTGCTGTGTGCACTTCTTTCTGACAACAAAATCCCTCTGTGTCATAACACGATGAGATGTTTGACTGTTACTTTGAACCACAAGTCAGACTTTTTTTTAAATTTTAAATTCTTGATTTGTGTTTCTCCTCTCCTCATTCAGAGTCCTTCCAAGTGGTGGTGAGAGGAAACGGCTTCCTTCACGCCCGCAACGTCGATAAGGTTCTGTGCAGCTTCCGCATCAACGACACCCTCACAAAGAGTAAATGAGCATCTTCTCCCCGATTCACCACATGCACTGTGTGTGTGTGTTTTAATTGAGCACGCACTGACTCAAAGCATCAAAGCTGATCGCTCAGTTCATTAACAATAAAAACAGCTGGAATAAACAGACAAGTGCGCGGGCAGTTGTAAAATTACACCTAGCTGAACTTCCCAAAAGTCAAACATTAAGCAGCTGCAATCTGCTGTGATCAAACACGCAGCCATGCTGGTGTTACTGGTACCATCGACGCACATTAGGTAATTTTACAGCCTGGAAAGCAGCCAGAGAATAAAAAAGATAAAGCAGAACGAGTACCACACACGAGGCAGAGCGAGGAAAAGGGTCCAGGCAGTTTCCCCACACAGTCTTTACTGGTGGCTTACTGGAATAGTTGTTAAAACCACTTCCTGCAAGGCACACCACGGTAGCTGCAGGGGTTTGCTGGTCTAATTACAAAGCATGATATTCACCAGAACTGAAGCACAAACAAAATATCAGCTACCCTGAGGGAGAAGTGGTGGTTTCTTTTCTAACCCTCGTGTCAATGCATCTCCACGTCCCAATCATCCATACTCTGATAGAGGAATGTCTTATTGCTGCTCTTTGAGGTTTCTTCTATCAGAGTTTGATGAATGATGGTTAACCATCCTTTCTGCTTTCTCATGTATACACTGTATAGTTTTGGTCACTTCAACGGTGGTTGCAACACAGGCATCTTGCTTTCTAAATCAAATTCTTGCAACAAGTCCTCTAAGTATTAATCAAACATTAACAATTCCTCAGAATCGTAGCTGTTTCTGTGTGACACAGCATCCAACTTCCTGCCAGTGTGGAAACAATTTGAGTTAAATTATCTCCTTATGTCAATCCTATTATACTTGTATACTTCTCCTCCAGATACGTTCACTTCTCCAGCATTGTTTACGCACAATCCTCTGGAAATTGTTTGCTTCGCATCAGGGGTAAACCTTCAATGAAAATAATGAAGCCACAGTTAGCTCGCCTGGAGATGAATATGCGATCGACTATAAGGAAAACCATTTCTCTTCTCTCTCTGCCCTCGCTGGCTCCCCCGCTCCGCTCCAGTTCTTTGCATACTTCACAGATATGTCGAAACGGTAAAAAAAGACAGCAGCAATATGTACTTGCATGTGTCGAGCAGATGAATCGATGTTTGAATTTGTGTCTCCAGGAAAAAGTAGCAGCAGATACAGTCAAGCCCGCTGGGATTCTGGCAGGTCCTGTCCTGAGCTATCCATTGTGACAGATGTTGAGACTATAGAAGCATGGACCATACTGAACTGTGAAAATAACAGATGAGACTTTAAAGAAGTAGTTCAACAATTTGGAAAATATATCTTGCCCGGCGTAAGATGGGAAGCTCACCTTTCTTCACAAAATTGCCTCCGGGCGGAGCATTAGCACCAACATTTGACTGCCAAAATATAAATATAAAACAAATGTACAACTTAAATTTGTATATTTCTGTATCCACTGCAACGGATTCAGCTTCCTCTGCCACCATTTTCACAATGTCATTGGTCCCTTCCCTTCTGCTACGTAGCCAAGAAGTGTCCAGTGCACAGATCGTGCACCACATACTCACAGTACACTGCATTCTGCGGAAGGTAAATTACAGTATAACTTTAGTTAAATCTAATAAATTCAAGTACTTCTTCAACCACTCAAAGATGTACATAAACTATCACAAACAGGCTGTGCAGACAGTCCGTCTCAGTCTGTACATCTACTATCATCTTGAGAAATTTCCAAATCACTGGTCAAAGTTAAACTCTGGGTACTTGTCTGCACCACACAGTAAAACATGACCTCTCTCAGAGATAAGCAGTCCAATAAAACATCATGACATGACATGGAATCGGGATGTTTACCAGCATCTTCATCCTTCAGGGGATTTAAGCAGTGGAAATCTTTACTGGATCTTGCTGTAATTTGTCGTTTATAAAGCTCTCAGTCCTTTGAGTCATGCTTTGATAGCGCGAGGCCACTCTGAGTGCAAGGTGGGTGCAGAGATGAACTCTGACCAGGGACTAAATCTGGGCCAGTTCGCATTTGCGCTGAGCTGTTTTTGGCAGCGTTGTTCCCCTCCCCTCCCATCCTATCCCCTCCTGCATGGCGTTCATAGAGAAAAGCGGCCTCGACCCATGCGGGTCTGTTGATATCCTCAGTTCTGGGGTATGCTCTCCCCCTGCCAGAAAAAACACACAGGATTGGGCGACGATGCTCGTCGGAGCTGCTTTCCTAAAAGCCAGCTGGACAAGGAGGCTTGCCTTGAAAAACAAAATCCTGGGTGAAATTGTATTGGTGTTTCTGAGCAGGATACAGACGTTTTCAGACAGTAGACAACAAAGCGCTTGTTTTGAAGGAACGCTCCTCGCAGACGGTTTGTTAATCGAGTTAATACCTCTCTTTATGGAGCTGAAATGAAGTCAATAAACTGAACTTACTGTAATCAGGCTAAACAATGACATCATCTAGAAGGAGGTTCAGGTCCTACTGGATTGGAGCTTCAGTGAATGCTACCACAGTTTTTGACCTCTTTCCTTCTTCTTCTCTAGTGGTGAAGCCACTGATCGTAGAAGATACATATCTCCTCTGCCCTGCACCAATACTTCAAGATGAGGGGATGTAAGTCCTGTAATTTATTTCAATAAATGTAAGGTTTCATATGACACCCTCTGCCCTGTTTTTATATAAGACACCACATCAGTGACATCCATTTTTCTTTTTCTTTTCCAGGGCAGCGAACCTTTACGTCAGTATGAACGAAGGTCTCAGTTTTATCTCCAGTTCGGTCACCATCACCACCGTGGGCTGCGTGAGTGCGATATAACGTATCAACTTCAAAATTGTATCGTTTGATTGCGTTCCAACTCCGGCCAGAACTAACAAGAGAAAAAAAAATTATACTAACAAACTTGAGAAGACGCCTGAATGATGGATGATGATGATAAAGTATTTCAATTCCACGGAAGATGAAACCCAAAAGAGCCTCTTCCAGAGTCAGGAGAAGTGGTTTACATTATTTTAGTGCTCTACACATTCAGACAGTGTGTGTTGACGTGTCTGTCTCTGTCACAGTCTGATGGGACCATCCTGGCCATAGCTCTGCTCATCCTGATGCTGCTCCTGGTCTTGGCTCTCCTCTGGTGGTTCTGGCCTCTCTGCTGCACTGTGGTGAGTTTTTTTTTTTTTAAATGCAATAATAAGATGCACGCAAGCTGCTTTACAGATTCACTCTTGTCAAATTATGGACACTCTTGGAATGCAGCAGTATCGCTTATTGTGGACAATAAGACAGAGAGAGAGAGATGTCTTTTCCACGTCTGTCTCGTCTGGCTGACGAACCCCAAGGCATCTTATTAACCTAAACAACATTCCCATGGGGAGAAGGTTTAGGGGTTTAGGAGTCAATAAGGGGCATGTGGCCCATTTGGATCAGCGCAGCTGAATTTAGTTCACAACCAGAAGAGAGGTCAAGGCCACCAGGGTGAATGTGTGTTGAAGTAATTGCACTGCTGTTGAAATAATTTGTGTTTTCAGAGGTCACAGCAGGTGACCTCCGAGTCTAACTTCTCAAAACTTTCTCAGTATTCACTGGAATACACAACCTGATAAGAGTTAGCTCTTACGTATTTCTGAATAATTAAAATGTCCAGCTGGCAGTTTGGAAAGAGTCAAATGTTTGTGTTTTAGAAGCAAGATAACTCAGAAGAAATTCTTCTACGTGGATACGGCAAGAGGAAAAACACATATGTGGCGTTATTTGTACATTGGTCAAACTGCCAGCATCACAACATTTAAACAAACCGTCTTGTTACCAACCACTCCTTGTCAAAATCTGTATTTCTCCTTTTTAAAACGAAGAGCCTCGAAATGCTCTCCAATGTTTCCAGCGCTGGAAACAGGAAAGTTGAGAATTGCCAGAGAGAGATGTCAGCTTTTACAACATGGCTATTCCTCCCTTTACTTTTTTTTTTTTTTTTTTTTTTTCTGTTCTTGTCCATTAAAAGTTGCAAATTCAAGCCTGTGCAGAGAGTGTGTTTAGGAAAAGCGATGCTGGGTTACCATGGGGATTTCATTTTGTGTTCCAGGATTTGGAGAAGCACAGAGGAAAATGACAAATAAGAATCAGAATCACTTAATTTGCCAAGTGCATTTAACGTAGAAGAAACCGTCTGGTGAAATAACACACTGACGGCTCATGTGGTGACATACATACGGGGAAAAGACACACCGATATAGACTAAACTGTACATTCTGTCTACGTGTGATCATGCAGTGCAGCAGCTGTGCAGCATACTCTAGAAAATGGAGCTAGAGATGGATAGAAGTGCACATCCTAAAAAGGACAAACAAAAAGTATAAGTTCAATAAAACTTTATGGATAACTTTGCTCCATAAGAGCAAATAATACATTTTTTTATGAGCCTGTTACTCTTCCCTTCTCCTAATCAACAACGTGAGGCCAAAAAATCTGGATAGCAGATTTCTAGGTCAGTGCATTGCTCTTGTAAAGTAGTAGAGACTCACCGAGGAAAAAAACAATTCCTCAGCCATGTGTTGTTGTGTAACCATCGTGTTGCACACAGAAAACACATAACACTGACATGCAGATTATATAAAAAATCTATTTTGATACACGTGTTTGTGAGTTTTGTTGTCACCTTCTCCCTCCTCTTTCCTTCTCCTCTCATGTGATCTTGTTTTTCCTCCCACAGATCATCCATGAACCCCCACCGCCGGTCGTGGAGGAGAGTTCGGTAGGAGCTGCACCACTTACGACTCCAAAAAAAAAAAGAAAAAAAAAAAAGAAGAAGAAGCTCATTATTTGAGATTTAAACTGCTGCTAAAGTTTAGATTGTAGTTTATTTTGACATTTTTAAACCTCAACGACCACGCGCCGTCATTCACACGCTCCCTGGCATAAAACTCTGCTAGTAATTCATCAAATGGTGATGTGGATCAACGCCCTCTTAGAATAACAATGAAATCCACGACTTTTACAGATTTTCCCTCTCGTGTTTTAAAGAGGACAGTTTTGTTTTCAAAACCCTAATTCGTATTTTTCAAATCACTTCCTCCGGAGCTCTTTTGTATCTTCCTGGAATGTGACTAATAACATTGCTTCTCATCACTTTGACCAACTAATGTGTGACATTAAAACACATTTCGACAACATGCCAACATGCAACTGCGGGACACATGACAGGCTACGTTTATTTGCTCCAGTTAAACTGAAAATGAGGTTTAAACTGGTGAATTTATTCCAATAACAGACTTCAATGACAACCGTGACCTCAAAGACAAATTTCAGCCTTCATTATGGCTTCCTCTGTCTGACATCCTGGTAGATTATGAGTCAGACAGGGTGTATTAAAGAGCTGAAACGTTACAAGTTTGGCCACTGGGCTTTGTAATTTCCTTTCATCTGACAGCCAGGCCAGAGGGGACAAATTGGGTCGGATTTGGAGGGCAGACAGAGAGGTATTTACTTGGAGATTTATACCAGGTAGCTCTGATGTGTTCATTTGGTGTGTATATACATCTGTGTTGTCCCTTAATTGTAGTTAGCTATATCATCATAAAACCGACTTCCTGCCACCCACAGGACGATGAAGACTTTGAAGCCCCTAAGAAGAAATGGCCGACTGTAGATGCCTCCTACTATGGAGGAAGAGGAGTTGGAGGAATCAAAAGGATGGAGGTAAATCTCTAGCTGGCTAAAGTATTGACTACCATCTCTAATTAAGGACGTTTGATTGATTTCAGACCACTTCCAAACCTCAGACTCTCCATGCTCTCCATCATTAGGTCCGCTGGGGTGAGAAAGGCTCCACCGAAGAAGGAGCAAAGTTGGAAAAGGCCAAAAATGCCAAAGTGAAGATGCCTGAGCAGGAATTCGTGGCGCCACCCATGCGGGTTCTCAACAACGGCATGCACAAACCCCACGGGCCGCGCAAGTGGTACTCACCCATCAAGGTAGAGTACCAACAAAAGTAGCCAGGAAGTCACTAAAGGGGGATAGGGTTTGGTCTGCAGATGTTCAGTGACAAAAAATACAGACATATACTTTGGTGGAGGATTTGTTCAACAAGTCTGTGAATATAGCTCAGCTTACATTCAATTAATAAAAGCATTCATGATTGTTTAATAGCTCTGCTGGGACAGGCTTTCTTCAGCTGTTCGCATGTGTACCGCATGAAGTGCAACATCTGCTACAAATTACTCCATGTTAATCTGGCTCAGGATATGTAAGTAATAGCATTATTAAAACGTCGTAGCGAAAAATAGCATGAGATGTGTTAAGGTAATAATGGTAAGGTGACTACTGGCACACAGTCCCTTCCTCCCGGGGCCAGCATGGGGTTAAAGGAGTCGTTCCGAAGCCTTCCCAGTCAGCAGGGGATTGCTAATAGAAACCAGACTGTTGGACTGACCTCCAGGGAGCAGGACTGCACAGCCAGCAGTTTTAGTGAAGAAAAACAGCTGGATTTTCTGCCCTTATCCTCAAAGTATTTGCTGTTTAAAAAGTATGAAGGGTCCATTTCCAGCCATTTTCAGTTTGTCATGTGTAATGTTTGCAGGAATTCGACCACTCCAATCATGTCATTGCAGCTCGAGCTGGTGCACAATATGCAAATAAATGTATGTTAAGAATCGCAGTGGATTCAAAATTTGGTTTCTTCTCTGTTCCCGTAGAGCAAACTGGACGCATTGTGGGTGCTTTTAAGAAAAGGCTACGACCGCGTGTCTGTCATGAGACCTCACCCGGGCGACAAGGTAAGAAAAGCTACACAGGAAGGCATCATTCACCATTAATCAGCCCGTGTTATACTGACTGACATAAGGCTTGGCTGCGCATTAGCATTTGGCGAAGGGGAAGATTCTTTTGTATCTGAAAATGTTGAGAAAATGAACCAGCTGTCAGCTCTGTGAGCAAGGAAGTGTGCACAGAGAGACTCATGGGAAAAACTCATGGTGGGTTAGGATTTTTGACTGCAGCGTCTACAGTGCGCTGCGATGATGTTAAGACGTCTGGGGAAGTCATTATAAGAAAGGCAAATGTAATTCCTTAAAGGCCAGCTGTGGTGTCGATGACCTCTACTGTTGGCAGCTGACATGTAGTCTGAGACTGTGGGATCTACGAGTGTTGAAAAAATGAGTCTGAGGGAAGTTTGTATATAATAACTCTTCACCCGCGTGAGTTTATGTAATGCTTCATCTTTCCCTGAGTAAGAAATGTTGACGCAAGGTCAAAGTTAGGCAATTCAAATGTACTCCTCAGTCTTTGTTTTTGTGTAATTATATAGTATATTCAGCATGTCTGCTGTTGAACACAGTATATAGTCTGAGACTTTTCACAGCTGTACAGGGTGGCACACAGCTGTTTTGACACTCAACTCTTAGATATAGTGTAGTATAATACAATATATAGCTGAACTGGGAGGATGAAACAATGCTTATGTGGCCATGTGGCAGCTGTTTCACAGGAACACAGAAATAACAAGGACCCGGTTTCCAGGAGTAAAATATGATTTATTCAATACTTGTTGTGATGATAGTATGTCAAATATGTATTAACTTATGCAATAAATAAAGTATTTCTATCTCATATGCGGGTACAGTCACTGACAATACAGAAAATAAACTACCCTAACTAAAATTCAGAAACTGGATCGGCTGTCGGGATATTTTGGGGTTACTGATGAAGCATTCTCCAACAAAAGTATGAATCGGTCTGAGCTAAGCAGAAGATACATGATTAATATCTTCCAGAGCTTTTGAGCTGGATAAAACCCTTCACCTTCAGTTGATAAAATATCCACAGCAGCATTCAGATAAGACGGTGCCAAAGCTGCGCCTTTACACAGTTATTAAAAAGAACTTATTAAGTCAGTCCTTGGATAAATAGAAAAGTTAAAAAAAGATTCTCTATCACCATCAATTGTGCGCTTGATAAGAAAGTTTCATCTTGCAGAAACTCTGAGCTCTGTAGATCTGACTGCAGAGGTGCAAATAAATATTCCCAGTCTATTAAAAGGTAAAACCTCTTATCATTACACACGGGAATTGTGGTGGCTGGACTTTTACTACTTCCAGAAATATTTAAAATATTATAACAATGACTGATTACATCATTATGCACATGTATCTTAGCTCACACAGAATAAAGTTTCTTATTCTCAAAGTAAAGGAAGCACCAACAGCACATGTTTATTAGTGACAAAAGCTAAAACATGTTCAACATATTCATTAATAAGAATAGAAACAGACATCACAATCTTAATCTCATTTAGAAGCTGACAAAATTAGTTCTCATCACAGTTGAGGCTGATGAACGCCGCTGGCATCGGTATACTATAATCACAGCCTGCAACGACCAGATGAAGTCTTCTGCAGAAACACCCAGACACTGTGTCGACATAATGAGATCCTAATGGAACGCATTGAAACTCGACCAAAACATCTTTGCAGGCCTGGACAGAGGGAACAAAGCGCTCCGCAGAGACCATGAGGCCCTTCAGATACGGTTCAGTGACTGTAAAAATAACAATGACCTTCTCCACAGCGATCAGAGTTTGAGACCTAAATAATAAATGTCACGCTACAAGGCGAGGATGCCTTGCAAAAAAACAACCCCTGGAGCCTGATTTCCACTGAGACTGAAGACAGAGCAGAGATAGAAAGAGGAACTCAGAAAGCGGCGACATGGAAGGAAGCTCACAGCAGGACGAAGATGAAAAAGAGAAGGACAAATATCTGTGACATGACTGTTAAGTGGAGGAGGAGGAGGAGGCGGCGGCCATGGGAAGAGAGATTTTGGAGCCTCGTGTCTGCTGTGCAGTGATAAAAAGGAGTCAAGAGTCCTTATTGTGGAAGGTGAAGGAGAAGACAACTTAAAAAAGGAGGACATGAGCAAGCAAGTGAAGAATCACTTGGGCACAGAACCCTCCTCCTTCCACAGGAGAACAACGTTTCCACAGAAGCTGTCCATAAAAACCTGTGGCCTGCACAGAAAGCTCGAAAGAACATCTGTGGTGACCAGTGCTGAACTTCTTCACTTTGGAATAATGATGCATGAACATGAGGATGTGCATAAAGTATGAAGGTTTGAAGCCCAGAAGGAGGAGATGAATTAGGCTCTCTTGTTCTTTGCAACAGCAATCCTCAACGCAACTATTTAGGACTCACAAGACAAATGAGAGAGACACTCATGAGGTTTAAGAGAAAGATCTTCAACAAGGCGGTGAACTAGACAGTCTGGATGGAGACTCAAGGCTGGGATTGCACAAGAAACCATTTTGTGTTTCACTGTTTATGTTAGACTCAGTTTGTGTCTAACGTAATCATCATCCTCTCAAAACCTCCTTTGAAATATTGAAACATGTAAAAATGATTGACTAACAGTCAAGGAAGAGTGCAGTCACTCTCAAGGTTTCTTACATTTTCCCATCAATCTGTCGTCATTCCACCTTTGCCAAACTGTGTGTGTGTGTATATACTGTATATGTTATAATCATAAAATAATGATAAATAAAATGAATCATTCAAACACAAACAAATCTCTGTAGTGTTTCATTCCAAACAGGATCATTTTACTTCTTCCTTCATGTGTTTGTGCACTTATTTGAAGGAATCATGGTCCTGTATGCTTCAACAAGTGAAGGATTTTGTGTTTAACTGGCTACAACAAGCAAAACATGATGGTTTGATCTGGTATAACAGGTTGTTACATGAAAATAACAGTTTGACTTAAACTTTTTAGATTGATCTAAAGTTTATTTGTCAGCCAGTCAACAAGGCACATTCAGGAAATGTAGTTTATATAGAGCAGCTTTTAAAAACTACACCTGGGGGCGATTGGAAACTAATCAACCTTGAAGGTGAAGCAATATTTAAGGTGGACTAGCTCACCCTGCTACAGCCACAATCAAACAATGTCAGTGAGGATACATACTTCCCCTCCACAGTACAGTAAGCACAGCTAACACACCGCTCTGTAATTAGAAGTGTACGAGTGGGTCCTCCACACTATAAAGCTCTTCATTAGTGCACTGGAAAATAAGCTCAGCTCTAGTATCCTTCATGATTTGCAGTAAACAAGCTTGTTCTGGTTGCAATTAAGAGTCTCTTGTCAAAGCTTTGCTTTTATAACTTCCCCTAAATGAATGCAGTGGTGGGAGGAAGGAGGCCAGTTGATCCTGCCTGCCTGAGAGGAAACCAAAAGTCAGGTTCCTGTAACGTGTCATATATTTCTGAGCCTTTAAAGACTGCTCTGCTTTTAGTAATTAGAGTTGGAATCAAACACAGGGATGAAAACTCAACGTTGTATTGACTGAGGAGTGCGAGAGACATTAAGATCTGTGATATTTACTCACCATCAGGCACTAAAGGAATACAAATATAGGTTTCCGTCCTTGCTGTATGTGTCACGTGCAACATTTTGCCTGGTTTTGTCAGAGGTCGTTTCGCCCCGCTGTTGAATCAGAGACACAGAGCAACACTGTCATCCTTTATCAGTTTACTGCAACTCCCCAATCCCCTCAGAGCAGCTGCTCCCAGGGTGTAGCTTGTTTCTGGAATATGATAGTCTCTCTTGCATGACCTCACTTTTGGTTTGTTCCAGGGGTGAGTGGTGGCAGGTTATTTTGTCCAGCTGAGTAGAGCATGCGCATAATTGCCCGTTACTAAAGCTGTGATTAAGAATTATTGCATATGTAGAGGTTTGTTGGCATTAAAGCGCAGTGATGTAGGTGTGTGTGGACAATAAGCGAGAGGCACACTACCATCTGCTGCAGTCATCAGTCCATGCGATCTGTTGGAGAAAACAGGAGGGGACGTTTTTATATCTTAGACTAATTCAGCTGTCAGAGCAGGGGAGTTGTGTGTTTAGAGAAGTAAAGGAGCAAGCTCAAGACTATATGTTAGACCCGCAGTTCTCAAAGTGTGGGGCGCGCCCCACTGGTGGGGAATAGAGACGTGACGGGTGACAGGACACCCACAAACAAAGTAATCATTACTAGCCTACATGCAGCCTAAATTAAAAGAACATTAGATATGAGACCCCGAGGAAAATGTAACCTGGAAACAAAATGCCAAAACAATGATTAACGTCGGCATATTAATTGTAGCAGCACAGACTTTCGCGCCGATGGGTAGCAGGCTAGTGTGGGCAATAACACAACATGGATACATTTATGACACGAACATTTTAACATTTTAAGCTTGCAGCTTTGCAGCCACTAATGCAGGAATAAGAATCATATGTTCACTTGCTCACCTGTCTTGCCAAATGCATTGCTCGTTTTTTTTTTTTTTGAACAGATTGCAAAGTGGCACTTTTATTTCCTCTATTTCTCTATTTTTGAACTTGATGCAAGTTATGACACAGCTGCACTTTTATTTTTCCTATTGTTGAACTTGCTTTAATTTGATGTTATTGAGTTAGAATTTAGATACAACATGATGTTACTTGAAAAGCTTGGCGTATTTTATTAGCATTGTGTTGGGGCGATGGGGGCAGGTGGGGCTTGAAAATTCCCCCTTGTCCAAAGTGGGGAATGACCGAAAAAGTTTGAGAACCACTGTGTTAGACCTAGAGACACAAATACAGCAGCTGAAAAATACTCTATTCATGACATAACCTTCAGGTGTCGGAATGTGAATGACAAATTAGTCTGAAAACATTTTTTAAAAATGATGTTTCGATCCCGTGTGCATCCTCATCATGTCAAAATGTTCTAAACTGGGAACAACACCCATATTTCTACATTATTCACATCATTAGGTTGACTAGCTCTATGACAGGTGTGGTTAATCATCCCAACCAACTTAATAAATCACCAAAAACAACTAAAGCACATAGAAAAGTGCAGACATAAATAATACATAAACTGTACCCTACTTTGAAATATCAATATGCACATTATCACATCAGGTACATTGCCCCAGTTATCTCACAAAAATTTTATCTCATACTACTTGATATACTTGATTGAGACATCTAGCTGTGAGAGTCTGAAGATACAGTCATGGACGAAAGTATTGGCACCCCTGGAATTGTTCCCAAAAATGCACCATTTCTCCCAGAAAAGTGTTGAAATTACAAATGTTTTGATACACACAGGTATAATTCCTTTAAGTGCATTGGAACAACACAAAAAAGTGAAAGAAAAAACCCCAAATTTGACATCATTTTACACAAAACACAAAAATTGGGATGGACAAAATTGTTGGCACCCTCAACTTAATATTTGGTTGCACACCCTTTGAAGAAAATAACTGAAACCAATAGCTTCCTATAACCATCAACAAGCTTCCTACACCTCTCAACTGGAATTTTGGACCACTCTTCTTTTGCAAACTGCTCCAGGTCTCTCAGATTTGAAGGGTGCCTTCTCGCAACAGCAATTTTGAGATCTCTTCATAGGTGTTCTGTGAGATTTAGATCCGGACTCATTGCTGGCCACTTCAGAATTCTCCAGCACTTTGTCTCCAACATTTCTGGGTGCTTTTTGAGGTATGTTTCGGGTCATTGTCCTGCTGGAACACCCATGACCTCTGACGAAGACCCAGCTTTCTGACACTAGGCCCTACATTACAGACCAAAATCTTTTGATAGTCTCCAGATTTCATGATTCCTTGCACACAGTCAATACACCCAGTGCCAGAGGCAGCAAAACAACCCCAAAACATCTTTGAACCTCCGTAATGTTTGACTGTACGTACCGTGTTCTTTTCTTTGTAGGCGTCCTTGTCCGATTTCTGTAAACAGTAGAATGACGTGCTTTGCTAAAAAGCCCGACCTTAGTCTCATCTGTCCACAAGGCTTAGGTGAGGTGGGGTTCTCCTCAGTCTCCTGCCATAGCGCCTCATCTCATTCAGATGACGACATATGGTTCAAGCTGACACCGTTGCACCCTGAGTCTGCAGGACAGCCTGAATTTGTGTGGAAGTTGACTGAGGTTGTTTATCCACCATTTGAACTATCCTGCGTTGCATTCTTTCATCAGTTTTTCTCTTCTCCATGCTTGGTGTGGCACACACAGGCACACAACACAAAGGTTGAGTCAACTTTTATACACTCTAACTGGCTTCAGGTTTGATATCTATATTGCCAGCACCTGTTACTTGCCACAGATGAGTTTAAATGAACATCACATGCTTGAATGCTTGCTCACCATTGTGTAGCATCCCCTCTTCTTTTAACCACTGCCTGTACATGTCTGTGAAGTGAGAAGATCACTTGCTGGAGTTTTGGGAGAAGAATGTTGTCCCTTTCTTGTCTAGCACAGGATTCTAACTGCTCAACAGTCTTGGGCCTTCGTTGCTGGATTTTTTGTTTTATAATGCGCCAAATGTTTTCTATTGGTGAAAGGTCTGGACTGCAGGCAGGCCAGTTCAGCACCCATACTCTTTTCCTGCAAAGCCATGGCGTTGTGAAGGATGCAGTATGTGGTTTAGCATTGTCTTGCTGAAATATGCAAGGCCTTCCTGAAAGAGACGTTGTCTGGATGCGAGCATATATTGCTCTAAAACCTCTATGTACCTTTCAGCATTGATGGTACCTTTCCAGATGTGTAAGCTGCTGACGACATAGGCACTAATACAACCCCATACCATCAGAGATGAAGAGTTTTGAACTGTCCGCTGATAACAAGCTGGGTGGTCCTTCTCCTCTTTAGTGCGCAGGACACAGCGCCCATGGTTTACAAAAAGAATTTAAATTTTTGATTGATCTGACCTCAGAACATTTCCATTTTTCCTCAGACCATTTTAAATGAACTTTGGCCCAGAGAAGACGGCGGCATTTCTGGATCATGTTCACATATGACTTCTTCTTTGCATGACGCAGCTTTAACTTGCATTTGTGGATTGCACAACGAACTGTGTTCACAGGCAGTGATTTCTGGAAGTGTTCCTGAGCCTGTGCAGTGATTTCCAGTCGAGAATCATGCCTGTTTTTAATCCAGTGCCGTCTGAGGGCTCATCAGATCATGAGCATCCAGTTTTGACCTTTGACCTTGTCTTTTGCACACAGAGACTCCTCCTGATTCTCTGAATATTTTGATGATATTTTTTACACTGTAGATGGTGGGATCTTCAAAGTCTTTGCAATTTTACGTTGACGAACATTTTTCTGAAATTGTTACACAATTTTTAGACGTAGTTTGTTGCAGATTGGTGAACCTCTGCCCATCTTTACATCTGAGAGGCTCTGCCTCTCTGAAATGCTCCTTTTATACCCAGTCATGTTACTGACCTGTTGCCAATTAACCTAATTAACTGTCAAATGCTCTTCCAGTTGTTTTTGATTTGTGCCGTATACTTTTCCAGCCTTTTGTTGCCCCTGTCCCAACTTTTTTGAGATGTGTTGCTGCCATCAATTTCAAAATGAGCTAATATTTTCCATGAAATGTTAAAATGTCTCAGTTTTAACACGTGATATGTTGTTTATTGGGAATAAAATATGGGTTTGTGAGATTTGCAAATCATTGCATTCTGTTTTTATTTACATTTTACACAGCGTCCTAACTCTTTTTTGGAATTGGGGCTGTACATGTGTGTACCAAAACATTTGTAATTTCAACACTTTTCTGGGAGAAATGGTGCATTTTCAGGAAAAATTCCAGGGGTGCCAATACTTTCGTCCATGACTGTATAAATATAATATATCTTTTGTCTCTGTTTTGGCAAATGAATTACACTCTGCATGTAACACTGTGGCAACCAGCGTTAAGGTGCATTACTGCCACCCACTATGTTGGAGTGTGAACCACAAAGGACGTAAAGAAATGGAAATGATTCAGTGATTCATTCAGTATCACGATTATCGTTAGTCAGTGTATCTGGCATGTCATGTAGACATCTTCATCCTACAATTCAATGTGCTGCATTTTATGACGTGTTTCTCTAAAATCTTCTTTGTTTTCAAATTTCAGGGCAAATGCATGAACTTCACCCGCATTAAGTCACCCCCTCCTCAGTACCCACACTACAACCACCAATCATCTCCCATCTACAACCCTCCACCGGCGCCGCAGTGCAACCTCCCTCCGACCCCCGGCAGCCCTCCATCATCTCCATCTCCATCTTCATCTCCATCTCCATCTCCATCTCCATCTCCATCGCCATCGTTTTCCCCCTCCAACCTTACCCCACTGCCTCCAACGCCTCCTCCCACCTCAAACACTCCCTCGCCTCCCATCACGCCTCCCCCTTACACGCCACCTCCAAATCGGGCTCTTCCTCCGCCCACCCTGCATATACCCGCCCCGCCGGCGCTCCCACCAACCCCTCCGCCTTCAGCCTCCCCTACCGGTTCCCTCCCTCCTCCTCCACAGGGACCCCCTCCGGGACGAGCCCCACCACCTGCCCGCCCTCCGCCTCGCCCTGGCCTGTAGAGCTCTGGCAGACGATGGGAGAGAGCTTAACAGGATTTAAAAAAGGCAACTCAGACAATCAGCACATGACCAACCTTGATTGTACCTGCGAGCGAGGACATTGTGAGTGCCTCGTGCCACGCTCGGTGGACTGTGGCATTCCTGCCATGTGAAGTGAAGCAGTGAAGACTTGTCTCCAGCTATTTGTCTACAGTGACTTTTGTACACATTTAGCCCGACAGTGCAATTGCTCTGATGCTTGAATTACACAAACATTCCCTACAAATGAGGTCATGCAGGCCGGTTCAAAAACATTTGCCTCCATGGTCCTCTGAGCTGCTTCAGGCCCCGTTGTCCCCTCCATGAGCACACAAGATTGGACCGAGCAGAGGAGGAACAGCTTGAACTAATGCCTCTGTGCATATAGGCCCTCAATAATGAGCACAGTCGTGTTCATGACACTAAAATATGAGTAACATTTCTATCCTTCCTGATAAAAGATAAAATATTCCAACCACAGCAGATTTAGAAGAATCTGGAAATCCCCGTTTTTGTACTCTTGAATGTTGAGCAATTGCATGCAGCATTTTTGTTCTTTTTTTTTATAACGTTTCTACCTTGTTTTATACAACATAAACACATTTTTTTATTTGTATTTTTACCATCAAGTAGAGCACATTTTTCATTTTTGAGGTTAGAAAAACATCCATGTACAGTAAGCAGCAATGCAACATGCTTTTACAGCGTAACTTTTGACTTCCGTGCCGTATTAAACCAGCCTAGTATGAGTCATAGCTGGCCTATTTCTTGTGCACATCATATTTGTCGGGTTTAGACACTAAATTAGTTACTATAACTGACCTGACCAACAGGACTACAATCATGGCGACAGCTGCATCTGACTCTGATCAGTATGTGGACAAAACTATGTCAGCAGGGGAAGAAAAGCTTTGCACATCGTCTTGCTCATCCACCCACAGCCTCTAGCAGTATGTGTAAATAATCATTTTGATATAACCATGTGTGTTCAGATATCTGTGTGTGTGTGTGTGTGTGTGTGTGTGTGTGTGTGTGTGTGTGTATAAAGAAAGACAGAGACTAGTCTACTATATGTATCTGTGACAGCCAGTCCCAAAGTAATGCCGGTTTTATCAACTCAACAGAAATCTGACTTTTTGCACAAAGTGTCGGACATGTTTAAGGTGCAAATGGAGTTCAGGCAGACAACTCGAGCTACATTGCATATACACACCTGACATGCCTCACACTCCACAATCATCCAATCCAAACACAGCATCACAATGCAGCAATCTATTTAGGCTGCAAAATATCCCACCTCTCCCTCCGCTCTGCCAGTGCCATTGCTGCCCCGCATCAGCATCACCGTCTGTTCTTAAGCCCCACCACCACCCCAGCGCCCACCTGCAGGCTCCGGGGGTTTATCATATTTGCTAATCACTCCTCAATATCTCTATGTATACATATCTGCAGGGAGTGATGGGGTCGGAGCCTAGACGCCAAATTCTAACTGCTACTGCGATAAAACTCTCCAAAATTCCAATTGTGAGCTGTCTGGCTAAACTATCAATAAAAATCTGTCAATCATTTTCTTTATTAATCGATTAGTTGCTCAGAAAGCAACCAAAGAGATTCAGTTTAGTGCCGTAGAGGACCAAAGAAAGCAGAAAATATTCACATTTGAGGAGCTGAAATCAGAGATTTTCTTCTTAAAGGTCCAGTGTGTAGGATCTAGTGGCACCTAGCAGTGAAGTTGAAGATTGCAACCAACTGAATACTCTCCTACACATCACCCTCTCCTTCCAAGCATCTAGGAAAAACTCCGACTGTGAAATTCACATAAAAAGCAAAAGTCCATATCTAGATCAGTGTTTGGTTTGTCTGTTCTGGGCTACTGTACAAAAATGGTGGTTCAAAATGGGGGACTCCATGAAAGAGGCATTTTAAGACATGATTCATATATTCAGGTCATTATACACTAATGCAAACTACTACTAATGAAAATGATATTCCATTCCTGCAAGGAAATACTTCTAAATATGACACACTGGACCTTTAGAAAATGAATGAATTCATTATTAAAATAGTTGGTCATTAATCTTTGCAACTCTACACATGATAAAATTCTGTTTGTTAAGTTTAGCATGGATTAAATGCATAAATGAATATAAAATTGTTCTTTGATGCTGATCAGAATGCAGATTACAATCATCCTTTAGCAATCAGAGAGGGTCTGTCACTCAACGAGTCATGGCGTAACTGAACAGACGTATGTAACTTTCCATCAATGCAGTATGTAGACACCTTTGTTTGTTTGTTCAAAATGAAAGTAAACGATTTAAATGTATTAAACTGGACTTGTCTTTGTGTATTTTCCTTTAAATACAGTTACTGACCTGTAAACTGCTGTGATTTACTTCCTCACAACGTGAAAACAGCCACTGAGCTGTACTTCGCGCTCTAAAGCTTTCATCAAAAGCCTGTAAAGACTTTAATAGTTGTACCCTCATGTTCCCTTAAGTCACTTTTTTATCACGCAGCGCTTCTCCTCTAAACTCTACTCAGTGTCTTCTGCATGCCACTTACTCCACAACATGTTAAGATGCACTTTAATTCTAAGTTAGAGAGCTGATATTGTCACTGGGTTCACCAGTGACTGTTTGCAAAAAAGCACAGAGCACCTCGCTCACTCCCTGTGATGGAAAAAAAAAGAAGTATGCAGAGCATGGCTAACTAATTCCAGATGTTCATATGTTGCATTTTGTCACATGCACGAATGGAGTGAGCTATCTTGGAAAATATTAGGCATCATCTAATCCTCAGGAAATGTGGACAGGCGTGCAGGAAAAGGTGTGCTGGTGCTAATTGTTAATGACACAGTTTTAGGGACTGATGAAGGTTTAAAAGTTTTTCTTTTTGTCATTTCACATTGACAGTGTGCGAGCACATTTTTATATACCGGGGCTGTTTGCAGTGGATTTTCCATGTCAGACAAACTCAAGCGCAAGAAGTCTTGAGTCTGCTGCCAACTTTTGTTTCCACTCCTGTCCAAACCATTACAGCACAGATGTCTACCATATACATATAAACATTGCATCACAGATTAAAACTATTACAGACTTCTCACACATGACACCATCTCAGTAATATGCTTTGGTGTTATAATGAGTGCTGTCTCTTTGTAGAGGAATTCAAGGAGTTTCTTTATCAGTGTGAACTTTAGACCTCAATTAGTGACTGACAGCTTATTGATAAGAGTATTTCCAAGAGTCAGCTTTGTGTTAAACCAACAACCGCGAGTGTCTGACCCAAATACAGCTCGCGTGATAGATTAGATTATCAAAAATCTGCTCATTTGTGCACTGAAATCAGTCAGTATTCATGTGCATATCTAAGTCTTATATTTTAAATGTTTTTCTAATCAAACAAGCCTAAAAAACCCACCATTAACTGTAATGTAATGTTTATTGTCCATGAAAGGAAGAATAAATATGTGCTCTGAGTTTGTCAGACCAAAGAAGAAAGTGTTATTAACCACCCAGCCAAATTTGAATGATTAAAAATATCGACAAGTTTATGAAATTAGGTGTCAAAATCAGGTAAAAATGAATTCTCAGCTCCAGGACTGTGGGGGCGTCTTCTGAATGAGCTGAAGCCACGCCCACTCGTGGGAGCAGTCGAGCAGCCATTTCGAAGAGACTGAAACGTGTCAGATGAGTTCAGAAAATGACATGACTAATAACTTTGAAACACTCTGAGCAAGATGAATTCATCTCTGTCTCTCTGCTAGCGGTGTAGGGGTATGCTCAGGGTGGCCTCAGCGTGTCATCGAGGACCGCCCACAAAATCCTGGACTGAAAACTGGTGAAAAACTGTTTGAACCTCTAACTCACACATTTCAGTAATATATCGTTCAAAGTCTTTTCACGTGTTTTCAGCAACTATTTTCCAACATATCTAATGTGCTTTGAAAGAAATCTCAGAACTGCCTTTACGCAGACTTTAAGCGCCAAGTAAGATTCAGCAGATTATCTCAGCTGTTTGAATTCATGACATGATGATACAATAATGAGATCCACACAGGACAATAAACTAATTCCCCCAGCTTCAAAATATAAAATGTCTTGTGCCTTTAGCCCAAAGAAGTAGAAACATAACACAAATATTCAAACACAGTTTGAAGGAACGTTCCAGCGACAGCCTGTTGCTCTTTTGCTGGAAAAAAAAAATGGAGAAAGGGTGTCAGAAATGAGAAGGAATATCTCTCCCTCCCACAGGCCGTTATGACAGCTGACATTTTGGCTTGTCATAGGATGAAAAGTGTAGTTTAGAACATAAACAATGGCTCCGATCCATTTAAGTGTTCCAGCAGGCTTGTCTGCGCTGGATCAATGACATGCGGCCTGGGATTATGGAGCCATCGTTTACTGTTATTCGTTACATCTGTGCTTGTCCTGTTGTGACAAGTGATTAAAATCAAAATATGCAGACTCACTTCACAGTGGGTCAGGATTTAGCTGGCAGAGATGCCTCAGTGGTGACAACACCTGCTAATAGTTATTCAATCCCACTCAAGACACCATAAAGCAGCTGTGGTTTGCACACATAGTGAGGGCTCCAGACCTGGCTCCAGCACAGAGGATGTTACCTGAAATATTTCAGATGCTGCTCTCCCTAGATGAAAAACTACCCACAATGCTCCCTGTGGTTGTCAAATGGAGGCTGCCTTTGTTCAAAGCTGTGTCTGCTTTGTGTAATTACTCTGCAGCTGCACTTGAAGCCATCGTTGTGGTTAGTCAGTGCAGTGAAATCCTCCTGAGCGTCGCCCTCGCTTTCACCAGAAGTTTAGCTTTCTACCTCTCAACCATGCTGAGGCTGAACGCATTCCTCAGGCTGAGGCTGGCAGGTGTGCTCCACTCACGAGAGGAGCTGGACCAACGTGGATGCCGGAGCTGCTCCACCTGGCCTTCATACGACTGCTGCTCTCATCTTTGCTGTGGAGGTGGAGGAGGGAGGACTGCGAGATGTTTAGTGCTGCATGGCGTGCCTGCACTGTGCAGGTGTTCACTGTCTGTTTGCAAGACCCTGTTGTCTCTGTGCAGTGCCTCCAAACCCAGTGTCTCCACCATCCTGACCTTATGTGGATGCGTCAGACCGTTACTGTCCACCTTCCAGACTGTGACTAGTTACTCTACACAGGTACTTGGAATCATTTGGGATCTGGCATCAGCCATAAGCAGCACCTGAATGTCTCCAGTACCTGAACTCCTTGTATATAAATGTACAGAAAACATAATTTGTAAACTTTTAATATCCTTAAAATTGTAAGTCTATGCCTGGATTTCTGTTTTAATTTTAATAAAATAGTTGATAATATTTGCTGACCAGTCTAATCAAGCACAGCATTTGGCATCCTTGTCGGTCTGTGTGGGATCAAAACAAGCATGTGCGTCCTGAAACATCATCATCATCAAATGAGCTCGGACACTTAAAAAGGGAAGTACTTGACACTTTATTGCATCAGTTCCACTAATAAATAGTGCCCCCCGCCCGCCCAATCCCTCAGTAACTTTTCCAACAGATGTTGCTAAGATTCAGTGCAGCTTCCTTTGTCAGCGCCTCCAGTCAAGAAACTTAAAATCAGCTAATGTACGTGGGGGGTTACAAAAGTACCTGTAACAACGTTGTCCAGTTTTCAAACTCATTCACTGGCTCAGGAGTAGCTCAGTGTCTTGGGAAAATAAATGCCAAAAAAAAGAATTAAGGCTTGATTGCAAAAGCAAGATAAAATACATGACAGACTCAAAAGGAAAAAACAAGTAGCTCAGATTTCTTCACTACACAACCGTGTGTGTACAACATGACTCTTTCCTTTTGAAACAGATATTTGGGATCGCGACACACACACACACACACACACACACAGCTGGCCTCTGACTTTCTATCTAAATAAACATCTAAAGTCTGACATACTGCCATCAAACTGTGTGTGCGCCTCCCCCTTTTTCAGGCCTCGAAGCATCTTCACAGCACACAATCTACCAGCATCAGTACATGTTTGGCTACAAAAACCATACAGGATGAACATATAAAATATATGTGTTTTGGTTTACAACTGCCAAAGCCACTGTAGAGATTTCTTTTTTGTTTTTTGGTTTGACAGGACATTTTAAATGACAGTAACATTCACATTTTAAACCAAAGAGTAACTTCAATAATATAAAATTACCTTGTTGTTTTTTTTTAAAGAAAATGTAACAAAAGAGAGAAAAGAAAAGAGTTTTGCTTTAAATGGTCCCGACATTGCAGCAGTCATGGTGGCAGGGCGTGGGCTGGACACTGGGTGCAACTTCTACTTCAGATTAGTAACTTCATCTCACTTTAACCGCTTCACTTTCTAGTTTAAATGTAAACTTGAGACCTGAAATCAGAAATAAGGTCTCACAAAACAGAAAAAAGTCACACTCCGGTGTCGAGGCAGATTCTCGTTAACTAACCCAACAAAGTTAAAAAAAAAAAACGAGAGCAAGAACAAGCAGCCTCCCCAAGACGATTGTACACAGTAGTATGTACACAAGCTCTTCTGTGATTTAACTTGTGATGCTTCTCCTGCTGTAACTCGTGTTGCCTTCAGAAGAAAGTCCAAGAGAGAAACTGAGTCAAACTGGCAAACTGCGCTGCAATTATGAAGCAGTGACCTGTGGCTTGGAATGATTTAAGACTGTCGTTTACTTCAACTGTGGAGTGAAGACACTTCAGATGATTAGCTGCCAAAGAAAAATAACCCAACTAAATTACAAATCATTGCACTAAAGACAAAAAAAAAAAAGCCAGTAAGGTCTTTAAATCCTAACTACTGTCAGTCAACAGCTTTAACATCAGCCCCCAAAAATTCTCCCAGTGAGACTAATCAGCAAAATATATATGGAGCATGAATGTGAATCGACCCAAACAGTCCCTGTCAGTTGCTACGGCTTCACAGATTAATGAAGATCATGTTAGTCAGTGCCAGCCCAGACCTTGTCACCACAGACAGAACAACTCTAACAATAATACAACAATGATGCTAAAGGTTTCTGAGAAAATAGACAGTGAGAATACAGATAATGTGCAACAGTTAGATACACGACTGTTGAGTAAAAGATTGCATTAAAAAGAGATCCGTGACGCGACACACAAACGGGACATTTTCTTCTCTCGGTTTCTGCGTGCAGACGCTCTCCTCTCCTCGCCGTCTGTTTGAATGTGTGTCTGCCAGGCGTTTGTTGTTAGGTGATGAATGGTGTGGTTCACTCTACTGTCACGGACTTGGCCAGGTTTCTTGGACAGTCCACCTGTAGTCAAACAGAAGAGGCCACTTACCACATGACAAACAACACGCCACGCAAATGAACAAGTAACACAGATGACCTTTCAAGCACGATTTCACCAAGATCCTAACAAAAACTTTAATGTGTGAGCCAGCGATATGGCTTCTCATCACTCAAACTTCACATACTTGGACACACTATAAAAAACAAAATGAGTGTTGGGTGTGTGACGGATCTGTGTGCACATAAATGTTTGCTTCTCTGTCAGAACAGCAGCACAATTTGGCACGAATGCAAATAGTTATGGACTTAAAAACAAGAGCTAACTGGGCTGCGCTGTCAGGACATCTCTGTGAAGTAAAGTGCTCCAAACGCAACATCAACACTGGCTGTACATCAGTTAAAGTGTTTACTTTGACCTCTGACCTCCTGCAATCCGGTAAAGCCAGTCAAGTTTACACAAAATGTACAACAGCTAGTCTGTTCTTGTTTAAATAGTCACCTAAAAATGGAGAAAGACACAAAAATATCCATAACACTGATTAACAGTGATAGCTGGTGTTCATTTTGTTATCTTACATGAGAAGATGTGCACGCACCGAGGTGTTTACATGTAACTGGAAACCTCGCTTCCACCTTCATCTCATTGTTCTTAAATAATGAAGTTTACTCCAAATTAGGAGACTTAGAAACACTATGATCTGCACACATAAACACAGCAAGCATGTTGTTTATTTCTGGCTGTGTTTTTAGTGCCTTTGGTTTCCGAGCAGTCACCGGGTACGCAGCCAGATAATCAGTGACGCTGAGGTGCAAAACAACAACAACACACACCTCTCTTATAATGTAGAGCAGCATCGTTTGGACAATTCACTTCTGAATGTCTGAATTATTGTTCTCAGCTTCACTTCATCAACTTTTCTTTCAGCTATTTTCCACATGTAAGCATGGTGATGGTGAAAGGTTTTAGTTAGAATAATACTGGACAGTGAGAGCTTGATATATAAGCGTGTTTTTGTAGCTCAAGTGACAGATGGGGCTCATAAATCTCATCTGGCAAAACAGCCGGTGACCAGTGAGCCTGAAGGGACCCCAGACTTACGTCGTAACCTCGGAGAACGGCCAGGTGGAATGACAGCAGCTGCAGCGGGATGACGCTCAGGACGCCCTGCAGGCAGTCCACGCAGTGAGGCACTTTGATGGTGCGGCTGGAGTTCTTGATGGTCTCGTAGTCGTCTTTGTCGCAGATCACAATGGGGCGGCCCTGCAAAGAAAATCAGCCGTCATCACGTGAAATGATCCTAATCGCAAAGAGGCTGAATATGAAAACATTTTTTTCCCTCCACGCCTCTCTCGGTTGATTTTCACACCTCTTAAAGCCACATCTGCTGCAGATTACTAACTGGGATGATGTCACCCTGAACTGACCCCTCCCTTGTATTTACTGAGGTGAAGGATCAGAGGTGTGGCGCAGACAGGGCTGTGAAAATGAACCTTACGTGCAAAATACGCTGCTGTCAGCAAATGTTAAACATTTAAATACTGATGATGCAAATTTGATTCAGACGATCTGGTTTACAGAGACAGCACCAATAAAAAACAAACATTGCAACAAGACTGATGACATGATATAATTTCTCCTTGTAGCAATTGTTGCCTTAAACATATATCCATTTGATTTTTTGCCGTGTGCGCGTGAAGGTCTTACCTGGCGAGCTACAACTTGCTGCAGGGCGTTCTGACATTTGACGTAGGTGTGGTCTCTCATGATGATCATGATGACCGGCATGAGTTTATCCACCAGGGCCAGCGGGCCGTGCTTCAGCTCTCCGGCCAGGATGCCCTCTGAATGCATGTATGTGATTTCCTTGATTTTCTACGTGGGGATAAAAAAACATTAACCATTAACACGACCTTTCTAAGCTGCTTTAAAGAGTATTTTATTATTCAAAAGGAGTATGGTCAGAGACAATTATCTGTAATAAACTGCAGAAATCCAACTTTTCTGCTTTCTCAAGAGAAAAACAAGGTTAAATATTTCTCTCGGTCTGGTATCACTTTTATAAAAGAAACACTTGGCACAGCGCTGAAGTAGAAAATAAGAGCTGTTTTAACAAACAACCAAAATCTGGTTGAAAAGGATTGTGCTCGCTCACCAGTGCTCCTTCCAGGCAGGTAGCATAATGGTAGCCTCTGCCCATAATCAGTACACTCTTCTGCTGGTACAGCTCTGTCGCCAGCTTCTGGATCTCATCATCCAGACTGAGGACCTCCTTGATCAGATCTAATGCAGAAGGAAAAAAACAGATATGATTGAGGGTTTTTTTGTTTTTTTTGAAAATGTGCATAAACTTGAATAAAATACTGTGTCGATAGGGCAGAGAGGCAGAGTGGCCAGACATTCCTCATTAATTTACCATTAGGGACATGCCATCACATGCTTTAGATCCAGAGAAGCATGCGAGAGCCTACAGCCAACATCTTGTCTTCCCTCTCATCACTAGGCTTCCAAGAGGATTATTTGAACAAATGACAGAAATGAAACAGGCTTTGGATGTACTTGATCTTTGCCCTCGGAGCTGATTTTCCATCCCTATACATTTAATTTCCCCCGATGAACCAGAGTACTGCTAGCTTGATTTTACCTGGAAGGATTCTCAGGCCCTGGATTATCTCACGACGTCTGGGCTGCATGGAAATCCTGTCATCGCACATGAGGAGCGCAAACATGATGAGGGCCACAAACTGGCTGGTGTAGGCCTGCAGGGCACAAAGTCACAAAGTGTACGTGTTGTTGTTATTATTATTATTATTATTATTTAAGTCACCTTTTTATATTTTCATTCTTATTTTTATCCACTGATTATAACTCCAACTGATTGTCGAACCCCAGATTCAGGAGGACCAATGCGGATTCCGGGTCTACATGTGCTTTGTGGATTTGGAAAAGGCCTATCACTGTGTCTCCTGGGGGCTCCTGAGGGAGTATGGGGTACCGAGGCCGTTGCCAAATACTTTATTGATGGGTGTTGGACTCCACCAAGGTTGCCCCCTCACCCTAATTCTGTTCATAATATTCATGGCCAGGATCTCAAGGAGCAGCTGGGGTGAGGAGGGTGTCCAGTTTTAGGAACTTCAGGATTGCATCTCTGCTTTTTGCAGATGATGTTGTTCTGTTGACTTCATCAGGCACTCAACTGGGGCTATTTGCAACAGTGTGAAGCGGCTGGGATGAGAGTCAGGAACTCCAAGTCTGAGGCCATGGTTCTCTGCTGGAAAACGGTGGAATGGGAAAATGGAGCGTGAGGTGGACCAGCAGGTTGGTGGCCTTAGAGATAAGGTTAGGAGCTCGGACATCCAGCTTTCGAGTCGAAAGCAGACAGCTGAGGTGGTTCGGGGCATCTGATTAGGATGCCTCCTGGGAAACTTTCTTTGGAGGTGTTGCAGACACGTCCAACTGGGAGGAGACCCCGGGGCAGACCCAGAAACCGCTGGAAGGACTACATCTAGCCATCTAGCCTGGGAACGCTTTGGGATCTGCTGCCACCGCGTCCCACCCCCAGGGCGGAAGAAAATGAATGGACGATTTTATAAAGACAACAGCTCTTCAATGACGTGTGCATCAAATGGACACAAACCTACCACTGCACATTGCAACATTGCTTGTTGTTAGTTTGTGTGTTTTGCAGCACAATACTGAAAACAAAGAGCAGCAGCTTTCTGTGCTTCTTGTCTCCCTGTTTTAATAATGAACTCCAGCTAATAATCTGCACCAGATGAGAAATGGAAGGAGAGGTGGGTTTACACCAAGCAGCATGGAGTTGAGCTGAGTCAAGCTTGCGCTGCTCATCCTGGAAAACTTTGTGAACACACAACATCACATCACAGAGCACGCTGTGGAAATGTAACCGCTCAGAACCCCAGCACATCTGAGACTCGATGCCTGCCGTCATCGTCGCCCACTCCCTCGCTGTTCCTTCATCTCCGAGCACATTTGGAGGCCGTCCATGCCCATTTGGGAGATTTTAATCAGTGCTTGGGTGAAGCCAAGCCATTTCACAGGACCCTCCAGACTCAGAAATGCCAGCGTCTAGAGCCAAGAAAATAGCTGTAAAACCTTTACACTGTTTTTTTTCTCCCCCTGACAGCACGCTAACCACAGTGCCTCAGAACTTTGACAGCCTGTGCTGTCGGGTCAGATGTGGCAACATAGTAAACTGTGGTGTTTTTCTATGTTCATGTTCACTGTTTTTCATGCAGAACTGTTACCGTTTAGTGTTTTTAATGTAGAACTGTTACCGTGCAAAGATGACCACCTAAAAACATGAGCAGATTTCTCTCACGCAGACACAGTTGTGAACTCGAAAACAAACTTTGTAACCCCGTAAATTCCCAATGGATACTGTGAGGTGATTCATGGAGGCGGTCTTCTTCCATTCAGTCTGAGCTGCCAGAATGATTTGCCTTTTGATAGCATCAAACAATTTTGCCTCAAGTCTCAATTTATTCCATAAATCTTGAATATGATTAGAAGAATTGGAAACAGTTTTTTTTCCAGTCCACAAAAAACCTCAAATTAGCGTTAAAAAACAGAAAATAGAAGCCAAGTAGATGAATTTGGAGTCATTTAACAGTTGGGTGCAATACATGTTCTCCACTGATTTGATGAGCTAGGTTGTGCAGCATTCGGTTGAGCTGGGTGTGGGGATGTGGCCCAGCCAGCCAAGCAGTAAATGATGGCGTCTCCGAGGCGTGCTCTGGGGCTTTGGAGCAGCGCAAGAGTCGCTGAGCCAAGCCCAAGGGCCGGGCCAGGGAGGGACCTGCTCCACTCTCCCTGCTCCAACAGGCAAAATCCTTTTTGGTTTGGAAGAAGGAGGTGGGGGCAGAGGCAGAAAAAACCAAAGATCCTAGCTTACTTTACATGAGATGAGATGAGAATATCAGGCTTCTTTAACTCCCCCGTGGGATCAGAGTGGAGGGAAATGTCAGCTTCCAAGAGGCGGACTCAGACTCACAATGGAGTTTTCATCTGGGTTTCATTCAGCTTTGGTGGGCGTTGAGTTCATTTATGAGATGATGCAACAAAATGATGTGCCGTTTCTTCAAGCTCAATATAAAAAAAAGGGTCCCAAAATCTAAAAAGAATATACGTCTCTTCTAAATCGGTGCCATTTACCCACACAGAGACGTTTGATTGGATGTGAGGCACTTCTTTACCAGCAGTTTTCATGGTGAACAGTTAGAGTTAAGTCTATCTTTAGACTATAAAATATTATAAAAATGTCCATCAGCATTTCTAAGAGCCTGAGGTGATGTCTTCAAAGTGCTTTTTTTTGTCCGACTAACAGCTCAAATCCCAGAAATATTCCATTTCCTGTCATAGAAGACTCCAAAAACCAGCAAATTAACATTTGAGAAGCTGGATCAGATGCATTTCTGGCTTTATTTTAATAAAAAAAATAAAAATTAATTGACAAATTTGTTGTTTTTCTGTTCCCTGTCCTATTCATTTCACCTCAAATTAAAAACAGAAAATCTGATTATTGTGAGTTGTGCTCATAATTTCAGACACAAGCATTATTAAAAATGTATTTTATAGCAGCAGTCTGGGAGGGAAGAAAATAAGTTTTATTGCATTTTGTGTGACCAAGCCCTTTATCTGGAAAATGTATATTTTACGTATTTCCCAGATATAAATTTCCCCCCGACACACTCAAATGTGTGACTGTGTGTGAGAAACTGTGTCTTACGGTGAAAGCATTATAATCTGTCAAGCCCATAGACTCACCTTGGTGCTGGCCACTCCGATCTCAGGCCCGGCGTTGATGTGGACTCCGCAGTCAGTCTCCCTGGAGATGGAGCTGCCCACTGTGTTGGTGATGCCCACAGTCAGAGCTCCTCTCTCCTTACAGTAGCGCAGAGCCATGAGGCTGTCAGCAGTCTCCCCTTGAGGATTGGCGGGAACGGAAAAACATAACAGTTTATGCAATGTAACAGCTCTGACAACAAAATGATGCTGATTTATTAGTTTGTTAGGAAACAGCTTTTGCGCCACAAGGGACATTGATTTGAAACAGCCTCACAGAAAAACCACGAGAGAAATGATCGCACTTCTTGCAAAAAATAAATGTCACCCATAAAAACTCTGCACACACATTCAGAAGACGACAGCAGAGCAGTATAGACACAGAAAACTGTGCACTGCACAAGTTTGACTTATTAATTTGCTAAGACTCTAAGCACAAGGAAACATAAATCAGGAAGATCCCAGAGATGGAAAGTGAGAGACAGGTGGGGAATGTGCACTCGATAGAGTCCAGATGGCACCGGCCTCGCTACCTGACTGGCTGATAAAGAAGCAGACGTCGTCTCGGAAGACGGGAGTGTTCCTGTCTAGGAAGTCGCTGGCCAGCTCCACCATGACAGGTAGCTCGGTCAGCTCCTCGAGAACCTGGCGGGTCTGGGAAAAGGAACAGAGAGCACTGCTCAGCATCATTCTGCTGAAACAAGCCAGTCGAGCTCAGCGCGGAGAATGTGCCAGCGCACAAATCTCACACCTGTGTCCACAAAACAGACATCATGTTTCCTACGAGTCTGATTGATTCAGCGTGGAATACAGACGTGTTTTCATTATGCAGATTTACACCAAAGAAAAAAAAAAAGCATTCGATGGGTGGTTACTCACCGCCACTCCGGCATGGTAGCTGGTGCCGCAGGCAATAAGGATAAGTCGCCGACACCTCTGGATCTCTTTGATGTGGTCCTTCAGTCCACCCAGGATCACTGAAAAAGCAAACCGAGCAGCTAATCCATCATTCTGACCCATTATTTTCCACCTCATTAAAATAAGGGCCACAAAGAACCCATAAGAGTGCTGGAAAAAATCCCAAAACCATCACTGACATTTTAGATTTTGTGTTTTTACATGCATGCAGCTGTGTCAAATCTAGTCAAGCGCAACGAGAATAAAAGCACCAATTTTGGATTGGATATAAATTCTTAGAAAAATTAAGATTATTATGACATGCTGTGGTGTGTAGGTGTCTGAAATAATCAGTGTGTTCTTGTGAGTTTTCCGCTTCAGAAATTGTGTTTGAGCAATGCATGCATGCAGTTGTGTTATTACACGAATGCTAAAAATCAGACGCCTCCCCTCTCTGACCTGTGTTGTTGTCGAAGTTGATTCTCCCTCTCATGGTGTTGACCACAGACTCTGGCTGTTCAAAGATCTCCTTCTGCATGAAGGAGCTGTAGTTGCCTGTGGCGGAAGGATCAGAAATCAGGGGAACATTTCCAACACTAGTAAAAAATAAAAAAGGTAAATGCTTCTTAAAAACACAGTGATGGACTTTTAATAAAGTGTGAGCCTGCATGAGGCCGTCTAAGAAGGGTCTTGTTGACACACATCAACTACCTTAAGTACATTAAGTACGACAAACCACAGCCTCCTCTGCAAGAAAAACATTTACAATGTTTTTGTGATAATCCGACTTTCCTGGAAATGTTAGGGAGTTTCTGTCTTTTTTTGTTGCTTTATTAACATATCCAGACCCACAGGGAAGGCCAGCTCTTAAATTGTGAGAAAACAAACACGAAACATCAAGGAGATAGTGTTTTTCCATCAATAATAAACCGTGACAGTAAAATATGCGAGCATTTGTCAGCCTGCCTCTGACAGCAATTTAGGTCATGCAAATTAGGTTATTCAGCAGAAAGGCTCCACAAACTGAAACAGAGGACAGAGGCAGAGTGATGACAGGACCACAAAGGAATGTCGAGACCGGCCAACATCAGTTTACCTCTGCCCTCTGCTGGAGTACTGAGGAAGAGTCAGCGGAGGAGAAGGACACGTAAAGATACACAGACTTCCAGTGAATAAAAGTTAAAGTGTTGTCTTGCAGCTTTACGTGTGCAGAGTTTGTTTTTATACTTTTTAACTGACAAATATATTTTGGTCACCTTCAGCGCCGCAAAGCTAGCCAGTTATTTGTGTTTCCAGCTTCTCAAGTAAGACATTTTGCTGCCTGTTTGTCATAAGACTGAAAGAATAAAACAATTTAAACAATTCTTCAAGAGTAAATGATTATTCAAGAAAACATTTGGCAGATGAATTACTAATGAAAATAGTGGAATAATAAAAATACAGTCCTCTCGAGCTTTCGTCAGAATAAAACGTTAGCCAGCTTAGCTTAGCACAAAGACTGGAAACGGGGAGAACAGCCAGCCTGACTCTCAGAGAATAACAAACTCCAGCACCTCTAAAGCTCACTTCTAAACACTTTACATCATGTTTGTTTAATCTGTACATAAAACTAAATGGAAAATCAACAACTCACCATTTTATATAGGTCATGTGCCAGACAATTTCTTGGCTGGGACCTGTACCTTTTTAGAGTCTGACTGTTTGCCTTGGCCAGCCAAGAAATACTGGCAGAAAACCAAAAACTCGTTAAAAGTTTAATTGTAATTTTTAAACTTGTTTTTTTGATTAAACAAACAAGATATAACTTGAGAATTTATCTTCTCATCCAACTCTTGGCAAGAAAGCAATTAAGTAGATTCTCCAAAATGTCAAATCATTCCTTTAATTTGGGGAAAGAGCTCCAGTTGCTTCTCTGTTCATCTGATGCAAATATAAATACATAGTAAAAAGTACAAAGCTAAAAAAAAACAAAAAGGAAAATACTTCTTTGTCCTACTTAAAACTGACGAAGTGCATAATATACCAACTCAGGTGAGGGTGATAAAGTCCTGCATCTCAGGGGTCATTTTAGTGGTACTGGCTTGCCTGGAGGTGCAACTGATCCAGTAGGGTTGTAACTAGCTGGATGATAACAAGGATGACCTCAGGGCTGGACGTTAAAAGCCAGTTCAGTTATATAAAACAGCCAGTCCCCCATTAAGACTTGCCCAATAATAACAGTGTTCAGGACAAAATTACAAGGTAGCGCACCAATGATTTATTTGTATATATGGCCAGGGGAAATGCACAGTGGGGAGAAAATGAAGAGAACAAAGGCTGACCTTCCACTCACCCTTCATGATTTGCTGGAGCTCCATCTGCAGGGTCTGGATGGCGCGGGCTGGATAGTCTCCGACCGTGCGCTTTATCCTGTGGATGGACAGACGGCCTTCCATCACAGCAGCCACATCGTCATCCTCCAGGAAGATCACGCGGTTTGTGTGCTCGATCACTGCGCTGTTGTGGCGAGGAAATGACATCAAACATTTGATTCTTCACAGATAAAGCGAAGGCGTACGGGGAGCATAGTCTCATGGAGAATGCTCAGGTGGATGCAAAGACACAGTTATCTGCTTACCTTGCATCTGAGGCAAAGTAATACTCCACGGCTTTCTCATCCACAGGGAACAGGCAGGTGTCCTGGTCTGTCCTGGGCAGAGCGGTGCAGCTTTTCTTTTCTTTAGCAGCTGAGGGAAGAGAAAAAAGAAAAACTGAGCCTCAGTCACACTTATACAATCACGTATGCACAAATTAGACCCGAAACAGAAACTTACAGGAGCGGTAGAGCACAGGAATATGATCTGAGGACAGCTTGTGATCACTCCTCACTCCCATCAGCAGAGGACTTCCCCTCCTGCACAACAACATTCACATGAGCCAACAACACATCAATCTGCAATCACTAACAGCAGTTTGACAGCATCAGCGGGAGTGTACCTTGTGCCAACTGCCTGTCCGGGGTAGTGGACACTCTTGAAGACGAGGGCAAAAGCTCCCTCCTGGCAGACAGAAGAACAAACACATCAGACAGGCTCTTTTCTCTGATGATCACCTCAGGAGAAGCAGTGTACGTGAGCGCGTTCCTTACCAGCTGCTGGGTCACCCGTTCCACCAGCGTAGCAAAGTTGATGTCGTCACTCTCCCTGTTGTCGTACATGTACTTCACCAGCTTGGCGATGGACTCTGTGTCAGTCTCTGACTCGAACTCGTAGCCTTTGCTCTCCTGTGGAAATGAAGAGAGAGAGTTAGTCCTGTTTCCTGTCAGAGTGATGAAAAGACGTCTAGAAGGGTTCATAAAAACTCACCAAGAATTTCCTCAGGTCTTTGTAGTTGGTGATGATTCCATTGTGAATGACAATGAACTCTGCCGACCAGAAAGATGATCATAAACTTTTAGATATCAAATAAGAAGACAAACATTGAGCTGTTCGGAGCGAGTTATACTATCTTCAACATAACTCACCATTTGTCTTGTCAGATCTGTGTGGATGGCTGTTAACCGGGCTTGGCACACCGTGGGTGGCCCAGCGGGTGTGGGCGATGCCGAGGTGAACATCAAACTCCACATCAAGGTCAATATCCTGCTGTTCTAAAGTTCAGACAAACACAGACAGTAGAGTAGAGTTTCCCAGCTGTACAACAGTATACAGTACGACGAAGCAAAGCTCCGTTTGTGAATGATTGATTCTCGTCAACTTCAGCTTACTGTGGATCTCCTCGTCAAGAACCTTCACTTTTCCCCGCTGCTTGATCAGGGTGATAGACTTGGCATTTGTCTCCCAGTCCTTGCCGTTGCCGCCATCAATTCCAACACCTAATTAAATTAAAGAGTAAAGAATAGCATGAGAATTACAGTGATCACAACAACTACTTTGCAAGTAATGTCCTGTTTTCTCAACTAAATCAGGGAGAAAACATTCAAGACTTGTGTGGAATGCAAATGGACTTAACAGAAAGTAAATGAGCTCCATTAGTGGTGCAGTAAGTCTAACCTCGCAGCATGATAATTGCTCTTCAATAATTCACAGTGACCATCAATCCAAACTCATTACAACAAATAAACAAACCATTGAGTGCGAGTGATGAGACGATTCTTATGCTGGGTTAAAGTGTAAATACTGTCAGCGCTATCTGAACAACTGTCCTGCAGGCAAACGGTGAAGAGCAACTGAAGAAAAGAAGCCTGATAAAAAATATGTAGAGCCCGACCGCTTATTGGTCAGCCAATATTGGCCTATTGCAGACATATCAGTATTGACACGCATGTTATCCGCTGATATGAAAACTGTTTTTTTTCCTGGTATATAATGTAGATATAAATTCTTGTGGTAACAAACGTCACTGCAAAGTTTATCCAGCAGAGTGTGCTGCCATTTACAATACTGTGCAATCAGCACAAAGCGAGGGACGGGAAACAGTTCTCAGCAATGTCAACTAGAACTGGTCGACAATGTATATGTTCAATTATTTAAAGAATATTTAACTTAAATATTTGCTTAAGAAACCAGCTTTCTGAGTATAGTTGCACAGTCACATCAGTGTGAAATCCCCTTGGTCACAGTGAAAATCTCTGGTGATATCAGCCTTCTCTCTGTCTCTCACCGGCTGAGTCGTAGCCTCTGTACTCCAGACGCTGGAGGCCTTTGAGGAGGATCTCAAGGATCTCACGCCGAGTCCTTGGCACATGGTAGTTGAGATAGGCAAAGATTCCTGTGGAGAGGAGCGAAATGTCAAGACTCAGCGCTGTGTGTTTGTCCTTAGTACAGACTGACTGAAATGTCTGCCAGACCGGTACATCTACTAGATGGTGTTAGTTAGCTGTTAATTCAGCGCTGTTTTGCACTGCTTTATGTCGTCTGCAGCCGTGCAGCCTATTATCTATCAAATGAGTGTACCTAGAACTCTAAGTGGATTTAAGACACAGAAATGAATAGAGCTGGATGATATGGCTAAAATAAATATCACTATTTTAATTATTATTAACAGAATTTGACAAATTCAGTGTTTTACCCATCAGACAAAATTCTTCACACATATAAAACAAAAATACTTTTTTTTAAACTTTTAATAAATTGGATTTAATTTTGTAAAAACAAAAACATGCTAGATATATGATAATAGTAGTTCTGTGATTCCTTAAGACAAGCATAACTTGGTGACATCTCTACTGAAGGATTACATGTCAAAACACTATTGTGCATGACGCCTGACAAACCTGTCTTATAGGTGAGGTGACTGCACTAGAAGAAACAGATCATGTTAAGTTTCTGGGCTGTAATAACTGCTTAGAGACAATGGAGTGTATCTTTAGACCTGGTGTTACGCAGGCTGATGTGTCTTGCCTGGGGGAGGGGTGGGAAAAAGAAGTATCTGTCCCAGAAAAACAAGAAATCTGAGAGGAGATGTTTTGGTTTTGGGCTACTCGAAATGCCTTCACGTTAAAAATATCATTTTATGCAAGAGTTATTTGTATACGTTTACAAAATTGGGTGTTAGAGTACAACAACAGGCTCACATAAATCAAGACCTGATATCATCAATAACCTCCATGCAAATATTTGGCATCCACACCCAGCCTATTTTATTCACACTGACGCTGAGGAGTGTCCCCTGAATTGGCCAAAGGAGAGGCATGAAATACGGCCCTGTTACACAGCTAAAGCACCGAAAGATAAATGCAAATGCAGAGCCAGAGGACTGCCCGGTTCAACAGAGCATTCATTCAGAACAGCAGGTGATTGAAGGAGGCAGTGAAGGGGCCAAATTGCCATGGGAAAAGTACTGCTGTGGGCAGGCGAATATCACAAGAGACACTTGTTTAAGAAACTGGTTTAACATGAGTATAAATACATGCATAATGATCTTATTGTGAGTGTAGATACTAATAGAAAAGTATTTGTTTTGCTCCTCTAAGAATGCCAACTAGTCTATCTGGTCTGATTAGTGTGCTCAGAGATTGTAGTGACAGTGAGGGAAGACAGACAAGCAGCAGTTATAGTGATGTGTCAGTCACGAACGAGCCGCTTCAAAGAGCTCCCGTCCGCGAGCCGTTGGACATTTTAATAATTGTGAAAACACAAAGGCAATGCAGAATTTGCAAAGTCAAGCTGTCATATTGAGCAGGGTCCACAAACAACCTTTTTATAGGTTAGCAGAGTGGTTCTACAAGCAAGTCAGCGCATTCATTGGGTGGTTTCAGAGAGTTACAAGGGTCTGTAAATGCAATGACATTTGGTTACAGCAATTTATTGATATTAGAAAATGTAATTTTTACCTTTGAATACTAGTACAGTACAAAGGATGCATTGAATAATTTAAGTGATATATATGTACACATAAATTATCAGTCAAACTAGCGCTAAATTTGGCTGAATTATGAAAGGTATAAGTGGGTAACATGAAGAGCCGTTTGGGAGCCGACTCTTCTTGGGAAGTCAAATGATCTGACTCCCTAAAAAGAACCGAACTTCCCATCACTAGTTCTCATTATCTAAACTACACTTCCCAGGCTGATAACGAGCATCATCTCCGGGTCCTTCCTCAATAAAAGTTGACAGTTAGTGATGGATGACATCAAACTTCTATTCACACTTTAATTTTAAACACTTATTAAACATTTTCAAGCATTTTAAGTGAGGAATGTTTTAGTGGAAAGTTACGTGATACACGTAATGTTACCGCAAACCACGTACGCTGTCTGTCGTTCAGCAGGAAGGAAGCAGTAACGTCATTTTAACGTTACTCACAGATGTCGACTTGCTGTTAGACACTCTTAACTTCAAACCACACACTTATTTTAATTTAATTAGTTTATATTTAACTAGTTAACAGCATCAGCAGCAGCAGCTCATGTTCGCTAACTCAGGGTTAGCCACCCCCGAGCTAATTTCAACTGACTTGCACCTTTCGCCTGAGCTAACGATGCTAACAGCGTTACGTATTTAATTTAACGGCTGTCCCGGTGAATTAAGAATAAGATACACTTCCTAGTGAGTGATATAAATGTATCATTTGCTCAGTACTCACCACACATGTCTACAGATTCGTTGCCAGATGCAGCTACTCTCGGGTAGCTGGGTACGCCTGTCAGTAAAAGCTTCGCCCCCCTCCTGATTCCACTGAATCAGAGCCAACCGCCTTCTTCCACGCTGCCCTCTGATTGGTCGAGCGGCCTGTCAATCAAGGTTGCACCTACCGACGCAGGCTCTCCTGACGTGGCATCAGGATGCAGATCCGTGTGGGCTGGACCGGCAAACCCTCAGACAGACTGACTGTACTGCTGCTGCTGCTGCTGCTGCTGCACAGAGCACACCTAAAATCAAAATCATTGCACAATGACGGGCCTGTGCTGTAACATGCAAATGCATGTAGAAATCTGGTAAATCTGTGCGGCCCTATGACCAACAGTCCGATTTTTGTTTAGATTGAATGGATAATCATTTGTTAAAGGTCCATTGTGTAACATTTAAGGGTATCTATTGACAGAAATGGAATATAATATTCATAACTTTTATATCTACTCCACAGAGTCTACATAGGAAACATTCACGTTTCTCCAAAGTTTCAAGGCCACTGTAGTTTCTCCTTAGTGCTTGAACTGAGAGGGAGAGGTAAAGGGTATTCAGTTGGTTGCAATCTGAAACTTTACCACTAAATTCTCCACACTGGACCTTTAATAAATGATAAATACATCAGTACATGGTCATACTCAGGATTTTAGAAATAATACTTGAGGTCTTGAGATCTCTGAGGTCTTTCAAGTCCTCCAGTACAACCCACATACCTAATATAAGATAAGACAAGACAAGATATACTTTAATGATCCCACACCGGCAAAATTCACTTGTTACTGTAACTTGTATACACAAGGTTGATGATAAATCACTCCCAAATAAGAGATATATAGAAAACAGTCATGCAACAGCTGTTGGAATGAAGGACCTGTGGTAGCGCTCCTTATTACACGGTGGGAGTAGCAGTCTGTTGTTGAAGGGGCTGCTGCAGGGGGTGGGAGAAGAGTTGTTCATGATGGATGTCAGCTTTGTTATCATCCTCTCCCCCCCACTTCCTCTATGTAATCTAGGGGACAGTCCAGGACAGAGCCAGACCAGTTTGTTGAGTCTTTTTCTGTCCCTAGCAGACGACTGCATAGAAGATTGCAGATGCCACCGCAGTGTAATAGAAGGTTTTTAACAGAGTCCTGCACACCCTAAAGGATGGCAGTTGGGCAACTAAAGTAGTGTGATTGTGACAGTGATATCTAGCGACTGTAATCTTATGTTTGCCCTGGAAGAGGCTTGTAAAAAAAAAAGCAACAGCAGTCGTAAAATATTTCAATAAATTTTATTTATATACATACAGTATATGTCTTGACAAGAAGCTGATTCAGAAAAAGCTGTAACAATGTGAAATAATAAATACAATTTATTTCAGCTCTGCACTCCTCAGTCTCCACGACACGTCTGTTTCAATCTTTAAAATACTGTCATAGACCAGAAAATACAAAACAGAATCTATAATAACATCTGGATGAATTATGATGATGAGTACTCTCACACTGCTATGCTATACACCAGCTTGTTTTATTGCTGCTATGACTTATACTATAGGAAGCAGCTGAGAGGAGGGAGGGAGGAATGTGGAAATGTGGTTCTGGTTTCAGTGCAGTTCAAACCTGAGCGGCCTCCTCAACCTCCTCCTCATCCTTCACCTGTGAGGAATAAAAACAGAAAAACAAGTTTAGATAACATTTAGCACAAACTGTTTTTTTCCACTGGTTATTTTTTTTAATGCAATTTTATATGTGCTTGTGTGCTGATTGTGGCTTGTAATTATGTGTAATGACGAGGCGGGCGCCAGTATAAACAGTTATGCAATCATAAAAAGTAATAAAAACAAAAGGAGCTTATACAACACAAATTACAACATAAAACATCTGTTTTAATACCCTGGGCACTCTAAAATGTAATGTTTCTAACAAATGACTGTAGGCCCGGAGTATGTTCAGCACTATGTGAGCATTTTAGCTCAAAACAAAACTTGAATGTTGAATCTAAGAGGTTTGCAGGGAATAAAGACATGGCAACATGGCAACGGATTGTGACAACATAAACCTGTTGCAATATGCTACCTGTTAATATTTTTAAATCAAGAGTCAGTCGAGATCTATATGAAGCAAAACATGACTGAATACAATATACTAGTGAAGGAAGACACGTGTGGCACTGTAACCAAATTAAGCAGCATGTTTACAATATACCCTCAAGCTGGAGAACTAACCTGCTCGACTGATTCAACCTCAGGGACGTAAAACTGCAGCATGTTTTGGATTCCGTTCTTCAAAGTGATAATGGAACTGGGACAACTTGTGCAGGAGCCCTGCAGCTTCAGTTTAACCACGCCGTCTTCAAACCCCCGATACAGGACGTCGCCTCCATCCTCCTGCACTGTTGGCCTGGGGGGAAAAGAAGAAGAACACCAGCGAGTGTGGATAAAGGACAGAAAGCCACAGGAAAAGTGGAAAGACGCTGATGTTAGAGAAGCTACCTTATTCGAGTATCCAGCAGTTCTTTGATCATAGCAACTACTTCATCATCGTCGTCTGAAGGTGCTGAAAAGACAAGTGGAGACATTCACAAACAGCTCGCTCTAACAGCTGTCTGTTACAGTGTTTTGCACAGATTACCTGTATCTGCACTAGGCTGGCTGTCCTCGTTGACAATTGGAAGTCCAGAAGTGAAAAAGTCCATAATGGCTGCAAATACATCGGGCTTGATTACTTTCCATTCCATATTTGAATCAGTCTATAAGAGGAGAGAAAAGAAACAAGTTATTTCAAGCAAGGGCATTACAGCACGTTGTGTTATATATAACTTGGACCTGGTTTTACCTTTGATATGGTGATAAAGTCAGGGCCCAGGAGCACACCCTTCACTCCATCGATCCTGAACAGCTGTCTGAAATCAACACAGAACATCAGTGATGTTTTGTTACATTTGGGGCAAATTATGAAGTTAACCTGGCAGTTAGAATGTAAAAGCTCAATCAACCACAGTAACAGAATCTAATCACACACTGGAGGACACACCGTGTTTCACAAACTTTTTATCAGTGGATTAGACAGATAGAAGAACAGTCTGCTCAGCTTCAAGAACACTGGCTGCAGACTCAAAGATAACATAAAGGAGCACAGAGAAGCAGAAGTACTGCTATTTTTGTGCTTGACAAGAGTTAAAAAATGTTTTGTGAGTAGAGACATTATTTTAGTTTTCATGCTAACAGTACAGGAGGTAAATACTTCTTTACAGGTGACAAACACAAGTGTTACTAATAGAATACAGAATAATAGCTGCATTCCATTTATATGTGTAATGGAGGCACATAGCCAGCATCAATATTATCATATAAACCTGTGCTTTTTCTATAAGGGCTATCAAAATACCTGCGATAAGTCATATACCTGGCTAAGGGTGAGCAGTGTGCGTCACGAGGATTCGCAAAATTCATAGTTCCTGCCTCAAGGACTGTACGACCGGGCAGGAATTTTAGACTGTTTGGATTTGGCGTGTCCTGCGTCTGCACAAACATGGTCCTTCCTGGAAAGAGATAAAACACAAAGAGCAGGACATGAGTCATTATATGGTATCTTCTTCAAGTGAGAGAGCCTCAAGGATGCTGCATGTATACAAACCAGGGACGACCCAGTGGGGGTTTTGTGGCCATTTGTTTGAGACTCCTGCGTTGTGTGAAGGCCAGTGTAACCCGGCGCACTGATATCCATTGACAGCAAGACTGAGACAGCACATGAGAAAAAGATGCAAAAGGTTACTACCAGTGGTGGAAGAGGTACTGAGATGTTTTACATAGGTAAAAGTCGCAAAGCAAAAGTCCTGCATTCAAAATATGACTTAGATATAGCCTATATTATCTCAGAGGTTGCATATTTTGCATATCAATTTCCTGTGGAAAACTACTTCATGAAGACAATATAAAAATACTTCCAAGACACTAAACATCCCTCGGAATACAGTTAAGTTCAATCATAATAAATTACAGGAGTTTGACACAGCTGTATGTGAAATGGGAGACACAAGGATAATAGCAAATAACTATGAACCACTTTTAAAAATGACTAGAGAGAAGTGCGACTCGCAACGTTTGTGTTACAACACATCCAAATATAAAATGAAAGCTACAAAGGAGAGTCCAGTCAGTCAAGACCACAATCGACTCATTACATTTGTGTCAGGGGTTGTTATTTGACAATAAATGATCTGGTGGTCCCTGGACATTTTGTCAATCTGGACTCAATTTGAACTCCTCTGCTAAATGCTGTGACTTTCATTCACTATCTACAGCCTAATTTAATTGTGTGTGTGTGTGTGTGTATATATATATATATATATATATATATATATATATATATATATATATATATTTATATATTTATCTCTATTTGTATAAAAAAGGTTCTTTCTTCTTTTTTTTTTAGTTTTTATATAGTTTTCTATGTATAAAAGTCTTGGCACATTTAATTTCTCTGCACGTTTAATTTCGTTGCACAGGTTTAATTTAAATTCAGATTTATCATAAAGGTTAATTGAATTAAATGTAATTTATGTAGATAGATAGATAGATAGATAGATAGATAGATAGATAGATAGATAGATAGATAGATAGATACTTTATTAATCCCGAGGAAAATTCAAGAATCCAGTAGCAACATGCAAAAAAAAAAAAAAAAAGAATCAACCTACAACACGGTAGCCATACGTTAAAATTAACCCGAGATAAATCTAAATTAAATATGTACAGAGAGATTAAACATTTGTAGCAAAATTAAACATTTGCAGAGAAATGTTTACTGTGTACATGCTGCTACTGGATGCTTGAATTTCAAGACCTCAGTCAGTCTACATATTACATTCGTGTCAGGGCTTGCTGTTCAATCAGTCGTCATGAATACTGTTTTATAAAGGTTGCTTATGAAACACTGCAATGCGCACATGGGAAACTTCATTTTAACTTGAATGAGATGAATTAATGTAGCTGCATGGCATTGAATACTGTTTATTTAACAGCGTTAAAAGCTTTAAATCTAAAGTTAAAGCTATAACTGACACACTGCTCACGTTATCACGCTGCTCTAATCAGTCTGCGTCACTCTGCAACTTAGCTAAGTAGCTAGCCGCTCATAGTTAACTACAGGCGGGCTCTTGTACTTTAGAGGTCGCTGCATTCACGTGAGCATTAAACAGACTAAATGAGAGCACACAGCGCGGTCATGCAGAGAAACTTACGGCCGGGAAAGTCTCGCTGAAATCCCGAACAACCTGCCGACCTGCCTGTAAGTCGCCATGTTTGTTTTGATTACCTAAAACAAAACGGAAGTGGGCGGCCCTATTCACGGAAGTGACGTAATATTTTTGTACGTTAGCTCAAACGGTCCCCTCACAGCTCACCACCACCATCATCTGCTCCTGTCGTCAAACACACACATTTTCCACACAAAGTTTTGAACCAAATATGCCGAGTGGCAAAAATTTCAGGAGGAGGAAGGACTCTTCAGATGTGGAGGAGGATGAGACAACCGAAGAAGTCAGGTGAAGTACTTTATTTACGACGTAAACACAAAAAAATGCGCCATCCACGTAGCGTTACGTTAGCTTACGTAGCTAGCTGTTTTAGCTAAAAACAGCAATTACCTGTTTGTTTTTTATATTTTCACAATCTGCAAAATACAAACTAATCCCTAGTCACCACCCTCCCACCCTCCAGCTCTTTTTTATTTTGTGTACTTGTTGATAAGGTGAGTCACGTAAACAAATATAGCAGAGACAGAAAGAACATATGTGACAACACAAGTAAGAGGTCCACATGCATTACAGGGTTACATTTTCTGCTTCCATTTGATCCACACATGGCAAGAAAGGCTGCCAGGATGCACAGAATTTCAAAACAGACCCTTGGAGAGAGTGTCTTATTTTTTCTAACTTCAGATGATGCACAGTTTCTTTAATCCAGTGGGAGTATGATGGAGGAAGAGGGTCTTTCTATCTGAACAGAATCAGTCGGATTGACACCAAATAGAGCAGTAAGAGGGGATGGATCTATCGGCTCCATTAATATTTTAGAGAGAGAGTACTTAAAATTCACTGCCAGAAGTGGTGTAGTTTTAGACATGTCCAGATGTGTAATAGAGTTGCAGGAGCTTGCTTGCATCTATCGCATGTCGGGTTTAACTCAGTTTTTTGGACAGCCTAACCTTTGACCAGTGAAGTCGGTGCACTATCTTGAATTGTACAACTGTATGCCTTTGACAAACAGATGATGTGTGAATCCTCCTGATAACTTTCTGCCATACTGCATCTGGGATCTGTTCATTTAAATCCTCTTCCCGTTTGTGTTTGAGATAATCTAAAGTTGACAAGTTAAATAGATTGAGAAGGCCATATATCTTACCTTAAGTTTTTCCCCAGCTTGAAATTGAGTCTAACAAAGATACAGAGGCATGGATTGTTTTAACACGTGTTATTTAATTTATGTGTCTTTCTTTGTCGTTTAGATCAAAACTAGAAGAGGCTAAAGAGCTTCAGAGTCTGCGGAAACGACAGACCGGAGTCAGGTAATGTAAATGTAACACATGAGATGCTGTAACTCAAACACATTTTAAAAGTTAAAGTCTCTGAAACACATTTCCCCCTTTTTTATTTAGTGTGACCGCCCTGCTGGTAGGAGAGAAGCTGCCACCAGAGGCTGAAATTGATGTAAGTGACCCTCTTTTAATATCAATTTACAGATTAATCAGTGTTGTAGCCAATTTTCATATGTGCTAGTGTGTGTGTGGTAGGTTGTGTATGTTGTTGTTGTTGTGATGTCACCTGCACAGCTGATTACATTTATCACCAATTCTTTTTGCGGACCCCCAACCTATGGCTCGTGGACCCCAGTCTTAGAATCGTGGGTCTACAGAGTGGATTTCAGGATGATTACTTTTAAAGCCCTGAGATGCCTCGCCCCAAGTTATTTGGTCAAACTTTTAGTGCCCTACATTCCCTCTCGTTCCCTGAGATCCTCAGATGTGTCACTCCTGATCATCCCACGGTCCAAATATATCTACAAAGGTGACAGAAGCTTTGCAGTCAGGACTCCAAGACTGTGCAAGAACCTGCCTGAAGAGATCAGGGCTGCACACTCTGTGTCAGCTCTTATAAAACGGCCTTTAGCTGACCGTTTTATGTTCCATGTCATATGTCAAGTTTTTAACTCGTTGTTATTGTGGTTTGTTTTATTGTAAAGCACTTTGTAATTGTGTTTTGAAAGGTGCTATATAAATAAAGTTTATTATTATTATTTTTCACAGAATGACCCTTTTAAACTGAAGACTGGAGGTGTTGTAGACATGAAGAAAGTCAAAGACAGGAACAGGGACATGTAAGTAAATCTGTGACTGCTTTACATATTTTAATGCAGTGTTATTAACATATTGTGTATGTTAAAAGTGTTTGTCATCACATATGAGACTGATTTGAACTCTGACGTGTTCCACATGCAGGACAGAAGACGAGACGGACCTCAACCTGGGCACGTCCTTTTCTGCTGAAACTAACAGAAGAGACGAGGATGCAGACATGTACGTCATGACATACAGTATAGACACACCCTTAACTGGAGCACTTGTTTCTTATTTTTTCTGCACATATCTACATGTTAAACATCAGTATTCACACATGGCTTATCTGCACGTGGAGGGATAGTATGCTTGGTGTAGATTGGTGATTTTACTTAAGATAAGTGGCTTTCCAATAGTTAAAGCACCTTTAGAATTACATGAGATACAACAACATTTGGACACAAATATGGACACTCACACACAGTTATATGCTTCATAGAATTTATTTATTTATTCATGAATGTATCCTCTCAGGATGAAATACATTGAGACAGAGCTGAAAAAGAAGAAGGGTTTGGTGGAAGCCGAGGAACAGAAAGTTAAGGTGAAGAACGCAGAGGACCACCTGTACGAGCTGCCCGAGAGCATCCGAGTCAATTCTGCCAAGAAGACGGAGGAGATGTTGTCCAATCAGATGCTGAGCGGGATTCCTGAAGTCGATCTCGGCATTGAGTAAGTCTAGAAGATTCTCATCTTCCAGAGTCTTTCTCTGCATTGAGATATAGAAGTGACCAGCTGACAGAAAGGTTATAACTTTGGTACTGACAGCGTGTTTGTGCGATTTCTTTCCTAGTGCAAAGATCAAGAACATTATCTTCACAGAGGAGGCAAAAGCCAAACTTCTGGCAGAGCAAAGGAACAAGAAAAAAGACCACGGCACATCATTTGTACCCACAAACATCGCTGTCAACTACGTCCAACACAACCGCTGTGAGTTCTTCCATCATATACAAAGTACAGCATCCCCACAGCGACATGATAGGATAGGATATTATTCCAAACCTGGTTAAATTTCCTTTTAGTGTCATTTATTCTGGCTATTAAAAGAAGCAGCCTCAGCCACTCTGTATTCTAGTCTGTGAGTACTCCTCTGTAATAAATCCTGCTAGTGCCTCATGATCTGCCGTGGTAACCTGTGGAGGCAACGGAGACCTGTCTCCAAGGAGACACAGTCGTGGGGATTCTGGTGTTTTCCCCCGGCCACCTGACACCTTCTTTCACAGAGGACTGTCCCACATAGCGTGTAAAGATGTTCACGTCTTCTTTCACTTCCAGGACTTATTATCCTGGCTGTAACCCATTTTATAGAGTTTGGTGGAGTTCACTCCTTGCATCCCACATTGCCCAGCTTACATTAAGACAACCTCGTGCCATATTTCTTCCTGAATGTCTAAATCTTGCACCAACCAGCCTGTTTTACTGTCTTACTGCTTTTTTCCATAGATAGATATTTCCACAGATGTTATGTTGCTTAGAAATTCCATCATCACTGGTAACACCATAGATAGATAGATGGTGCTTATCTTACTCCATGCTGAGGTTTAGAAAGGTTAGATTTTTTTCTTTTAAAGCTCCCCTTCATAAAGTCGACCTGTATGAATTACATGTGTTAATACCCTTTCTAGTTTCAGGGAGCCTATATCAGTATTTTACAGTCCACATCAGTCAGACTAACTATCTGTAAATGTTTGGATTGAATTAGCGAGAGGACACTTGGAGGCATTGAGAGGTGAAAGGTTGGTTGAATGTGTATAAATGTCTTTTCTCAGTCTATCATGAGGACGTGAACGCACCACAGAGGCACCACAGACACAGAGAAGAGCCCAAAGCGAGACCGCTGCGTGTGGGAGACACAGAGAAACCAGGTCCAGAAGGTAAGACGCTGTACAGACACACACTGTTCTTTATTGTATAGCAGTTCAACTGTAGATTAATAAGTTCAACACTTGTTTCTATGAACTCTCTGACTACTTTTCTGAAACCTATAATTTGACTCCTACCTTCTGTTACTCCACAGCGTCGTCTCCGCCGAACTACCGCAAACGTCCGAACAACGAAAAGGCCACAGATGACTACCATTACGAGAAGTTCAAGAAGATGAATCGACGATACTGAGGAGCTGGATTGTTTTTTTTTTTTAAGGATGAATTACTGAACTTGATGTCGCTCATGAAAGTCTTGTTTTATAAAGATTGTAAATAAGTCCATGTGGTTGTCTGTATACAGTAGATCTACTTTGTAATGCGTTAAGTTGTCTGATCACCATGGAATCAGTCAAACAAGACCAGAATCTGTCATGGAATAATGTAAGAAATGTTGAGTGCTGTTCCTGCTCTGAACTGAATGAGATTTTTGCTTTTTAAGTTGAGTTAAATTTTGACTTTTAGTTGTACAAATTTGTTTTCAGGGAACAGATTTGATTAAAAACATGAAACCACAAGATTCGAGCTGTTATTTAATGTGACCAGTGCTTGGAGGAGTAAAAAAAACATTACAAAAATATTCACAAATAAACGTCCACACAATACTGAAGCAAAGTCCATCATGAGAATATAAAAATCATCTACTGGAACGAACTAAACTGTCCTTAGTGTTGTATTTATATACAGAGTATATAAGTCAGTGTATGCAAATCAGTTTTGAGTCATTTAAACTGAGGAGAAGGTTACATCTGATACATTTCACACTTTATTTTCCTGTTTATGCACAAATAAATCCATAATGCCAAAGCTTTAGTCCATAACACAAAACATTGAGCGATCTAATCAAACACTAGTTCATCGTGTGTAACGGAAACTAAATGAGCCAAACCACTTCAGTCCAAAAGAGTTCCAATCAGTGTCCAGTTTCTCCTCATGGTTTCTCTATAGACGACGTCCCGTGTCCGTTGAGGTGGTGTTGGGGGTTTGTCTCCTGTGAAGGAGGTCCCTCCACGTCCTCTCGGTCGCCCTGTGTCGAGCTGCAGCTGCTGCCCGGGGAGGCCCAGCTGTCTCGCCGGCGGTAGGCCTCGCACAGCGGCAGATCAGTGCTGTCCCACTGACTGTAGCTTTGCGGAGCGGAAACCAGTGCGAGGCAAAGAATCAGCGCAGCACAGAAAGAGAGGAGCAGACGAGAGCGGCAGGTCAGAATAAGCACATTCATACAACATAGAAGGGCACACATACGATAGAAGCATGGAGGTTATGCAGGAGCACTGGAAACTGGATCAAACGTGTCAAACAGCTGTTTGTGAACTAGATGCTGGAGTCAGAGGTGTGACCTATCAACTGTTGATTTCAAGTTCAGCAAAAAAAAAAGTGCAATTAGTTGCCGATGGAGGAGAAAGCAGAGTGAGTGCAGTGAGGAAGGAAGGCCCACACCGAGCATGCTCCAAACAGGACTGAGAGACACTTTGTCACAGAAAACAAGACAAACTACTGCAGTGTTTTGTCTCTGCTTTATTTCTTAAAATCACTCTGGGTCTACTGGCACAAACTGGTACACATGTACAAGCGCACCATGTGTGATGGCGTGCATGGTTACAGCTTGAGTCACGTGTTGGTCTTAAGGACGGAATAATCGCTTTAACAGAAAACTCTTCGGATGTGACCTCGAATAAATAAACCTTCATCCACAGTCCATCCTTAAAATCTACCATACAGGTCATCACCGTTACATTTATCATTTAAATACTACGTATAAATAATCTTTAAAGAGTGACACGATTATAAAAATCTATATTCTCATAAAGTTTTAGTTTAATTTCAATGTGTAATTCTTCTAAAGGGAGTTTCTCTACAAAGCTTTGTGTTGCAATAAAAATTGACTGATAGCTTTTAAGTGTATTTTAATAAACTTCTGTCATTACTTTAAAATATTTTAGTTGTAAATGAACTGGGAGTAAAGGCTTCATTACTTAACATTCTTCTAAAGCGTGCATCTTCTCCCATGTGCTGGTACGCTGCAGATCAGGAAACTGAGAGTCTGATCACCGTTTAGAAAGAAACCCAGACGGCTTTCATCTGCAAACTGCATCGAATGCCCCAAAAATACATGTTGAACTGTCGTGGTTAACGTTTATACTGCTAATGTTCAGCTGTATTCACCTTCAATACTGAAGGCCTCTCCGTTTAAACCAATTCCGACACACGTCGTAGAGCATAAAAAAAGTCAAGGCACTTACTAACAAGTAACAATGTAAAGACACTTAGTGACATGAGCTCCATCACGACAACCCCACAGTATGATTTGTGTTGATGAATGGTGCTGTTTGGTGTCACATTTAGATGCTGGCAGAACTAAACCCTTCCTCGGGCTCAGCAGTGAATAGTAAATGGTGAGGCAGTACATGGAGCGGCAGGATGGGTGGAGGGGGGGCATGTATGAGCCTACTTGTACCTGGAGGAGTAATATTCTTCCTCTAGCTCATACAGGTCGATGGCGATCTCGTCGCGGAGCGAGGTGAGCTTCTTGTCGCACTCCTCCTGCAGCGAGCGGAGCTGCTGGTTCTGGAGGCTGATGGCGTCGTTCACGGAGGGGAAGTCATTCAGGATCAGGAACTGCTTCAGATCGGACACCAGCTTCATCAGAGACTCGCCAGCTCGTACCTGATAGATACAACAACACAGGAGAGGGGAGACGAAGACATTTTTAAAGAAGAAATCCTAAAAGTCCAGAAGCTGTCACAGGGTCTTCACTTCTGGGCTACTGTAGGAACACGGTGGATACGCTTCATGCAAGAGGACCTGTGATGTCTGTAGATATAAAAGGCTCATTCTAAGGTAATAAAAACACTATGAGTCTTACTTTAAGATGATTAAACAAACATAGTTGCATGCATATTATATTCAATATGAATACTTTACTCAAACCAAGATTTACTTTATTTTAAATTCTAGTGGAGATCCCAAACTTTTGTAAGTTTTTGCAAAATATCAGGCTGAATCTGGAGGAAATGTGTTTAATGATGATAATCTACAGTCAAATTTTACTCAATATCTACCTCTCTACTTTATTTATACTGTATATATCCACATGTAGCATGTGTAAAACACCCCCCAAGTCTGTTGCTTAAACATACTGCACTCTGCATTTGCCATATTTATACTGTTTATGTATTTTAGATTTGCCGTATTTTTCTTAGATATCTTTTTAACTTATATATATATATATTTATATTATATTTCATGTGTATTATCGTTTGCACCAGGGATATGAGGGAAACACTATTTCAATTCTCTGTATGTCCTGTACATACGGCAGCATTGACAATAAAGTTGACTTGACTCGATGTAGGCCTTTTGCATGTTGTGTTGTAATATTTGTGCACTTTAACGTAGTCCTGTCTGCATTATGTTTTATGTTTCATGCAGCACCACGGTCATCGTTTTGCTGCGTACTGTGTGTATGGTTGACTTGACTAAAGGAAGAGCAAGACATGAGATCAGTGCACGTCTGCACCTGAAAGTTAAGCAGCTTTTGAACCAGATGACTCTTAACATCACAACAAAACTATAAAAAAAATAACAGACAGCTGTGTTTGTACTCACAATGTTGGCTGCTCTCACGTGCATCTCATAATGGTCCTGCTCTGCTTGGGTTGCCCTGGAAACCTGCGTCTCATCCTCTATCTGGACAAAGAAAACAGTGTGAGATATATTATTATTATTAATATATACTCGTGAGTCTGCAGGGTGTTGGAATAACAGAGCAGAGACGAACCTTCGCTGTCTTGATGATCTCTGTGAAGTTGTCCAGGATGGACTTGATGTCGTCCTTCAGCCTCTTGTTGTAGTTCTGCAGCAGAGTCTCTTTGCTCTGAGGGAGCACTCTCTGGGTAGCCATGGCAACACGTTACCTGTCCGCATTAACACACACACATACCTTTAATTAAAAAAAAAAGTAATTAATAAATAAAAACAAACAGTGAAGAGACAAAAACACAAACCAGCGCGAGAGAAACTAGCCAGCATGAAAAGGCGCGTGCTTCTCTAACACAAACGGCTGCGGATCACGCGCACTTTATGTAATTAAACATCAGTAGTACTGCATAAATATATCATAATACACGCTCTGTAGAGGTTATTACTCACTTTTTACCGCATACTTTGTAAACAATGAATTTTTGACAAAACCAGAATCATTACTCCGCCTCCTCTTCTTCTTCTTTGTGGTGTTTAATGGCGGCTAACATCCGGTGTGTCGGTGTTACCGCCCTCTAGCGGATAATCACTGATGCAGCACACAATTTTTATTAATATTAATTAATATTATTTTTTATTTTTATTTAAACACAATAAAAGTCACTTTTAATTAAGGAAAAAAGCTCGTTTATTATCCAAATAATACTTTTTCAGTGATATCAATGAATTAATGTTTATTCTTAGACTTAAAGAAGACACTTATATCTTTTAATCTGGCTCTTACTTTAACTATATTATATAAATAAAATATATAAATGTTTCTGTTTCTATATTTTAATCTGTTACACCATATTCACTTTTATTTATTTATTTGGTTAGTTGTCTATTTATTTATATATCTTAACCTTTATTTTTGGCTATCTCTATATTTTATTATGCTTTACTTTTATTCTATTTCATCTATCTATACATTTCAGTGTTTTCTTCTTATTATTATTATTGTTTCGTCTTCTTCTTCTTGTTATTGCTATTACTGGATGGATTATTGGATTATGGATTTTATTAAATTATTTTATTTATTATTTTTAATTTTATTATGTTTAACCTGCCTCCGGTGTTTCCTCACCGCAAGATGATGAGATATGTGAAGCACTTTGTGTTACATATTATTTGTATGAAAAGTGCTACACAAATAAAGTCTGATTGATTGATTGATCAAGATACAGCAGTTTCAGATTTGGTTACGTTTAGTTTGATTACAGCACAAATAAATGCATAAACTACCGGAAATAATGTTTTTATCACTGCTATTAAAAATAGCACACAAGTATAATCAGCAAAATGCTGATGTTTATTATCCAAATACTTTTTTCAGTGATGTGAATGAATGAATGTTTATTCTTAGACTTAAAGAAGAGACTTTAGCCTTGTTACATGGGGTGCATGCTCTACCAGCTGAGCTATGGTAAGGTTCTCTAAAATAGCAATTTATAAACTCCCTCAAACTGTGGTATACTTGAGTATGTGTACATCTGTGAATGTTTCAGTGATGATAAATAACTGCAAAAAAACGTTGCAAAATTTGATTTACATTCATTTAATAGTATTTTTTTAATGACTTACAACATACTTTTCAAAGGCAGGCTGTGCAGCATAACAAGTATTTCGAGTGCTTTTTTGTTTGTTTGTTTGTTTTGTCCAACATGTTGAATCCTCCAAAGACTTCCCGTACAACACCGGTTCGAAATACATTTTTTTACAGCTGTGTTACAATCAAAACACATTCTTAGGGAACCCTGACTCTGCGTCAGTGACTATGTGCAACCTTCATGTATACAAGTTGGGTGAGAAAAGTGAGCATTTATAAAAAAAAAACAACCAAAACAAAAGATTGTACACTTCAAAAAGAAAAGAAAACTGAGAATTTTACATTGCAAAAGAGGAATACATGAATTAAACTTTGGGTTGAAACAGGTTGGATCCCCTTTTCTTAAAAGTGCCATGGTGGGAACCAAAAAAAAAGTGTTCCATGATTTTACAAAGCACAAAGACAATAAAATATTCCCAAATGGCGATGGAAATAAATAAAAAAAAAAGGAATGTCATCAATCAGTCACCATTCAAGATCTCTCTCTTACAAGATACTACTTTTACAATCCCTGACTTGGAACTGCTAAGCATAAGTGCTGGAGACATCTGTGACTGCAGGAAAGCATTTTTTTTTCTTTAAAGTTTGCAGTTTAAGTTTTTCACTTCGGTTGTTCATACAGTGCGAGTCACAGTTAATACACATTATAGTGATGTCTACGATAGAGATGCATTTAAAGAGTTGGATGAACGCCTTGGTGCTTTAGCGTACTACAGACAGCGGGAGGAAGTTGTACATGATTGTACACGTTTTATTTGGTGGTGAATGCAAGTGCAATAAAAATGATGAATGAATGCAGCAGGGCACAAAAGGCAAAAGTGATTTGTGCCGTCTGATGTGGTCGGAGGGATCGTGTAAGGCTTCAGAGATCTCTTGTAAAGTAAGGAGAAACTAAATGTCTACATCTACATAACATAGGAACTACTATAATGCATCTTCTATGCCTAACATTTATTATACGGTTCGTACGTTACATGGAACAAACACTGATATTCCATTTTCATCAGACAGGACAGTGACCACAAACATAATACACATGAGAAAAATGCAAACATCCTTGAAATGTCTATGAATCATTATCCAGCATCTGCTTCATGACAAACTGTCGAGCATAAAGGCCTCAAAACGACCGACTTTGAGGGCTTAACTGTAAGGCCGTTCAAAATCTTTTGTTTAATGTAATTGCAGACAGTCGTGTCACAAAAAAATGTCACAATAGTGTCAAGCGACCGCGGATGTGTTCACTCAGTCGTGGTGCGATATACAGTGTCTTCTCCTCTCGTTCCGAGCTCCTGTGAAGTCATGATCTTTTGATTCAAGCTGAATCTGTGCTTTCTGTGTTACTAATGCAATGGAGGAGTGAGGCGTTGTCAGATCATAGTTTCACAGTACAGCTCAAATATACAGGAAATGAAACTGCCAAAAGCTGCAGACGATCTAAACTCCCTCACCGTGTGGTATTATAGCGCTGACGCAAAAGGTAACTGAGGTAGGCAAGAAAACAATCAAATGCTTGACCACCGTATTGACTTTGTGTAGCTGTACGTACCAAAAGGATTAAGGACTGTTCAGAAAGGTGAAAGGATGTAACGGAGGGAGGAAATAAAAAGTGACTAGGAGTCTGGGAATGATGTCAGTTTTCTTACTCTAATGGAGCATTCAAGTGTAAAGATGACCATAGCACTATCAGAACTAATTGGAGCCAGTTTAAGAATGAGATCCATGCAGGCCTGCAGTCCAGCTGCAGCGCTGGTGACAGCATGCAGTATGCCTGTTATAGTTTGCATAATTCAGTGGCGCCGACACCCACCGCCCCCGACCTCCGAGTGTGTGCGGTTCAGGGCTTTTCTTGAGGGGCCTTGAGGTGAAAGGGTGCAGAGACGAAAGGGTCTACGGCGCTCACTTCTGAGGTCCATGAGTGAAGGGGTCCAACGGGAACTGATGCCACAGCGGCTTGCCTGCTCACGTTAGACACTACTCTGTGAGCTGCTACTGGCTGCTGGGGCACAGGTCCCTCAAAGTGTCGGGAATATTTGGCCAGAGCTTGCGGGCGGAACGGCTGTTGGGCAACTTGTCCCAACGCACCTTGATCGGGGGTTACACCTTGAACTCCAGCTGGATGAGGGTACGGTGTCTTGAGCGGAGTTCCCGTAGCCTCCTTTCTTTTTCCGAAGGGAGCCTGAGAGAACACGTCGAGCTGCTGCTGGGCCGAAAGCGGGGCACGTGGAAACGGAGCATTGGCGAAGACGTCGCACGAGTCTTCCTGCCCGATCCGAAAGGGGGCTTTGGAGAAAACATCTACAGCGACTTCCGCCCCCTTTGCTGGCTCGTGTGCATGCTGGGAATGATTCTGAGCGAAGGTGCTTGGGGTAGGTTGGTGGAAGGTAGTAGACGGTTGTGTCGGTGCTGCGCTGGAGTGCGGTGATGAGTGGAGGGCTAACTGAGGTTCTTCTTCATCCTCAGAGTCCATCAGCAGAGGCCTGGAGCCGCTGCAGTCGTGGGCCGCTGCATCAATAGCTTCCTCCACCTTCTGATCTTCTTTATTGGCTTCTTTCTCCTCGTCTTCATCGCTGGAGTGCACACATCCCTCGTTTGTTTGAGGTTTTTCTTCTGGAGGTTCAGTCTCTTGTCCCTCACCGAGCACAGAGTAGCCATTACTCTCCTCTTGCACATCTGGATTAGAGAACAGAGAGAAAAACATATCAGGAGGTGAACAAAAAAAATCAGACAGTATGAATATTTTAACAATAACTTTACCATCTGAGGTCCAGCTGCCCATTTATCTACCAGACCATCGAACCTCAGTCACACACATGACATACTATATGACCGTTGGATCATCTGTAACATCTGTAACCACTGAAGAATCGATGAGAACGACCTAACAGTGAGAAACCGGCACAGGACTACAAAAATACAGACACATTCTACTCTGAACAAGTCACGTAAAGACAGACGAGACTAGCCAGCTCTACCATTACGACATCAAATAACCTTGTTTCCACAAATTATTCCACAAATCGTTTCCACAGCTTCAGTGAGCATCCTCGACCTCCAAAAAGAACAGTGCCTCGTGTTAAGGGCAAAACGGTGACAGCAGCTTAGCTTTGAGTTAGAATTGAGTTTGTGTTGAGGTAGAGGGAGTCAGTAGGTCTGTGGAAACAAAGCCTTCACAGGGAAAGTAGAGGTAGTTAGGGACAGACAGGTTTGCACAGATGAGCAGAGACAGATCAGTCTTACCTCAGCGGTGTCGACAGCAGCTGTTAACTGGCAGCTCTTGGGAAGATGTTAGTTGCAGCCATTAAAGGAAAAAACACCCGTTTTGTTTTGACTTCTCTGGGAAATTTTCTCTCAGCGCTCATTTGTTCTAAAACTGTCCACAGCTCATTTCACATGCCGTACTCTTGTCTACATAATTTAAGCCAGAGTTCATCAAACTGAAAAATGATCTACAGGACGTCTCATCTGTCAGAACTCACGACCAAAACAACAACAAACAGCGAGACTGCTCGTATAATCATGTGGCATGACGGCTAGACTCTGCAGTCCATCTATGGTCAATCTATAAACCGAAAAAGGAACACCGTTCAGGAACTCAAAGCCCTTTGGACCTCTAGTTTCTGCTCTGAAATCACAATATAAGTCGACCAACATCCAGGAAGCACAGAACATCTAATATATGAGGGGGTGACAAGAAAGAGTAGGAACGAAAACGGCAGGATAGTCCTTTAAAGCTTGAAAGACAGACAAATCTCTGATGATGCTCGTGCTTAGAGGTGCATACATATCTCCATAGACACTAACTGATGGTTTAATACTGAAATCTGAGCAGAAAAGGCCTTAGTGGATAGTTCGATTGGATTATCCACAATCTAATTTGCTTCCCAGAAAGAGAAACGATCGGCCTGCTGATTAAAACTGAATGAAGAATGAATCTTCAGCCTGTCAATAAAACCAACCGTCTCTCTTCTAAGTAAAAAAAAAAAAATCAAATAATGTGACCCAAAGACTTCATTTACATTCACATTAATGAGTTTTATTCTGCGTCTCACTTTTTGAACCTTAATTCATAAAAATAGAAGTACACACTCCAGAATGGTCCTGCTTTTGACATGTGGACAAATTAAAACATTTTTTTTTATATAAATCAAAAGTCATTTTTATACCTGCCAACTATTTCAACCCAACCAGCACAACAAGTACATCGGTTCCACACACGGCAACACAAGTAAAACTCTACGGCCAAGGCGAGAAGAGAAAACTCTACAGGGTACAGCACTGTAGTGTCTGATAAGAACATGAAGCATTATTGTAGGATTGCATAGATTAGCCACAAAAAATGCAAATGACTTAACTGAACGACATTAGACGGAAAGAAAAGAAGCATAGTTTTATTTACCCATGCCAGTTCTTACAGTATTGTCCATGTCTATGGCTAACATTTACAATGTGTCATACTGGGAGGAGGAGGAGGAGGAGGAGGAGGAGGCTGAACTTTAAAATGTTTTCTGTATGTACACATCTGAGGTGATACGGACCTCAAAAGGAGACTTATACCTATGAAATGGACCTTCCTTGGTTTGAGAAAAGCCAGAATGAAAGGTAATACTTGGTGGGATTTTGACATTAAAAGGTGAAATGCAAAAATCAGTTGTAGTGATTGTGATCGGATGTGATACAACTGTTGCATAAGCCTTTCTTATGAAAGAGGAAAAAAGGTGGAGAAGAGGAGGCAGGAGGTGCGACAGAGATATCGGGAAATAAATTCCGTCATCGGCTCTGTGTTGCTGCCTGTCGGATAAAATCTATCCAGTAATATACATTAACTTACAAGTAAGCGGTGTTTATGTAAAGAACTGCGGCGGTGAGATAAAAATACTACCCAGTCAGGTAAGTCATAAGCACTTTGTTTCATGTATCGATGATGACGACATCTAGCTGAATGCTTGACATGGATGGAGAGAAAAGACAAGAGGGACATTGGACAGAGGAGGACGGGGGGTCAACGTCTTTGCACTCTTAAATACAGCTTCATACACAAATATTTGTTTCATCTATATATACTTAGAAATCTTACATATTTCATAATGGTACATTCATTCTAAAGCACTATCAATAATAGCCACATTTATTCATGATAGATGAAATGCTTTTAAATATTAACACACTAAAAAAAACCAACTACTTTTACCAGTGCTGACGAGAGCAAAAGTGAGAAAAAACATGATTTTATGTACATATAAAGGAGTTTTTCTGAGTTTCTCCTGTGGCTGAAATGAATGTCACGTCGGCCTCGACATGTGTGGGTGGAATAGACTGGCTGCATGAGAGAGGGAGGTGTTGCTGTGAGCACCTCCGTCTCCGTAACAGCGGTGTGTGCGGTTAAAAATCTGCTCACCTTCACTGACCCTGAGAGCAGACGGACACACGGCGAACATAGCATAATAACGAAGTCTTTCCTTTAAAACTTTGGCATGGCTACGGGTCAAACTGAATTCCCTTTTTTTGTTTCTGCTGTGCTTATCTCGACGACGGGTCAAAGACAGGATGAGTTCGTTTGGCCGACACATAAAAAGATGTTACAAAATGCACACGTACCATTAATGGTCTTACAAAGTGTTAGTGTAATGCTGCTGTGGCAAATGGAGCCGAATGAATCAGCCGTGTTAACACTGACTTCACCAGTTTACAGGCAGAGTTTTAGGAGAAATAATATCCTGCTGAACATCCAGAAAGAGTGACACTACACAGTTAAGCTAAAGCTGCAGCTCTTAATACACGTACTATGTCAGCTTAGATAAATAGCGGTTTATACAGGCTACGTGGGAATAGCCGCAGACTGTATGTGTGCGCGCCGTGATTGATTCTTTCTCCAGTAAACCACAAACAGTTTGAGAAATCTGCGAAGACTGCCCAAAGCTGTCAATATTTTTCTTTACAAACTGGTTCAATCAGTGCAAACAGCTCGCAGCGGCTCCCTCAGGGTGCATCTTTGTTTGATCAATAGTTTTCAAGCGTTCACACAGGAAACGCAGCATTTGGACTCCTCACTCTTTTAGTCAGACCCCTGACACAAATGAGCGTGCCTGAAGGTGGCTTTCTTTAAATAAAGCTTCGACCCTGAACGAGTGCACACAAAGTGAAAACACAATGCAGCCGTGATCAAGCGCTTTAACACAGTGCAATACGATGACAGTCGATCACCATGGCGGTGCACTTGATGTGGGATATTAATGCAAGTTATGGGGAAAGCATGAGGGAGACCATGGTGTAGCCAGAACAGAAGCAGACGATATGCTCAGGCGTTAATGAAAAGATTTTTTTTTTTTACCAGCGTGGGAATGTCAACGGCCAGCAGAGATATATGAAACCAGCTTATCAGGCAACTAGAGATGGAGTTGAGGCCGGGAGGCACGTAAAAAGAAAAGGTTCCACTGAACCCGTCTATGCTGGCTCCTCTGTTTCACTTCATAAGGTGCTACATTAAGTGCCTCTGCTCCCCCCATCTCTATCCCCCACCCTCCCCTCCCTTTGTTTTGGATTGCACACTGCCCCTTCGACCTCTCCCACCCCCTCTAGAGGTCGATGAGCTGATCCACCAGCAGAAGGGAGCGGGCCAAGTTGGGGATGCTGGACTCTGAACTGCCACTGTTGCTGCGCGAGTGACCACCTGAAATGTGCCAGAAAGAGAGAGAGAGAGAGAGAGAGAGAGAGAGAGAGAAGGAGAGGGACAGAGACAGAGATGGACATGGAAGAGCCGAGGAAGATTGTGAAAAACAAGCATAAAGAATAAGTAATATTAACAGAGATTGTATGGAGAAATTAAGAGCGAGGAGTTGATGAAGATGAAGGAGGGGGGGGAATGATGGCAGAGCAGAGAGATGCATGAACGGGGGCAGAAAGAGAAAGAGAAACAGGCAGAGAGTGAGCTGGGATAATCTTTATACAGCTGCATCATTACAGGGGGGAGAGTAAGGGAATGCCATTCTAACATGAGGAGACTTTCAAGTTAAACTACAAAGAGCCAAACACCTGCAAGGCGGAGAACCACTGGCAGTGTAACATTAGAAACAAAAGGGAGAAAGATGACTAATGTGAGAGCTTGATGGGATAAAAAAAAAAGCCTCTATGTGACAAGCACACCCATACAAGCTTTCTCACATCAGCAGTCACAGGAAACAGCTATGGTAACTGAATTAGGGGCTAAGTCATTCATCTCTGTGGCTCACTGTCTGGGCTTCAGCAGGTGTGAGTGCTCATCTCGGGGGGGTTCTGTTAACCTTACCTTGATTTGAGTTTTTGGAGATGAGCACAGGAATAGGGTCAAACTCGTCGTCATTGCCCTTCTCCCCACACGACATGAGGAAAGCAGAGTCTGCGGTGGAGGAAGAGGAAGTGGAGGAATGATGGAAGGAGGGGGGAAAGAAGTTAACTCAGCCAAAGAAAAGAGCAAAAAGAAAGGAGGATGCAAGTAGATTAAAAATAGATGGAGCCAGGGCAGTCACAGTATTTAAAAAGCCATGCATTTTAGGTGGCTTTTGGCTCTTCTACAAATGAGTCAAGGGTCTGTGAAGCTGTCACTGAATGTGTCTAAAGCCATTTCCATATGTGTCACTTTTTGTTTTCTCTGTCTGAACAGGCCCTCCTCTTTTTTTGGGAAGGATCTGTAGTCTGTGATGGTTTCACGGGCTGAAACACCCAGCACACATAAGGTTAGCTGAGGCGTGCTGCAAAAGGGGGTGGGGGGAGGTCTTACCAGAAGCTGTCTGACCGGGTGGCAGCTCTTCCAGACAGGATCCAGAGCCGGAGCCAGGAGGAGCAGAGGTGCAGGAGGAGGAGGAGGAAGGGAGAGCAGAAACAGACTGGTTTCCATGAGGAGAAGTGTGAGATAACAGATCGCAACCCAGCAGAGAGTCCTCCCCAGTGAGAGAGTCTGAGACAGGATGAAGCAAAGCCAGAGGGGACAAGGGGTCACAGTAAAAATCAGATTGTTATCTTACAGCAGAGCAGAGGAAAATGCATTTTGTTAGTAAAGACAGTTCACTGATTTATCTCTGAGAGCATATAATCATCGGCATCAAAGGCGAGTCTTCGTGGAAATCCCAGAATATGTGCTGCGAAGCCGAAGGCACTTGAACACTGCGTTTGCCACAGCTAATACCAATCATTACAGAGGAATGTTGACTATGGGTGGAAGATTACCATTGATAATGAAAAATCTGTTTGATGTTCTTATTGAATAGGCCGATTCACACCCTTATAAAACCTCATGTTCCACATAAGTCACTAAAGTTAGCTTAGAATGAGCGACAGACCAAAATGATTAGTTATTTTAGTGTCTCTGCCAGGAAAGTGTGATCTGGCACAGCGGTGATTATCAGTGATAAATTAGTTTGTGCCTGCAGTTGTAAAAATCTCTCTCGGGTCGACATGATATAAACAAGGAACAAGGGGATCGTGACTGGAAACAATTATTCCTCGGTGAGAATGCTGCAGAGAATTACGTGAAGATTTCCTAATCTGTGGTCCAGGATGCTAACCTGGCATGCTGGCAGGGACGAGCTCTGGCTGGCCTGAGTGTCGTTGGGCCTGGGGGGCTTCCAAACCAGGAATCAGTGAATCCACACACACCCCTGTCTTCGCTACAAGGAGACAGCAAGTGGAAAAAAAATGTAATACAAGCACATTATTAGTAATTTAAAAGAATATACTTTAGTAGGGGTAAAACTGATGGAGGGCTTCTTTCCTCCTTCCTCCAGTGGGTCTTTTCCAACTCGGTGAAACATGTGAGTGAAAGAGGAAAAGGCAGGCATGGAAGATGCATGCAGAGCAGATGGGGGGGGGGAGGCAGGGGGACAAAAACAGAGCTTGTACCATTGGTGGAGTTCTCAGCAGAACTATTGAAGGGGTCAGCCAGGGTTAAGAGGTCAGGGAGCAGCAGAGAAGTTTCAGGGGACTTCAGTCCCTCAATCAGCTTCTCTGTGAGCGAGCCGGAGAGAAAAGATGGAGAGAGAGAGAGGTTGGAGGCAACAGATGGCAAAGACAGAGAAAAGGGCGACGAGGGAGAACTTTGCATACAAATGGAAAAGAAGCAGAAGATCTAGAGAGAAAAGGAACTCAATGCAACGTGGGAAAATATAATATTTATAATATAGTGGACATCAAGTTACCTATGTTTTTAGGGAAAATATATTCAGGAGGATGTAGGAAAGAAAAGAAACGATATCACGTGATTATATTATATTCACGACTCAAGATAAGGCTGCTTGCAACGTTACTGAAACAATAATACAATGAAAAATGACTGCACGATTCGTTAGTTCTGCCAAACACTCAAAGACCAGTAAGCTGACTGAAATCTCATGCTTTCAAATGGACTATGAGACTTTAGCAGCAGATTTATGGTGCCAAACAATCACTGCAGAAGAAAACACTGAGAACTTTTCTTACACTCTTGAAGCGCAAACACCAAACAACACCAAACATTTAATTATAGAAAACAAGCCACAGCACTCAGTGAGTTTCCTCACAGCGGTCATAAATTGCCCTGTCCAACCCTCTCAACTCATTTCTGGAGCAGTGAAATGAGCAGATGTCATTAAGTTAAGCTGGAAAACATTGTTATTTTCTTCAAATTATACACCTCTGTTACAAAAAAAAAATGATTCCATTAGGGTGAAATACAGTCCATGCATGAAATTACTGACTTTGCACTGCAGCTCATACTTACAGGAAACTGCTATGGGACAAAATAGGGTGGAGGGGAGGTTGGGGGTCTTAGACAAGGAATGTGTTGGCTCAGAAAATGGCACAGCAGATGTGACCTTTTGCCCCCTTCACTATAGGAAAGAGGCCGACACTGATGAAAAGCTTTTTTACAAATCCTAAAATGTCAAGAAGTAAAAATGTTTCTGCTAAAGTCAATAAGAAACATATGTAATATTAAAAATGCTTTACAGTATGCTATATTTTTTACCCTCCTTATCCTAAATCTTGCTCCATAAAAAAAAAAAAAAAAGACTGTTTGCTTGTGTGCATCCTATTTGAATGAGCAATGCAGAGAGAGTCAAAGAGACAAGCTTAGGCTGGGTGGAGAAGATTAACCACATCCTGATTATGTAAGAGCCTCAACATTTTTATCCTCTCACTTCAGGCCTTAAACAGCCTCTAACACAGAGGAGGTTACGCAGCTAAGAAGCATGCACCTCCAAAAGGGCAAAAGGCTAAACTGAGGTGAACATAAACTGGCTGGGTCATCATTTTAACAAGTCAGCATGCTTAACTTGCTCTTGTTCTTAGGGCCCGCTGGTAAGCAGGCTCCTCCAGCAGTGAGGCAATCCAATTAACAAAGGAGAATTTGTCCTTCGCGTTGCCAGGCAACAGCGAAAGCACAGATCTGCAAATGAGATGCGATCTAGCTGTAGCTACAGACTCTATTCATGGAAGCTGACAAGGAGCCACTGTGAGGCTGCTCGCTGTATCAACAAGATAGGACCGTGTATAAATCCAAAGCACTCATAAACAAACGTCTGGGAAGTGTGATATCCAGGAAACTACTTCAGTAAATAAAAAAAAAAAAGAATATATTTGTTCGGGAGCCTTAACGCCTGAGAGAATCAAAGGCACGGCTCGTTCTGTGTCATGTCGTGACAAGAAAATTACCTGTGGTGTCAGAGAGGGAATTAAAAGGGCCTGTGGACGTCAATACCGCCGAACCTGCATATTTTTCAGCTTAATATTTCACAGTGAATAAAGATGGAAGAGAAGAAATGAAGGAAGGTGAGAGCATGAACAACAGAGGGAGAGAGTGGGTGGGACATAAGCTAGCTTTTATGTCCAGTCAAAGAGACAGCATAATCCAGATAAATGGTTGAATTCCACCCCTCTCAATATGGAATAGTTGCATGTAGATATTGAGAGAGATGTCCACTTGACTCAAATGGACTTACCTGGAAAAGCATTGAGTCCTGGAATGAGATCTTCACTGGAGCCCATGGACTTCTCTCCTGGTGCAGCAGCTGTGCACGAAGAAGAAGCAAAGAAGTAATTATTTTTAAATCATACAACTATTTAGCATTGCTGCAGGTGTAAGATGAACTTACTCTCAGATAGCTTTGCAAAGTCTTTGTTAAGCAGCTCCTCTGCTGTTAGCTTGGAGAAGTTATCATCCCCAAAGGGGTTCCAGCTGGGCTGAGTGCTTGGTGCAGTGAGTGCTGCTTGAGCATCAACTTCACCTGGATGATACACGCTCTGCTGGGACGAGCAGGGGGAGCCAGAAGGAGTAGTGCTGGCTGATCTGCAGCACATAGAGGCGTAAACACAAATAAGGGTAAGAGTGCGCAGCGAAATTTGATCAAGGGCGTTTAGCCTGTGGACACTGGCCTACTGATGTATGCAAATAAGAGTGAGTGAACAGAGTTATTTAAAGACTGAATCGAGTGATTCTTCCAAAAGGGATGTAACAAGGGTCGTTTATCCTCCTTTGGGGTTCTGTCATATGAATGGCCTGTCTATTGCCCCGCTCAAAGGACAGTTCATCCTCAGATCACTGAATGGGGGGTTAATTCTGCTCACTTGGACTTGTTGAGGCTGGCCTCAGCTGCGGCTGCCTGGAGTAGCTGTGTGGACTTGCTGACCGGGACCCCAAACACGGCACTGTGAGTGACATCGCTCAGGATGCGTCTGTGGCCGCTCTTAGGGGCCGTCTTTGGCGACGAGGGGGGCGTCAATGAGCCGACTTTGTGAATCCCTCGACCAGTGGTCTACGAGGGGAAGACGGAGGGGAAAATATGAGTGAAAATGTTCTTGATGCCAACAGAGAAAACTGTGCGTATAGAGAAACAAACATCAGACAACCAAACATAGAAAAAAGAAGAAAGATCCACTGGAAAAAGAGATTCTGGAAAAGAAGATGGGTTATAAATTCCTCAAAACCACAACAAAAAGAGAGAAAATATTATGTTAAGAGACTGCTAAGCCTAAATTTTGTAGGAAAATGACATAGTAGGATCATCAAAGTATGAAAATAGTTGAAAGAAGCAGGTTAGAGTGAAACACTAAATGATTTGGTTATCACATGATTCATACAGTATCTAACGAGTGTCTAATGAAGACAGGAAGCATTTCTAGCTACAATGCCCTCACATAGTCAGATATTATGTGAGCATTCCTGTCTTCACTGTGCCCCAGAAGAGGAAAAGTAAACAAAAATAAAATCAGACATGATTGGTTAGAGACAAGCTGGTAATCAATTCCCTGTCCCAAAAAGAGCAGCAGACGGCAGCAGGAGTAGGATGTTACCACAACCTCAGGGTCAGCTGCAGGACCAACGACTGCAGACTCAGGGATGGGGGTCAGATGAGAAACCGCGGTTTCATGGACAGCGACTACATGCTGCTGCTGCTGCTGCTGCTGCTGGTGTTGCATTTGCAGGGCAACAACTGGAGGCTTAGATTTGGACTGCAGCAGGGTAGCCGCCTGAGACGCTGTTAGGTGCTGCTGGTGTTGTTGTTGTTGTTGGTGGTGGTGGTTGTGGAGGCTCTGTACCAGTTGATGCTACATAGGAACACCACACAGCCACAAGCATGAGGAAGGCCCAGTTTGTCATGATTTATAGCTCTTTGACAAGTGCAGCAGCCTTTTATAGCAAACTTTTCAGGGTTTATTTTCTACCTTTCTGACAGCACACAATGGAAATCAAAAGAAAATATAGGGCAGAGGAAGTGGAGGAGGGAGTGTGAGGAGGTGTATTCACAACATTTTAGGTTATAATGAATAGTCTGTTGTGCCTGGGAGCCTTCTGTACACCTGCGATGAATAGTATTGTGCGTACGTTACATTTTATTGCACTGCTTTTACAACACTAATTTTAAACCAAGAAGAGGTCGACTCCATCTGACGGTCCATTCATGGATGGTTAAATTAAAATGGACACATAACATAGTGAAAGAAACGTGCGAGCCCACAGCACGTGTTTGTATGTTTAAGATTACGACTCATTACCTGCTCAATACAGCCATTTGTGTGCGGTATCGCATTGTGTGTGTTTTGTGTTGCACGGATAATGATATTGTGAATTGAGCTGAACAAACTGATAATGCAAAGAGCGTCTGTGCCGTGCTAAATTACATCTAATTGATATAAATACATTGGCAACACCTGCCATGTGTTTTTGTAAATGGTCCATTACATCGATCAACATACAGGGCTGTTCAGCCATGAAGACTTTTCTAGGAACAGGAAGGACTCGTGTACTCTACCGGCGAATAATATTGAACAACAACAACACATCAAACCGAGCCATTGCTTTTTAAATCGGTGATCTAATCTGTAATCAGTCTAATGTTTGATGGAAAAACAAGCATGACCGTGCTAAAGAAAGTCTGAATAATCCTGCGAATAAGGGGACATTTATTACCCAGCTTTGTTCCAGACGTTTTCCTCTGACACCTGATCCCTGAAAATGTGTCACCACATGCACACAGCATTGTCACACACATCTGTTACTGTCCCTGAGGGAGATTAAAACACACTCAATGTGTGTAAAAACATATTTTACATTATTTTTCTGCCAGCATGCCTACCTGCTGGTTACTCTGTGGACTTAAGAAGGCCTGCTGCTGCTTCATGAGGAGCTGCTGATGCTGTGGTGTAGCCTGTGGTGGCTGCATGTTGGCGGGCTGAGCTGGCTGCGATGCGGCCTGTGCAGCGGGAGCCTGCTGAGCAGGTTGGACGGCAGCTGCAGCCGGTGGTGGGACATTGATACCGACACCTGGAAGGGAGGAAAATGAGAAGAACGAGAAGAAGATGGATCATTAAAATCTTTTCAAAATGTAAACACAGAACAACAATTGCATTTCACATAACTAAATTACAACAAGCTAAATAAATAATCTAAAATATTTTTGGTATTTTCTCTATATTGTTTTGTGGTGTTTCTTTATTTCAACACATACATATTAAACCACAGCAAACGAATGTGTGCACATAAATAACATGAGAGTATGCTGCTGTAATTAATATGACATCATATCACCATCTATTCTGCCTTTGCAAGTGGCCCACAGATGGATGGCCTTGTCAGAGGCTTGTGGATATCAAAGGACTCGTGAAAACACAATTCTTGAGCAGTTCACTATGTTGAAATCAATACAAGATGTCACTCCGAGTATAACGTTACCAGGATAACTGGATAGATATTACAGGATAACACAGGCCCATATTACCTCACGCAAGAATGGTCTAAACCCTGACACACACAGAGGTATCACAGAGCTACTTATACCTATAGCCTGGGGTGGTCCAGAAGCCACACTGGGTCTCTTGCGTGGGGTGAGGGCTGGCTGGATGGGAAGAATGCCTGATATCGGCTGCGGCTGCGCCTGGCCAGCCTTGGGTCGTTGCCGAGGTGCAATTGAGGTTTCCGTGGTAGGAATGGGGTCTGTGAGCCTGATGGAAGGAAAACAGAAAACTTGACGAGGAATGTCGAAGTTCCTTACAGTGATTACTCACATGCTTTGCTTTTCACTCACCTGGCTTTGGTTTGACTCTTTTTGGCCACCGCTTCACTGGCTCTGATGGGCTCAGGAAGTTTTGCAGGAATAGGTGAATTCTAAAAAAAACAGTCGAACAAAAGATAATCAAGCCAAAGAGTTCACACTTTTTACATCTGTGAGGTATTATGAAAACATTTGGAGCGTCACAGCTACACTCCAGTATCGATCTGCAGTTTCCATGAATGCAGCATTATTACCCACTTCAATAATGCTGAAGGGGTGAGGTCAGACTTTTGGCTCAATCAGAAGTGCTCAGCTACTTTGTAAATTAGAAAAAGGGCATGATGAATGGAGGGCAGCCAACTGGCAAAAGCTAGAAAGCATAGCTCCCCTCCAATATAATTATAACCTAGATTACTTTCCCTCGAAAGCCGCAAGACAACTCAAACCGCAGTACGTGAGATAAATAAAAAGGCCTAAATTATTAGAAAAATAGATCTATCCCAGCTGTTAGTATTTAACACTGACTCTACAACATATTCCCATCGCAAATCCATGCCATCGCTCTTGCCGTGGTGACTTACATGTACATTTGGGACCGGACACTCTCGTCGAGCAAGTTTAAAGGCAAAATAGGATATTTGGTAGATGTCTGGTCTCTTATCTGGGTCAGGTTCCAGCATGTATCCTGAGAAATCCAACCAACAGAGGATGTTTAGTTTGAGTCAGACACGTGAAAATGCACATTCAAACTTACAACAACTGCACATACGCAGGATGTACATGGTATGTAGGGCAGTGTATATATTCTGAGGAACAGGGTTACTCACTGATGAGACAGTGCATGTCCTGGGAGTAGCGGGAGTTGTCTGGGATAGTGAAACTTCCATCACAGATAGCCACTTGGCTCTCCCCAAAAGGGAGCGTGAAGTAGCACAGCTTATAGAGCAGACAACCCATGGCCTGTATGGATGAGACAATCAACACACTTCATATGTGTAGCAAATCAGTACTTACTAACACACACATGTCATTATCATGGTGAATTAATGGCATTAAACAGTCCTTCTCACCCAAATGTCTGCCTTTGTTGTGATGATCTTTCCACCATAGAGGTTGACCATCTCTGGAGCGCGGTATGACAGAGTAGTGTATCTGGTTTTGAGAGCAGACCAATGAGCTTCTGGATCTCAATAAGAGAGAGGACAGAAGGTGTAAAGAAAGCTCAGTAAACTCACTTTTTGATTTCCTCCTCCACGACTGGCACCCCCTCTGTTTGAGGGTTTTGGAAATGGTTAGTCGCACTCCCAAAATCACAGAGCACGTAGTGTCCCCGGTCGTGCAGAAGAATATTTTCCACCTAGATGAGAACAGATGAGTCAAACAACAACGTCACAATAAATCACTTCTTGTTAGTGTGGACATTAATCAGCTAGCTTTATGCAACCAGTGGTATGTTCACATTGGGAAATTAATTAGACTCGCCTTGAGATCTCGATGGACGATTGGACTCTTGCACTGGTGGAGACGAGCGACCGCTTCGCATGTGTCACAAAAAATCTGTAACACCTCGGCTTCGGTGAATCCTGTCTGCAACCGCTGGTTCATGAGGTTAACCACCTGCCCACCTACATAAAACAAACAGGTCATCTAAGAGCCTATGAAATGTCAGCCGCCCATACTAAATGCCTGTCAGTATGTCGGTGTTTATTATATTTTGAAAACAGACAATTCACACAGATCTGAGAGACATCAGCCAAATTGTTTCACACAGTTTGTTTCAGGGAATTTTCTACAGTGCGTGTTCATTTAAAATGAAGTCGATACAAAACTCCATTAAGTGGACCTTACAGAGGCTTTAACAGCTAAACATTAATGTTAAAATTTGAATTCTCTATAAATAACAGCACTCAGTTACGTATCGACTGAAACAGGAGTTCTATTGACCATGGCAGCTATCAGCTGGACATTTGCCTTCGAACAGAACAGGATGCTGTGAGGAGCCGAGGGTAATGGAGCTTTGAATTCAACAGAGACAGAAAGGGACGGGAGGTGGTGGGGAGGGGGGCTGGCTGATTTACCTCGACAGAAGTCCATTAAGATTAGGACTTCCCACACATCGCCAGCTCCAACCGCAGTTATGCTGGAGTCCAGGAAACCAACTATGTTTTTGTTGCCCACTAGGTCCCTCTGTGTAAACAAACAGAGAGAAAGCAACAATGACAAACAGCAGAGATGCAGATTTCATAGGTTTTTAAGCTCCTGAAACATTTGGCTTAGTAAATCAGAACTAAAATTATAAACTACATCCAAGTCTGTAACTAATAAGTCTATTTTTATCTGCCAACAGATGCTCATTCTCTGCCAAAGGTCTGGAAGTAATGACGATAAGCATCCAGCGATAGTCATGCCACCCAGGGTGTGGCTGCAGGAACTGTTTAGTTTCACTTACAGTAAGGACTCTAGTTAGGAAATGGAGGGCCAATTCAACATTTTCAGCAGGATTACACATGTTGAGGTTTAATTACAATTCAACCACTGAGCTCTCTCCTGTTACCATCGCTATTTCTGGGTAAAGAGTATTTTCAGGTAATTGTCAGTACTTGTACTTAAAGTAGGACTTAAAGCATTCAGGGTTAGTCTTATTCAGACCACAAATTATGAAGTGTTAAGTCATTTAGCCACATGTTCTTGATGTCATTGATTCAATTCAACTTAATTCTAATTTATTTATATAGCGCCAAATTATAACAAATGTTATCTCAGTGCACTTTCCAAATAGAGCAGATCTAGACCGTACCCAACAATTTCCACCCACCTCAGACTAAAAAAAGGTTAACATTAACACTTTTACAAGACCATCCCCCGTCAAAAAAAAAAAAAAAAAAAAGTACTTTGCTGATCTCAGCAGTGAGTTACCGGAGCGTCTTACTCACCATAATCTGTATCTCAAGTTTGCAGACTTGCAAATCATGTTCATTGTTGACGTACATCCTTTTAAGTGCACAACGTAAGCCTTGATGAGTGCGCACCAAAAAAACGATGGCGAAACCTCCTGCAAGTGAGTCGAGAGATGGAGAAGCAGAAAAGAGAATGAGCATAAGATGTGCAGTGATATTCAAAACTGTTCCTCCACAAGTGTAACCGAGAAAGACTCACAAGCAAGTATTGTGTGTCAACATGAGATACCATCATATATCTTTTCTGAGAGCCTCTTCAAGCCAAACGTCCCTCAGCTGTTCTCTGACCCTGACACATCACACAGACGTCCTGGCAGCCAATAAAAGGGCCTGATGGAATTGGCTGCATCCAAACTATTTATATATGCATGTATTTCGTGTTATCATAGTGATGAGGTAAGGAAACGGGTACTTAAATAGGGATTACTGTGTGATGAGTGCTTGGCTGGCTTGCTGGCACATTTGGTAAGAAGAGCTTGAAACGGCGTTGTGTGAGTCAGCAGTTGTGCCGAGGGGAAGGATGCGAGAAGTACACAACACTGACACAAGATACAGGAAGTGAGAGAATTCATCATCATCATCCCACCTATGGTCGCAGTGATGCTGACGCACATGGAAAACCACAGCATCCATCCATAGCAACTCGAACCACCAACAACCACACAGATGAATAAAATCATATTTCTGTCAATCGATATTTATAAATATACCTGAGTCAAGACACGGTGACGTGAAACTCACGAATCAAGCTTTTCCAATTTCTATGAAGTCTGCTGTAGGAATTCAATCAACAGTTTTGGGTGTTCGGCACTGAACTGTAAACTGTGGGATAGCAGCTTTCAAAGGTCTGAATTTTGTTGTTACCGCAGCTCTTCCGTTCACAGCTTTTTTTTTTTCTTCCCCTCTCACAGCTTGTGTTAATGCCATGCACTAGGGCTGACTCATCCAGCTGGCATCAGTAAGTCAAGGACAGCTCCATGTGACTGGTTTGGGTGTCATTTGATAAAGACCGCCTTGGGTAAAGTTACATGAGCTGTCTCATCAAAGAAATGAATGGAGTACAGAAAAGAAAAAAGACGACAGGAGCCATGAAATGATGTTTTTCAGCGCTCCATCCTGTACGGAGCGGGGTGACGCTGGGTCACAGCGGATGACAATAAATTACAATTTCACTGATGTCGTCAGCTATAAATTCAAGGCTGCAAATTTCACAATGAAGTGTGAAAATCTGCAAGGCGCTGCACCGAGAGACGTGGCGCTGGCAGAGCACTTGGTAGCATAATTAGATGTTATTAAAATGGAGAGAAGCAATGAAAACAATATCAAACTAATTGAGACTCCTGAATTAGAATAAAGAGGACTGTGTGATGGATGTGAACGCTTCAAGAGAGAGTGTGTGTGTCATGTGTGGTATGTTGGAGTTCAGACAGTTGAACCCCCCCGCTGTCTCGCACGGTCTAATCTGAGATGCCCGTAAGAAATGAGAAGGATTAGCAGCCGTCTTTAGGCGACATTTAGCAGTGGTCTACAATCTCAGCAGTCAGTGTGAACAAATAATTGTAAGTACAGCTACAAATAGCCGCCGCTGCCGCTTGACGTAATTGACTGTCAGGATTATACCACTCCAGCTTATGCATACACGCTAAAGCGAATGCACACAAAAACACACGTTTGGGCGCTTCTATAAAAAGCACAGTGGATTGTTGCAGTGTTTGGTCACAGTTTATCATCAGTATAATGGAACTACTATCTAGGTTTAGGATTGCTGCACATCCTCTTGACGACTAAGCTGTTTACAAACATGCTCGCTGTAAGGTTACATGACAGCAGCCTCAGTTACTGGCGACAAAATGTGATTTTGCATTAAAGAACTGGATGATTTTGATATGCAAATGAAGGGATGACTCATTGAAGCTCCGTGTTGTGCAGTCCAGCAGGAACCGGGGACACATTTCTCTCTGTTACAATGCAACACGTTAGCTACGTGCATCTCCAGAACGGGCTAATGTTACCCGGCAGTAACTCTATATAGACGGAAGAAAACACGTGTTGTTGATAGTAAAGACAGAAAGCTGTGTCTCCAGGAGGAAAAAAAAAACCTCAGACAAATCACAGACATCTGCCTGAAGCCCAAACGTCTCAAATAAAAACTACAATAATGAGATGATTCCAAGCGTGTAGCTTTGGGCTTGAAACTACAAAAGCCAGCTTGTCCCTCTGACTGCTTTTGTCTGTATATTTCAGCTGAAGGCAACAGACTTCAACAATGACAACAAAGGGAGGAGACAGAGGGAAAAAACACCATTTTCAAATGAAGCAACCAGCTAAGAGAAGCCCACAATACAACCAAAAACATCTGAATAAATAGGTCTAGTGACACTGGGGGGTGCAAGCAGTAGGTTCACTGTTGGAGCAAGAAAAAATACTTAAAATATTGGATGAAATTATTAATTTTTACTGTGCAAAATCCTGTAAGAGAGGCCAGACAGGTTCTAATCTCAAGTGTCTCTGCATCAAGTCCAAAGTTTTTTTCAAGAACTGATAATATGTCGGACCAAATTCCACTAAAACTTTCCACTGACATCTCCGTGAAGGGCAGGACTGAGGTTAAGATATCTAACCCATTCATAAAGCTGCGCGGTGTGGCCAAACAGATGGGGGGGCCCAACTATAGTACTGATGAATTAATCAGTCTCCTTTCATCTATTATTTAGTAACAGGCGCTCTTAGCTAACAGAGCATGGCAGACTCTCATTGCAAAGACAAATGACCACAGGAAACCTGTAAACTTCTATCAGGAAGCCTGTTTAACCGTGTGCTGGTAAAGACTGTGTTTAATGTTAAGATACTAACCGCACATCACCTTTAACCAATAAGATATCCAAACTTCTTAAATCTACATTTGTGATTCGTCACTCCCTCTGTAAATATCAAGACAGATGACTCAGCATGGCACTGGACCTTTACAACACAGTAGAAAATCCAGTTGTACAATGCTCCCTCCCAGCCTTGAAGGTAAAGAGTGTGCAGCGATGTAAAGAGAAGTCAATCTGCACAACTATAACACACCCTCTACCACAGAAAACATGAAAAGTTTGACTGGGACAAGACTTCCTGGCAAGCAAATGAACATTGTAGTGCATGACTGATAGTGAAACTGTAAGTAAGCATGACCACTGCCTTTTCCATCAATAACACATATTTAAAGGTGCTCCAGCTGGGCCAACAAACCCTCAGGCCCTCTGATTAAACTAATATCACCTGTGAGTGTGTCCATCCTCATAATGATGTGGTGCAGTTATATATTTGACATATAATTCACCTTCAGCGACAATTTCCTCGACGGTCACTTGATGTCGTCCAATGCTGAAGACCCGTCCGATGAAGCTGCCACCGCCGCCGGATCCAGAGCCTCCTCCTCCGCCGCCGCCGCCGCCGCCGCCGCCGACTCCGGAGCCAGGCCCGGAGCTCACCAACTCCCGACGAGAATCAAAAAATTTCTTCATTTCTTCCCCCCTCCTCGGTGGTTATCCAAAAGCACAGTCCAAAGTCCGAAATGTTTGAGTAACCTCGCTGAGGTGCTTAAGCAGTTTTCCAGTAATTGAATGAACACGGTCAGTTAGCTTCGAGCTAAATGTTAGCTTTCAACTAGCTGCACCTCAAAATATCACAAACACGGCTTTTTGGGGGGGCTTTAACTCATAATTTGAAACAGCAGGCCGGCTGAAATATTGTTTAGAAAATAATAACACCGACAGCAGCACTTGGCTGGCTTAATTAGCCAAGCTATGACCCCGAAAACACACACAACACACACACACACACACTTGTTAGCCGTTAGCTCACCTAGCCCCCAAATAATAGCTTAGGTGCGGTGACAGCTGTCAGCTGATAGACTGGCTGCCAGGTAGCTCCTTAGTGTCCAATGCAGCTTATTACACATCTCCACAGATATATCCTCCTTTAGTTAGTTCACCCGCTGCTAAAATGACAAACCCTCCTCCGCTGCTTTGGTTGCCTCCAGCCGGCTGTGAGAGAGAAGGCTGGACAACTAACTTACTGCCAGAGAGCTAACGGAGCTACAAACAGAGAGGAGGCTAGTGTGGGAAGAGTCTCCGTCCTGCTGCTGGACTTCTCTTGTTGTGATTGGTCAAATTAACAACGACTACCTGTCAGTCTAACTCTTTGAGGCTCTCTCTGGTACTCAATACAAGAACAAATGCTGCACTGAGAGTTGCAGCAATTATAAGTGTGTGCAGTGCATTCATTTTATTGACCAAGACTGCTCAGGTTGATGCATTATGCAGCCTAGTAAGGTAGATTCACTGGATATAAGAGATTAGATTTAGTTTATTACCTCCAAAGTTGTTAATAATAATTAAGAGGGGGATTTGTGTATGAATGCAAAGCACAAAAAAGGCTTAGTCTCGCTCCTCCTTTTCTCTTTGCGTTGTCATTGATCCATTTGATGCTTTTCTTCTGTGAATACAAATAATACAATGCAGCATCTTTCTTTGTCACATTACACTGTCCAAAAACTCAAACAAAGTGCAACAAATCAGAATGATTTTAGTAGGATCTACTGACTCTCTGCGTTACATTTACTCACACTGTTTACCTTTTGTTTAACATCCTCTGGAGGACTATGTTTTGTTCAATATCTTGTACATTTGCAGTATTCTGCATACTGTGAACATATCCTAAACATCATCCTAAAAACATATTGTACACATATTTATATTGTTTATATGTTTTAATACTTGATTTTTTAAAATCTTCCTTATATTCTTAACTTAATGTATGTCATGCACCAGAAACACCGAGACAAATTCCTTATATGTGAAAACCTATTGGCCTACGGCACTTGATTCTGATTCTGATTCTGACGGGACGGGACGGGACGGGATAGGATAGGATAGGATAGGATAGACTTTAATGATCCCACACTTGGGAAATTTGCTTGTTACAGCAGCACATATACACAGGGTGGATAAGAAATTACTCATAAATAAGAAATGTATAGAAAAAAAGTGTTGTGTTGGTGTTAAAGAATCAGCTGGACCTGTGGTAGTGCTCCTTCTTACATGGTGGTAGCAGCAGCTGTGGCATGGTATGTACAGATACAAAGACTTTGACTCCAGTTGTATGCTCCTCTGAATGTACATACACAGATATAGGTATCAATACAGCTAGAGACAGATAGATACTGCAGTACAAGATGAAGGCAGAAGGTGAGACCCTCTATAACTGTCCCACAAGTGCTTATGTACAGACATTCATCTGAGAAGAAGAGTGAGATGGATGAAATGACGATGTGGCTGAGGTAGGGTTATCACTGAGCCCTGAACGCTGCAGTGTCAGAGAATGATTAACTATACTGGAACAATAAACATTGACAGCTCCACCAGGTAATATGTCTTCTGCTATCTGCAATGATCGCCACTCTTAATAAAACTGATTTACAATGTTGTAACTTTTGAAACACAAACTTCACTCACTTCAATATAGCATCAGGTAAATATGACTTGAGAGTTGCTAACACATTGTGGATATCTGTGAAATATAATTAACAGACACAAAATTCAGTCTCTTCTTCTTACTGTTATAAGTATGGAGGGTTGGAAATGGTTAAACAAATTCTTCTTTTTCTTGCCTGTATCACACCAAACCTACTGATATCTTCTGATTGCATGATTTGCAATCTTGCCGCAGCGTCAGTCTGTTAGGAATGTTCAACTTTATGTGCAACTCCACTTGAATGTGCCACAACAGTTTAATCAAATGAATCTCATTATGAGATTGCCTTATCACAATAAACACACCATATATGAAAACTAAGTTATGTTTTATTTATATAGCACAATGTTACAATCCCTACAGCATACAAAACACTGATAAAAACTCCTAGTAAAGAACTTTAAAGGGAAAAATGGAAGAAACTTCAGGAAGGGCAACATAGGAGGGATCCCTTTCTCAGGACAGATAGTCATGCAAATGATATGTTGTATGCTGTAGACGTTGTTGTGTACAGAATGTATAAATAAAAATAACAGTATGAACAAATTGCAATGGAAAAAATGCAGATAGAAAACAACAACATTTACATACTCAGGGATCTTGTCTGTCATGCATGCACTTCTCCTCATTCGTTATCTACAAGTTTCTCCATTCTCTCCCTGATCTGTATCAACACTGACTCTGTTGGTCTTTTTTTTTTTTTTTTCTGGATAAAAATGGAGCAAAAAAAATCAGATCATCACTTTTACAGATCTCCTATCAGCCCACGTGGATATGCAGTGAGTCAACATGAGATTCAAAGTTGTGAAACTCTGGGTTAAAATAAATGGTCGACCTCTGACATGAATTTGATGTTGCAACAATAATCAAACTTCCCAAAAATAGTCACATTTCATTTGTTATATGTTACACAATTATTATATACATAATTATGTTATAACATTACACAATTTTTGGTTTTCCAAATGATGGTTGGCTGCATCTTCATGACAGTGTGAGAATTTTTCCTGCAGGGGTCACTGTTTCATCACTAAATAAACGTGCAGATCTTGTTTTGTTTTTTTATCCCCACTTTCTACCAACTTTAAAAAGCTTGATTCAAAGATAATACTACTGATATTCATTCATTATCCCAGTACGACAGTTGTCTGTGTGTATGTGTATTGGTGGAGATATATTAAGCTTTGGACAAATAATTTCCTCCATCTTTAATGAATCTTATTATTAATTGGTTGACTGCTTGAATACCACAGGAGCCACGTTCCTTACTCATTCCCAAATTCCTGACGACCAGTGCCACCTGAAGTGTTTGCAGCACAGATAATTAATCAAGCACGGAGAACAAGTGTTTGGCATTTCTGCACTGTAAGTGGTTTACATACTTAAAGCATAATGGAGCTATAAAATAAACACGGCTGTTGATTCATATTATGCCCTCATATCTCTCTTTGACAATGTATGTATGCATGATTATTTGTTTGCAGAGCACAGGACATTCGTTCCAGCACAGCTAATGCCTTGGAATCAATGTAGCCACACTTTTTAAACATGTGGTGACCATTTTGCTAAAATAATTGAGCCATTAAGCTATTTGAGCTGCAGAGTTGTTAGTGCTTTGGTGATAAATGACAATGCTTTGATGCATTCTTTCCCCGGCGTTCATCTACTATATGCTAGATCTTTGCTGACCCCAAAAGCTGGAGATAAACATACTTTGTTCTCATTTTGTGTGGTCCCCTGAGAACCAAAACATCCTTACAATTTGGTGTCTGGGTTTAGATAATGTGAAAAGGCAGGGTCAAATAAGCAAGCATTACGTATGCATACCGGCAAGTATTACAATACGAAGTCTAATAGTGCCTATGAACTCAGCAGAGCTGCAGTTACGTCATTAGAGAAGCTGGACCTGTCACTCTGAAAAAGACCTCTCTAACTTTGATATTAAACTACTTTTGTGTGTCTTAGTGGATTTGTGCTCTCATTAATAAACCTCCAACGCCTGACATATCCAAGATTTTAAAACATTAAAATTCTTCTAATCTTTTGAGCACATATCCCGAAATGGTAAAACTCTCAGGAAAAAGCTAGTGGAAGATTTTCTTTTTTTTGTCAAAGTGGCAAAAAGTTTACACTCATTTTCCTCATCAGCGGAGAGCAGTAGGCTGCGCAGACTCCAAGAAAATCATCATCAAAACACCCATACGCACAGCAGGAACTTCTCAAACCTTTCATGAGTCATAATCCACTTGTCTTTTGTCCGCCCGTACACACCTAAATACACTGCTCCCACTGGATTCACACGATAGTGCAAGACGTTTGGGTGGAGTATCCTTTTAATGATTTGTGAGAAATCATCCCAACTGCAGATTTTTCTTCACGCGTGAAATGATCCTTTAAATGCTTCACCACAAAAGCATCCTCTTAATTCTCCCTGAAATGAAAAGGACATGGAAGTGGTTTTAATGTTCCGCTTCTTTGCCCCACTCTTTTCTGCAGTAATTTCGAAACAAGCAGAAAGAAAACAAGGATTCATTTTACGCTTTTAACTCAGCTTCTCATCAACGCACGCTGAAATGAATTGAAAGAATAATTTTGGTCCCCAAATGCAAGTTTGGGTTGAAACTACCTGTGCTCCTGAGCATATTAAAAGAAACAGAAACCACTTAATGTTAATGACGTGGCCTGACCTTTATCTTTCCTCAATTCCAGGTAGCTGTTCTCATCAAGATGGCCTTTTTAGGTTGAAATGACCTTTTCTTATCTTACCATTGTTCTTAGGGGAATGTCATACAGTAATTGTCCATTGTCTAACTGTCACAACTGGGTGCTGTAGCCAACTGATGGGAGACTTCAGTCAATATAAACATTATTCACCACAAAGGTGATGTGATCTTTTAATGTAAGAAAAATACGGCATGTCCATACTCACTGCGTATAATCAAAGGCACGCCAGCCAGCATCCGAGTCAAGCCTCTCCTGAAAACAGAACAAAGCAGTGATGTACATCTGTGTATATTAAATCCCAATCAAAGCAACTGGATCCCAGTCCCTGATCGATGGTAGTTTATTTTTGAAAAACAAATCTCACACGATTGTTAGAAGAGGGACTGTCAGATTCCTTCCTATCTGCTGGCTTGTTTTGGCATCCGCTACTATTTTAGAGTTGCTGATTATTAGACTTTTTGGAGTGTGCAAGACATAATATACCCACATGTGCGAGCTGGAGTGCCCTTTCACTCCAGTAGCAGACACACCACACATCTGGATCTCATCCCTCTGTAAGAGAAGGCCAATCATCACATACCTGAGCAAACACTCTTGACTTTCTTGGGATTCAGCAATAGAGAGTTCCAAGCCTTAATTATTGCGTCCATTTGTCAGAAGTGTAAAGATTTTCATAGGTATGGTCCAAACTCTGACATTATATAGAGACTCTGGAAGCCAAGCAGGCACATTCTGAAAGAAATTTGGCTCCCCAAAGACTACTGACACTGTGCAGTGAAGTGCATCTTGAGTATCAAAGGGAAAATTTTTAGAGGAATAAGATGATCACTTCCTTTATAGTGTGGCCTGGTGCACGTCATGGTTCATATCACAGATTACTGCTTTTTTAACCTGAACACAATCTCCCCACTTTCTCTGCTTCAGTCTTTCACCCTCTGACCTCCGTCCGAGCCACACATTTGCCTCAGGTTTCCGCCGGTGCGAAGGCACAGGGTGGAGAACTCTCGGTCCATTTTAGCATTCACCAGTGAGAGTGAATCTATATTCTACCTCCCCAGGCATACAAAGCGAGAGCCACAAAGAAAGCCCAGTCCATCTTCGCTGACCCTGTCACCCTTTTGTTCAGGTTACCTCCATTTTTCTGCACATATTTGCCAAGATGTAGAACCAAAAAGATTTATGAATTAATTTGTCTCTGTCGCTATCGGGCTTTTAAATAACATCATGTAATTCCATGTTTTTTGTGTGAATTGTGTATGTGTTGAGTAGTGTATGGTTGTATTTCTCCTGGCTGTACAACAAATTGCCTCTCAGGGATAAAAATATTACCTTGACCTTGATGTTCCCAGGCTTCTCTGCCTCCAGTCTCCTTTGTTCTCAAGCTCAACATCCTTCAACATCCTCTTAAGGAGACCTTACAGACCGTTTTATATTCTCAGCAATGTTTTTTTCATGTTAAAAGTTCACTGCATGTTCCCCTGGATCAATACTTTGAATCACCAACCTACAGATCATAGTCGACTGATGTTATATCTTGAAAGTTGAAGGTTTTAGATATTGATATCTTCATGGTGGCTGAATGGATTTTTACCATTCAAACTGCTTTTGAAGATAGCCAATCTCTTAAAATGTTTGTCTGGGAATGTCTGTATGTCTGGGAACATAGGACCCTACTGTAGGAACATAGAAATGAGCTCATCCCAGGATCATGGACCAAAGCTGGGACCCTTAACCAGTGTGTGTCTGGATGCTCCTAGCATTTTCCTCACTTGATTTTCCACCATTTTTCACACATGTTGTGCTGAATTCATTTTAGAAAAGGAAACATGGTTAGTAACAGGGCAGAAAATTGAGAGCAGATTTCCTTTTTGCATTTTAAGTTTGCCTGTGATGCATATAAGCTTCTTCTAATGCCTCATTGCCAGCAGACACAAGCTAATTCTTTTTTCATTCCCCTTGAAGTGCTAATAACAATAAATAGTATTTAAAAGCCCCGAAGGAGGACACATCTTTTCAGTTGTAAATAACAAAATATAAAAAGTACATATTGCCAAGGTCAAAACCAAATCCTTCAGATGCAGGTGATCCGGTTAATACTTACTGCTAGCGATGCATTCAGTGGTTTTTATCCACTTAGAATCTAATGTGGTTATGCTGGCATCAGGATTCGTGGGGTTTTAGCCACCTGGGGGAGTTTACATTGTCCAACTGAAAACATACACGTAAGAGGTATACGTTGAGGTTTATAAGTTGATGCTGGTATATTTTTTGACTCAGTATTTTTCAAATATGACAGGTTTCTGAGCAACATTGTATGACGAGTGCATGCACGGGGTTAGAAAACAAACCAGACTGAGTGAGCACTTAGGACTAGCAGGAGGTCAACATGAGATGTTATTTTAGTGGAGTAGATCAACACGAGATGTTATTTTTGTGCCATAAACTGCATGGATTGCAAGTAATGTATGAAAATGTTCAATGGGGAACCTACCAAGAAGGAAACATCTGTGTTAGCTCAGAGTGCATCTGCTCAGTGCTCTGAATTTTAACAAGATGGTGGATGGTTTTGCATGCATGAAACACATCTGGCATATATCTAATGCTTTATCTTGTGGTATATTAAATTGATGATTAACAGGGTGTTTATACATGCACCAGAATTGGTCTCTGTGCTCTTGACTTGTGCAGCAGGAATCTCATATATGCTAATGTTACTTTTTTATGCAAACATATTATTTTTTCATGCTAACCATACTCGTGTAAGCAGAGAGTTTGTACTTTTAACCGCACTGCCTGTTGATGGTCTGAAGCCCACTCACAGTTTCCCACCACCTGCAAGAGCTAACTTTATTTTAGCTGCTACTAACACCTATGCCTCACTAGAATTTCACTCACGTTAGCAAGCTGCAACCGACAGATGTCTATCAACGTGGGGCGTTTTTATGACTGGCACAAACACTGAAACATAATAATGGACACGACAGCAGGGTAGAGGTACCCTGCATGAACATTTACAGATATAAAAGAATAGAAGAATGAAAAGAGAGAGCTGAACAAAGGGCCTGCCTACATATATCTTCACATTCATCGGACCTATATGGTTTCATCCCATCTTTTCAGTCATAAATTATAGTGCAGTTCATGTCTGAAAAGTTATTTTACTGACTTCCAATGAGTTGCTCTGTTTAGAATTAAAGATGTCGATACACTGTGAGCCAGCATGTCCTTCTTGCAAAATTGTTATGTTTTCTTATAGACAGTATAAAGAATGGACGTCGTATCCGTGACGTCAGACACAGGTTTCTGAAGAGCTATTTTGAAGCTCAGTGTGGTGGCTCTGGCCTCAAAACTAAAAATTGGCAAAGACGTGGATCATTGGCGGACCTGAGGTGGGCTGAATTACACCTGGGTGCTCAGACAAGCCACCTGTAATGACACCTATCTGTCAATCAAAGTGTCCACGCTGTTAATTCTCCATAACTTTAAGCCTTAATATAATTTGAACAGGTGAGTTCTATAAAAATTCACCGTCAGTACAGTTGTCATGAACGGAGAAATTAGCTATAGAGACCAAAACTGTATTTTGTACCAGGCTGTAAACATGTTATGGATGGTTATGGCTTATGGAGACTGACTCGTTCTGCAGCCAGCCTCAAGTGGACATCTGAGGAACTGCAGTTTTTGACACTTCACTTTTCGGTTTCTAATAAAAAAAAAAAAGTAATGATCTCATGTTGTGTTCATGTCAGTTGTCATAATTAATTTCTCACTTGTAAACTTGTTGTAAACATCAATGTCTTAATTACAAATGAGCACTTACTATGAAATCCAGATTGGCATATTGACTCTTGACATAATAAGCGCCTGAAAACCAAACAAATAAGCCTGTCAGATACGTTCAATGTAATTAAAGCTACATTTGACAGATGTGATGTTATGAATGGCGCGAACACTTCACATCACATCATCTCTGACTGTGGTTACAGCCCTGCCTGACATACTGTACAGGGGTCAGCAGGCAAGAAAACACAGCCTTAACAGCAAGACAGATATATAATCACTCGTTTTCAACAATCCACCTGACATGCATGGATTTAGAGTACGAAAGCCACACAGACACTATGTTGTACCCCTGAGCCGCCGTGATGACGGCTGCACTCTCCAGAATTAAACTTGTGTATGTTTGTGTGTCAGCGACAGTATAAAAGACACATTCACCTGCTTTACAGCACAGCATTAAATGTGCTTTGTGGGACGTGCCGCTTCTCACAGGTCTGTGGTGACAGGCAGCTATTCTGTCAGCCGCAGACAATGCAGCGGCAGCTTTTGGATTAGTCTTCTGATTGCAGTGGCAGCAGGTGTGCTGACTGGGAGTGGATGGTGTTGACGGCCCTGGTGACAAACAGCCGACCTGCCTGGAACAATCACGCTATCTGATGGAACTTGTGGCAGCTGCTTCAACAGTATATTTTGTAGCTGGGGGAAAAAATCACATCAAATGTGGATGTGTGGAATGAGTGTGAGTGTGTGTTCTGAAGCCTTGAGATGAGCCGGTGACTTAAAACCAGTGTATGTTGTGCACAAAGACATCTCTATGTATAATCTTTCTCTCTGATGATATAATATTCTGTGTTTTAGCAATGTTGCTTATCTGTGTGTGAAAAAGTTTCACACCACCAAATGTCCGAGGGTCGCCTCTCCTCATTAGCATCTCTTATCGGCCCACCCAGCCAACGGTAATCAGCGAAGATCAGCGGAGGCAGGAAGAGTGAGGGATGAAGGGAAGAGGCGGCGGGTAAACTTCCTGTGGAATGTTCCTCTTTTCTCTAGTAAAGGGTGGAGTGCTTCTTACAGACAGAAGAGGGGAGCATTTTGCCCTGTTTCTTCTTTTTTTTTTTTTTCAAATGATTTGTGGTCACAGTACACTAAGCAAGAATACTTCCCTGTGTTAGTAAACAGAGACAGTCATTTCGAAGAGATAACAGTTTTTTTTCGGGAATGAGGAAATGACCTTGTGACAAAGCCTTGAGAGAGATCCAGAGTACATTTATCTGAAAAAGGAGTCACCAGTTGGCCACCATGTCAGATGATTCATACTGTTTCAAATGGAGCATTTCATCATGTATCTCAAATATTCTTTTGGTCAGAGGTTGCCGCCAAGCGGAGCAACGGATCTGCATCTGTCATGATTAAAGCATTCAAACGCAAATCTACAATTGCATGTGCAATTCATTTTTGTGTTTCCAAGAAGTCAGAGGAGGATCTTCTTCTCTCCGCTCTAGTATTTCCTCCTGGCTAAAGATTTTCTCTTCATTTTAGCGTGGCATCCTTGCCATAGTCACTTATTACATAACTGGCATGTGACATAATCAACTGCTTCAAGGTTGTCACCAAGGGAGTATCAACTAAAAACATAGCAACACGCAACAAAACAAAGTTTTAACAAAGCAAAGTTCACAGATAATCTGTCTACTGCAGATTTTAGTTAATGATATTGGGCGTTATAATTAAAAGTAGCTCAATTCGAGTATGTATTATAAAAACAGAGTAACTATGGTGACACTGAAGAATATAATCAAAAGTTATAACAGTGAAATCAACATTATCTCTCTATCTGTCCGCAAATTATAGATTGATTGAAAAAGTTCAAAAATAGAGAATTTGGTCTCCATCATGTCTGCATCTGTGACTTCAAAGATATTCCCCAGTGTTGAACTGTCAAATGTTTGTTTTGTTTTTAGATGTCTGATTAGGGAGAAACTGCTGATCATCTCTATAATAATAGATTGTGTCAGAGTTTATACAAATGACCCTGAGATCATCGTCCCGATGGGGAAACATGTCAAAGCGTAGGTCATTTCATCTCTATCTGTAGCTTTCACATATATCAAAACGTGGATTTAAGCCATTAAATCATATGAATATGGCTCAATACCGCAGTTATTAATAACAGATGCATGCATATGTGCTGTGGGAAACTGCAATATGTTACATTCAGTGGTTCGGCACCCGTCTTCAGCGGTTTAGGAAATAAAATTAGCTCTTTGACAATTCAAATTGACACGGTTTTAATTCTGCTAATTGAATTTCCTTTTCTTTTATCATCAAATTATACGGGTGAACACCATCGGTTCAAGTTAGCTCCAGTAATTCCTTACAGATGACGCCAGTGCTTTAATTATTTTATATGATGACCCCCCAAAAAAAACAGAAACAGAAAAGCGAGCAGCGCTGATTATAACAGATGCCCCTCGGAAAATGAAAGCTCAGATGTGGTAAATTTCTCCCGTGGAATGTTCGCACTGTATTTAGACACCACTTTCTGTAGATGAAAATAAAGTTGCTTGTTCCCCAGAGCGGAGTGGAACAGATATCCTTACCACTTTTATCCTACCTCTTGGCACAACCGGCTGCATTCATCAAATGTATAACAAACCCCCTGGTGGATTGTAGTACCACACTAATGAGTAGTCAGTGGAGTCCTTGGGCCTGACCTCAAGTTCCCTGGAGGCAACAGATCAGCGGTAACAACAGCAAAATGGATGTGATGGCACTGCCACAACACATTGTTGCTTTCATTATTTCCATGTGTGACAGAGTTTGGAAAATCAGCTGTTGTAAAATCATCTTTCTGCACAAGACAGTATAATAAGATAAATATGGATATTCTGCATTTGATAATAATGATTCAGTTAATATTTAAACCGATTAAACAAAGCTATTGTCTTCTCCAGCTCAGATTACTCAATGCCTCATGCACACGCATGCACATATCTTACATTATATAGTGATAATAGGTTGAAAAAGTATATTTTCAGCAGAAAGCATGGCTCCACTTTCACCTGCAAAGTGAAATTTTACATTATAGTGCTCTTCAGCATTACCATGAAGCTCTTTATTCACAAAAACTCTGGACTGAGTTACTGTGACATAAAATTGATCATAGTTTTGAATCTCTTTTTACTGTACGAAGCCATTTGCACAGACTGTTATAATCGAACCCATTTAAATTTTAGCCATATGGTTTTTATCTCTGTGCGTTTTCATTGTTCACTAAATAAATGAATTGTTCTGGTTTCTATCAGCGGAAGAAGAAAATTCCTCTGGCACAAAAGAAAAGTGATCGATGTAAAGTTTCTTTTTCTCTGCAGGAACAACAAGGGACAAAAAAATCTAACGATAAACAACGTGGCAACTTTCATCAAGAGAAAGTCCAATGAAACATTTTGTAATCATCCACAGAGAGGCAACAGAGCTATAAAAGGAAGGAAACCATCTCTGATCCAAAATTAGAGTGAGCACTGGCTTCACCTTCTGAGATGAACCGCTCTTTGAGATGAGAGAGGACGAGCAAGTCTGTTCTGAGCGACAGGAGACAGTGAGCAATTTTGTTTTGATTCTCATTTTTTTTATTTATGTAACTGTAGCGTCCTAATTATTGTAGGAATTCACTCTCATTTTTATGGATCACTATTATTGAGTGCTTGCAAACATCAATTGTAAAAGTAATGTAGTATTAATATGATTGTTACACCAGAAGTGCAGGACAAAACACCACTTTAATGACTTTAATACATAAATTATGTTATGATTTGTGCAAAACGAAATGGACATTCTGGAAACACGCTGTCATTTCAATCTAACATTTGCAGAAGGGGTCATATTTAATACAAATTTCCATTACCAGTTAAAAAAACAGTAACACTTGTGGTTTACAGTCTAACAGTTGTATGAGGAGGTCACAATAAATAGGCACAAACGAAGAAAGACTGGGGCGTAACAACAAGGCATTTTAAAAGAATGAAGAAATAAATTATATTTATTTTTACTGTATTACTTTATATTCATTTATGTTTGCATTTTGTTGACAGTAAAATAACAACCATTACCTACCGTACCCCTAGTTCATAGTTATTTTGGTATTATAGCTGTGAATAAGTCAATCATGTTAAATGTTCTAGAGAATATCAGTGTTAACTTTCCAAACCTTTTATTTTCCAGCTCCAGTTTATTTCTCATTTCTTTCAACTTCAGTTGTTACTTCCGTGTTCCCAAAGTCTTTTTTTACTTAGAACCTCATTAAATGAAATCACACTTGTAAATTGCAGGCTGTTGTTACCAAAATAGCTCAGAAACAGGTCAGAGATCTATATTTGGTACACTGTGTTGGACAAGTTGCTTGAAAAATGTAATCAAGTGCTCATCACACATTAAAAAAGTAAGACATTACAATAGAAAGCGCAGCATAAAGCAGCCAGTCGACATTTCTGAAGAATACTGACCATCAACAGCTGGCTTAACGTTAGCACCAGGATGTAGGCTTACAACTGACTTATTCATACAGCTTGCTAACACGCTCATTTTCGTAAAAGAATCCATTGTAAAAAGGATTTTTAATTAGCTATAAAAGCATTTTCATCTATATTGGAGTTGACTGTGGTTCGTACGTAGTCTCCGTGACATCGCCTACAGGTTTCTGAAGAGCCGTTATAAAGCTCGGAGTGTGATGGCTCTGGTCTCTGCGATCTTTGCAGTCCTGCGGAGCTGAGGCAAGTTGAATGACACAGAGTGCTCAAACAAACCACCTGTGATGGCACCTACCTGTCAATGTAAGAAGCTACCCTGTAAGTTATGCATAACTTTGAGCCTGACTGTAATTTGAACAGGTGAGTTAGATAAAAATTCAGCTTCAGTGTGTGTATGTGGGCTTATAGATATCGACTTCTTCTTCTTCTGAAAGGAAAATGAAATGTTGCGTCTTTGCAACAACTGACTACACAGCTGCCACAATAAGCCACACACAAAGCATGACGCATGACAGTACGAAGCTATACCTCAGTGGTCAGTGTACATCTGAAGCTCCAGCCTGCATAATAGTAAAAACAACTTGTTCTTGGTGCTGAAGACATCCCTCATTTAAATAAAAACCCAGACATAAAAACAACTTTTTGAGCTCGCTGTCTTTAAAAAAACATCTCTGCTTCAGCATTATTCTTAAAATCCAATCCAGCAGGAGATCACCATGGGCGAATCATTTCACATATCTAAACTTAAGTAAGAAAGACAAGACAGCTGACAGCTGCTGTACAGACTACTGCAGCTCATACTGCTGCTACCACGTTATGCTACTACTAGGGTGGGCTGCAGCTCCAGCAGCCCACTATTTCCCATGCCAATGGCTCCAAATGATGTGTGTTCAACAGATCAAAATATGATCAAAAATGTTTGGATAGGAGCGCTTCATAGACTCAAAGTTTGCATACGGTGCTTTTAAGATAAGGAAACATGCAAAAATCACGTGAAAACTCCAACGTAGTCTCTTTTAAACACATTAAAATGTTTTTATTGTCACTATAAGGTCCAATAGTTGTTTAAAAGAGAGTGCCTTGGAGATTTCTTGTGATATTTATGACATTTCGAAATTCACCTGCACGTGGGGTATTAAATAATTACATCTTAAAGTATTAAGAGTATTAAGAGTTCTTAAGGTCACGAGACGGATGCAAGTCCATCACCGAACCTTCATTGCGTACGTGCAGATTGGAGTTCCCCAAGAGGAGGTTCAGTCAAAGCCTACTTAATGCTTGGCTGAGGGAAAAGGTTGACAAACATAAGACAAATGATCAGTCACTGTAAAATGAGATGGATGGTGTGAATTGAAGCAGGCATTAAAGGGTTGTCATACGCATCAGCAATGTTTCCTGTGCCTGACATCTCATCTCTGGTCTCCAAAATAACTTGCAGGTTTCTGGCAGGCGATGCCCTCCAGATTGAAATAACAAACTGAGCCGCAGTAGGAGGATAATGCTTTCTCCTGCTTAGAGCCTGATTTCAGAAACCCTTATATGCCGCTGCACATTTTCACAGCAGATTACTGTAAAGTGGGAAAATAACGTGCATGATTAAGCTTTAAATTTCCCCAATTGTTACATTTAAGCTGACTACTGTTATACAGAAAAATCACAACTTTCACTCACTGACTATTGCGGAGATCTGGTAATGCAATCTGATCATGGCACTGCTTGTTTTGCTTACCTCACTCCGTCTGGACTTCATTCGAGCCCCTGAGTTCTCTTTATACATCCATCTGAGTCCCCAGGTATCAACAATCAGTAAAATTTGGAAAGTAAAATGTTTTCATAACCAAAAGGAATGATGAGCATATAAGTATGAACCCAGACTTGAGCTGAATAAATGAAATAGTTTTAATGCAGCTGTTGTTTTTGCTGAATAGGACGTATGAGATTGATTTAGAAATGTATATTGACTGAGAAAATAAGGCTATTCATACTGATGTAAAACATAACCGATGATATAAAACTGGCACGGTCGTTGGTGCTGCTAACTCGTAGAAGTGCTATACAATTGGTCCGAAAAATGCCCAATTGGATTGAAAACCCGTTCATGTATTTTTGTAAAAATTAGCCTTTGGAGCAGTGAGCTTTTGTTTTATTTGATAACGGGCCATCAGACAAATGAGCTCTGAATAATGGCCCATCGGAAACAAAGAGCGTCCCCCTCACTGCGAAAAGGTAATGGTGCGAATATCAACTGAGATTTATTTCTTGAATTTGCAATTTTTTCTTTCTAAATCTGCAAATCAGATGAATCACAGCTGTTGCAATAGTAGAAAGATATTAGAATTTTTGATATGCTCGCCCAAACTGTATGCCAAAAAATGGTTTAAAGTAGGATTCTGGTTTATTAGAAGAAAATGGATCATATCTGCGTGCATCATTTTCTCTGTAACAAGCTCTGGGAACAGAAAAGGGGCAAACATGATTGAATACGTTTTAAACAGAAGTTCAGGTTAGCCAAAATTATTTACAAGTAAAAGTCCAAATAGTTTATACCATGACTTCGTTGTAAATCTTGGACCTGCCACACTTGGCCTAACAATCACAGTTTTCCTGTGAAGTGATGGAGTCTGGCCGACACCAGCGTTTAAATAACCTTTAAATAACAGCGTTTAGATGATGTAACGTGTTTGTTTCGAAGCTTTCTGATCAGCTGAAGGTACAACGTCTAACTTTGTTATAGTGATGTTGCCGTGACTACTTTGCTTACCATAACTGATAGAAATGGTCGCCAACAGCACCAGCTTTTTATAATAAACTGAATTTATGCCCACGTAATTGAGAGACAAACAGTAAGCGCCCATTTACAAAGCTGTCATTCTGACCTCGATCTAGAGCACAATGTCTTATCATTGTGTCTGAACACAAGCAATTGACTGTGTTCAAAGAATAATAACTTGGTGTATGTTATTGTGGGTAATGTGGGAAACTGATTACCTCAACATTTGGCTCCACTGTGTGAACCTGAGTCTCTGGAAGTCAGTGTTTGTCTCCATGTTTTAAAGCCATTTTCATCAGCAGGACAGATAAGCTTGATCCAGAGGAAATATGGAAGAATACTCATTGGCTTTTATAAAAAGGAGTTGGAAATAACCGGCGGGATTTTGTTTCTGTCTCTGTTAACCCAATTCAATAAATCATTGTCTCCTACCATTAACTACTATTTGATGGAGGGGATGTGTTTGTTTCCTTTAGAAGTCAATAGACTTCATCAAACTGCATCGAACTGAACCACATAGAAGCAATTTCCTTGTTTTTTTTCCTGTCTGTGGTGGGTTATAAATCACAGTACCAGATGGGTGGATAAAGTGATGACAATTTGAAATAGCCCCTCTTCCAATAGATCATTGGTTGTAGGCAGCGTTGGGTTGGGAAAGGATTAATGAAGTATGAGATTGGGCTGAGTGTCCTGACCGAATAGAGTCACCACAGAAGTGGAAGCAGCAGAAAGTTCACTTCACCTCAAAAGACGCGGCTAATTTCATCCCACCGTATCTGCTGGCCTCTGACCCGAGAGATCAACACAACACATCATCACATCATTAATGTTACTTACCCGGCTTAAAGCGAAAATTGGCCGCGTTTAGTTGTGGACAGCACGAAGTGCGCGGTCAGCAGTAGTTTTTCCAGAGCTACACACAACAACATATGCAGCCTATACGGGGGCATTTCGGCGCCCACAGAACGCAATTTCCCAATCTAATCAGGAATGTCTAATGTGTCCTGTTATCATCCCAATTATCGTGAGGGAAGAGATTGGGACTGAGCTGCACTGTGGCAGCGTGCCAGTATGACACTGCCGATAACAGCTCTGTGGTGAATTCACATCCATTAATGTGATTTAAGAGAGAGCTCTCCAGAGATCTGATCATACTTGAATAACCTACCATTACAGGTCCAAAGGTGCAGTACACTATGTGTGATGCATTACATTAACACGTGTAATGCACACTTTAAATAGCTCTCATGTGGAAAATGGGATAATCTTTGGGGAGAAGTGAAGATGTGAATTATGATGAGTTGAGGACCACCGCGAAAGATAGATAGATAGATAGATAGATAGATAGATAGATAGATAGATAGATAGATAGATAGATAGATAGATAGATAGAGTACAGTGGAGTAGAGTGGAGTAGAGTGGAGTAGAGTCGAGCGGTGTAAGCTGAGAGCCAGAGAGATGTCAAAAGCTGATGCCTCAGCTGGAGTCTTAAACACAAAAACAGCAGTCTGTAATGGTTTAATAGTCAAAACTGATTGCGGAGCAAAGATGATCTGTGACAGCACAGCTGCTCGCACAGGCCGTCATTAATTCTTATATTATGGCACAAGCTGAAAGTACAGAAACACTTTTTTCTGTTATTTCTTCCCCCCTCCTCCTAAATGTCTTTCTAATTATGTAAGGGTACCATGAAGTAATGCATTCCTAGTAAGAACTCACTATAAAGCGAGGGTAATAAGGAAGATCCTGTTTCTGAGTCCATCAGGAAGGATGCATTAAGAGAGCGGCCTGTATGCAGATAGGAAATAATCACGCAATCAGTTCATTAACTTAGTGTCCTGCAGTCTAAGAAAGTAACAACACTGTTGATTATTTAGTCCCTGATTAAGAGTTATTAATGAAGCAATTATTAGCAGTAATTACTAGATTTTGTCACATTTGTGCTGCTGCTTTAAAGGTCCAGTGTGCAGGATTTAGTGGCACCTAGCGGTGAAGTGGCAGATTGCAACCAAACCCTCTCCTTCCAAGCATCAAAACTCTGGCTGCGAAATTCACATAAAAAGCAAAAGGTCATACTGTACGTGGATCAGAGTTTGGTTTGTCTCTTCTGGGCTACCGGAGAAAAATAGTGGTTCAACGCGGCGGACTCTGTGGAAGAGGACCCGCTCTCACTCTCACCGCTCGTTTTAAGGCAACGAAAACGCAACAATTCTTATGTTCAGGTTATTATACACTAATGAAAACATTATTATTATTATATTCAATTCCTGCTAATAGATACTCCTAAATCTTACACACTGGACCTTCAAGCAAAGAAAAACTCTGTTTTAACTTAAAATATATTAAGAGCTTTCAGCCTAATCAGAGAGTCTTAGTGGACTTGGTTGTCATGGAATCATGGAAATAGATCAGTTGATGTGCAAGCTCTGGTCTGAAGTTCATGTTTGATTTCTTCAAGAAGGAACAATGCACATTAATTAACATCATCAAACATCATATAAATCTTTCAGATTTAGCCATACGGGCTAATTTCCATCTGCAGTTCTGGCAGGTTGACGCCATATAACAAAGAAAACATACAACAGCACGTAAGTACAGACAAATCATAAAAACAATGACATAACTGCTAGCCCGGATTGTGACGTTTGATTGTCCAGCAACAACTGTTTTATAGATTTCAGATGTGATGTGCCTTTGTTCTGTGGGTGTAGTGTTCCAGGTATGTGCTGACTGCCCAAATGTACTTTTTCTCTGTTACAATCCCCTCTGGGATAACTCGCCCGGCAACGGGGAAGAGTGGCAGCGCGATTTCGTATGATTTCATGCGTAGCATTTTAAGGACGTTTTGGAAAAAGCTTAGTGGAGCTAAAACTATTTAATAGCATACTATTTAATTTTCCACGGCAGACTTTTTGACTTGTCATAGTAGGAGAAGCACGGGTGATACTAATAACAGTGAGGATGACACTCGAACAGAACATTCATTAGTCCCAGGAGTCACAGTGTGACAGTGAGTCAGCATGGTTTTATTAGTTATATCTGTACTTTTTCTACCGTGACACGTCAAAATGTCTTTACCTGTTCCAAACACTTAGTTAATATATCATTATAATAAAGACAATCTTCCTCAGCATTGGGCAAATTATTAGAAAACTGAATTAATTACTCAAGAAACTGTAATTACATATCTTTACATACACCCACATGTCACTAGTCTAATTTAATTAATGTTTAACTAAAAAAAAGAGACATTATGGTTTAACAAGCAGCCACCGTATGTGTTGGAGGTGTTTACTGACCATCATTAGCTAACTTGTGACTGCTGCACTTGTCACCGTGAAGCTGTGCGGTTCACACCATCGGTGTATTATTAGAACTGGACACGGCAGCCAAAGATGGCACCGATTCAGCCCAGCGAGAATATGCTCGTCTCTGTCGGCAGAATGTTGGCTTACCAGTGACTAACTTTGGCACGCGCGCAACTTTGGAGTTACAGGCAGTCGTGTTTCACTCCTCTTTTGGTGAAGCCAAACTGCTTCGATCCACACAACTCCGACCCCTGTGCCAAGCTAACACGTCACAGTTCAGTCTGTCCACTGCAGACAGGGAAAGCAAATATATCAAGCATCAGTCGAAGACTTAAGACAGCAAACAAGTCAGACAGCAAATTGTTGAAGTAATGGAGCGTTACTGGGATTAATAACTGTAATCTAATTATTGGATTGTTACTGAAAAATCACACATTACTGTAATGCAAGACTAAGTAATCAAGTTATGTGTTACTGCGATAGACTGCATAAATAAGAATGGACGTAGTAGTACATCACCCACAGGTTTCTGAAGAGCCGACTCCTGGCTAATCCAATAAATAAGGAAAGACATGGAGCGTGGGCGGAGCCGAGGCAGGCTGAATGAAGCCTGGGTGCTCAAACTAGCCACCTGTGACAGCACCCACCTGTCAATCAAAGCATCCAATCCTTAATTATGAGTAACTTTAAGCCTCAATATAATCTGAACAGGTGAGTTCTATAAAAAGTACAGTACAGTACAGTTGTCATGAACGCTGACATTAGCTATAGAGACCAAAACTGTTTTTTGTACCAGGCTGGAAACATGTTTATTTCTGCTGTGAAGTTGGACATTTTAACATGGGGGCTTATGGAGACTGACTCGTTTTGTAGCCAGCCTCCAGTGGAGGAGGAACTGCAGTTTTGGCACTTCTATGTTGCCTTCTCCTCACAGCCATGGAGGTTTATACTTGGTTACTGCCCACCACATAAAAATCTAATTTAATGTAGAAAAAATTCCAGTTTAGGACTTTTTGTTTTATTTAGCAACCGTCCACAATGCTGGCGTAGTGAGTAAGAAAACTTGAACCGGTTTCAGCTGTTGCTGCACTGTGGCAGGGATTGACCCATGGGATGACCATGTGGAGACCAGCGTGAGGGCCTGAGAACAAGACTGGAATGTCAATGTACCAATTCACAAGCAACTGTAAACTGCACTGCTGGGCTGAAAACAAACCCCAGAGGCACTATAAATAAATAAATAAATAAATATATATACGTTTATGCAGCTATCTCTTGTTTTCCTCTTTGGAACATATACCTTGTGGTTCAAGGGAGCTCCTCTTTGAAGAATATAATTGTACAAAGGACTCCCATTGGACTGAGCAAAGTTCCCACAAACTCCCATAGGCCACGGGTCTCTTTGGGCGTGTGTGTGTGTGTGAGATTAATCATGCTGGCATAAAGAAACCCAGACATTTCCAAGTTCACAATGGTCTCATGTACCCCCACCCTTCACTCCCACAATCCCACCCCAAGTCCTCATTTCCCATTGTCTCCTCCAGTAAAAACAGCCCGTGTTATCTCCTGGATTGCTGATAATGCTAGTTTCACAAATGCAACACTGTTTGTTCAGCCATTATGGACTAAATTCACCAGAAAAGCCTCTGTACTTTGCAGCCACTATCAGAGCGAAACTTATTACACAAGTCTAAAAACAGATCTGTTCTCCTAGAAAGTCCATCTGTGCCAGCTGTGGAGAGGCTACTCCTTGCACTGCCACCAGAGTTTCCTAATCACATACATCAGAGTTTCCTCATATTTCTTAAGTTGCATAATTCATTTACTGATAAGTATGCAGCGCTGTGGTATGTCATGATGTCCAATCAGCTCGCAGTTTCACTAATACTGACTCACTTCAGTCCCTCAAGATAGAAAGCAAACAAAGCTGCAGGTGGATGTGAGGTTTAGGCCAGAAGGTGAGAGGTGAAGTTCAGGTTTATCTGATCTGGAATGAAAACCCGAAGGAATTTGATCATCTGATGTAATGTGTCTGGATTTACAAACGGCGCCTGACTGAAGCGGCATACCATCCCACAGACCCAGGTCACTCCCTAAAGCCCGGGGGAGACGACACACAGAGAGGGCAAACACAATACAGTGTTTGGGGGGAGCGAGAGAGAGAGGGAGAGAGAGAGAGAAGAGATGCATGTTCTCAGACCACACACCAACAACTACAGCTGTTTTTTTAGTACAACAGATAGTCTGTCGCCTGATCAAAGAGTTGCTATTTCTACTCACTTATACAAGGAGGATCCTTTTACAGCAGCTAAAGTTAACTGACATCATCCAAGAAAGTTGTGCAAAGCACATCAGGCCTTGAGTCACTTTGAGAATTCAATCTTTCTAATGTATATGTTATGATGTCCTGTCAAAGCCTTAAGAGTAGCCTGAGGATGAGATTCCCAGGCTGAACAGATTGCCAGCCTCATCACTCATCTACTCTCTTACCAGGACGGCCATGAAAAATGATACAAAAGCAATGCAAAACAAGTCAAACTCTTCCCCCTTAATGCGTCTTTCATACCGAGGTTGTGATGCTGGTGGTTGGAAGGCTTTAGGGTCAAAGCGTGGTCATTTGCAATCTTGCCATCTGGGCTCTACCTGCTTTAGGAACCACAGATGGAGGTCAAGTTTACACAGCACACACGGCAACACCATTCATTCAACACGCGGACATGCAGCACTGGAAATTTCCTTTGTACCAGGGTTTAAAAAAAGCTCAGCGGGGGAAACTTGATTCACAGCGGTTCTGGAAATTGTCAATGACAAGCCTGAGAGTGTGCACCTGTTATGAATTAACACATAGTTTGATACACTGAATGTTCACGCGGTAGTGTTATGTCAACTGTTATGTAGCAGCAGCAATTCTGATTGTAAGCTGATATGCAGTAAATGATTGAATAACACATTTAACTGTAACACCATGTTGTTTTTCTACTTCCCGTTTTTCAATGCACCTGCAGAGCAGCTCTGTTTTCCTACACTGGTGATATGTGACTGAGATGGAGAGAGCGTATACTCTACAGAGGGATAAAATATATCCCACACCTGTTTAAGGATTCCTTCCTGCTCAAGGTGAAGTCAGAAGCAGTCTGAGTAATGATCACCCTTGACCTGACATTTTAGCCTTACTCTAATATATTTACCTGGTGGTATAACGCTAAGGTCGAGTACAACATTGCCCAATTAAACTTCTTTTACCAAAAAACACTAACAGGATGTTGTTGGCCCCCGCTCAACTCTCAGTAACACTCAGCCTATACCTCTAAAGCATCTAATTGCCTTTGGCCTAAGCCTAGACCTGCCCTCCTGGCATCAGGGATCCATCATGGTGGGGGAGGAATAGGGGAATGCTGGAGACAACCAAACAGGCAGCAATCCAGGAAACTCTAACTCAAGAAGGAAGCATGATTTCCCTCTCAGATAAAAGAGGAATTCAATTAGAAGACAGCATCAGAAAAGAGAGAAAAGCAGCAGAGTGAGTCAAGAAAGGACAAGAAATTAAATGTTGATGTGCAAATCTGTTCTGACGCAGCAGCGATTTTGACGTTGCGGCTATAGATTACCAGTTAACGTGCAGACTCAACAGTGGAAGATACCAAAATAGACTGAGGTAACACTAATCCAATCCAATATAGAGACTCTGCCTCATGAAAGAAGAACTCTCTCGGTTTCCCATGGCTCAATGTAGATGCTGGCATTAACTCTCTCCATACAAGAAGAAGAGCGGGGGTTTGAAAAAATGCATGGGAAATCACTGAAGCATTTTTATTTGCGGCATTAACACCAGCTGGACTCATGTCTTCCAGCGCGCTCTCACAAAAACATTAGTGCACAGGCTTTATCATCCATTCTATTAAGGCTAAGTGGGTCATGACAATAGACAGGCTAATCAGATAACTTTATTTGATTTAAATTACAGACTTGGCAGTACGTGCACCTCTCTGTTCGGTGGGAAGGTCCTCTCTGCAAAATCACACAATTTCAAGATTAGTTACTGAGCTTGACCTCCCCCCCTGTGTGTCCACATTTCTGGATCCTCACTTGGAAAAGCGGCTATCATTTCAACACAGCACGGAAAAATGGTCCACAAACAAATATTTCACTTTAGCTTCTTAGCGTCCTTCATTTAACAGACATGTCTCACTTGGCACAGTGGGGGGAAACCATCATTACAAAATGGTTTGTGCAGTTGGCTTTTTGCACATCAGACACGTACGCATACAAAGTCCTGCAAGAATTTGTACAAACACACTCGCGTGCAGAGTGCATAAAATAATGGACAAAACTTCTGTGCATGGATGCGCATGGGATCATGGTCTGCCGCTCAGCTTAATCTTTGACCAGAGGGTACTGTAGAGTGGTAAACGAAGCTCCATGCTCAAGACTGCTCTGAAAAACAACAAACTTATATTCTTCCTATTATAATCTTATTTATTTATTACATATTTATATTATTCCAAAGGAAAGTTAATGATATAGCAGCGGGAAAGCTCTGGGTAGTTGTTCAAACGCGCTTCTGTAACACTAATTACGTTAATTGAACCTGGGTCTGCCCTCTGAAGGCCATTCTACAACCAAAACAAGTTTCTCATGGCATGCAACAAAAAACAACAAAAAAAAACCTCAACAGGAAAACAGGACAAGGCTCAAATCACAGGAATGGGAAACTACTGGAGGCGTAAACATGGGAAAAAAAAAAAACAGTATTCATTTCTTTCTTGTGTAGCAGGAGAGCAATAGATCACCTAAATATGATGTCCACAGAGGCGATAAGCATAAGATACATATAAGGAGTCACAACGAGAGAAGGCAATTGCTTCCATATCACAGCAAACAACTTCCCCTTGGCCATTAAGTGCCCATTTAGCTTGGCTCTGCTATTTAGTGCCATTAAAATAAGTTTATAAGGGGACAATTCTTTTGTTAACTCCAGGTCAAATCTGCCAACATTAGGCTGCAGCGGGTAAAGTGTAGATTTCTGCAGCGGACCCGGTGAAAGACAGAGAAATGCATTCATGAAGGATTAAAGAATAAGGTGAAAGCTGTTGGTTTGGTGGAAACTCTGCATCCTATTCAAGTTGTGGCTCGCGGAGAACTGCTTTTGAGTCTTCTGGGTCAAATAAAGCCTGAAGATATCAAGAGCAGCCAATAAGTTCTAAGTCTCCATAGGCAAATTACAAGTCACAAAGCCAAGTCTTTAGAGCTGTTATTATATATATATTTTTTTTTTCATAATAACAATGGATCAAATGACTGTGTGAATGTGAAAAGGGTCTCAGATGGTGAACAAACCAACAGAAACACCCTCAGCTCTACAGAACCTTTTAGCTTCTTTAAGCTTATTGTTTTGGATTTGCAGCCTGATTATGAAACTTTATCGCGTACTTACTTCTCTGCAGCGTCATTTCCAAACGCAGCTGATGCTCAATTATTAAAACAAAACCCACCCTGGTGAACATAGTGGAGCACTTTGCAGCTAAGGAGCCAGATATTTCCCTCTAGAGTTGGTGGAGACCAGAAACAGAGCCGAAAGAGGGTGAATAATGGACTTATATTTATTAGCTGGTGGTAAGCACGACTCCAAATAACTATTAATGTTTCTCTGTATCTGCTGGTTGCGTAATTAAGTTCATTATAACGCCTTAAAAGGTGATAATAATGATCAGCGTGGTGTTCTGCTGCCCCCAAGTGGCTATAAAGCAGTTAGAGCTGAGTTTTTACGATGCAAAACATGCTAGGTGTGTCAAAACTAGCAGTAAAGTCCAAATAAAGACTGAACTGAAATGTTATTCAAGTCCGGAGCTCTGGGCACATTTATCAAAACTCCATCTTATCCAAAGAACAAAGCAGCTGCCGGTGTAGATTTTAAAAGATCAGATTTCCATCTCTGCTTCACCCAGTATCATACATTAATATCTGATCTGTTTCTCAACAGCCACAGAGAAACACATAGAGGGGGCACCGAGGTTGCCTTGCCCATCTGACCACACTGTCATTAGCCTGTTGCTGATAAGCTGGTAATTACAGGAGCAATCAAAGTCTCAATGACATGTAATTCCATTAGAAATCTGTCCTACTGTCCTAAACTGTAATCAACACTGCGTTATCTTGGTTTCATTTCCCACTTCACTACCCTTTGGCTGACCTTGTTGACACTGCTTACATCAAAACCAGCTTGACTAACTGGAAATAGGCTGACAACATGAGCTGCAAGAAAAAACACACACACTATGACTTGCAAATCTATGCTACGAAGAGAAAGGTGGCGAAAATATACAATCCGCCTGTCACCGTACAAAATCCCTCAGTTTTAGTGAGGCGTCTAATGGCAGCGAGTGTAGCGCAGAAAGCAAATGTTGTGTATTTTATGCCAGATTTCCTAAAAACGGCATTTAATGCATTCTGGCTCCACGGCAAGGCGGTATCTCTAATGACTTTGGGATAACAAGGCATGTTTCTCTAGCCATGTTGTTTTTTTCCCCCCCACATAATGAGGATTGGTTTCCCCTGAGCAAGGAGATGTCCTGTTTGCATTTTTGGGTTGGTACTCAACTGGCCTTGCCGCAAAGGAAGAACCAAACACAGGGACCGGCTGTTCTATTTTAGAAGTCAGGGGAACAGGTCTAAGCTCGTCGACTGCCTACATATACCATTAGCAATGCCAGCAATGTTCCAAAGAAAAAGGAAGCCGGCTGAAGAGATGCTATCGCAGGGCGCGCTCTCATGTTTTCATGCCATTCCTGTCCGCTCTGCTGTCTCAATCTCAAGCCTAAAACCTCTCCTACCTATCTCCTCCCTTAAGCTTACACCTCCTCCACCCACGTTTTCTGACATTCATGTCAATACCTTTGCTCGCCCTATCGCTCTGTCTCCCCAGCGCAATTCAAGCATAAACTGGCCAGTCAAGATTCTTGCAAAAACATACAGGCCATGTTGCACTAGAAAGCTGCGTCGAGGTGTGTCTTTCTAATCTTAGTCTGACCGGCATTGAGGAGGTGAGCATGTCAAGGGACTTGCGTGCAGCAAAGGAATTTACGAACAAAGGAAGGCAGATGCCGCCTTCCCCCCACTGGGCTCTTGTCCCTCTATCTCTAAAGCCCCTTGGGATCACCAAGAGAGCAATTAGAGATACTGTCATAAAGTTTTCCCAAAGTGATAACACAGACCATAATTGTATTTTAAAAAAAGAATAATTCAGAAAAATATAGTCATATATATATATATATATATATATAAATATATGTATATATATATAGCATGTTGTTCTTCTCAATGAGGGATCATTCAGTAGTAGATTACACAACCCAGTTCCCCTTCCTCTACATTTCCTTTTCACAGCTTTATCTTCAATCAGCATGTTAAGCCTTATTACAATATGCTTTACATGGCGCCAGGGGCTGAACCCTCTAACAAAATCTTAAAGGTGCAGTCACACTCTGCACCAAATGGAAATTTGCTTCACTTTCATTCAAAATCACATCAAGTGTGCGTAAAAAAAACAACTGCTTTCAGTTCCAAAATACTTTTATTCCACTGAACAAAAGCAGAGTTCAGTTTGAATTTGAACAGCCAGACAGATGGGCAAGTTGACCGTTCAAAGACAAAGTTGCACGGCTCTGAATTTTACATGATCAGGTTCTGGACAACACAACACAGAAATGATTAATGAGCAATAAAAAAAAAGTGAAGCAATGGCTTGAAGTGCTGCAAAAACAAAGCCAAACATCATAAATGTGATTCTTCTTGCGTGATCAGCAGACACTAAGGTGCTGCACATCAACAGGACCACACAGCAGGAAAAATGAAACGAGCATTGCAGATTATTCGGCCAGTTAAGAAGTCTATGCATGTTAAACCTGCAAAAACGGATTATTCAGCCGCTTGGAGGAAGCCGTGCAAACACACAACACTGAAATATCCAGTAGTAAAGGAGCAACATTCATTTGCAGACTTGTTTCTGACCATCTTGTGAATTTAAATCCAATATTCACTCTTCTTTTAGCTCTGTTTTGGTCTCCACCAAGGTGACATATCTTGTTCTTTAGCTGTTAAATGCTCCGCTATGTTCTCTAACTTGGTCTGTGTGCAGTTTGGTGTTTTCCAGCTATAGCGTACAGCGCCTTTCTCATGCTTTTTTGGCTGGAATCTGCTGCCTGCTGCATCTGAAAATGATGCTGATGAGAGAGGTAAAACCGAACCAAAGCAGTAAAGTTGTGGGCCGGTAAAATATGAGAAATATGAAGCGAACTGCAGAGTCAGGTGATAATTCTAAGTGCGTCCATCAGCGAGCACCTTTCACCTACATGTAGTCGTGTGCGCCAGTGTTGATATACAAAATATTGATTATAGCTGCTTTAACACTTCTCCCTCTCTCTTAACTCATGAGCTCAAGGTTTCCAGGTGTTTCTCTACCTAAACAATCTCTTCTCCTGCAACTGACAACAGAGAAAGACCAGGAACAGCTGTAATGCGTCAAATGGGGAAGCCAAAATCTGAACAAAAAACTTTTTTTCCACATATAAAATGGAAAATAGGACAGTGGCTTAATTGAGCGGTAACCTGATAGCAGAAAACCTCACAGCAACAGTGTTGGCTGGTCAGAGCTAGTCAGTGTTCTGTTTAAACAAACTTTTCGAGGTGAAGTTTTGTGACCAACCTTTCAGTCAACATCCGTAGACACAATGCAGCATTCACAGCAGACACAAAGGAGACACGTGCAAAGGATAAGTATTATCTGAGAGACATCACTCACATTTTATGCAAACTGTATATAACAAGCAAACGAGAAATGGATTCTTTTGTTGAAGAATAATGCGCTACATGGAGAAAATAGGACACTGGTGAGGAAAGAAGAGGTAGACGACCTCCCTCTTTTGAAGTTTTGAAAAGGAAAAACAAACTCGGCTCCAAAACAACCAAATAATGCACAAAATTGGATCCCACTGGATCCGTGTCAATAGGTTGTCAGCATTGCTGATAATAATAGGGTTCTGTTGTAAGCTTGTGTTGCTTGATGAGACAGAGGGTAAGAGCAAACAGAGTTGAAAAGAATGCCTTAAAAGCATGTGTCGAGGACCTGAAATTAAAAAAGCCAACACAAATGATATGCTGGAGATTCTACAGGCTTCATAATGCATTTTCTATTATTCTGTGTGTGTATGTGTGTTTCATTAGCTTCGCATGCTCAACTTTCATTCGATGTCATGATAAAATGCACGGACACACAGAGCTCAGTCTGTCTTTTATCATGACCAGCACAGAAATGTAAATGTTGAAGTTGCAGTCCAGCAGTCTTGGTAATTAGCCAATACGTGTTGCGAGATAAGGGCCCCTACTACGGCCCCTCCAGTCACTCCTCTGGGGGGGGCTTACAATCTAGCGCAAGAATATGCTTACCAATTTTAGCCAGAGCATAAATATAAAAGTCACACTGATGCAGAGGAACCGGTGATGACATTCGGACCAAACAAAAGATAGAATAACAGACACAGACTGTGGGGAAGAGAAGGGGTCCAAACCCAAACTAAAAGTAGATTTGGTGTTAGGTTTTATGCTAAAATGTGTTCATGCAATGTATTCATTTGCATTCATGATGTCAAGAAAAGTTGGGACGATGTGTGACGAATGCAATGATTTCATGATCCAATGTTTTGGCATCAGGGATGTATGTTAATTTAAAAGAACTAAGATATGATAGTCATACAAACAACCTATTAATATGTTTATAAAACATAAACAAAAACAAAGACGATCCATATCTGTTTCAAACCGTGGCATGCATCCCGGGCATTATTTGAAACTCTCACATTGTTTGAGTTCCAGCATTTGAGATTTTCTTGGTACGCTAGCATCAGCGAGCTTAGCTGCAGATCCTCCACGTCTAAACCACAGACTCCAGCAGATTAGTTCTACGGGGTTATGATATTAAAGAAGGTTGACAGAGACGACCGAGCAAATGGCAGCGAATTGCAGCTTTCTCTCCGCAAGCAAATCCGAGACTGCATCGATTTGTCCGCGTTCAAACCACTAATCAAAAGTCACCTTTTCAGAAGCGTGTGATTAACGCTGCGTGTTATACATGTTTCATGATCATTTAAAGTCACGTAAAGTTCCTGAAAAGCACTCTGTAAATAAAATATATAATTATTATTACGTTAACTTCCACTCTACTCAAATTCAGGCCTTGCTCTCATACTGGAAGTAAACTTATCCGTCTCTAACAGAGTCTGGAAACTTGAACTTACATAACACTCAAAAACCACAACTGTTAGGGACTGTATTAAAATTATATTGGTGGTCATGGGTGGTGGTGAATCTTTATTTATTTATATATTATTATATTAAAAAGAAAAAAAAGGTCCCTCCCATCATTATTGGCATTTACTTTGGCCCTTCCTCTAGACATCTCCTCATATCTTGAGGAAATATACTCATGACAAACATAAATGATTCTCTCGAATAAAGAGCTGATAAATAAACTGTTATTGCAGATGCCAAATGACTGAACAATTATTTTTCTATACAATAATTCTTACAAATAAAGACTGAAATAAGATAAGAGAATAAAAATCTGTGTATCGTCCCTTTTGCCAAAAGAAAAAGCACATAAACCTCCCGCTAATTCTCTAATTACTTTCATACAGTCCCTCACTATACATGACCCAGAAGGTCTTTTTACTATTCGACAGACCTCTTGCAGTGTTAGGCGATCACACCCTCTTCCACCTCACCCGTCTCCTGTAACTGTCAGGAAGTTATATCTCCACAACTGAGACCGCATCAGGCAGGTCGCCAAGTAGTTACACTAAATGATTACTGTATGTAACCGAACTACTGTATGATACATGTCACAACATCAGCTATAAAACCCAGATTTGATGCATCAGACTCCTGATAGGTTCTTTGTTATTGCTTGACAGCTCTTATTTTTGTTTGGGTTTATTGTTCTGGAAGTCTGTCTTTGCTTTCTCTAATGTTGGTACTGTGAGCCTGATAGCATTTGACACAATGTCATTTTCCCACTTAGGGTAAAAAAAAAAAAAGTCTTTGGCACGAATCTTATCTCTCTGGTAGCTATATTTTCAAAACAAACAGCATGGCACAGCCCGGCATGGATGCCAAGACCACTTCTACTGGCTTGTTTTTTTTTAAAATTGTTATCGTAATATTAAATCCATGTTCTTGTGTCAACACAACTGATCATATTGTCAGTGTGCAGAAAGACAAGGCTGCCAGTGTGCTCCAGATGAGATTTAATTTGGCACGTTCTCACTGGCAAAATGGCGAGTTGGCAGCAGTCATGTGCACACTGCTCAGCTGAACTTGTCAAAATCTTTGCACAGACTTGTTCATTATTCCCCGGTAGACTGTCACCTGCAACTTGTCAAAAATGTGCTGTGATGAGTTGCAGGCCACATACTGTTGGTTTACTTCCATTGATTTACCCATTAAATGAACACATCTGGGGCTCTACTCACAAAACATCCCTAAGACTGAAAGCAGCTCCTAACTGGCACCGGAGAAACCCTGAGAAGAAGACGTGTGTCAGTCCTGAGTCATAGCACTCCTAAGATTTTGGCCTAAAAGTAATTTATGAAGCATTTTAGCACTCTGAAGTCTGAGAAACGTTAAAAGCAGGACTGCAAAGTCACTAAGACCTGCTTAGAATCAGTCAAATGCTGCAGGTAATATATATTATGACTGGAAAAATACAACAATTATTGAATAAGAGTGCAATCAGATCAACAACAAATCAAAATGATCCAATAACACTCCGTTTGTGACAGTTTGCACAATTCTCCACCCAGGAAAATCTGTCTGCTGCCTGAAATATCTCTCTGCTGTCTGTGAGAATTTTTCCCTCAAACTCAAAATGTGCCGTCTACTTTTTGACAGTTCATTAAAGGACCAGTGCGTATAGGATTTACTGTCATCTAGCAGTGTAGCTGCTGACTGCAACCTCCTTTCCTAACGTGAAGGAGGGAAACGACAGTGGGTGAGAAAAACTCAAAGGGACTCATCTAGACTGTCTGTCCTGGGCTACTGGAGAGACATGATGGTTCAACATGATGCACGGCATCTGAAGATATAAACAGCTCGTTGTAAGGTAACAAAAACATAACTCTTCTCACTGTCAGGTGATCAGACACTAATAAAAACATAGTTATGAATATTATATTCTCTAAAAAGAGCCCTAAATTTATAAATCTGGCACACTGGACCTTTAAGTGAACTTAGTACTTCTTAAATAAAATAAATTAATAAAGTTGATGCCATTAATGGATTATCTATAGAATAAATGCTTAAAGTCTAAATTTTAATTATAATTTGTATTTAACCCGTATTTTGCCTTTTAAAATGAATTTTTTTAATTAATTTGATCCAACTAATTTAAATGAATTTTATCAGATTAAATTAAATTATTTGAATGAATCATAATGAAAACACATTAAATGTCATTTTCTAAGACTAATTTAACTTGATTCAATTAATTTATTTCGATTAACTTGATTGAATTTTGACAAACAAAAGCACAAATCTAATTACCGTGTGTGCGTTCTGCATTCTTTAAAACCGTTCAACTGTTTCAACCTGAGAAAATGTTTAGTATATTTCTGACAAACAATGAGTTACACCATGAAAACACATGACACACGTACTGACGGATAGTTTAAAAATACATTTTGCCACAGGCCTACAAGTCTTGTCAACGTGCGCAGGTTAGTTTGTCCCCACTCTCCACCCACACACCTGAGATCGTCTGCGACTATCTGCCACTACTCCATCTACTGTTTTATGATACTGTTTCCATGGAGGTTTCTTCCTATGTTCCCAGTCACAAAGCATATATGGGTTTTCTCCTATGACAGTAATGTATGATGAATATTATCAGAAGAATGTAGTACGTAGGGGGACCGGGTTAGTATAAATATTAAGGTTAAGAGATGAGGGTTCAGGCTCAGGTTAGGAATTAAGGGATGAATAGAAGTCACTGTAATGGCCTAACAATTTTCAACAGAACAAGGATGTATGTGTACTGGAGGGAGTGAGTTCAGCCTGATCCGTGGGCGTGTGCTTGTTTCATCTGTTTTATCGGGTGAATCTCCACATATTAATTGTTCGGGAGAAAGTCCCGGTTACAAGGTCAAATGATCTGTGGCCTAACCAGATACACAGAATAATTCAGAGAGCTTTCTTTCTGACCCTTAAAATACAATAAATGACTTGGTCTATAATGAGGCCACTTAGTATGGGTGGTGTGGCGCAAAGCAAAGATACAATGACGTGCCTTGAGACACCGTGGCTGGAGCACTGTGCTTGCAAATGTACATGACAGGTCGGTGGAAACATTTGGTTACTGCAGTATGACCGCTAAGGATGCAGAGCAGTCAAAAGGAGCTCTGTGAGCTCAAATAAGGACTGTTTATATCCCTATTACAAAAAAAAATAACATCTTAGGGCTGATTGACGGGCTTCTCATGTCTTAACTATTATACACTGGACTTCATGCAGCCAGAAAATGGGTACACCTTGTTTATTAAGCAAAGTCCAAACTTCTCACACTGGGCTGGGCTTTGACATTAGTCTGGAAAATGAGCGTATATATCTCCCTCTTTCAGTGTGACTGTACACACTGTGTATTTGGTGCATGTCAGCACGTCACTCCAGGTAATGTCTGCACCGTGTCTCATTTCTCACTAATGTTTAAAATATTAGAGCGGAGACGGTGAGAGTTCACTGAGCAAAATGGCTGCCATGGATGGATACAAAAGCATTAGCTTGGAACAATGTAAACACTGCTGAGTATACAAATGTGGTATAAATAGACCAAAAAAAAAATTTTTGGTTTCAATTTCACAAGCTGCCACGACATGCAATCGCTTGTATCTCAAGTCTGTGATCATTTGGAGGATAAGGATGACCAGCAAACAAGGTGAATAGCCGTATCTTACCATCTAGAACATTTTCATAATGTCTGATCTGTCCAAACCTGTCACAGTTTCACAAACAATCACTCTGTGCTGAGCTTATCATTCAACAACTAACAATATACCAAGCTACAAAACAAGAAGGTGGTGTCCTGAAGTCTCATGGAGCACATTTTAGGAGCGTGCAAACTCTGGTGTTTAATTTTGGACTTCATACTTAATTCCGGTGCCTAATTTTGTGTCATGAGTATTTTTTTTTTTGTCCCTGTTTGTCTGTCAGATAATTTCAATGTGGGAAAAATTAGTTAACGCATAAAACATCTGGTTTTAGAAAATATACAGATGTTCTGATTATTAGGGAGCACGGTGGCTCAGCATGACAGTTTGAGTCCTCCAGCTGGCTGCCGCTCCTCCTGCAGTTCAAAGACATGCATATCAGGTGATTTGGAAACCTCAAATTGGCGTGTGAGCGGTTGTCTGTTTTTTTTTATCAGCGCTGTGATAGACAGGGTGTACCCTGCCTCTCGCCGAATATATGCTAGCATAGGCTCCAGTCTCCTTATTCCCTGACACGGTGGATGGATGGATTTTGACAGTGTGATATTTGAAATACAAGACAGGAATATGGGAGCCTGGGAGTTTATGATCATTACCTGCATTGTATCTCAAATTCGGTGTGGAGAAAGATAGCACTGTGGCAATTACAGAGAGGGAAAGATTGACAATGATGAAACAATGCAGCTTTCCACAATGTAGTAAATGCATTTAGCATGTTTTAAGTAATATATGCAGACTGAAACTAACTTATTGTACCACAAAACTTTTTTCAGTAGTCAAAATCTATGTCTCCATTATTAAAATGCAGATTTGTAGCATGTCTGACATGCAGTACTATCATGTATATATTCATTCTGACATGCTGCAGATTACTGTTCATTTTCCAGATTTTGACTCGCCTACTCTTCAGTCTGCCCTGTTCTTTTCTTGTGTCCCTATCTCACCTTTCACGCTAAATTAACCGCCTGTTATTTTGTTTCACATCACTCTTTTGTACTCACAAGACTGTCATCGCCGTGGCCATCAAGATATCCCATGTGGCTAATCTTCATCTGGCGTGTTTTTCCTGCCACAGGATTTCACCTACCGGTGGATCTCACCTGGACTGCCATCAATAATTGAGTGAGATCACAGGTGGTAATGAGTAATTATAGTGATTAATGTCAACTAAGCCCATGGCTGACTGCAGAGGGCCAACATGCTGCTGACACTAGCTGTGGTCATTGATCCCCACAGGACCCAGATGAGAGCTGAACCAGAACCCTGCTCTCTCTCTGTCTGTGTGTCTCCGTCTCTGGCGCCAGCCACCCTGCGCTCCGGCCTTCCTCGCTCTGACACTGATGCAGAGGATGATCAGAAGCAAAGCTGCTTCTTTTATAAAGATATAAAGCCACTGTCAACCCCTGACTGTAATTTATCGTTTGGCTTACTACAGTAATGGCAGACCTTGTGGCTGTATGGATTTTTAATAGCATGTTGTAATGGCTATCGCCAAACAGTCTCACAGATTTACAACCCCCTAACGACCTGCTGCCACCGGCCAGAGGGGCCAGAGGTTTGTGATCACCAGCAGCGGGACAAAGCAGGTTTATTTTTGCTTCAGTGTTTACCAAACGGAAACACCAGCATGGTTATTATTCATAATGTGACCCGACGGCGCTTTTCTTTCAAAACTAGCCCAACAAGATACTCCATTTAACTAGCCTGACGCCTGTAAGCATGTTTCCTGTTTTGAACTAAAAGTAACTCCTGGTCATATACGGGTACTCTTAAAGAAAACACAAAGCTGCAAGCTGCACATTGAAGAATGGACATTCGAATAATAGGTCGCCTATAAGGAGAGATGAATAGGCATGAAGAAATTTCACAGGGAACAGCAACTGGAACTAAATTAAGAAAATAAACCACACATCAGAACGATTCCTCTATGGCCCCGAACAGGAAAAAGTGGTTTTGAAAAATGAACAGATGGATGCACTTCATGGAGCCTGGAGCAGCATTACAGGCTTTTGTTTAATTAACTATGATTTAATTAAAAAGATGAGCCCCTTAAGTCCCATAAGGTGATATTCTTTTCAACAGCAGACAGGTCTGGACTGCAGGTAGGTCAGACGACACGCTGTTGTAACATGTGCACATTGTGGTTTGGCGTCGTCTCGCTGGAATAAGCAGGGACGTCCCCGAATGAATGGATGGCAACATGTGTTGCTCCACGTACAGCATTAATGTTGCCTTCACAGATGTTCTAGTTACCTATTCCACGGGCACTAACACACCCCCACCCCCATACCGTTACAGATGCCGGCTTTTGAACTCTGTGCTGGTAACAATCTGCTAACAAGATGGCCGTTCTCCTCTTTAGCCCGCAGGACACGACGTCCATGATTTCCAAAAACAATTTGAAACGTGGACTCGTCAGACCACAGCACACTTTTCCACTTTCAGTCAGTCAGTCCATCTCGGATGAGCTCGGGTCCAGAGAAGTCGGATCAACAACTGGCTCTCTTGCATGGCAGAGTCTTAACTTGCATTTGTAGATGCAGCGACACACTGTGTATACTGACAGCGGTTTTCCGAAGGGGTTCCTAAGCCTGTGTAGTGAGATACTTTATACAATCATGTGGGTTTTTAATGCAGCCTGAGGGACTGAAGGTCGCGGGCATTCAGTGTTGGTTTTCGGCCTTGCATGTACAGATTTCTGAGAATTATCTGAGTTTTTATGTCGTATTGTAGGCGGTGAAATGAAGTCCTTGAGAAATGTTGTTCTCAAACTGATGTTTGGTTTTTGAGTGTCTCACAACTTTCCCAGTTTTTTGTTGCCACTAACCCGATAATATCAGAACATATTGCTGCAATCAAATTCAGAATGAGTATATGTATAGAAAAAAACCAATAAAGCAGATCAGTTTGAACGGAAAATATCTTCTCTTTGTGCTGTTTCCAGCTGAATGTAGGTCTGTTTTTATTTACCTTTTGTGTCTGTCTAAATCAATAATTAATATTTTATAGGATGATTGTCAGAATTGTATAACACAAAGGTGAACGGTTGCGGTTCTAATATTCAAGTGTATTCATTAAAAATGAATACTAGAAAAACATAAAGGATCTATTAAGAATAATGGACACTATAAACAATATTTAAGTGTTTTTAGATATTCAATGCTGCCATGATGTTATCTGAACATTATTTATTATTATTACTTTTTACTTCCATTAATAATGTATAGTAGGAGCTAACAAACATATTTCACTGTAATTCTTCTTTTATAAATAATAATAATAATAGAGACAAATAATCATAAACTCAACAGAGAAGTAGAAGAAGTACAAGTTATTAACTATTAAAAAATATCACTTAATGGGACTTTAGTGGCTTTCAACATAAAATAAATGTCCTAAACTGATAACTGACTTCTAAAAAGGCTTTTAAATCATTTAGAGGGCACATTTCAGGCACCACAAATACTTGTGTCCTACGTATAAATTATAAAAACAAAGAAAATGATCATTAAAGGAAAACATTCAGGAAAAACATGCTCATTCTCTTCCTGGCAGAGAGGTACATGGAGAGTGGTAACAATCTTCCTCATTTTCCTTACAACCAGAAGATAATAATATCTTTATTTTAATGAAGCATGCCAATGAAGTGGGTGCAAATTTTCCTATCAAATCTAATCACAGAGGCAAATATAAAGAGAAGCAGGAGACGTCTGGGTTATGCAAGAGGCGCTGTCACTACTGCTATGATATCGTAAACATTTTACTTCTATTTATTGTATGAACATTAGCTTGAGATTGGAAGCATCTGTATGCGTTCAGGGTGGTTTTCAGAATGAAATACTTAAGAATGGCCCCAAAAATAGCCGGGCTGTTTTCTCGGACATCTCTCCCGAGAGCGTGTGGAGGGACATCGTTGCCATAAACCCTCAGTATTCCCTGTATGTGGCCCCCAGAAGAGACTCCACAAAATCCCTGCATGTGGTTCCACTCAGAGCATAATGAGTGCGATTTACCCACGACATGATAGTTGTGGAAGGCTGAACAGCTCGGTCTTTAAACCACCCTTCTCTCACCTCAACACATGGCCTCATACTATATGCTGGCTGAGGAACTGGCTTTTGGTTTTCAAACCCCACGGGATGCATACATAAGGAACAAATATTCCCCGGCAAAATGTCATTTCCGTGATTTATTTTCTTCACATGGTTCCTGTATGTTACAATTCGATTTATGCATATTATTCTATTATACATACAAGACATGGGTAGAGCTGTCATTAGTGTTCTGGGGTCTGAAGTTTTGTTTTGCACTTGCAGCCACTCCTTCCTCCTCCTTCCAGTCATGATTAGCTTCTCCAGCTAATGTAGAGTTTCCTGTGCAGAAGGGGGAAAAAAAAGAGGAAAGCTACCAAACAAACTCACAGGAGGCATTTGTAAACATCTGATGTACAGAAAACAATCCAAATTGCGGCAAAGGTGTGGCGTGAAGAAACCAAACTTACGCTGTGATTTAATCTGGATTTGGATCGCAGTCCTCAAACATAAAACAGACTGATTAAAAGAAGAGCCTTCTCTAAATCTCTTTTGTGTTGTGTGTTTACCCTCATACCGCCGGCTCCTGTTCTGCTTTTGTTTGACAGGATGAAGACATTAACTGTCTCTCTTGTCTCCTCCTGGAAAAAGTAATTGTCAGCACTACAGCAGATCCAAACAACATCTTGAGGAGCAAATGGCTTCCGATCAGTCCTGCTGAATATGAGCATACTGATGTCGGCGGGATTTGCACCCTCTGGCATTCTCCGTTGGCAATGAGAGGGAGAGTGACTGCATGGACTTTTCCAAGCATGGGAGTGCTGGCACTGACCAGATGGATTGAAATGTAAGCTTGTGAAGTCCAGATGCCTGCCACGGCTCAGGCCTTCGCTATATGCTGTTAGTCTCAACAGAGAAATACCAGAAGTTTTTTTAATGCAAGCTGATCTTTAAGGTTTCCATGGAGAGGAGGGAAACATTCCCAGGGTACAGTACATGTAGGGAGTCAGCAGGTAATAAAAAGCCTTTCTAAAGCTTTATGACTGTTCCGATGATTTACAGCCTGTCATCGTGAACTGAGCAAATCCCCGACTGTTCTGCACGCTGTAAATCTAAATTTCTTTCGAGGAAGTATGCAGTTGCTGTCACATATAGCTCCAGTTACAACTCATTTCACACAAAGCCGAGAACAGCTCAGGGTGTCTTAAACATTTCAGTGACATGCTGCTGAGGTCAAGTGCATCAGAGGACTATGCTAATCTGAAGGATTTGCACATGATTAAACACATGATGTTGCTGATTTACAGATCAGATATCGCACATTTGGGTGGAGGAATTACATCACATGCAAGAAAATCACAAGAGATCTACTATACTATACTATCACTACATCACAAGCCCTGTCAGTTGTGCAAAGTTATTCTAAAGTTATTCTAGCAACTGACTTATTATGCCGTATAAATCACAGCATACATGCGCAGTATACTAATATTACCACAGCAGCTTCTTCTGGGATGTGAGAAAGCTGTCACGGCTGAATCCCCTATCAACAACTAAGCTTGTGCCAGCTGCCATGCTTGGCTAGACCAGGACCAGGTCCAGATCCACCAACGGCATCTTCTCACGCAAAGACAAATGAGCAGCTGTCAAGTTGTTAGCTAAGCGGGTGACCTTCGCCTACAGAAATGCCGTCAGACGGGGCCTCTTGGTCATCAAGTTGAAAAAAGGCGGCGGTGTTTTGCTTTTGCCCGCTTTTTCCTTTTGGGAATGCACTCACATCTCCACGACTTCCTGTTAGATGAGTGACAAAGTGAGTGAAAGAGGAAAAGAAAAAAGAAAATCCATTTTAACCTAAATGGGGCAAAAGGAAAGGGAGGCATTATGTTTGTGATGGCAGAGAAAAGTATGCTGCAACACAATTTGATTAAACATCTATTAGATTCTCTCTTAAGGCCGTTTGTTTTAGGACTGACTTTTATTGGCAGCAAATAAGTATAGATGCAGACAGCTTTCTATACTGTGGAGATAAAGAACTCATGCTCAATGAAATGAAGCAAGAATCCCTGGAGTGGAGTCTGTGAAATGTTCAGCGTGTCTGTCAGGATACATTAATGAAAATATGAGGCTATATTTAAAGCACAAATCACTTTAGAAAAACCCTTAAAGGAATAGTTTGACATTTTGGGAAGTGTGCTTGTTCGCTTGAGAGTTAGATGAGGAAATTGAAACAACACTCTCGTGTTCAATAGGAAGCTGGTTGGCTTGGGTTGGCATCCAGAGTGGAAATTGAGAAAGAGCTAGCCTGGCTCCGTCCTTATAGGTAACAAAATCCACCTACGGGCACCTGTAAAGGTATATCTTGTTTCTTTAGTCTGTACAAAAACAAAAAGTAATAAAGAGAATATTTGCCAGAATGTAGCTGCTTTGGAAAACCCAAAATGAATTTAACAGACGCTACATACAAACATGTATTCATTTATTATAACTCAGTGTCGCTTGTAAGACGTCAAAGACACGTTAAACCTGATTTTTTTTTGGCCACAAGGGGGCACTGGAAACAAGTTTTTAGCATAACATTACCAAACAGTTGCTACAAAGCAACGTAATGATTCATTTTGGACTTGTGTTTTTGGCCACCTGTTAAATGTAAGTCTAATATTCGCTCTGTTTTAGCTCCTTTGTGGACTCCTGAGGGAAATATCCAAGTCTTCGGCTGCTAAATGTTCACCAGCTAGTCGCTAACTGCGTCTGTCAGCTCGGCACAATACAGTGGCCTTTTTTTTGATGAAAGCAGCTGCCAGCTGCACTTGAAAACGAAGCTCGAGAGCTGCAAGAGTGAACCAAAACAGTTAAGTTGTTGGCCGGACAGGCAGCTAAACAACGAGCTGGGGCTTGCAGCAGATTTGGGTGATTTTCTGCCAATCACTACGAGCAACATTTTTTCTACTTGATCACATCGTTTTCATCGTGTCAGCTGATACATTTGTTGATATCGATTGCAGCAAGTTTTGAAGAAGAAATGGCCAAAAATCATCTTAAAAGGCCAACAAGTGTGTAAATTCTTTTGCGGGCGGTCTCATGTTTATCTCCTCATTAAGCAGTAAAAGTCAACTGTAAGGTGGGAATAAATGCAGAGCAATCACAGCTGCACTTGTAGAGCTGATCAGACCAAAGAAGGAACTGCTCTGTGACAAGAGAGCTCGGCTCCGCAGCCGAGCGCTGGATATCTGAAGTGAATCGCATAGAAGGCATTTGCCTGATTGTTCTTTTCAGTGTACCGGCTTGAGTAACAGCGAGATAGCCATCTATTATTTTGTTTTACTGCTTTGAGTCAACGGGAGGGCACTTATTTCCTGTTCTCTGCAGTTGAGGGTGTCTCGTGTCTTGCGGTCTCCAACGTTGACCACAAACTGTCTTACAAATAAACCTTTAGAGTTGTAGTTTTAAAGTCGAGATAATGAAATATAATCACAGTTAAACAGCTTGTGCAGTATTTTTATGTTTGCTGCAAAGCCGGCGTCTAAATGAATGACAAAAAAATGTCGTTGAGCCTCAGAAGTGTGTGTTTGACACAATCCAGCGTCATTTGACAATGAGAACAGAAGCCAGCAGTGGAAAAGCCTGTCACATTGTTGACACAGTCAGGTGACAGATACACTTAATGGGTTAAGAAGCTTAGTGTGGCTGCTACATTGAACACAGCATCAATGACATTAAAGAATAAAGAGCTGATGGCCATCACATACTTTAAAAACTTGAAAGTGTGTCTCACGTAGATAATCTTGCAGTTTTCTCGCGTTAAACACATTTTTCACACTGTAATGGATTAGTTATATGTGTGTCCGCATGTGTGTGGCTCTATTAGGGTACTGATCCCTGTATGGCTTCGGCACACAGACACACTTTTCAACTCCTCCCCTCTGCCTTCAGCCAGGGTGTGATTAGAGCCAATACAATCTTGGGCAACCTGCGCTGAGGGAGAGAGAGGGAGAGAGGGAGAGAGTGAGAGAGCAAAAGAAAGAGTGGACAGCCACTCTGGTGCACTCTGGTGGTTCCTGCAACAGCGTCACTGTTGCTTGATCTCCAACAGTCCAACTGTGGCATTGTGGCTCCTAGACGATTCAGCGAAAAGCACTGAAAACTCCTCCAATCCCAGTGGACGGATTTAAATGGACAAGGCTTGTTTTTTGTGTGTGTGTTTTTTTCTGCTCAGAAAACTTTTTTTTTTCCCCACTTAATGTTAACGTTTCTCTGGATCCATGAAAGTGCTGCAACTCTGACATTGTTTCGGCTTTGTGGACAGTTTGGATACATCTTTTTTTTGGAGAACATGTTGCCGTTGCCTACACCAGAAGAACTTCCACAAACAGTCACGTCTTGGGAAACATGGAGAGCCACAACTGCCTGATGAAAACTGCCAAACAAGACTGCCAAGGTGTGAAATGTAAGCAGTGAAGATTGACTTTTATGTAGTGTAGATTTTTTTCATTTTGAGCAGATTTATGATGCTTGTAAGAAGTGCAGATTCTTTAGTTTTGCTGACTTTGACGTGAAAAACACATCTTCAACTTCTTGTTGTCCCGAGTTGATCTGCTGAATGATGGATGCCAACCTGAGCACTTCACTATCCAACGTGAACAACAGTGCAGAACCCTACGATGCGGTGGGACCCTGGAGCCTCATCATGCTGGTCATCATCATACTGATCATAGTGGTGGGAAACCTGCTGGTCATCATCGCTGTGGCTCGTACATCGCAGCTACAGACGACGACAAACATTTTTATCATGTCCCTGGGGTGTGCAGACCTCATCATGGGGGTCCTTGTGGTGCCTCTTGGGGCTACTATTGTAGTGACGGGTAAATGGCAGCTCAATGACACATTATGTGACTTCTGGACTTCTGTGGACGTCCTGTGCGTGACGGCGAGCATCGAGACGCTCTGCGTTATAGCAGTGGATCGGTATATAGCCATTACGAGGCCGCTGAGGCACAAGGTTCTACTCAATAAATGGCGTGCCAGGGTAATAGTTTGTTTAGTGTGGGTTGTGTCCTCTTTAATTTCCTTTGTACCAATTATGCATGGGCTTTGGCGTGACAAAGATCTCACAGCAAAAAAGTGCTACGAAGATCCAACATGCTGTGACTTTGTGACCAACAGGGCCTATGCTATTATATCTTCTATAGTCTCTTTTTACATTCCACTGCTCATAATGATATTTGTGTATGCAAAAGTCTTTCTAATAGCCACACGTCAGGTCCAGCTCATAGATAAGCATCGAATGCGTTTCCAGAATGAGGGCCTGACGCCGCAAATGCAAGTTGGCCCCCACATCAACAATGTCGTGCCAGCGGGGTGTACAGGCTCCAACAGCTGCAGCAACAACGCTGTGCGGAGAAAGAGCGCCAAACGGAGGCCGTCGAGGCTAATGCTCGTCAAAGAGCACAAGGCCCTCAAGACTTTGGGCATCATCATGGGGACCTTTACCGTGTGCTGGTTGCCATTCTTCGTCGCCAACATCATCAACGCTTTCTACAGAGACATTCCCTCAAAGAGCATCTTCCGACTGTTAAATTGGTTGGGTTACATCAACTCCGGCCTCAATCCTATCATCTACTGCAGGAGTCCAGAGTTTCGTACGGCGTTCAAGAACCTGCTGGGCTGTCCGTGGCTGTCCACCTTGCGGCTCAATACTTTCTATAAAGAGCTGAGGACACGCTGCTCTTGCTTTCTATGGCAGACTGAGTCGGGCACAGCCGGTAATTTCCAAAAGTCCACCAGTAAGACTGAGGGCAGTCTGGCCAGTACACAGGAAAGCAGTAAAAGTGAGGAGGCTTCCCCTGGTACTCTGCAGTCCAACGGCAGCACACAGTTCAGTGACTTATCAGACCCTGAAACCCAATAGTAAGTCTTATCTTTTTTACCCACACATTCTTTTTTTTTTATGTGATGAATGTTTTAAAAACATCCACTTCCTACAAACACAGAAATCCCTCCATCTCCTCAAACTATGAAACCTTAAAGACAATTAAGTGTGACTAACCACAATGGCAAGATCATGATCGACACAAGTCCATTAAAGTCACTTTTCAACTAATTAATTTAAGATAATTAAATAAAACACATTTATTATACTACACTATGAGATCTCAGTGCATCTTATCTGAGGTTAAAGAAATCTCTATGAAACTGAGAGGACAGTGACGTAAATCAGGGAGTGTGTGTGTGGACGCCGGTGTGTTCACCTCTGTTCCTCTTCATTTATTTTTCTTCTCATTAATTCAGTAGAGCTAAGTGTTACATCAGAGGTCTATCATGTGAGCAGATCATTCACACTGTGGAGCAGAAGGCTTACACAGTGAAGAATCAATGTCACGGAGAATCAAACAATTTACATGACTAAACGCTTTTAGATATCCGGTTGCAGATGAAGTGTTGCACAATGATGACGGTAAAAAACACGCCTACGCCTCTGCCAGTTTCAGTTTGACGCATAAAAATAGAATTTAAAAGGAAAAAGTTTCAAACATATATTTAAAGTTCAACAGTTTAAAGTTTCTATTTTACCTTCAGAAATTATAATAAAGTTTGAGTCTATTTACTTGCACATCCTCTTGTTATTGTGCATACTGTATAAAACTTTCAAAGATCTATAATATGTATAAATAAGTATAAAGACATTAACTAAGCATCCTAGACACTTTTAAACATGTCAGCAACAGTCCAAAGACTGCAAATAAAATTTCTCAAATTCTGAATTCGATAGAAATCTTGTTTTTTTACGACCCACTTAGCATTTTCTAAAAGTAGAAATCCATATTTGGACATGTTCTAATACGTTGGTGTGCTGCTGACCAGGAGTGAAATAGATTCTGCGGAACAGTGCAGAAAAATAAATCATTTCTGAAGCGTTGGCTCCAGTTGGGGTGATACAATATTACAAAACTAAATGCGAAACTTAATATTTGGATTTTTATTCATGATTCAATAAACGTTTGAGGACTGTACCTGTATCGGTTACTGCACTATGTTACCTATAATCAATCTTTGAATCCAGCTCGTGTCAATGTAGTAAAAAATAACTAACAGATGTCCACAGTTTGGCATGGGTAGTATGTTTTTGGCTCGTGTTAATAACATAATTAATTAATTTTGTGTTTTATAGAAACCTCCATACTGTAAATGCACATTTTTGGGAGGTTAATTTCATTATCTGGTATCTATACATGCTCCACTAATGATAAAGATGACTGTAATGTGCCTCTGTGTGTTGTGTAAAAGGCTGATTCGGAGAACTGAGGACATTTCTAAATAATTGTGTGGCTGTCTGCCTGTCAGTGGGCCTCAGTGGGCCCAGCCCAACACCCCCTGCAGCAGATAAATCTTTATCACTTGTGCACAAGACTTCCCCCACAACTAGAGAGGCTGTTTACAAGACTGGCAGCCAATGAGAACACCCTCGTTAACACATGTTAACTGCGGTTGGATGGCTCAATATTTGATTCATCATTATTCAAATGCACCACTACATGTCGACAGCACAGAATACAGAGAAGATGCATGTTACATAATTATGAGTTATGGCATCAGTGGTAGATTCTAGAAAGTTTTGAAACAAAGTTTTTGATCTGTTGAGTAAAATGCTGCTTATCTCTGCTGTGCAGCTTACATAATTAACTCACAATATTTGCTCTAAATTTGAATTTAGTGTGCTGAATTTTTTTAATTTATTTAAAATATTTAGTTCCTAGAAAGCTGTTTGTTTGTTGCAGCATCAGTTCCTCGTCACAGCAGGTTAGGCAAGTTTAAAAGGCCAAACAATGACACAAAGGACAAACATTACTTGATAAAAATGATTGTTCAAAATGTAATAACTTATAATAGTAATATATAAATCACTATGCCTCCAACATGTGTCATAATTGAAGGTTTAGAGTGCTGTTTGTGTCTTTAAAACTCCAAAATTCAGATTAAAATTCTCACACTTCATTCCAGTCATGTCCAAAGTGGTTCAACCTCAAAACATAAAATTTAAACTCACAACTCGTAATTCAGTTTCATTTAACAAGTGGCACAGCTCCTACATACACCGCAGGCCTTGCCTCGCTACATGAATTCCCATGAGTTACCAAGTTTTTACGACTGAGGGATGTTTCGTTTCAAATATTTACTCTGCACGCAATATATCATTTTTCCCTTACTCTTTGCCGAACACTGGAATTTTACGGTCATAATCAATAGGCCTGTAAAATGGAAGACATTTAGGAGCATATAAAAGTCTTCCTTAAAAGGAGCCTGGTGTGTTCTGTAGTAAATCACCCCAAGGGGAAGGCTCAGCAGACTCACCCTGCGCTTTGAGCAGGATTACAAAATGTAAGTGAGACCAGCCGCTCGAGAATGACTCTGGTGGGCCCGCGGCTCGAAGACAGGTTCCAGGTAGAGAGTCTGGACTGTTGAAGTGGTTTGTTACCGCTGATAATGCCACGCTAGACCATCTGCCAGAGACTCTGCGCTCTTCAGTCAACTTTCTATATCTATTTAACTAACAACACAAAAGAGTGTGCTTCCTTTAAACCCTGGGACAACATGCAACAGCAGGTTTAGTTAAGTTGGGGCATCACAGGGCTGATAAAACAGCAGGTACAACAACCACTGGCATGAATGGTTACTAGGGAAAAAGCGGCTTCGCTGCACTGCACAGAATGGCCATTATCAATAGTTACTTTGTTTTCATAGAAATACATGCAGGCATATCACTGCTACCCTTATCAACATCCACAGCAGCCTTCAGCTTCTGTCACGTATGCAACATGTTATATGGCAAGCGCAATGTGCCACGGATTCCGTGCATGACAGCGTCTCTAATTCATCCTTCATGATTAGAGATGTTTTCGGAGGTTGAAGTGGAGGCAAATGTGCCAAGCTTTGCAGTCCACATGACTTTTTTTTCCCCCTACAGAAGAGTAGCTGTGTCTTCTTTTGCTTTTTTTGTGTGTTTGTCGGTCATGTTGCTCTTAAGCTGTGGTTCTCAAACTGTGGTGTGGGCCCCACTTGAGTCACTGCAGGTGCGGCACGAGTGATACTAAGTTGAAAGATGTTGGAAACATAAACAAGTTCTTTTTTTTTTTAGACTTGTATTTCACTAAAATAGAACTTGGATCCTTTTTTTATTAGATGCACCGTGAATGATTGATTAAAAAAAAATGAGCGATATGTGGAGGCATAAAATTGTTCAGCTTTTGAAGTGCATGCCAGAAAAAGTTTGAGACAGGCTGCTACTCCATTAGTCCTAATATGTGTATTGGAGGTATTTAAGACAAACCCTTCATGTTTTTGAAGGACATCGCTGTGTGTTATGAGCAGAGGGAGTTTGTTAGCACAGTTTATCCATGATTGAGAACACTAAAATTAAGCTAACAGAGAGCGGAACATTTTATTTCACAGGGCAGCAGCCAACTAGGTTGTGGACTAAATTGCACTGTGAAAGTGGAGCAAGAGTCTCCGTCTGATAGACAACCAGAGATCTCCTCTTAAGCGATATTTATAATAATACTCCTGCAGAGTTCACAGTCCAGGAGCCGTACAGGCATTGAAAGCACGAAACAATATCATTATTATAGGGCTCACACTCTACAGGAAACATGTTATGTGCTACAGCTGCACAGCTGCATCACAATTAAAGTATCAGGAGACACACGCGAGGAAACGACTTGTCAACATGTAGCACAGCAGCTCCAATACGAGAAAAAAAAAAAAAGATACCTTGCGTGGTCATCAAAAGCAGGCTAAAATATTTTCCGTCATAGAAAAATGTGGATAAACTTGAATAAGATATTATATGAAAAGCAGACACTAATGGCACCGGGACAACAAATCACTGATGAGGCTGATTCGTCCAGATTTAGCTCAAAAATAACCTCAGATGGGTCAGAACAAACTGTGCAGCAGATTGCACTCACTGCTAGTTTCTCATGACATAAAACATAAATAAATGTGGAATATATTTGTTCATATTTTCAGCTTGAGAAACTCTGAAAACTGTGGTGAGAGCTAAAAACACAGAAAATAAGCAGACATTACGCAAAGCACAGAGAGATGTTGGAGAGTGTCAAATCCAGTATAAATACTGACTCACTCGAGTCACTACAAGTGGCTCATTACTCCAAATGATGGTGTAAATATTACATGATATATTAGTTAACAACTCATAAGGACAAATCTAAAAGGACATTGTGTTTATACCGCTGGCATCTCAGGTTTACAAGTGACTGTGTGTTACTGGAAAAAAACTCATCATTACACTTGCTAAATATGTAAATATAATTGCAATTATTTCTCACACATGCACACTGTATCCTCCCAGAGTTTGTTATTGCAGAGTTGAAAAATAGCGTGCAGTAAATATGGAATATAATTTAAGACCTGCGTAAACAGTTATTTCTAATGTTTCGTGCACTGTGCAGGGGAAGTCGTGCATTTAACGGGAATTTGAATTGATGACGGACGTTTCGCTGCTCAGCATGTTGACTGACAAGCTTCTTACTACGCTGAGCTGCTAATGTGTGGCAGGTTACAGCTCCATGTGTAACCTGCATGGCCTGCATGCTCGTGTAATATGTTAAGGCACTGCAGTCAGCATATCATTAGGCACACATTATGGCGACCTGATGTTTTGATGGCGTTTTCAGGAGGGGCCGGAGAGCACTAATGCTTTTTTTCCTGTGCTGTGAACCCTGTAATTCAGAGCTTTTTGTTGCAGTGTGCTAACCCGACTACTCACTCCAACTACCACAATATGCATTTAGTTAGCTCAGAGTGAGATCAGGCCCAAGAGAGCATGAAACAACGAGCAGCGTAAAGCAAAACATGGTGGTGGTGAACTGTGGGAAACCTCCAACGCACTCTTTCAAGTCTGGCTGATATCAGAACCAATCACCCTGCATCATGCTCTTTAAATGGAGGCATCCGGGAGTTGAGCAAACACTCGGACTAATTGTTAAAGTTTGCACAGATAAAAAAGCAATAAATCATAACTGGATATTCTTTGTGCCGTATACCTACCACAGCAGCTAAAATCAACAACTACTGCACGTCTGAACCTTTCACCATCAGACTGTGTGTTACAGTAATTAATGGACTGTAATAATTTATCTACAAATATTCGTGTTTGATTTCAGAGGTCTGGGCATTGAAGCCATTTGGCTTTTCAAAGCATTGCCTCCCTGACTGACACAGTGGTAATTAACATTTTTAAAAAATGATTTAGACTTTGAAATTCGGTTGTATAACTTGATCTAAAATCTACACCATGATGATGACAGTTTGTCTCTCATGCTGTTTATATGTTTGCCAATATGACCAGTTACTCTGGAAGTTGGGTATCCGTTCTCAGTATCATTACCAGGGTACTTGATTTATTGAAAACTGCGTTGAGGTTAATTTTAGTTTGGTAAATTTTCAACAATATTGGTTAATAAAATAAATTACTTTATATACTTTTGTTTTTGAGGAAAATCGTGAACTTTGTCACTGATTCAACAAATCTACCCACGGGTATAAATAAAGTAACCTGAACCTGAACCTGAACCTGATTCTACCCTCGGTAAAGCTAAAACTAAGACATTTTAATGACTTAATATTAATTTTATAGGCTGTAGCTTGAGGTTCTGTTAAGTTGCATTGCATTAGATAGATGTCCCTATTATTTATTCGACTGAGTGTGTGTACAAATGTTGTGACAAGTTCGTTCAACACCTCAGTCACCAACCATGAAGGATTTATTGCAAGACTGACAGACTGTATTAGTTTAAGTCGTGTACATAATAAAGTGGTAAGTGACTATAATAATCAGATTATGCTATAAACGTTTATGTTTCACACACACACACACACACACACATATGAAAACAGTATATAAATTTTAAAAAAAAGTCAACTTTAATTAACTACGTGATTACTAATTGCGTCCCCGTTTTGCAGACAGGTTTAAAGACAGAAAATACACATGTCACAGATGATGGATTGATTTTCCTGAACTTTGATGAGCTTAGTTCCTTTAACGTGAATGGAGAAACACAAAATATGTGCAAACTGCGTCTGTGGTCGGTGATTTAAAATAATCCAACAACTCATGCGTGAATGTGAGATTGGGCAGAATGTGTAACATAATATTATTCCTGGAGTATTTTTCCATTAAATCATCCAAACGCGTCGGCTTAAAGCCACCGTTACCAATAAGAAAACCTGGATTTGAATGGAGATGAGGCCACATCGTGAATTGTTTCCTGCATATTTTTTTCCCGTATGCATTCACATTCTGTGAAGCTTACAGTTCCAGGTAATTTATGTCTTCCTGTGGAGACATGTACAGCGGCGGTGATAGCATCAGAATTCCTGTCTTGTTGGGGTAAAAAAAGGTTTCACAAGAGGTTTCACAAAAGATAAAAAACACAAGGTCAATAACTGCAGTAACTTTCTGTAATTAGAAAGAAGGACTAAACAAAAAGCAGCAGGTGCAGTGATGATATCGAGGCTGTTTTTCTACATGAAAACAACAACGTGCATATAAATATCCTGCAAGACAACAAACCGTTGTCGTCTTGGAGCTTTCTTATCTGATAGAAATGTACAGGGTGTGACCAACGCAGGCCAACAAGTCCTACAGTAAAAAAAGAGAAAACACATTTGTTCGTAGGGTCACATCTCAAGTCAAAGATATAATGAGGTTCATAATGAGACAGCTTGCTGGCCTCGGTGTCTGGTACTTTTCAGTTGTACAAAACCAATGAGGCAAAAAATTAGACCATGTGTTAAGAATTTAGGGGAGAAATAGGATGAAAAAAAAAGCAAATGCGGGTGACATACTTACAGATGAATGTCGGGTCCTGCCATTGTGGGTAATTTCTGCCTTTTATCTTGACTTTCAGAGGCCAAATGTCCCGAAACAGAGCTTCACACTGATTACGATGACATGCTGTCAATGTGATCTCACCTAATAGACACACTTCAGTGCTAATGTGTCTCATCTCTTTTCAGCTTCACATTGCAGGAAAAGGACGGGTGAACTGTAAGATGTCAAGCTACTAAAACAAACTGTTCTCCAGCTGATACTGTGACTCCCACAAAAGGCTGAGACCAAAACAGCAACGAGGACAAGCTAAAGAAGAGGACCAAACCGGCTGGATTGACAGAAGAGAAACTGCTGATTTGGTCTGGACAGGAACGCCAATGGCTGCCTCTGTAGACGGAAGATGGACCGCTGCAGCTCAGCACTTCACCGACGTTAGGTGACACCAAAGTTGAGCCTCTGATTGTCATCGAAATAATGTTTGCAAAAAAGACTCTCTGTTTCTGAATAAGACAATACTTAACTGCGAGTTTTGAATGCATTCCAGTGAACCTTTGGACACGATGAATGTGGCCTGTGGTTTCAAAAATGACAGCATAAACTGTGTACAGTATATTATCTGGTAAGTTATCTATTTATGATACACGAATCTGTAGCAAAATACAAAAGTTGTCTAACTTAACACTTAAAAGGTCATAGTTCTGGTAAAGCCGTCATCACTGCCCAGTTAAGGAACAGTTGTTTTCATCGCACAAACTCCTCAGTGTAATATCAGTTGCAAATATTCAATTCTGGTGTCTGTTTTCAGTCTTAATTTTTTCATGTTTCGATCCTGGACTCTGCATACGCACAATAGTTATTTTTGCTTAAATCCCGTTTTATATCGTGTCTACGGAGAATGTTTGTCTCTGATTGGCTGGCTGTTAAAATCTAACATCAGGACAACTCAAACGTAATTCCTGTCAACAGTTAACCACCAGTGTAAATCAATGTGCAAGGTACAGTATTATAAACTGCAGGTAACCATAGCGAAACACTTCTGCTGCGCGCTATGTTATCGGTAAACTCCCTACCTATTCTTCTTTGATAAGCGAACATGGCCGCTTATAAGCTCAGTAACGCACTCTGAAATGTTCAAATACGGAATAATAATGGACTTATGTCCAATATTTCATTATATCGGGACTCTGTGTTGTGCGTTACATAAAATCATCTGTTGCATTGACAAATAAAATATTATAAAACTGTGAGACATTTGTCATGTGTGCTCTGTGCCAAACTCACCACTATGGAAGCAAAGAAAGGCCATAATGATGTCATTAATAAAAACAACTGAACTCATAATGTTGACATGTAAATACCACTGAGTTTATAGCACTGAAATTAGGGCTGTCATATAAGATTTCCACTGCATGAATCACGCTAATGATGTAGTCAAAATTATCTTTAACCTTTATTGTGCGTTTTGTTGCTTTTTGGACAAATAGATCACACTCAACTGTAACACTGGCAACCAGCGTTAAGGTGCATTACCGCCACCTACTGTGCAAACCACAAAATGAGAACGGACCGAAACATGTTGAAATGATTTAAGAAGTGCTGGATTATTTATATAGTCATACATGTATTATTTATAAAATATCAATGTTTGATATCGCAGATATTGGTATATCGCAACACCCCTAATTGAAATAGTTCACTTTGAAACTCATCTATCTGGATTAAAAGTGTCAAAAACTTGAAATCAATGAAATTCAACATTCATAATTCAAATTTGATCATTTGGGCTACACTGAATAAGTAATAATCAAGCCTGAATCAATAAGACTAATCAGGTTTCGTTCTGTCAGGCATAAAATTTATATTTTTTTTGAGTTTGTGAACATGAAACCAAAAGTTTTTGAAATTGCCGATTAATCCAGATAGATGATTTTCAAAATAAAAATAAAAAATGTCAGTGCTATACATTTGGTGATCTTTGTTTACTCATAAAATAGGAATTATTATGGCCTTTATTTGCCTCCATACTCCACAGACATTTATCAGTGTGTTAACATCATCTACAAAGGAGGTTTTCAAAATTTGCATCATCTACATGTTACCCCTTGTCACAGGTTATGACTTCAGTGTCGAGGTGAGTTGTGATCACTTTGATTAAAGCAGATAGTTCCATCATAGATGTTATTTTAGGGGCCTAAATATGCAGGAAGTATCCAGTATTTTATTTGAAACAGACTTATTTATACTTTCCTTTGCTCAGATTAATCTCAGGAGCCCATGAAGAGTCCTAACCTCCATGTTGGAGAGAGACAATTCTCATTTAACGTAATCCTCCACCCACCGAAACCGTCATGTCTGGATCTGCTACTGTTTGAGCGAGAGGAATTTACAAGATTTGGGAAAATAAACAAAGCTGAACACATGACATCTGAAAACATACTGCGACCAACGATAGCTCTGCCGGGCCGGGGCTGGGCTGCGCTGTGTGACTACTGAAATATCATCCAACAAAAAAAAGCCACAACAACTCGGAGTGGAAACAATTATCCCGTCTGAGAGTTAAGCCACATTCTTATCAGCTGATTCCTGTTATAATGTTTTCCACGAGCGGGATTAGATCGAAATCGAATCTAAACATTTTTTAGGGAAAAGAAAAGAGAAGCCATCGCTCCAACTGGGACTATTTGATCAGATATGAATAGTGATAAATCGTAGACAAATTAGATTCAACACAATAAAACACGTGTTTCTAGTCAGACCACACATTTAAACCAGATCAAATAGCTTTTAAACATCCAGTGTGATCAAGATTTACGAGGCTCTGTTTACAGAAGATGGCAGATATGGAATATAATATTCATAACTAGGTTTTCATTAGTGTATAATCAGCTAAAAAATAACAATCATTGTGTTTTTGCTACCTCAAAATGAGCTTTTATCTACAGATGTTGCAGGTCCTCTACCACAGAGTCCACCATGTTTCTACAGTAGCCCAGAACGGACAAACCAAACACTTGCAATCAGCATCTAGATGCCACTACGTCCTACACACTGATCCTTTAAAATGTTGTTGTTGAAGCTCTTCCACATAGGAAAACTCAGTGCACTCTGATCAAACCCCGGTGTTTGATTACACATTTTTAATCTACACATTCAGATCTACTACTCTGAGTGTGCAGTACTTTTTTTTCTCTCTCTCTCTTCTCTTGATTGCACATGGAAAACACTTGATTTTAAATGTGTGTGTGTCTGTGCCAACAAGTTGTCTTGAATCAGCGTTATGGCACAGTTTCCTTCAGGACTGACAAAAATAAAGTCCTTCGACACCAAATTTAGACTTCAGAGCTCACAGTTAGAAGCCTTTAAATCCAATTGAGCGAACGGCACCTTAATTAGATAAAGTACCGTGGATTCACCCTGGTAACACGGTTGCGTGTCTCGTGTCGTGGCATCCTTTCTCATGTCTATTAGAAGCCTCATTATATGGCGAGAAATAAGAATCCAGAACAGTCTTTTTCTCAGCTGACTATAAGCCCGGAGACAAAGAATCAGCATGTGGCTTCATGAGAGAAATTTGTGCCGTTACTGAGCCTGTTTTATAGTCAGACTTTGATTTTTCTCACTCCCATAGACAACTGGGCAAACACTGATAACATCCCACAGATATTTCTCAACTGCAGCAACAATTGGACTTGATGGGAGGAAAACAAGGTGACAATGTTTTTCTGTCAGTGCCTCCGAATGAAATGAAAGCGACCTCTTGTTTCCACGGCATGACATATAACAATCACACAAGGACGAATCCATCACAGAGATGGCAAAAATACAAATGTATCTGCTGACAGCTGCCTCGATACTCCAGTATACGTCCCGAGGACACAGATTACAGAAACCACTGTTAAACATGATAAGCCTGTTTCTTATTCTCTGTAAGCTTCCAACAAGTACTCAGCATTCAAATCTGTAGGCTGAGGAGGAGTGTATGTCCTCAATTACTTCCTCAAATTACTCCTGGTTTGGTTAATTGATAAGACTAACTGCCATCTACTGCCATCTAGTGCAGTTATTTGTGATTACTACACAACTTTGCTCACTGATTTTCTCTACCTTACAAGATGTTTACTTTGTGTCTGGATTTTCAATTCGCTGCTCCTTCTTTCACCCCCATGAAATGACCGTTTTTCAATTTTCTGTCCAAGAGGGGAAAAAAAAGCTCAATTTCTCAGATGCCTGATGCACAAGCACTAACCTGAAGAGCATTACACTGTGTGGAAAATGGGTGTCTCCAGCCGCACACAGAGTGTTACTCCACATTTGTAGTCAGAAGAAAAGCTAGGTTACAAAAGGAAATAAAAGTCTACAATCTAGAGGAAGTTTGAGCTCTCAAAAAAATCACCTAGGAAGAAAGAAAGACAAACATGCTAAATATGTTCAGCTCATGTTGCTTTTACATACACTAAGTGCGGCATGGTGCCTCTTGACTTGCCTACTTAGACATTGTGCCTTAATTAATTTAATGAGGCGACAGGCCTTTTGATGAACCACCAAAACAAATCCTAATGAGCAGCACAGGGATCCCCTTTGAACTGATTTATTGTCAGTGTTGGAGTGCTGAAGCAAACAAGTACATTTGGGTCTTGTCTGCTCTTCACCAAAACTAAAAAAACTGATGCTTTTATTTGATGATAGCTCACTGCAATGGCGAAAGTAAACTCACCAGGGCCACAAATTAGCCTGTGACAAACTCATCCATCACCGTTGCCTTGGTGACAGTATCCAAATACGTGCCGTTACCTGGCAACGGTGGCTAAACAAAAGGCTCGCTGCGTGCGAGCTGATTTGCCTGGCTGGGTTCAAGATGAGCGAACCCGGCAGCAGCCCTGATGAAAGAGGGGTCAACCAAAATGGAGACCCGGGAGGTCATCCCTCTGTGTCTAGCAGCACTCACACGGCAGCCGAGAGTCCCGAAACGAGGCTGTTGTCCGCCTTCAAGACAGACGTTCACGCCAGGAAGGTTTACCTGGCGGGGAGAGGTGAGTCCGCTCGTCTGCGTTCATTTTTCACGTTTTTTTGTTTGTTTGTTTTAATAGTTTAACCAGGAAACAAGTGCACAGGAAAGGACGGCTGTCCTGCAGCTATTCGCATTATAAGTTTAATGTAATTATGACAAATACGTCATCTGTTAGACAGCCGGACTCTCTGCAGGCCTGCAGCATGAACGCTAACATCTATAACCCAGAGCATAAGATGACGCACTTCATACCTGCAGTCCATTACATTAAATTATTAGATTTAATTACCGACTCATGGACATTTTGTATATAATAAGAGCCCACAGTGAACCAGAAAAAAACAATTTATGGAGCAGCAGCAGCAGCAGGATATGTGTCCATGTATAATGGAAAATATGTCATTTCACCAAGTTTTTTGAAAGGGCATTCAGAAACTATGGGTGTCTGGGTGAATCTGACTGTTCCTGAAAAACCTGCAAGCAAACTCAATCCTAAAAATCACTTTAAACTTAATTATCTTCTCAGGGGTGCAATCATTTTCAAAAATCTCTACCCTCGACACACAATTCAATAAAGTATCTACAATGTGCATATTGCCACGGGAGGATGTGCTCTTTAAAGGATGTGTGTCAAATTTAGTGCGTCTAGTTGTAGAATGTGGCAGAATTGGAAGATAGATTCATATAGATTCGTTAAAATGAGACGTTTATATCTACAGATGTTGCAGGTCCATGTTGCACCGCCATGTTTCCACGGTAGCCCACAAGGACAAACTACCCCCTTGCTCTGGATGCAGCCTTTTGTGTTTTTCGTTTTAGCCTTGCAGCCACCACAGTTTCTCCTTCGTGCTGGGGAAAGAGAGGGTGAGACGAGGAGGTTTCAATCAGCAACTACACTGCAAGATGCCACTAAAACCACAATGGCTTAAACTTTTGACCAGATTGTTTCATCTTGTTTCTAAATGACACAATAAATCACACTCTAATACGGAAATTCTCATATTTAAAATATAGTTTTCTCCCGTTGCGACCTCTCTTTTCCTTTCCAATTCACTTCAATATCTTCAATGATTTTTTGCAGCTTGGTATAATGTTTTGTTTTATTGGATAAAAACGTCAGTAACTGTCTTCCGCAGAGTATTACAGCGAGGAAGGGAAGACCTTTGAGCTGCGTCTTGTTGGAAAAATAAAACAGCAGTTGAGCTCTGATCCCACTCTTCGTCCGGAGTATCCACCTTCTCTCGGTTTGACAGAATTCACCCGGCGAGCCACCGAGGCTGCTCTGGGGAGGAGCTCTCACGCTGTAATGGAGAACCGGGTAATCTGTACATAAACACTATGATTATACCTTAGGTAGACATTTACACCTCGTACTACGTCCCTGTTACCCGGCTATACGTATTTATCCAATCAATCAGCTGCAGCTGTGTCATTACCTCATGATGCTGTGCAGAGTAATCTGTAATTATACATCCAGCTTCAACACAAATCAATAGACTTAAATGTTTTATCACAGTTATAACTCAACCCTCTGTGTCTCCTGACTTGTGTTGCAGGTATTCGGTGTCCAGACTCCCGGTTTTACGGCTGCTGTGCGTCTTGGGGCTGAACTTTTGAAACACTGCTTTGATGACAGTGCCACTTGGTGTGGGCCGGTCTACCTCTCTTCCCCCTGTGATGGTAAATAAAACCTCACTTCCTTTTAACAGCATTCAAAGATACAATAACAAGTGTGCTGGCTTCAGAATGCTGGTGCTCTTGAAACATACATAACACACTGTAGCTGTACTATAGCTAATGATCCCAGTGTGGTAATTATGCACTGTACACAGCTTACTATGTATCATATTATCAACAAGAGGATGACTCATATATACACCACGAACAACCAGTGTTAGGCAGTAACATAATATGACTTTCACCGTTAACAAGCAGTGTATCAAAGACATGAAATGCATCACTCATTACAGTACTACCTTTGTCACCCACCTACTGATTTGAAATCCAAAAATCTAATCACATCCCGGGGTTCATTTTCATTTTGTGTGCACGTCACCGAGCAGCAAGCTAGCTCAGAAGATGGAAACACTTTTTTTTCAGCGGCTGGAAATATTCCCATGACTCAGTTTTGGTCCGGAGGAAAGATGACAACATCATTGTCGAATGTAAATTGTGTGCGGTTAGTGGTAATGTTACTAAGACTCTTTCCACTGCAAAAGCCACAACAACTTAAAGCTCGTGGACGTGCGCTCCAAAGATGACGTCTGCAGCCGTAACCCTGCAATCGCTAAACAAAACTGGACTTTAATTGTGACCAGGTTACAAGTAACTAAGGATGACGCTTGTTGCTGACATGTGGTGGAAGAATCTCCACAACTGACTCACCGTCTTTCAGATAGATTCTTGTGAGAATAACTGACAAAGGTTGTTTGAAAGATTGTGTTTGTGTTTGAGTCAGGTGTGCTTTTCATCTCGCCTTTAACTTTTATGAATTCATCGCCTGCAGAAAATTAAAAAAAAAAAAGGCTAGTTTGGAGCCTCAGCCAGAGGCACAAATGCCAAGTCTGAACTTTGAGGAGAAAGGACACAATTTATATTGTGAGGTGAAAGGCACCTCAAACAAACAAACATGCACAGCCCTGACAAACATGTCAAACATCCAGATTCAGTGTGTTCACTCAATCTTTGCAGATTATGATGATTCAATGGAGATTTGCAGAAAGAGAAAGTGCCGTACTTCGGTTTAATGTTTCATTCTGCACAGGTGAGAGGTCTGTGAAATGTGTGCATTGCTGTAGTTGTGTTTGTACGGTTGAGATGTTAATGTGCATGGTGTGTGTATATATACAGTATGTGATAGAGACAGAGACAACTGTAATACTTTATTCAGGTTGTATATATAAAGAAGAAAATACTCTTCTCTCACAGCGGTGGATCCATTCTGTAATTACATCCCGGGGTTTAAAGAAGCTCTATTGATTTTGAGGAGTTTGTACTGCTGAAGTTTTATATGTTTTTTCTCGATCCTCCCTGCAGACTCATTGGCTGGTATCTTTCAGGCAGCTGGCGTCCAAGATATCCGTAAGTATTATTACTGGGATGACAGGCAGCGGGGTGTTTGTTTGGAGAAGCTTCTGCAGGATTTGGAGAGGGCTCCGGAGCAAAGTGTTGTTGTTCTGTCAGCGTCTGCTCATTACCCAACCGGAGCGGACCTCTCTCAGCATCAATGGGCCATGATCACTCAACTCATCACGGTAGCTAACGTGTACATTTATGCCCTTTAACATAAGTTAAGACTCTTCACACCTACTTATATCATCATTTCTCTGTTTCAACAGCGGCGCAGGCTTTTCCCTTTCCTGTTGCTGCCTGCTCAGGCGCTTTGCTATGGAGATTTAGAGCGGGATGGCTGGCCTGTACAGTACTGTGCATCGCAGGGGATGGAGCTCCTCTGTGCTCAGTCCTTCTCCCACTGCTTTGGACTATATGGTGAGAGAGTGGTATTAAAAAAATTTCTCCCTTCAAGGATTTCTGTGTCTCTTCTGTGGCCAAAAGGGACTCCAAGTGTGAAAATAAGCTCATACCACAAATTAAAACGTGGTCACAGAATGCAGCCCAGAGCAAAATAAGCAAGTCAATTTGAATTTGAACTACATTTTCTTTTCTTTTTTTTTGCAGTCGGATGTTGTTAGTGCTGCATACAACAGAGCATTATGTATTCATGTCTCAACAGGAAATACACACTCACCTACAGTCACGCTTTCTGCTGCCTTCCAATTTTACCCTCTCTCTCTCTTGAGAGAGCGCTTTGTATTAGCATCAGGTAACTCATTGTGAGGCAGATCAGCCAGGTTTCTGCATGACCTGGTGAATATTCATTGAGTGGAGAGTTTTTCTAAGTGTCCCTCATCAACTTTGAGTTCAATGCCACAAACATAAGACAGCATTACATCAGCAGCATTACATCACTAAGGGTGGAACACGATGTTGATCTTTACATCTTGTTCTTCCCCCGTCTCCAGGTGAGGCCGTCGGACACCTCCTGTGCGTCTCCAAGCAGAGCTCGCTTCGTTTATCTGTGCAGTCTCAAGCTGACAAAACAGTCAGATCGCTGTGGGCCCAGCCGTCTGCACAGGGAGCACATGTTGTCGCCACAGTGCTCTGCAACCCAGCCCATCTGGTCGAATGGTGAGTCAAGCTCCACATCTGGTATTTGAAGAATGTGGTTCGTACTGTACAGCCATTGTTACTGTATCAGTAGATGTCCGTAGTGATGACGAGGCATGTGATGCTTCAAACAGTTCTTTGGTTACACAATGCACCTTTTGCACCCTGGATGTGTCACGCTTTGCAGATATTTTTTATATAATCATTTCTCCAAATGTTGTCTGCTGTGCTTGCCAGGGAGGGAGAAGTGAAGCACATTGTGGAGAGATGCATGCTGATCAGACTCATTCTGAGAGAAAGGCTGAGGCTTTTGGGAACTCCAGGTTGCTGGGACCACCTGACGCAGCAACGTGGACTTTACTGTTGTACAGGCTTGAATGGTGAGTAGCAGACAGCGATGTTTCTGCGATGTTGGACTTTTATAGGGCTGCTTTTTCAAATTATACAGAGCAACAAGGGCACAACAGTGTCTGATATTCACAATTCATTTTCTCTTGCTCCTCTGTGCTCCTTTGCAAAACTCTTTAAAACAGATAAATGGGATGGGAAGTACATTGTTATAGGTCGGGCACTTTGAACCGAGGCCTGACATCGTGGCCCAACTGTTGCACTTTATAATGATGAAATACATTTGCCTTTCTATGTCTGTAAAATTGCAGGCCTTAATCTCAATCAGTGTTTATTTAAAAGCAATTAATATTCATGATTTCGGAGCCATGATAAAGGACTCTCAGGGAATATTTTTCATAGAACTTTGTCTGTGTGATTATTTAACAATGGAGACGATTGTTAATGATATTAATTCATGTGTCCCCCGGCAGTCCAAGCCTGTAGCAGCATAACTAAAGGGATAGTTCAGGAGTGATTGAGCTCTAACAATAAGCTTAAGCCCACTCTTAAAAATGTGGAGAGGGTGCCTGCCTCCTGAACCCAAACCTGGAGCTGGTCCCACAGGAGAGGAGCTTAATATTTGAAGTGTCTGGCTCTCATTCTACTTTTTGAGACCTCAAGTAACCTTGCAGTCTGGCGGCACAGCGTTCTATTGGTGCTAATAGGGCACTATGAGCTCTTTAAGATAAAGAGCTTTGTAGGTAAGGAGAAGGATTTTACTTTTGCTATTCTGGATTTCACAGGGAGCCGGTGCAGAGAAGCTAAAATATGATCTTTGATCCTGGTTTCTGCCAGAGCAGTCTGGATCATCTTCAGAACCTTAAGGGACTTACTGGGGCAGTCTGATAAGGAACTGCAATAATCCAGCGTAGAAACAGTTTTTCTACATCTTTTTGAGATGTGCCTGGTTGTTGCGATGTTACATAGGTCAAAAAATGCGTTTGCAGTCAATACAATACATTGAAATTTAAGTTAAAGGACCTGTGCTGATCAAAGAGAACTGAGATTCCTTATGATGCTGCTGGAGGCCAGGGTGATCCCACCTAGAGTAACTATCTTTAGATAATGTGTTTCAGAAGTGCAGCCAGAATGCTTTTCCAGATGAATATTTAGTTTGAATGCTATTAATATTTTACAAGAAATCAAAGCCCACGTTGCCGTCATGAATACTGATGTGTTTTCATGTCTTTTTAGGCCAACAGGTAGAATTTCTGTCAACATGGAGACACATTTATCTGCTCCCCGGTGGCTGTCTAAACATCAGTGCAATCAACGGTCGTAACTTGGACCATATCACCGAGTCCATCCATCTGGCTCTGACCACTTCTCTCTGACCGTGTGGCTTTTGATCAAGCTCTGAAATCAGAGTCGGGCTCTTCAGTCTGATTGAACCTTTCATATATCTCACGTCACATTGAAATGTCTGATTTGCAGGTCCAGCTTTTGCAAAGTAAACGCTGTTAAACATACAGAAAGAATGTAGAGGAAAAAACATGACTGCTTTTTGAACTACCGCTGACTTTTCATGATAGAGGTCCAATTATTACTGACAGGCTGTGATGGCCCTTCAAGTGGGAAGACACGAGTATGGGATGAGTTCTTGTGTCCTGCATTTGGTGTATACAGCAGCCATATTCGGTGGTGAAATAAGTTTTTACTTAAAGGACCAGTGTGTAGGATTTAGTGGCATCTAGCAGCATAGCTGAGGATTGCAACCAACTCCAGCCGTTCCAAGCGTGAAGGAGAAAGTGCAGAAAAGATAGTTATGTTCAATTTCTGCCATATCCTGTAAATAAAGTCACCAAAATCTGACGCACACCAGACCTTTAAAAAGGTAGTAATACTGTACCAGAGTACAAGACTTGATTACTTTATAGGCTATAGCTGGGAAGCCCTTCAACATCCCACTGGGGATCAATACAGTAAATGTAGTGTACAAAATATAATAGTTGCCTATTGAAGACATATAAAGCAGCAGAAAATGGAAACTCAGTACTATTCAGGAGCTTTTGTTCAAGTTTTGATCCTTTAACTGCTTTTGTGTAGAGCAAAACACTGCCAGTCACTCAGAGACGTACAGATTTAAGTTTTTATATATATATACTTTTTGTATTGTTTTGGTGTTTATTTCTTGTAGTAGAAAGCCAGCAGCTTATTAGCTTAGCTTGTTGTCCAAAGGTAACAAAAATCCAAAAACTCCAAAGCTAAAGCTAAAGCTGATGTTACATTTGTTTTGTTTAATTTGTACAGAAACAAAGTGTAAAGACGTCGATTTGTAGTTTCACAGTGGGTTATGTGTGGGAGTATTTCTTGGCCGGGCACAGTGGCAATGTTAATTCAGCTTTAGAGGTGTTGGTAGGCAGATTTTGTTACTTTTGGACAGAGCCAGGCTAGATGCTTCCCCACTTCCCCCCCTTGTCTTTGTTTGGTTTAATAGTTGAGTGTTTTCATCACTTTACTGTGTCATCAGACAGCAGGGGGATGGACAGGAAACTGAAGCATTGATATCCATCTATACTCTCCTCAAAGCGACCCGCCTCTGTAATTTTCACAGTACCAGGTGAATCACGTAAAGGTCAAAGTAAAAGATGGTCTCTTGCTTCAAGAATTCCTTTCAGTTGCCTTGAACATCAATCAGAAAAATAAATCCCAGTATTGAACGCACGCTTTGTTCACAGCAGATCTCGACCGCATCCATAATTCAACTTATTTTCTCAGAATAAACCTTGACTTCAAAAATTGATTCAAATGTCTGTGCTTCTTTTATGCGAGCCTGATGCATTCTTGTGTATACTGAACGACATAATATACATAATTTTACAGGTCAGTGTGACAAATCTCATCAATGAGGTTCACGTCTCACTGCAGAACTGTGCGTTCGATAACTACAATCGAGTCTGAAGGTACCAAAAAGAGCAAATCAGAGGACCAAGAAACCAAAAGATTTTTATTTAAATCATTATATTTCAAATATGTATTATTTCTGCTGCAGGTTTAAGAGGTTGGGTGCTTCCCACAGAGTAACCTTTCTTCAGAAAAGAGTTGTATTTGTGTTATTTTGGGGTTTTCTGGTCACATGGTCCACATGTTTATTAGCAGCGTTTCCGTTCCAAAGAACTACATGAGAAACTGATGTGAACGTGTTGTACAGCAAATAATTGTTCAGGAAACATCAGTGAGTCATCCATTTCTCTATCATGCGTCTCTGCGATGGGGAATACAAAAATTTGTATTATTTCCTTATTTTGTTAGAGAAAAATATTTTCTGGAAAACACACAGCTTTTATCTAACTAACTTTGTATCCTCTGGAAACCTCTTTTCATTTGTGATGTGCCACCATTGTCGCTGGATGCTGTTCAGTTCTGAGAAACAGGTCGCGACAAGGTATTTAATGGAGACAGCATGCACGCTCTTTTCATTTCAGTGACCTCCGGTGAACGACGAGAATAATCAACATCCACCATCACACAAGGTCTGAGCCATTAGACGCCGTCTGGAGCCCTTTGATTTGCATCTGAGCATGTTTACATCTACAGTGCTGCAGGTACTCGTTCAGATCACAGGTTTAAAATTTGGTATAAGTTGTTCACATGCATCTTAATATTCCATGTGCAGTCATCCCGGCATATATGAATAAAACAAAGATTGCTTAAATACAAATATTACCATGGAAACTGAATTTACACAGCCTGCAAAGAGATGATAAAGGTTTCACTTGCCTTCCAGTGAATAGCATTTCACCAAAATCATATTCCGATTTATAACAAACAAGACTGGACTGAATTCAATACTCAAGTTTTATATGAATATATAAATGTTAACCGTGTTCTCCACATGGACTGTTGCCAACCAAAGCCAACTCAAACACGATTAGTCAATACTATTTGGACTACAAATAGAAACCAGGACTCGAGGAAAGGTCCAAGTGCAGACGCCACACAAGAGGCAGTTTGTGCGGTACAAAAATAATAATAATAACAAACTTACAGGGTGGTGATGCAGGCAAGGGTCCAGAAGAAAAGAAAGGTACAGATAAGCAAAGATCCCAAAGGACAAAACAGGGCTGAACACTTGACACATGGTAAGACAACAACTGACACTGAAACCAGGATTCACACAGGTGACAGGTGAGACTAATCAGAGTATTTCCCTCCAAAACTCCAAAACTGGAGGGAAACAAAGGCAGGAAGTAAAGTTACAGACAAGAGGAGAGGGAAGAATTACAAAATAAAACAGGAAACAAACCAAAACCATGACAGGTGGCTACAGTCTCAAAATCTTGATCCCTTGCCTCTAGATATCTACATTCATATGCAGATATCTGTTTATAGAGATTATTAATAATGCATTGAGTTACAACTAGTAAACTTTTAACAGAGAGCCGTGTTAGAAAGTTATTTTTAGCCATGGTAGCACAAGGTTCTAGCAAGGCCTCATGTGTTTGTCTGCCCAGCTCTTTGGTATCTAAATTGTCACAGCAAGATGCCAAATTTGGGGCACGTGGGGGATGCAGAGCATCCTTTCATTACAGTTAATGATTTCAGGTGTTCATCTGCTGGCCTCGTCCCCTATGGAGCATTCAGACCCAGAAAACGGTGCGCTGACTGACAGTAATCACTGATTCTCTCGTGCTGAGTGAACATGTGCTATCGACGTCAAATAAAACAAGCCTCTAATATACCATCTAAATGACACTTGGTACAAAAATGAACCCCCGAAAACATAATAATTAATTTCAAGTGGTGTAAGAATGACACTGGAATTGTCTGAATCGTGTCATTCTCTGCCATAATAGTCAGCTAATTATGGTGCTTCACTGGCGCTTTGGACTAAACTATGGAAATGACAGGGCATGCTTTACAAAAGAGCCTCTTCTGATTCAGGGATATGATGTCTTGCATCTTTAATGAAGACATATTAAGACTGAGCCTCCAGTTCTATTTTGAAATATCTTTGTTCTCAAAACAGTCTAATTCTATTTATCGAGCGTCATCGCCAGGAGCGACTGTGTTTAACATATCCAAACTTAACGCTCGTTTGTTTTGTTTTTTTGCATGAAGACAAAAGATATTTTGGGTGCAGCCACTTTTATTTACGGCCTCTGTGTGTATTCACCACAGGGTGACGTGATCCTGTAAAAAATTGCCTCCCCCATCAGTAGTTACCAGTTGTCCACAGGCTTTGCGGGTTGAATTATTCGACTCCGGTGTAAAGCTGTCCACCGGTAGCAACCCACAGTGATGACTCATCAGATGTTCTTCTTTATTATTGCTCAGCGTTTGACGTTTCTTCCCTCAGACTGTGTGTTTAGCCTTGAAAAAAAAAAAAGCTCTCTCAGTGCTGGAACACAGTCGCTGAGTAGTATATGGTAGATAGTCAAGCGTTAACAGGAGGAATTATAGTTTGTGTGATTCACCTGTTGAAATTGTTCATAACCTTGTAAAATTTAGTACTTTTTGTCCACACTCGTCAGGCAAAGTAGCATGGACAAAGGGGAAACAGCATCAACCTCAGCAAGTGACAGAAAATCTGCATAAAGCTGCAAAAACCAATCTGAGGAGCTGGAAGTCTTTAAGAACGAGTAAAAGATTTCTCTGTTTCATGCTGTGTTTTCTGCAGGCATCTCAAGTGAATTCTCCCAACATTACTGTCTTCCCTTTGTACAAAACCTATTGCTTGTACTGTAAATCCTACTTTAATGAATGTGTAGGGAAAAAACATGTGGTGAGTGTGTTTACCTATAAAGAAAATAACGGTATAATGTCAAACAAGATGACTACAGCTGTGCAGTATTTATGCTCATAAAGGTATGTACATGAGGACGTGCGATCCAAAGCCTGAAATCTGTCAACACTTCATAAAGGCACACATACAGAGGAACAAGAGCAATTATCTGCTGTACAGTGACCTTTTTCTCACTTGGCAGGTAAATAAATGAATAAAAATATGCACATTCACATAAACCATATTATCAGTGATCGGGCACAGGAATTCTTCTTGTTTCTGAAATCTTTGGTTGTGGTGAGCCCAAAGGCTCGATCGCTGTAAAACACAGTAAACCCTCTAAGCTCAGAGTCTAAGTCTAAGAAATGTCAGACAAATGTCAGGACCAGCAGCAATAAAAGAGCAACCTGTTTTGAAATGCTACCCTCAGAGTTCGTCTCACCGTCTTTAAGTGTCTGCTGTTGACTTAACAAGAGGAGAAAATCCAGCTCACCTCTGATATTTTCAACAATTAGAACGTAGAGTGGTGTAGAGTCTCCGTAATTACGAGGAGAGAGGAGAAAGAAATTCCCTTTTTTCTTTTATTTAGTCTTTTTTTGGTTATTTCTCAAACCCCCTTTACTTCAAAATATTTTAACATGGGTTGACAGCTTCCTTTAAAGTGTTACAGTGAGCATAAGGTCTTGTATCTGAATAAAAATACATTGAAACAAACTGAAATAATAACAAAACCAGCGTGTAGGATCAAAATAAAACTAAACATGGGTTATATAGAAGTTTATCTTACCTTTACATGTGCATTTAGTATAATATACAGAGTAAAATATCCATATTATTTATCAAAACATAAATAGCATTTCCTATATATGTATATGTATATATAAATAGTCTTACAAGCTCTGATTGCCTCCATCAGTCGTCTCCATCTTTTTATAAAAGATTTGCTCTGTAACCTTTTCATTTTTCATTTTCATCTCATCTTTTTCACTGTATTCTCAGGATTCTCAACAACTCAGCATAGGTGCGGAAGAGTGGCAAAAACCTTTTCTGTCTGGATAATATGATTCTCACAAAGTTTCAAAAAGACGTCCTTGGTTTGGAGGAACAAGAGATCAACTCCATAGTTTCCGTTGCCAGTTCTCTTGAAAGACATTTGACACATCTTCATGAAAATTCACTTTAATGCTGCTTCTTTTTGAACTGTTTTGTTGTTCTGTGTTGTCACTTCTTCCAAAAAACCTCAAGGATAACTTCTGGCTTTCTTCTACCCCCTGCCTGCTGACAGGGGACTGAGCTGTGATTGACTGCATGCAGGAAGGAGAGTGCGGAGAGTTAACCTCCATTGATCACAACCAAACTCTTGTAGCTTTAAATGAATGCTCTGAAGCCAGAGTCACACTAAATACAACTTCTGCTGTGATCGTCACACCAGGGTCTCCTACATCAAGCATGGTCATCTGCCTTCAGAACGAGATATTGATCCACTAATGCCAGCGTATGGCCATGATTGTTTTGTCTCTGCCCTGGCTTGTTTAGGGAGAAACTAGGAGTCAGTTTGCACAATTACACTCAGTGTGGCCACAGAGCTCCATCTCTGGCTGTCTTCCTCACAAAGGTCACTCAACACTCAGACATTACCTCAGCTCCTTATCAGCCTGGCCCTGGGTCCCTTTTACAAATATTTGTGACCAGTGAAGGATGACAATTCAAACACTGGAGACACTGTGTCAGTGACCTCTGGTGCATTAATCCAGACAGCAGTTTGACCTATTGGGCATGCATTAAAAGGTGCTTATCTCCCCATGACTGATACTCCAAATAATAAGCAGCTTAGAGGAGATAACAAATGCACAAATGAAAAGGTAGACCAAACTTTACCTCCTCTTTATCATAAAGAAATAGTCTTTTTTGTGTGTGTAACTGCCCTGCAGGAGTGTCATGCCCTATTTTTCCTTGAGGCAATGCATACTGAACTCTCTTCCACTGAGACAACAGACTTGTCTTGTCTTTCTGTCATCACAGCTGTCACTCAAGTTTAAAGGCAGATATAAAGGCGAGTCATCTCCCTCCGTCATCATCCCCTGCACCTGTTGATCGCCCAGCAACGCAAAAAAAACATGTCACATACGTAATTACTATGCAAAGCAGTGCTGCCACCAGAGGTACCGAAGGGTCAGAGCGCGTATGCGTGGTTTTAGTGCCGCTCAGAGACGCACATATGCGTGCATCTGTGTGAGAAGAGTTCGCATCTCTCTCTCCAGAGGCGCACGGAGGCTCCGCGCTGGATCTGTCTGTCCTGCACTCGTATTCCGTATCTGAGACGTCCACACACGGTGAGTGCGCTACTTTTTCTCCAATTTGCTGCGAGATCGGTGTGTTGTATTTAAATGTAGGTTAGGGTTAGGTTAGTTAAGCGTTGAAAAGATGCAATTCTGGATCACTGCGATTCAAAAGGCTTTTCTCTGTAAATAAATCGTTAAAGTTATTTATTGTGTTTGAGTTTCGCGGATTTTAAAGTGTTCATGATGTGTGTGTGTTTGGCGTGGTCCATACATATTTCTATATGTGCACAGTTTCCTTTATTGCATCGCAGTATTCCGAGGCTGCATGTCTTCTTAGAGACAGATAGAAGAAACAGAGAATACACTGAGGGCAAAGTCTTAAAATATCTCTCATATCCGAATATTTCTGCCACTATTTCACCATGTCATTATTCATGCAGCAGTGTCAAACCCAATTTAAAAAAAATTGGCAGGAGAAGATGAGTTTGGATCCAAAACAAATCAAATATTTTCCACGCGTCTTAAAATATTCTGTTTATTTACAAATAATGACAGTGTGTGGATCAAATGTTACAGTTCCATCTGTATTATACTAGTTATGCTCATTGGATTATTCATATTATATTGATCAATTATTGATTATTATTATATTATTATATTATATATGGTGTTATAGTTGCGTCAGTTCAGCGCGCAATCTGCTGCTGACCATCCTGCAGAGGTTTGAGATGCTGCTGTCTGAGAGAGAATTGAATGATCTGTCACAGCAGCATACAGAATATAGAGATAATAGTTTAAAGATAAATTGACTGAAATCAAGTCATAACTTTATTTTTATAGGCCAATATTTGTTTCAAGGGGTTTTACAATCTGTCCACCATAAGAACACACCCTTAAAATGTGGTTATACTGTAAGAATTTAAGTATTCATAATGGATTTAATTATATTTCTCTTTGAGACTTTATTCCAATGTTTCTTCTGGCAGCTAAAAAGGTTTTGATCAGCTGCCATTTGGAAAATTATGGATGTTTTGGGGCAATTTGGGCAAATCTGAGGCAGAAATCCTCCCTCTGTTTTTCTATAACATGAAAGTGTTTGTTGTTTGTTTTGTCCCTGTTTTCTGTATCTAATTCACACTTGCCACAGAGATAAATATTTCCAGTCAATTCATATTTCCTACAACAACTCCACAATTTTCAGCCAGCAGCGAATCTAAAGTAAGTGAAGTCGGTGCTTACCATTTGTGTCAGCGTAACTGCACGACACTTAAGAACAAAACTGTCACAACACGTCCTTCACATGTCCACATTTGGTCTAAATATAGTTGGATTGATTTAACTCGCAGCACATACATGTAGATAACAGTTTGAGTCACGCAGCAGCATTTTGTTTTCAGCGTTTTTATTGAAAATGTGATGAATTAAATGACTCACAGTGACAGACAGGCTGCCTCATGTCAAACAAAACAAGAGAAATACATCTCTGAAATAGTTTTGATTAGTCAAGAGAAACTTTTATGCATCGACGAAAGAAAGAAACTGACTGGAAATGTGCTCTCACAAGAGGAGTCATTATAATTGGACAGAGGAACCTGCTTATTAAATATCTGCAGCATATCTGAGTTTACACAGGGTTATAATAAAAGAGAACATTTCCACTGAATGCAAATTAATGCCACAAACTGTAAAAATATGCCAACAGTTGTGGGGAATTCATATTCATTAGTCAATCAGCATATTTGCAGCTTGGCAGTATTTAATGTGTATGTTGTTAAATGCATATGAATCACAATTTCATGCCCCCAGGTTCATATCAGCCTCTTAGGATGGAGACGACAGGCAGTGACTGGGCGGCTGAGCTCACCCCACCATGTGTGCTGCATGAGGTGAACGAGAGTGACACGGGTCAGGTCTTTGAGGTGGCACTGCAGAACAGCTCCTCCAAACGCAGCCCTCAGTTTGTGGGCGTAGAGCTGCTGCAGTCTTTCAAGCTTCTCATCATTCCCTGCTACACTCTGGTGGCCCTGGTGGGCGTCTTTGGCAATTACCTGCTCCTCTATGTCATCTGCCGCACGCGCAAGATGCACAACGTCACCAACTTCTTCATCGGAAATCTGGCCTTCTCTGACATGCTGATGTGTGCCACGTGTGTCCCCTTCACGCTGGCCTACGCCTTCAACCCACGCGGCTGGGTGTTTGGCCGTTTCATGTGCTACCTGGTGTATCTCATCCAGCCGGTGACGGTGTATGTGTCAGTCTTCACTCTCACTGCCATTGGCGTGGACAGGTAAGTCACAAAAAGCCACAGGTCTGCAGACAGACTATAAATAAACCACTGATGGAATTGTGCAGAAACTTATTCACATGCATCCTCCATTTCACTAATATATCCAGCAATAGAATGTGTCATTAGATGAGCGATGCAACAAAGTGGACCTTTTTTGAGCTTGAGGCTGTCACTTACACCTGCTTAGTCATCGTGTAAATACATGTTAATATAAAAAGAATATGCTGTGTGTGTATGGTGTAATTCATCACAATGAATGTCACAATTTCTTGAAGGAAATTGCACAAAATTGTAGTGGCACATGGAAATGTGAGGAGCTGAATGTGGTGAATTTTCTATGCCAGCATAACTAGAAAATAACTAAGCTGAGTTTCTAGGAAGTGAACAAATTCAAGCATATATTACAATAAATTAGAGGCCATGTTTTTCTTAAGTCTTCCTTGAATGGTCGAATGCAAGGACAGTTTCAAGTATAATTCATCTTCAAAGGCTTTTCTCGCTCTCACCTTTTCTCAACTTTTAACACAGGCCATTCAAATTCAACACCCTGGTATATTCGTAATAGCAGGTTAGAATGTTTGGCTTTGTGAAAGAGGACAAAAAAAGAGGACTATTTCATAAATTGCTGCTCACATATATACTGCACTACATATCTCCAATAGTTACAAACAGATATTGCTGTTATATTCCTTTGAGCTTCTTCAAATGTAAACCTCTCTGGATGAAGCACAACAAGGACAGGAGAGGACTTATCAGACTGTAATAGTGTTCCTCACTGCTCACGACTCAAAGGTTTTGTGCCTCTTACATCAAGCTGTGTGCCAGAAGCTCAAGTCCTGCTTTGTGCGCAGACCTTGGATACAGTACAGAGATTAATTTATTAGATTTGTGGACTTGAAAACATGATTTTTTTGTGTGTGTGTGTTGTTGATGGAAATGGTCAATTTAGCATTGGCTGCATCGCGAGGTCATTTTGTGGTATTGTCCGTGGTGTCTGAACAGCTGCACTGTTATTTGCATGTTGATTACTGCTGGCAAAAGAATTTTGTGAATGCTGTTCTCTACTTCTGCAACATATTTGGCATGTTTCCATCATTTTTCCGATAGATGGATCAAATCCAATCTAATTAAAGCTGAGGCTATCCTCTTCTCTGCCTCTTCACAGATACTACGCCACAGTTCATCCTCTGAAGAAGCGAATCTCAGTTTTGGCGTGTACCTACCTTCTGTCCGGGATTTGGCTGCTGTCCTGTGGTCTAGTGGCTCCAGCTGTGGCTCACACCTACCATGTGGAGTTTAAGAACGAGGGCTTCACCATCTGCGAGGAGTTCTGGATGGGCCAGGAGAGGGAACGTCTGGCTTACGCTTACAGCACTCTCTTCATCACCTACGTCCTGCCTCTGTCGGCTCTCTGCATCTCCTACCTGTGCATCTCCGTCAAATTGCGGAACTGTGTCGTACCCGGCCACCACACCCAGAGCCAGGCAGAGGCTCAGCGCATGCGCAAGCGCAAGACCTTCCGGCTTGTGAGCCTGGTGGTGGCGGCCTTCGGCATCTGCTGGATGCCCATCAGTGTGTTCAACGTGCTGCGCGACATTGACATTGACCTCATCGACAAGCGCTACTTTCTGCTCATTCAGCTGCTCTGCCACCTGTGTGCGATGAGCTCATCCTGCTGTAACCCTTTCCTCTACGCCTGGCTTCATGACCGCTTCCGCGCTGAGCTCCGCAAAATGTTCACGTGCCGCCGTCGCATCGGCATCTCGGCCAACAACTGCGCCACAGCTAGCGTGGTTTTGTGAATCGCCTGTGTTTTAGGCTACTGTGGACAGAGTATGCTCATGTCACTCTGGTGATACAGAATTACACAGGTGTAAATAGTCTGTATGGTGATCCAGCTTTGTTTACCAATACGCTTTAAAGAGTACGCCACCAATTCAGCATTACATGCCTATGACAATGACTCATGATGGACTGTTTCTTTCAAAACCTGCAACCTACATTTCCCACAATTCATCTCGACTGCCAGCAGTTCAGCCGGAGATTTAGGTGTGTTAGTGTGTTAGTGGGAGCGGCTAATGTAGCCTCAAACACAGATGAGGAGTGGCTAAAGACTCCACGCCCCCAGATTTCAAATTCAGCCTCAACCAAAGTGACATCACTCGAGGCAGCTTGTCAGATTTAGGTCCCTCTGGAGGCTTTATGCAGACTTGTAAATACACGTCGATGTGTAGCAGTCCCCCTTTAAGCCCTGACGAAGGAAGATAGACTATCAACTGCCGTGTGTTTGTACAGATGCAGTCACACTGAGCAGCCTGCCTTTTGTAAATTATAAGATTTAACTTTTAACTCTCTATTTTTGCAAAAAAGGCGTTTATTGGCTTCTTGTATGAACTATTTTGGTGTGTGGACCATGAAAAAACAAGATATTGACTTAGATATTGATAGGTGACCTCGAGGGTAGGCTCATAAAATTCTCTATTTTTATTTTTGTCAACAGTTCTCATGGAAAGAGCTGAACCAACAGCATGTTGAGCCATCTCTAAATACTTTCTGACATCCCCCAAATCAAGGCATCGAGGCATGAAACTACCTAAATATACTTTACTTACAATTTAAAAAGAAAAAAAGACCAGATCATTTCAAAAAAACAGCTGGGGATTGTTCAGCAAACATACTCAGGCAGGAGTAAACAGTGGTTCACTAGTATTCATGGCAGCAGGATGTTGTGTGCGACAGACTGAAAATAAGCTACAGTGCGACCATTCATCTTAAAGAGGGATTACGTTACTCAGTGCGAGGCTCATTGATGTGTTTTTAATAGTTTTTGGACATGGGGGGGCCTTCGTGGCACAGAGGAGTAATCCATATCATATATTTTGTGCATTCACCAATCACAAATGAACATTATTATAGCATTATTGCATTTGTATTTCAAGTTTTTCGACAGGTCGGCCTCAGTATGGACTGAATATTTGTACATTGTACAAAGAGCCTAACTGTTGTTTAAATGACTTGGAAAAAGAAAAGACGGATCTACAAATGTAACACTAATCTAATAAAATTGTTAGAAAATACAAAGTGCACTTTGCCTTGGCCTGAATGGTCCATGCCACTGTGTATGATAAAACATGCTATGTACGTTTCCATGGCAACATCTACTTCACACTCTTGTTGGACATTATATATAGTAAATACAATATATGAGAGACACTAAATTATTTACTTGACGTATGGTTAACTGGAGTTAACGATGCAACGTGTTTACCTTACACTTACACATGGAGGTTATATTTGTTTCAAAATGTACATAAATTATAATATATTAATAATAATAAGAAGAAGAATTGCAGATGCAACAAAATCTGGGGAAATATTTAGTGTCTTTATTTCAAATAAAACCACATTTTTGCCCAGCATCACTTCTTCTCTCAGAAGTTTTACATGGACTGTAGTATCATCATGTCAAACACTTGATGCATCAGGCTGCACGGAGAGGTCATGAAAAAGGTTTTGAAGGCACAAGTCTGTACATTCTGAAGACTAATATTGCTATCATATCTGCCAAGACGTAAAATAATATTTTGTCATATAAAGGTGCAGATGCAGGTTTCATTCATTAGTGTAGTTCAAATACAAAGACAAGGCTGGTTGGTTATTACTGATAGAGTCTATTACTGCTCCTCCCATAATTGCTTTTCTGATTATCATTATTTATAAATACAAACACAAACACAGTTTGATTGATTGTGTACTGTTACTTGCATAATATTTCAAACTGTGTACACAGGCGTAATTACATCCACATTAAAGAAAAACAGCTACAACTACCATGTCATTCAAACTATATGTACAGTTCATAATAGCTGCTTGCTTTTAATTATTGCTGGTTTTTCTAAATAACACCTCTTTGAAGCAAAAATAGGCACAGTATCTTTTTTTTTTTTTTAAGGACTGGATGATCAGCTGACATTCAACTGTGGTGAGTAAAACAAAAGGAGGAATGTTGCGAGATGTACGGTTCATCATTAGGACCAACAAAGAAAAGAAGAAGTAAGACGTGCAGAGGAGGAAAACAAGTCGATGCGCACTTGTTACATAAACAATCTTAACCTTTCATTCAACTTGTGAAGTCACAATCTGCAGAAATGCTGTGAATTAATTATTGCAAATATATTTAATTGAGATAAACATTACAGTTTTACCTCATCAAGACGGTGCATGAAGTTGATTATTCATCACGTAGCAATAAGTTACGCCCAGTGGAAAGAGTAAAAAAAAGGCCAGATAATAGTTTAAAAAATCAATTATTATTAGTATATTAAATAAAGCTCAACCCAAGTCTCATCAAGTATGGTATATAAATCATGATGTTTATGTATTTTTATGTAACATGGTTTTTAAAGCAAACTCCAGTACCTTAGTGTCAAAACAAATACATTCATGATGTTTTTCTTTGCTTGTTATTAAAGGAATCAAAAAATGTTTATTACTTCAGAGACGATTTTCCCGCATTCTCAAACAAATCTGACTCTGAAACTTAAAAAAGTGCATATGCTCCAAGACCTTCGTAGAGATCGTGTCTCTGAGTGCACAGTGACGCCAGTACAAACACACGCACACGCACAACAAACATAACAGGGTTCGTTAAGTGGGGCGCTCTTCTTCCAGCAGCCGACGCCTCACACCGGCTTGGTGGCGTTGAGAGATTGCAGGATGGCGGGTTTCTCCTCTATGACCCGGACCAGCAGATTGTCGATGTACTCCTCGAGCTCGACGATCTTAGCGTCCTTCCTCGACAGGTCGGTTTGCTGTTTCACCACGAGTGTGATCAGCTCTTCTTGTGTCAGCTGAGTGTAGGGTCCACTTTCCACTGAGACTGGCACCTGAGAGGGGGGAGTGAGAATACAGTATTAAAACTCCATCTTGTGGTGTGGAGTGGAGTGGAGTGGAAAAACAATGTGAGTGTTTTTTTTAGTGTTATTTCCAAGGTCAAACATGAACCTTCAAGCTAAATATTTAACAATATTTGCAGGGTCGGCTGCCAGAAGATATGAAAAATCATTCACGTTGTAGCTGCCAGTTGTGATAGACATTATTTTCATGAAGCCAATAATTCAATTCCAGGAATGTCTGAAGATTAACTCAGACTGGAGATTATTTTAAATTCCAGCAGAGTTCCTCCTGCAGGACAATCTAATCAATTTGCTGTGCGGAGATGTGTCAACAACGCATGTCAACATGACAGTACCTGAATCTTCCCCGGTGTGCTGTCACGGACCTTTATCTCTTTCACAGCAGGAGTGCCGATGGGATGCTGGTTCTCAACTGAGCTCATCGGCTTCACGGGATGAGGCCTGGAAAGGAAGTGCATACCTTATTATTAGAAAGCCGTGACAAACCTCACAAGTGAGTACAACAATGTGGATGGAAAGTACTGAATATATTTACAAAAAAACAATTTTACAAGGAGAAAAAGAGTCAATCAATGCAAATGTTCAAGATCTTTCCACTGTGATCAAATATCCAGAAATAAACTCAAAAGGAGGGAAAGTTGCCAAGAAATCACAGTCAATCACAGTCACACCCAAAGGTTAATCCCAACACCGTATCTGCCTCTCCCCATACAACAACAGCTGGCAGACGCCATATGTCGAGATAAACTGCCTGTTCAATCTCACCTGCGTGCAGTTAAGGCTAGCCCACCTCCATTGCTATTCTGAGCACTGACAGGCTGAACCTCAGAGGGTGACACCCATGCCCTCAAAGGCGTCTTTCCACCAGACAAAGCTCCCGCCTGAAGCTCTGGTTCCTCCAAAACTACCTGCAGAGGCTCCGAGGACAAGGAGGACGTTACAGTGAAAGGTTCAGCTCCGAATGGGTCCTCTCTCTCTCCGTACAAACGGCTCTGTGTTTTCACATCAGCTTCAAGCTTTGGTGTGACAGACTCATTTGTGACACCCCACGCAGAGAAACCTTGATTAGATTTGGGGATGGTTGTTTCTTCCTCATGTCGAGGCTTATTATCTGAGTGAGTTGCGGACGGTAGATTCTGGTTCCGTCTCTGCGAGTTCCTTCTTTGGAAAGCGGGACTGACCTGCTTCGAAATGTCATCTTTGTCCTTGTGCTCGCTGTGTTTGTTTGAATCGCTGCCATTAAAACTAGCAAACGGATCTATTGTTCTCTCTTGAGCAAAAATGTTATCGAGATCGTCTGGTGTCATTCCCCGATCTTCAAACTTCTGCTCTTTGTGTACAGCGCCTCTGAAAAGGTCATCCACTGCTTGCTTCTGCTTCACCTGTGCCCATGGGTCTTCGGAAAGAAGCTCACTGGTGGGGAATGGGTCAAACTCTACAAAGTTATCTTTTACCTGCCTGCCTTTTCTGTCCATGCTGCTCATATCTGAACTAGATGTGTGAATGTTACTATTCAGAGAGATAACTGGTGTCTCAGCAGAATCTTGCTGTTCTGGCTCTTTGCCGCTAACTCTCTGCCTGGGTTTGGCTGTGGGTGCCTCTTTGTTCACGGTGACTGGTGCGTTTCTTTGATCATCTGTGGCTGTAGTGTCCCTCTCCATTGGGCTAGTTGGTCTGGGTTGAGGTGGTGGTTGTAATACCTTCCTTGCTCCATTCCTGGACCTCGCTGAGAGACTTTCTCTGCTTGGAATATCAGTGTTTATAGGTCCTGGGACTGGAGATGGATTAGGTTTCATGAGAGGTTGGTGGGCAATATTTGGACTGGAATTTGCTACTGGTTGACTGTTCAGAGGGGAGACATATTTAGGGGGAGCTGGGGCTGGTGCTTTTTTTGATGACACAGGTTTGGGCTCCTGTGGTTGTGTCTGATGATGCCTCGCAGCAGGACTCTCCTGTGGGAGTGAAGACCTGGGACTCTGTCCATGCTCCACTGGGCCATCCACACTCATCTCTGGACCCAGAAGTGCAGGTTCAGTGTCCCTGTTTCTCTGACTGACCTCAGCGATTATGTGGTCCCATCGAGTCTGCCCTTGCACTCCATGTCTCTTTTGAGGAAACAGTGTTTCATAATCAGGAAGTGGTAAAGACATTCTTTTGCCTTGCTGTGATCCATCCACCTCTACGTATGCAGGATTATTAATCTCTCTGACAGGTGCAAGATTTCCTCCAGTTTGGCTTCCTTGTACTGGATGCGGTGGCAGCATGGCTCTTTTCTTCCAGTCCGCCATGGTGGGTGAAGACCCAACAGAGGACAAATTCTCTACGCTGCCACGAGGGGAACCAAGCGGGCTTTGACTTATGTTTGGTGGAGCCAGGGATAAGTGGAGGTTGGAGAAAGTATCAGGGGACTCGGACGGGACGCTAGAGAGGGTGGACTCAGAGATGGTTGGGGAAGAACACAGCTGACTGGGGGTCTGGCAGTCAGCAGGTTCAGACTCCAGAGATTGAGTAAATCTGCCAAGAAGTGAAAACAAAGGCCTACAGGTCAGTGTGACCATCACATCACCATGTACAACCCGTCACCAAACACTAGTATCTCACATGTCAAGACGTCTTTCAACAAAAAATCTGAAATTCCCATCTACAACCTCTCATAATTTAGCCTTTAAGACAGTTGAAAATCTACTTAACTCTTAAATCTAGACTAGACAAGGCTTCCATCAGTTGTTGTTTGTGCAATCTGAACGTCTTTCACGCCTTGCAGTTTCTATTTTTAGCTGCGACTTGCTCGTGTTGAGAAACAACTGTCCGATAGTTAAAGACTACAATGTGACATTTGAAGTTCAAGATTATCTCGCTGAGATTATCCTAAATTGTCCAACATGTCATCAAAATGTAACAAAATGTCAAATCTAAACATACGAACAACTTTAAAATCTTCCATTTAGTGAACAATCTAGAAAACAAAACCGCTGTAACAACAGTCGAGAAAACACAAGCCTCTTACCATGATGGTTCCAGTTCAATCCAGTCAAACAAACTACAACAAAAATCTAAAAACAAAATAAAACCACCCAAAGATCTCCTTAAAAGAAGCTAACACTGTGACTCTGTCACTCTTTATGAGCTTTGTTCAAGTCCCCTACCTGCTCCACAACGTCCTTATCAACACAAGCCACACCCATAGACTCAACTGCACAGAGACCAAACTGGTCAAACAGGCCCATCAGCCGCTGGGAGGAATTCTTAGTTTTGGTAATTCAAGACAAAGGTAAAGTCAACGTGAGCAGAGACAGGAGAGAAAGTTGGGAAATTCCCAAGTTTCAGTGTTGACAGACAGGCAGGGCGGAACTTCATAATGAGAAAGTTTTTTGGTCACCTTTTCTATGATTTACTACCAAAAGGGCAACAGCATGTGCACGCTCGCTTGTCAGCCTATTGATGGCAGTAACACTCACATAACAGTAACATTATTACGTAACATTAGTGCAGACTGAGAAGAAGGCATACCTGGGTTTGACTGCAGACACTTTAGCGGTGCGGTTGAGGAAGTGCATGGCGGAGGGGGGTTGTGGGTTGTGGCTGGATTTCTGATGATCAGCTGGGCTTCCATTGCTGCTAACTGGAAGATCTGTGCTGAGCGGGACGTCCTCAAACGGGTTGGTGGAGATCGGTTGATCAGGTTCTCTCGAGTCCCTGCGAGGAGCTGGTGTGGGCGCCTCTTCCTTTTTCTCCTCCTTCTTTCTGATCATTCCAAACAGAGACGTCAGCCTGTCGCTCATGGATGCCTCCTCCTGTCGTTTCTGCTCCTCTGCTTTACGACGCTCCTCCTCAAGCCTCTGGTTTTCTGCTGCTTCCAGCATCCTGCGTTCTTCCTCTTGCTTCCTCCGCTCTTCCTCCTCCTCCTTCTGTTTCTTCCTCTTTGCTTCGTCCTCGAGGAACCGTCTCTTCCTCTCCTGCTCCTCTTGGTGCCTGCGCTCCTCTTCCTCCTGCAGTCTCTTGGCCTCTGCCCTGTACTTCTCCTCTTCCTCCAGCCTCTTGGCCTCTGCCCTGCGCCTTTCTTCTGCCTGCCTTCTCTCCTCCTCCTCTTGATGGCGCTGTTGCTCCAGTATTGCTCTGTTGGACTCTATCTGTATGGAAGGGACAGGTACACTTATAAAGGAATCTGCATCAGAGGTGTGTTTGCGGACATCCTCCACAGATCCTTGGCCTGAGCTGTTCAGGCTGAGAGTAGATCCACTCTTGGACTCCTCTTCTGCGTACACATGGCTGCCGTTGATGCACAGGTTGTTCAGGTCGCTGTTGCTCTGCTTGGAGCGACCCAGGAGGGAGAAAGGACCTTGGGACACCTTGCTGTCAGAGCTGCCGGTTCGCTTGTGTCCCAGGAATTTGAATTTCTTTTTAACTGCGGGAGGAGAGAGAGCAAAACATGACATCATTGTTGACATGCAAAACACCATTATTTACTTTGCACTGTGCAGCAGAGAGAAGTCAGAACTGTCAACACTGAGTACATACTGAGTTTATAAGATTACCTTCAGGAGAGTCTACATTGAGGCCAGATGAGCGGCTGCCACTGAGAGATGAATTCTTCTCGGGAAGAGTCCCCAGTGTGGACATGGACTGTGAGATGTTACGCTGCAAGTTTGATTTAGGAGCAAAGAGTGTTTTGAGCTTAGTTTTCTTCTTCACTCCTGGAGTCTGGTTGAGCGACTGTGCATCAGCCTCGGCCTCGCTGTCTGTGAGGACCTGGCTGACGGAGGGCACAATAGCTGAGGCAGAGTCCGAGAAGCCGTCCTTTTTCTTCCCGCGGACTTTGTCCTTCAGCTTAGAGATGCGGGAGCGAGGTTTGTCCTGCATAGAAAGGTCAAACATGCTAGCTGACATGTTGTTCCTCATGAATTGGATATCGAGCAGCACCTCCCCTCGCGGCTTGTCCTCTTTGCCACTCTTGTCCACCAGCTTGAACCAACTGCAAACAACAGACACAATTAATTTGATGTTTTTGCAAGATCAGAGGAATTTCCTGAGGATAAATGACTTTTAAGCTTAGTTCATTACACTGTAATAAACCCATATATATTACATGACTCTAAATCAAATCAAATGTTTAATTCATGAAGCATGCATGTAAAACAATCGCCTGCAATCCTTTCATTCAAAACAAGTTAATTAATTAGGTGTGTAACTGGAGAACATGGTGAAACTGGTTTGGAAGTAATGGACTAAATAAGCCAGCCTCCTTGTGCTCCAATTCTCACAAACATTTCAATAGAGGTGAGACAATTAATAGATAATGGAATGATCACAGGTAATAAAGAAAGTTAAGCAGCAACAATTTTGATAATCAAAGTCACTTAAATGGGAAATTGTAAACTAATTTTGTTTGCGGCGTCTTAAATGGGAGAATGCTTTTTACTAGTAGATCCTTGCAATCTAAAAACTCCATTATTGATCAGACAAAAGGAGCAAATGTCTCTTCATAAACTTAACAATTAGACAAAAACATTCACAGTTTAATCGCCAATAGAAATAATCATTAGTTCCCTGTAAATGTTCAACTGTGTTATTAGTGTTAAAACACACCCAGGGTGCCGTGCCTTCAAAAGCTTCCTCCTTTATGCAGTAATTTCATTTTGAATTGACCCTGAGAAACAAACAGCATATAGGCTCACTTAAAGTGGGATTAAATGAGGTTAAAAGCAACACACTTAAAAATAAATCGCCAACATAAACGCCCTGGTTTCCTAATAGCTCTGACCTTAAATGCTTCAATTCTGTCCGTGTTATTCCACCGGGTCTTGTTAGACCTGAGATTGATAGGTGTCATTAACTAGCGTACAGCTTGTTCCAGTTCCTGTTGGGAGCACCATGCCAACCACAGATAAAGCCTACAGCCCACAATTACCGCTTTGTTCAGGCCCCCCTCCCTCCCTCATGCCCGCTCTGTTGTACAGGATCAGCTCTTATTGTCTAAAGGGAAAGGTAGGAGTGTTCTGGAGAGCCCTTTCTAACCCCGTGCCCAAACAGGCAATTAGTGCCATTAGATACCGACACTTTCCGATTGTATAATTACAGCTTGGCTATTATTAGATGCATTAACACTGTAGCAGACACACCTTTCCCCTTTTGACCTCTTTTGTTGCACACCAGAGGCCTCTAACACATTTCTCTACTCCCAGTTCCCTTTTTTTTTAACACCGTTCAGACAGTTCTTTTTTATATACGTGCAGCTCTCGTATTCAAAATGCACTCGAATGAAACCCAAACACTTCACACACAGCTCAGGTTTAACTCTCGCACCAAAACACTGACAACTTCTGTTTCAACATTTGTCTCGCTACACAATAAAACAAGTAGAAACAGGTAGAATTACAAAGTATCACTACTGTCTAAGCATTTTTTAATTCATATATTTTATATATATTTATCATAAAGCAAGATTCCTTTACAACAAAAAGAGGAGCATCAGAAACGCTGCAAGAAAACAAAGCTTCACTAGGCACACACACTTTCCTAAGCTAAACTAAAGTACTTCCAGTAATGCAATTCAAAGCTACAGTATCGTTTTCATCGATGTCACACCTCATGCTCTTGCAAAACACCTGGGAAAGAGTATTATCGATGTCTGATCCATCCCAGACATCCAGCGTTCACTGCATCCAGGAGGGACACCTGATCATGTGGTTGGTGGTCATAAACTTTCCACCTCTATGAGGAATATAATCCCTCTATGGGGCCGAGGAATGCAGAGTAAAGTGGAGTGAGTAAGTGACACCATCCTGGGATGAGCTGTACACCACCCTGTGCCTGAAGGATGCCACACTGACTCATACAAACATAAAACTTTCATTAGAGGTAATCAAGGAATGAAAATAGACATAATTAGGCCTTTTTATTTTGTTCTAGGTGCAGCCTAATTTACGGTCATTTTGTGGTTTTAGACACAAAGGTCACAGTTTTGACAGTAGTATGTAAATGTACAAAATGGGCTGTAAATAAACAGCTCTGGTCGCGTTTGAGTGAGAAAACGGTTCCTGAATTTTGTGTCAAAGCAATGACATCTGCAGTGTAGTCCACATTAATCTCTATAAACACATATCTGCATATGAATGCAGCATCTGTGGGCAAGGAACTGAAATTCTGGCACCGGAAAGCATGCTGCTTTTTAGTTTTGTACAATCACGTTCAAGCAGCAGCAAGTTAAATCTGCATTCATACGCAAATATGGGTGGCTGGGTCCTGAGATTAAGTTCTGCTGTGCTGACCGTGTTTGAAAAAATGACCAACTATTAAAAGATAAAATGTCACGTGAAAGGTCACGGTGTGATTTCTTCAATGATTCTCTTGCCTGAGACCTATTAAAGTTCAAGAGAGAGATAAACTGCAGTACAGTGGAGATCTCTGTCACAAAGCATGATGTGGAGTTAACCAGACAGTTATCTGTCGGATCATGGGGAGTTTGCTGCTGCAGCATTCATTACAGTGTCATCTACTGAACTGTGGCAGACACCCAGATAGGCTCCTCTGATGATAGCAGTCAGGAAACAAGTATGGGAGTGAACCAACATTCCTCAAACACTCTCCTCAGACATGCAGGGAAAACCCTGTGCAGTACGTGTTGTAATGAAAGTTACACTAAGCCCAATTCAAACATCCCTTATTTCCCACCCTAAGCCAAGCATGCCAAGACAAACAATCGCTAACTCAGAGCAAGAACAAGGACAAGAGAGAGAGAGATCACATTTTCAAGAAACTGCTGGTTGTTCTGGTCTGTGGATTACAGCAGAGAGAATGCGCCTTGATTGTGCAGAAACAATGCATTGTTGTGGTTGTGAACAGGCTGACAAGGGTGTACATGTTCTGTTCTGCTAACACAGAACTAAAGAACCGTGCCCGATGCACGCACGCACTCGCCCGCCCTGCTGGACAGGTTCCCTCGGTTAACTGACTGTCAAGGGCACTTCTCATGTCTCGGGTTTAATGATTAACATAGAGGCTTTATTTACTGTCTGAGTCGAAACCAGAATGAAGTCAGACAATAAAATAAAAGGCTATCAATACTAGAAAATATAGATAAGATTCATCCAAACATATTGGTTCACTGACTGACTTTTCAAAAGATCTTCAGGTAATAACACCTCTTTAAAAAGAGGCTTCTTAAATCCACTGCAGGAAAGTTCACCAGATCAGATTTTGTTTGACTCTCTGGCGGTGATTCTCACGTTGGCTGAATAAAAATAAACTGTACGTCAGAAAGGCAGATATTTTTAGTTTCCATGTTTACAAAATAAACTCTGAACAGTGGCTAGGGCGTCAGAACAAATGACGCTGGCGTTAGAACAAATGAAGCTGACTCCAGAGAACCGGCTCTGCAACAACTGGAATTAGTCCTGGTCCAGTGTAATTCAATACCTATTCTGTTAATGGATTTATTGTTTGTTTTTCAAGGAAGGACAGTAGAGGATAAGGCTCTAAACTGTGAGAATTTGCTGCTTTTTGTTATTATTATAGAGAGACAAAGTCTTTTCAAGCATCAGGACAAACTGAACTCATTCTATCAGTGTATTGTCAATGCATTTGATCATAAAAACAGACCCTGGTCTATTGAAAAATGCCTGGATTGGATAGGTGATCTCTCACTGCCTCTTTCATATCGCTAATACTGAGGCTTTCATCCCTCATGTCGCTCATTTTCTTGTTCAGTTTCTCCAAAGTTTGTCATTAGATAGTCATGAAGTTTTAAATGTACACACGCCTGACATCATTCAAACATCAGACTTAAACTCATCATTTTAGCCAGCTGGCATTGAAATAACATACGTGACAGTAAACACAACATTGTCACACATCAATGCATGTTACAGCTACATTATGTCAACAGCTACAGAAAAGAAATCTGCTGATATGTTACGTTACGTAACATTACGTGGAAAGTTAACCACAGAAGATTGCTGTAACAATTCCCGGATTTTTCCAAAACTCTGAAGGATTTAACTAATTCCATAACTACCCCAGGCCTTGAAAACAACAAACCCTGTGCTGTTTTCAGGTTTTCCATGACCGTGGGAACCCTGCTGTTAGCTGAATATCTCTGATTTAACGTTGTCACCTTGGTCTTGAGGATATTGTGACTGGAACAAATGTCATTTTGTACAATTTTCTGCCGTTTTTCAGACTAGGACTGCAGCCATAAAAATAATCCAACACTGGCAAGACTTCAAAGAATCTTAATAACATCATGTTTGTAAAATATGTGCTTTAAATCCTTCAAAAAAAAACAAACTGTAACATAATCATTATTACTAATCCTAATTCAAATAGTAACCGAGTTGTTTATCTGTGTCTGATGATTTGTGACGGTTAATGGCTGTCATGCAGACTCAAATATATGGCCCTATAACCTCATTTCATTGAATACGCTCTATTGTATGAGAGGCAACAGCAGAGTTTCCTTTCAGCGGCATAACAAAGTCCTCAATGTCACACCACGTATCAGCACCACAGAGAAGCAGGACAGTAATCCAACACCACACGCTTCAAGGCGAAAACACTAACATCCAATACCCGGGCCTGCACACAGAGACTTAAAAGGAGACAGAGGGAGGAAGCCGAACAAGGAGAGCGAATGAGTTCAGACTTGTGAAGGAAAAAAGCGGGGAGTGAACTTTGCTATTAAAGACGCAAACACAAGATAACATTTCAGATACGAGGGTACAATAATCGAGTGAGTGATGTCATACTGGCTTCATATCATGGCTGCCCTTGGTTGAGTGATTACTAAGAGCTCGCAACCGCCACCAGTTTGGACTTTTCCAAAGGTCATTTCAAAATTAAAGGCCACATATGGAAAGGAGTCTCCCAGAGTCTATATTAAAACTTCTTTATTTTGGAAGTTCCTCTTACATAAGAGGGAGTGTGTGTATATGCCGATTCAACACAAACGCAGTGTTTTATTTTGATTCCTGTCACACCCGCGTCGCACCCACAGTGCGTCAAACCACAGATGTCATCCCTGACTCATGTAACAGATCAGGGTGTGAGCAGACGCATTGAATGCTAGTAAATAGGCCCCGAAGAATGTGATGGATTATCGGCAGCAATGTGAGAAAATGATTTCCAGTTAGACTCCCATCGCAAAGCTGGCGGGGGACTGAGATGGCTTCACGCCAACTTTATGAATTAAAACGTCAGCCAAACATTCGGGCTGGTCCAACGGAGAGGCAGAAGACAAGGGCGAGGGCTGAGATTACGACTGTTTTCCCAACATCTCCACAGTTTCTGCTTCTGCTCAAACACTGATAAGAAAGCAAAGAATCCATCAGCATGTTTGTATCTTCTCAGATGGATAGCTAACTGTTAAACATGCCCTGTGTTTGTATACACGTGTCACAGAAAGCCTGAATCATTTATTTGTGTTTCTACTTGTCCGTGACAGTGACATAACCCGAATGAATGTACAAACCTGCTAACCAAACTCAAAGATGGATGGATGATTTACTGCTTAAGTTTCATAGTGTAAGCATACGTGCAAATAGAGGAATGCTCTTGGAGGTTTGATAAAGAAATGGATTACTATGTCAATAAAAATCATGACCTAAATTAAGACAAAATTAAGCTACAACAGCTTTGTTAATACTTAAAAGGAGGTAACTCGTAATGTTATATTGTATCAAGGTCTGTATTAAAAGAAAAGCAAAAATAAATACATAAATAGAGAAGCGTGGGCTGAGAGGACTGAACTATTTCAACATTTTAAAGATATATTTGCTACATGAGTCACAATAACATCAGAAATATTAGTCAATAAGTTGATTATTTTTCCGCTTTGAGTCACTTTTTGAGAAAATAATGCTTCTCGTGTGTGAATATTTTCTGGTTTCTTCAGTCCTCGATGACAGTAAACTGAATATCTTTGGGTTGTGGACAAAACAAGACATTTGAGGACATCACCACAGACTTTTGGAAACATTTTTCACCATTTTCTGACATTTTATGGACCAAACAACTAACCCATAAACTGAAAATCAACGACAGATGAATAATAATAAAAATAATATCTATAAAACTCATGAAGGGACACGAAGGAGGAGGCAATGTGATGTTTATACCTATTTATTACAGCTCAGCTATGCTTTTAAGTTGGTTAAAGTGTTGTTACATAGCCTTAAGTCATAGATTATAGTCAGAATTATTGAGGTGATTATTCTGTAAAGTTTGCAGAGACTTTCAGGGGTGAAGCTTCACTGTAAACACTGTAAACAAACTACTGTAACACCTAATATTAACATTAATTAAATGTTATGTTTGGGGCCCACATATCAGTTGTCACTTACTCTGTCTTCTTGCGGGAGTTGTTGTCATGGTGATCCAGTAAGTTCACCACAGCCTGACCCAAGAACTTGTCGAGCCCGACCTGAGCCCGGTGCATCACTACGACATACAGCGTGCAGCGTTCAGCGTTTCCCGGGTGGAAGAGTGGCAGGTCAAAGGAAGCCTCCTCTTTCCACACCGGAGCGACACTTTTCTCGGCCACGGAGGTAGAAAACTTGTCCTTGGCCACCTGGATGATGGCGTAAGAGTCGTTGGTGCCATTCTTGCCCTTCACCCGCAGGCTCCGAGCCTGATGCACCGTTACCTGGACACTCGTAGGGAACCATTGCTGGCTCTGGTCGGCCAGAGACATCGCGAAAGTCCCGTTGAGCTTCACCAAAAGTTAATCCGGAATGTCTTAAAGCGTCTGGGTGTTGGTTAACCTGCTCCTGGACTCGGTTTATTCACCTTCGGCGTCCTCTGCGGCGGCAGGAGGTTTAGGTTACCTAGCTTGACTTCAGTTCAGGAAGCTCAGTTTGATGTCGTAATACTTCTCTCTCCTCTTCGCAACGTTATATCTCAACACTCGAGTTGAGTTAACACTCGGCTAACCGACTTAACACTCGTCCTGGCCTGTGTAACCCAACCCAGACATCACTGCGGAGCGACTAACACCTTTAAGAGGCTTTCATGAAAACACTCCAAGTAAAACAACTCACTTCCCTGATGTTACGAGCGTTCCCACCCATACTCTACACAGCGCCGCCTGGATTGGCTGACATTCGTGTCAGTTCTTAGAGTCCGTGCGTTGATTGGACGGCCGAGGAGGAGGGCGTGTTCGGACGCCGGGGACCGTTAAGTAGCGTCGTCAGACTGATCAGGAGTCAGTTTAGCCTCGCTTAAAGTCACAGAGGAGCTTAATGAGACAACAATTAACGCTGAACTGAGTCCAGTGACGTTGATTTAGCACCTAGGAGATCAATTCTGGCTTTATTTTTGGATCTAAAATTGAAAAACTTAGTTATGAGTGAGGTTTCTTGACAAAATATATTACTAAAGTAAAGACAGATTTCAGAAATATTCATATAGACAATTATAATATACAAATAAGCTATATATCTCCCTTCTTCTTATTAAGAGGGATGCTTTGGCTCAGCATGACTGATAAGATGTCACCGTTGTTTGTTTGAGGAAGCTCAAGGAGCAGTATGTTCATGATCTAACTGACGAAACTGTAAAATGTGAGTCATCCAGAGCAAAAGAGGATGGAAATATATGTATCTCTTGCCGCTGATGTTTGTACTATACTATCTAATCTAGAACTTGATCTGCGTGGCAGACCTTCAAAGTGATGTTTAAATGCAAATTTAAATGCCACTCACTTTGAAGGCTATTCAGACAATTTCCCTTTAGTTGTTGATCACTACTTGCAAAAATTTTCACGCTACCACATTTCCATGGGGTGTTTGTAGGCTTGTGTAATATGCAAAATAGAGTATACACCACAGACTAAACCGCAGTGAGGGAAGAAGGCTGAAAAAAGAAAAATGGTGCTCAATTCTTCAGCAAATAGCAGGCATGATGATTATTATTTATGATAGTTACTGATACAGAGGCAAATAGTCAAGATTAGAAGTCAGCTGTGGCCATGAAAGAAGGTGTGTAGCGATAACAGTATCTATGCCAGATGCCTGAACATGATGGCATTGAAGTGAATCATGAACACCATGAGTCTATCTTCATGTTTATATTTGTTTTCCATGAGAGGTTCAGTATAAGTCCTGATCACATGGAACAGATGATCATTTTTAGGTTTTACATCCTGCTCTGGGTTGATCCAAAAACCCCATACTGCACACAGAATATACAATAGTGTGAACGACAGCACCTAAACAGCAAAATACAATATGTGACACTCTGGATTTCACGAAGACTTCCTCCTAAGAACAATGGGGGAAAAAGGAGCGACAATGAGCTGCATAGTAGAAACACTATTTCCTGATAATGTCATTTCCTGTATTGCAAATGTATCAAATTGTCTAAAAACAGAAGGCCTTTGTGTGTGAAGGCGACACTCTGATTGAATTCATTTAAAAAGCTTATGATGATCTGCATGCAGTGATGTTTTCTGGTCCCTGATACATGAAAAGTATTTTGTAGATACCACATTGAGAAATGTTTCAGTTATATCACACAAACCTGCCTGACTTGAACACATTTCTAATCCCTGACAATGACTGAGCAGTTTCTCTCCCAGCCAGGAGGGGGCAGTCATTCATGTACTAGAGCAGAAAAAGTGACTAGGTAAGAGAAAGCCAATTATTTCCCCCCTTTTCTTTCAGAATTTATTAGATAAGGAGGAAATGTGTCAGTGCTGATGGGAGTACATGGAAATAAAAAAAAGAAACATCTTCATCATATATTCAAAAGTCTCGCATAGCTTTTTTTTAATTCACTCTGAGATTCTGTACAGCCACATTCATGCGATTACTCTCCAATTGTATGTGCATACACACATGCACACACACACACATACATATACACATTTGCACGCATGCACACGCACACACACACTCACACAGAACACATTCAAAAGCATACATGAGCACACGCAAACAATTACTTGAAGCAAACATGTCTCGAGGGTGAAAAGTTGTCCACAGATTAAATGCATATTGGAAATGGATCATCTCTGCGTTCCATTTCATGCTATAGTTGATATGCATAGAAAAATCACAACTAAAACATTAAAGCTTTCATTAGACATCCAAAATCAACATCACATGTCAATATCAGAGATATTTTATACATTTTTTTTGTGAAATGAATAAAATAAGTGAGTATCTTATGTTTGAAAATGACAATTTAAAAACAAACCTGCCTTATTATTTTTTACCATTTCACAGCAAACTCTTACAATGCTACCGAGGCAAAAGTACCAGTTTAGGGTCCTTCATGCCTTCATGATTTTATATCTTAAATTATATAATTATTATAATCAAGAGACCATTAAAACATAACCCAGCCATTTAAGAGTCCATTAAGGTCATGCATAGAAGTTCACATATAAGTATAGGTTACACTGTGGTTTCGCTTTTCCACAAACCACTCTTCATTCCGACGGAGCTCTGGGAATGATCTGTGCCACTCATGTCCTGCTCCAGCTCGAACACTGAGTTTTTGAGGGTGCCATTTGGGGCAGCGGCCCCAGGCACTGTGGTGGTGTCACTGTTCAAAGGGTAGGAGCAGCGCTTAGTATCTCGCTCTGCAGCAGCTGCCAGTTTTAAATTGTCCTTACTGGCACATCGTCTCTGAGCACCGTGCATGGCCGCTCTGCTGGCCATGGAAGGCAGCAAGGGGAAGGGTTTGCGGCTCCCGCTGCTGCCTCCGTCGCTTCCCTCTGAGGGGCTGGTTGCCACTGACTCTCCAACACGCTTCCCATTGGTAAGCGGGCTGGCTTGGTTCTCTGAAAGGCTGTGGTGGATGCTGCCATTCTCACTCGTGGCCTGTTTGTAAACCGCATGTGAAGCACTGAGGTGCTCTAAACCACTGGGACCTAAAGCTCCCAGGCTGCCACCACCTGCAGCAGTCCTTAGAGCTTTGAGACGATAGTGTCCTCTGCCCTCACCTCGATGGTGATACTGGCTGCTTCCTTGTTTAGTTCTGCTACTCACTTTCCTTCTCTGGGGATGCACTGGGGCTGCAGAGTTAATGGTTGGCAGAACATTGTTTGCTGGCTTGGTGATGTTGTCAGTACTGGTGCTGGTGTTGTTGCCTGCAGGGGCCCGTGAAGTGTTATTTGGATTGTCTTGAGCCACCTGCAACAGATTGGTGAGTTTGCAGGGCCCGGGGCCCACGCTGCTAATTCCACTTGGTGTGGATGATGATCGAGCTGATGAGGAGTTGTGAGAGTCACCAGGTGGATGGCAGTTGATGAATAGTTGTGATCCCTGCTCAGAGGTCTGCACTCCACTCCCTGTAGTGCAGGTGTGCGTGTAAGTAGACATGGGATGGGAACGCCGATAGCCAGGGCAACATGCCAGCCATGAGGCCTGCACATCCAGACGTCGGAAGCAGTGGTGCACTACCAGAAACACCCCCAAGACTATGGCAGCCATCCCATAAAGACAGCTAAACAACAAGCTAGTGTGCCCCGTCAGCCACATTGCCATGGCTCCACAACACCACAGAACCACAAACAGGAAGTGGGTTGCCACCAGCACCAAGAACTGTGTCTTCAGTGAATACTGGTCCTCTGGCGCCACAACAGGGTTTATAGGTCCCACCACTGAGTCTGTGGAGAGGAGGCTGGTGCTTCCTGCCAGTGCAGGCTGGCTCTCAGTCACGGGAGAGGACAGGGTGGTTCCGGTGCATTCTTTGGCCTCACGATGCCTCAGGCGAAACACAGTGCACAGGAAATAGATCCAGGTCACCAACACCACTAGGCCAGCGGGGACAAAGAAAGACCCCAGGCTGGGGCGCCACACCAGCCAGCAGCTGCAAGAGGCAGAAAAGATGTCAGGAGGGTCAGTACAAAACAAGGACATGTCTGTGTGTGCAACATATCGCAGAATTATGGTCTTCAGCACCAAACAAAATAACACAAAGTCAAGGGTCACATAGCTCAGGGATAAAAAGAGAACTACTTACTAAGGGCTGTTGTCTCCATAGTTATTGACATTGACAGCTGCAGTGATCCCACAAATGATAAGAGGAACTCCACCAGCTATCAAATAGAACCTTGAATAATAGAGGAAAACATATCAAACACAAAGTTCACAGCTGCAGTTTAAGAAATAAAGAGCAGGTCTTGTTTGTGCCACAGGATGCTGTCCGACCTCTGGCTGCTACAATGTTTTTAAAGTGTGCATGTCAGTGTCATTTTCATTTTTGTGTTTTTATCTCTCCGGCTGTCTTTAATCTGAATGGAGCTGTGTGATCCTTCACTCTCCTTAGGGGGCAGACTGTTACAAGGGTCAGTACAGGCTCCAGAAGTCTGTGATTTATTGTGGCATGATCCCATGTGGCCGAGTGGGCAACAAAGAGGTGGTGGGAGGGCCAGTAAGGTCAGTGTATGATCGCAGCTTCGGGATCACAGTGGCAAGGGGAGGAGTGATAGAAAGGAATATTTGGAAAGACAGTGCACCCCTCTCCTCTGATTTATGGTGACCCCCTCTGCTTCTGTTGTGTTGGTTTCATACATTTCCTCCCTCCCCCTCTCTGAGTTCACACTGGCTTCTAGCTTTTTTTGTGCCTTACAGCGATACTCTGTTATGTCCCTCCAAGGTTTCCTTACAAACAGAGAGACTTTGGTGGTTGAGCACAATGACCCACTTTTATGGTGCACGGTCTGGGTGGCCATGCACCAGAACTCCCGCATTTGTCTAAAACATAAACCGTACTGACAGCAAACAACAATCTCATGGTACAAGAAGTGGGTGAAGGCGGCTTGCTCGCTGACCTGAGCATAGGTCGCTGAGTAGGTGGGGTAGGAGACTCTCCCTCGGGCTGCCGCGGCATTCTCCAAACAGCTTCTTTGTAGATGACTCTGGCGCTGACTCCGATCCACAGCAGGGTCGACAGCGAGGAGTAGTGCAGGGTGATGCCCACCTGTAACATGTTACAGTCAGGTAAAACATAAAGCTTACATGCCACTAGCCAAAATGAGGAGAGTGTGTTAAATTCAGGACTTACCGCTTGACAAACCACTGGGTAGCTGGTCAAGCTTATGCCCCCTGCGTAGATGGCTGTTGTCATGGCAATGTGGAAGCAGGTATTCAATAATGTGTGCCAGCTTTTTCTTGATATGTGAATAGAGCTGTAAGGGCACAGAGTATAATGATGAGGAGATGAAGCAATGGCAGTGAAACAAATAGCAGTGAAAAGCCTGTTTATGCACCACACACACACACACACACACACACACACACACACACTGCATACCTGTGGTGTAGTATGTGTGTGATGATGATGGTAAAGAGGCAAAGGAGGAGCACTGCAGTGCAGGCGTAGACCACAGGGTGGAGCACCCTTACAGAGATGGGTGTGGAGTTGGGGAAGTCAGGCACCTCCTGGAAAGAGATCACACACAACTGAAGGCTCAATTCAACCGCAGGATGCTGGATGGGTGATAAATTGAATGCTCAAGGCTATCTTACCTGCAGCACGGCGTAGTTGCTAAGCAGAGAGCAACGCATCGTGGAGGTGCTGCTGTCACTGTGGACCAGCTGACAGCCTTCCTGACTCCAGCTTCCTTGTTTCTCCAGCGCTTTCAGGCTCCACTGGGCTGCCACAGCATCAGTACCAGGGGACAAGTGGCGCAGCGAAACCCAGATGGGCTCTGAGTGGTTCCACATGCTGCAGCCATCTGTCAGAGAAAAAGGGGAAAATTACCAATACAAAACTGTGCTGTAATGACTGAACCTTTTATTGGGTATTGAACCGAAAAATCTGGCATTTATACATTTATTAGACAAGTCAGTTTGTAATGCCTATTCTACGTTCCCTCAGTCTGTGTCATTTCCTACAATTGGCAGGTCAACACTAAATGTCTCCCAGAGCTTGGGACTAACGGTGCTCTTTATATGTAGGCTGGAAAGAGCTTAAATAATAGCAAAAAGTGAGAACAGTGCTGTGGTTTATCAGGCCTTGTAGCTCAGATAAAGATAATTCCATCACGACAGAGCTGCAAAAATGCAATCAAAGCAATGCTAGGTGTCTTTCTATCAGTATTTTAGGATGCACTGTTCCTTTGAATGTGAGAAAACAAAAGTGGTTTAGGCTGACGGTTTAAGGTTCCTCACCTAACCCAACAAAGATGACAGGGGTGTTGACGCTACGTCGGCGAGAGTGCTCCCCAGTGTTGCTTGAGTTCCCAGACAGCGGGAAAAAGCTGCCAGTTCTGAAAGCTACAAATTGTAGCTTACAGTCTGCGGGAGCATCGGGAGGAAACAGAGTAGCTGGGAGTGTCACAGACGCCAGGGCTACTGAATTCTGGATAAAACAAAACACATAAGACACATGTAAATATTACATTTAATGTTAAAATCACTGTGGACACAGATGCACACAGATGTTTGGGTGCTCGTGCCTCACCTTTCGGGCAAAATTGTTGAGGGAGGTGTTATGAGAGCCAGTGCTGCAGCGAAAACGAAGCTGCTGCTCGTGAGTAGACTCTGCCATTTCCATTCCCACGCTGCCCGATGAGACCTCAGGGCGCTGATACACAGTGCAGGTTATACCAGTGAAGTGGGCTGGTCGAATTAAGTGGGCCTCCATCACGATGTTCCTGGACACCTGTAAGAATCAAAGAATAAAAATGGTAAAGATTCTTTCTATATAATATCATTTATTTATCAGCCATACAAATAAGTATAAGATAAATCAGCACCTACACCTTGCAGTTGCAAATTTACACTTCACACACATTATAATCCACTATAAACCCCAAGAAAATAAGTCAATAGTTCCTACCATGGAGAAGTCCTGAGCATGGCTGTGTAGCTGAGGCCAGGCCAACGTCTCAAGAGAGTAGACTATGGAGCTGCAGGCTCTCTTCTCTCTCTGTGCGAGAGCGAGGATCTGATCATCCACCTGCATCAGGTTGCTCCCCATCTCGACCAACACCTCTGACAACTGGAACAAACACAGACAGAAACTTTACAGTAAAAGGGCAGATATATCAGGAGAAAACATAACACACAAATATGCATTATTTCTTTTTCACCTCTCGCAGCTGTCTGACATATTCCATAAACTTCTCCATCATTTGCGCCACGTACAACACGTCCATGGAGTCGGAGAAGCCTGCAGCCTCCAGGGTGTATGTGCGCACCTGATGTGCCAAAGTGACAGCATTGGAGGCATTGATGGGTCTCTGTAAAACCAGAGCAGAGATAGAACAAGGTGTTATCTCATGAAAATAAATCTACATAGCAAACTTTGCTCTAAAAGCACTACTGACCAGGAAGAAGGTATGCAGGACACGGGTGATGCCGTTGGTGTAGTGACAATCTGAATAGTCACCCTCCTGCCACTTTCCAGTACGGTCACAGTATCGAGAGGCTTTTTTCTGCTCAATGCCTCCTTCCACAGACAGGGCGGGGTAACGCAGCTGCAGGCAGTACTGATGAGAGGTGATGCCTGCCAGAGTTCTGGGCCACCTGGGGGGATTAAAACCATAGAAGAATGAGAACACTGACTCTTAAGTTACGTAATAATAATCATTGTAACTGTAACTAACCTGAACTCTCCACGGTTGTTGATAACTTTGTCCTCTGGACAGAAGGAGGCACTGTTCTCCAGCACCACTATTTCAACACTGCGAGACGTATTGCCCCGCCCAGTAGAAACCACACACTCCCACTCTCCCCTGGCCTCCACATGTACGTTGAACAGAATAAGCTCACTGGATAAAAAGAGTAGAGACAGCTCATTATAACACATTACAACCTACAGACTTTAATGTGTGTCTGAACTAGTTAAACATTAAAGTTTATTAATTCACTCAAAGTTTTGCACAAGAAAAAATGTTCTGAATACAGACAGCATCTTCAGACTTAAGTGTCTGTACCTGGTGATGAAGGTGCAGTCATGCAGCACACTGTTTTCAAGCTGGACACCCATCTCTGGGTCAGAGGTCACCAGCTGGCCATTGTGCCGCCAGTGCAAGGTGGTGATCTTATCCACCAAGGCGGCTGTGCAGTGGAACGGCAGCCGGTCACCTTTGAAGACCACCTGACGTTGGGACGGCAGCAGCGACAGGGTGTGCAGCTCCAGAGGACCATCTGAGCAAAAAAAGGGTGGGAAAAGAGGACAGTTGTAACCGTTACACATCGCTCTGAATTATTTCTGCTGCTCTCTCATTACTAAACCTCAGCTAAATGTTTCCACAGAAGCTATTATGAGTCTGCTGTTATACAGCAGATTGGATACAGGCAGCAGCAATTCGTAAATGCAACCCACAGGATTAGTTGTCAACACAGCTCACTGATACTTTTAGAAATATGTCTCCGCTGAGTTGCTGGGATAGATCTCTTTCCACCCTTTTGGTCTGCTAATTCTTAGAAATACTGGGACGATCTCATGTGTGCACTGTCATTGTCATCCACAAGCCAATGTTCTCTTCAACAAAGCGGTCAACCACCTCATTCATATGCCTCATTCTAGCCAGGCTCTCACCACAGCTCAGCTGGCTTTCCCTTAGTCCACGCAGGGGCTTTCCCTTCAGGCTTCTGGGGTAGGCACACAGGGTTTCGTCCCCCAAACGGACTGAACTGCTGCGAATGAAGCCTGGCACCCAACGCAACCCGCAATCACAGGACAGGTAGTCTGAGTTGAAGTTCCTGGAGAGAGAGAAAATGATGATCATTTATCACGGGAGATAGGAGAGTTTTCACTTTTCACTCCACCTGGCTCAGGCACAGCGTTATCGTAATCATTAGCATACCTGTACAGGACAGAGAAACGCTTGGATGCGTATTTGTTGATTTATAGCCACAGTGTCTGTTGTGTATTAAAGATTTATTGTCGTCACTCTGAAATTAATTGACTGTTTTATGCAAGAGCTGGCAGTGCTGCACAGAAGGAGCAAGCAAATGTTTGTTCAGATTTGATTTGTTCATAGATTTGATAGATGGAAAACAGGCTTATCATCTGATTTATGGAGGTTCAAATATGTTTTTTTTATCTCCAAATAATACAGGGATAAAAATATCCAAATTAAAATAAATGCATGTCATACGGTCATTGCTTATTTGAGTTTCTCTACAGTCACTGTAAAACACAGTTAGAAAACCCTCGAAAAATAAATATCAACTGAAATAATAAATGTTATCGTACTCAGATATGGAATGGTATGCTGTGAGAGTGAATTTGTTCAATACTCACACTTGCTTAAGGGACGGCAGCTCCTGAAACACTCCTGGATCCATGGTTGATATGATGTTTCCAGAGAGGTTCCTATCATATCAGTCACATATGAACAAGTTAACTTGATAGCTTCTCCCCCCACAAAGTACAATGTTTTTACAGAATCATTTTATACGTGTCTTACAGTTTAGTGAGGTTGGCCAATCCCTGGAACATGTCTGCAGTCAGGCAGCCAATACGGTTGTTGGATAGGTCGCTAGAAGTGCGGGGAAAAAAACAAAGGAATGTGTTGAATTTTTGAATCGAGAGGACTCGTCTCAGTCACTCAGTCGGAGATTGCGATATCTCGACTCTTTCAGTACCCCGTGTTGTTTTAGTGATATCACATCAAACGCTACATACTGAGCATACAAGTAAAACAGTGCACCTCCTTCCAGGTCTCATTTATGATAAAATAAATAGTGATAAAGGATTTTCTTTGCCTCTCTTATTTCCCACAACTAGAAGGCTTAGAAAGTTGAACATCTTTATAAGCATGCTCACATTCCCTGCCACTTTCCCTTATCTCTACTCCATGGGACCCCAAGCAGAGGTTTATCACTAATGGGGTAAAAGCAGGGCCCCTGTGCTACGGTCAACCTCTGAGTGTGATGTATAGCCACAGCCAGAGAGGGATCTGCTCTGTTGCACCTCTGACACTACCCAGCAGAGAGCTGTCCAGAGCATGTGTTTATCTCCCCCTGTTTGTTTTGAGAAGCCCCAGACCTTGCAGGGAAAACACAAGTAGGGGGAGGAGGGAAGGGGAGTCACGCGGTGCAGCACAGGCGACCAGCTCCAAGCCCACGCCGCAACCAGATTCTCGGTGTCCAAAAACACAATGAGCGAGCAGCGAGTGGCTGCAAACAGCCGCCTTGTCACATCCAGTGACGTGTGAGGAGGCCCTGAGGTTTCCACAGCGGTGGAGTCGGGCACCAGAGATGACATTGCAGGGCCCCCACTAGGATCGACAGAAACACTTGATGAAGGAGGCCATTATTGTCACACTAACACCAGGAGCTCAGTGTAACGCGTCTGCCATGAGCTGCCAAAACAGAACCCACTCAGGATGGATGTGAAGGGATATGTGGGCCCCTCTTTCCACAACTACTATGTAGTTGGCAAACGATGCTGCTTATGTCACTAAAAACAACCCCGACTCCTTCATTTGTCTCATACCAAACAATTGAATTCAACATTTCCATGCCTGCATTTATGATTTCTGTTAATATATTTTCTGCCCTGAACCCAAAAGGAATGTGAATCATGTTAATGTCTACTTACAGTTTCCGAAGCTCAGACAGGCCTTGGAAGGCTCCCGGCATGATGGTGCTGATTAAGTTGTGCTTGAGGTCCCTGGGGAAAGGGAACATATTGGGTCAATGAGAAAATGCATGCAGGGATGATGTTGACAAAATGAATAGTGCTACATTTAGAGAAATATGCTTGTTTGCTTCCTCTGAGAATTAGATGAGAATACCACTCTCATGTCTGTACGGTAATTTGTAGCTGGAGCCAGCAGCTTAGCTTTACATAAAGACTGGAAACAGGGAAGGAAACCGCTAGCCTGGTTCTGTTCAAAGCTTCAAAAATCCACCTAAAACACCTCTAAAGCTCACTGATGAAGATGTTGTATTTCGTTTATTTAATCTGTACAAAAACCGAAGAGTAACGATGACAGCTGCAGTGTTACGGCGGGTTATTGCCAGACAATTTCTTGGTTTGGAGACTCCAAAAAGTTCCTACTCAGAGCCAAGAAGTAGTCCGGTGCATAACTCCCCTGTAAAATGGTGAATCAATGTTTTTACACTTTGGTTTTTATACGGATTAAACATACAAGATAAAAATGTGTGCTGGCTGGCAGATATTGTTATCTTCATGCAGAGCCAGACTAGCTATTTCACCCTGTTTTCACTCTCTATGCTAAGCTAAGCTAATACCAGCTGCTGGCTGTAGATCCACACTTAACGGACAGACATGGGAGCGGTATCACAAACTTTCACAAAAACTATTTTAACTTCAAGAGAAAGCTTCTTTAAGTTTAAAATGAAGGGGAGTGGAGACACATTTCCTAAACCTGGCTGTTCCAGCGGGACACAGCAGGGTATTTCTGCACACGGATAGGAAATCTTATCCCATCTGCCACCTGGGTTTGAGGCTAGCAAGATGCAGATACTCGACCAAATAAAATATTAGTGAAATCTAAAACTGCTAGCAAGGGGTTCTGTCATGCTTCTGCTTGTTTCAAAATGACTCTTCCCATGATAAACTTGGCCATTGCAGACTATAAATATTAATTCCTTTAACTGCCTTTGAGGATCTAATTTCATACTATCCGCTGCACTTTCCTCCACCCTCTTCCCATTCCGTACCCACACCCATGCGTTCAACTATTCAGCCAGATGCCCCTCTCCATCATCTTAACCTGCATTAGTTCAATCTATTGGCCAGGTGGGAATAGCAAGGTCAAAGCAGGTCAGGAGACGGATGGTTATCGGCAGGACACGGCCGATGCGCGTTGGAATGTGATCCATGTTCCTACAGCATGAAAAACGCCTGCCCCCGTCGAAGGAGGATTTCCTTACAGGAGCTCAAAAGCATCACCGCTGCATGGCTGCATTTTTGTCTATTCCACTTTGACCCAAGATGCCACTGTGGTAGGCAAGACCTCAGGGGACTTTCTGGTCCTTTTTTTTCCACAGAGATTATCTGTCATCACCGTTCTCGACCGCACTGCCTCACACCATGTACAACCTCAGGCATCTCTTAACCATTGTGTTGTCTGCTTTCCAAGAGATGAGTTATTTTGATCAAACTAGGGCAGGAAAATTGTTTCAGAAAATGGCTTCCCGTAAAGAATTAGAACGTGCGGTATGGCTGGGACAGAGTCAGAGATCAGGGGTTTTGCTGCTGGCCCAAGCACTCGCTAAGCCATCGCTCATATCTGGATTATAGATGGGAGACAGGTTATAATGATGGAGCAAAAGCTTTCTGGCCTCAGACCAAAAGGCTGAGGTCTGTTGTGTTTGTCTCAAAGCAGACAGCCTTGGACAGCTCAGCCCAGCTCTTTGAGTGCGTGCCAGCTTGTCAAACAGAACACTTTGCAAAAACTTCACAAGTTTATGAAAAAAAATGGAGACATTTCCACCTCTGAGATTCAAGAAGTTAAAAAAAATCCGCTCAGTTTTATATAAATTTTACTGATCAAATCAAAGAGGATTGAATGTTTGACAGAGAACAAGAATACACTCCAGTATGGCTGTGTGTGTGTGGCCTGGTGGGCCTGTTACATTGTATGTGGTAATCTGTATGTGCCTATGTGACCCGCTCTGAATGTACATGTGTTTCTGTGTGTCAGTAGCTGTATAGGATTTGTTGATCAGGGCGGGGGGAGAACAATACTGCTGTTTCTAGTCTGTGTGTCCTGGGGCTCATTAGTGCAGCGATGAAAGACGAGGCACTGCCCACTATTTCCTCTCTCTTCCATCTCTCCCTGTCTGTCCTTTTCACACTCGTGCACACACTGTGTAACACTGACCCGCATGTATACGCACTCAAACATGCATTTGCAAAGTGACGAAGACGTTAACACCAACCTAATTGGGTTACTGGAAAGCCTGATGTCTTTGAACTGTCTCAGAAAATAAAGATAAAAATGTGATTCTTGGAATAAAGCATGTTTCTCTTGCCATGTCATGTTGTATATGGAGATATCCTGCACTTAAACACTGCTCATCTCACTCCAAAAAAAACCATGCTGCACTTTATTACAGGAGATAAATGAGACATAACTGTGATATTCATCACTGAGAACTTTATGAACAAGTAGATCCTCATTAATAACTAGAAGATTAAGTATTATCCTTTTATTTTTAAGCATCTCATACTAAAACTTGGACCTGGACCAGAAATTGGATCTTCAACCAGATCTCAAGAGTTTAGCAGAGAAAGAATAAGTTGTATAATGCCCTTTGTGGCTTCAGATGGAGCTGTGCAAAGCCTCATAAATTGCCTCAAGTGTTGAATCTGCATTATTTGGAGCTGAAAACTACAAATTTTAAAATAAAAAAGTCTGGGTGATTGATGTTAGAAAGACGTGAGGTTACCAGATCTCTGTAGTCTGTTCCTCATCTCTGCTTGAGGCTAGCAGCTCGAGGTTTCATCAACCACTACCAGTTGAACATGTCCAAATCTGCAGTGGATCTGTTGGCGGATGTGTTGCATTATGGGTAGGCAAGATGCAGGAAGGAGACTGGAATAAAACAATTCTCCGAGACCACCACGGTGCCTGAAATTTAAACATTTAATGATGGAAGTATGTAGAGATTTTTGTGATGCTGTTCCTGTTGGTATGTCTTCTCATGTCTTATAACTCAAAGGAAAAAATGATGCTGCAACACATCTGTAAAATACAAAATGTATTGTTCAGACACTAAATAAAATCCAAATATAATAATGTAATATAGTCACACAATGCATCAATGCATGCATGGATACTTGATACAAGACTAACTGCGAACATATGCTTTGTGTCTACACAAACAGACGTGGAGTAAATGTAGGCTCAGCGCACAGGCATACACACAGACATTGCAATTTTGCTATTCTTAGAATCTCTTGCATTGGGTTACAATCTTTGCCTGGAGACTTACAGTAACTTAAAGCATACACGCATGAGCCTAACTGATCCAGAGAGATTTTTATGCCAATGAAACAGGCGCTGAGAGCCACACATTGGTGCATGACACTAATAGTGTGTATTGCATCAGCACCTCAAGCTTCCTAAAGAACAACCTTTTGCCCGCTGCGATAAAACAGGCTATCATCCACTGGAAATAGAAAAACAAGTATCACACATCAAACACCTGAATTTCCTGCAGTCTCTGCTCTTTTACACCCGGCTTCAGAGGGCACGGTGTTGAGTGTGCTTTGAGTATCAGCAGTCCACTACTTCTGATACACTCTCTTATCACCAAGCTGGGGAATGTGGAGGAGCTCACCAGAGTCAACAGGACTCGAAGCAGTAGCCAAGCGCTTAGCCCCTGCTGTAGCCCGAATGTCAGCTCTTGTTCACCATCATAATCCAGAGTAAATCTCTGCTGTAGCCCCTCACCACTCGCCCACACACGCTCTTATTTCCAACTTTAGCTCAAACCTGCAGCACAGCACAAACTGCAGCTCCGGCAGGCCTCATACTCAGGCGATGACTTGTCTGTGTGCCCTTCTGTAGTAGACAGTGTCCTCCCTGACAACAGCTTCACAGCTCAGTGGCCTTGACACTGATGACAACAGCTGTCACCAAGCAAGAGGATCATAGCGGAGACACGAAATACTTCAAAGCCTCATGCCTGCCGAGCATGAAAATATAGTTAAGAAGGTTAGAAGTTGCAACTTGTAGCTATTACTTTTTCATTATCTTCAGTAGCAGCATGCGCTTTCTCAAAAAGCTACATGATTGGTGGTGACACATTATTGTTATGACTATGGTCTTCCTCTTTGAGTTATGCTTTGTAACCTTGGGAGTGCAGTGCTTTATCCCCTTCACCACATGTGGCCTGTGTGATTGGGGCTGTGACAGACTCAAGCTCACTCCCAGCCCAGAAGGGGCCATTGTCTGCTGCCGCTGGGCCTAACACCAGCGGCTGCCATTAAGAATGTCTTTTTTTTTTTCTCCCCCCCAAAACTCCTCCTGATCAAGGGTGCTGGTGCTCTGCCATTCTGAAGAGTCATTTCTCTGTGGGTATATGGGATGAGCACCTGGGCCCCCATGCAGGCTGGAGAGGAGCAACGTGCTTGTAGGGCAGCGTAGAGGGTAATAATGAAGACATGGTCTGTAAAGCGCTCCAGACGTTGGAGTGCTCCATTATCAGGAGCACAGCGGCAGGGACTGGAGTGCTCCACTGACATTGTTTAGGCCCTGGCCCCGGAGGGAGCTGGGAAAATGACTGAAGCCAGGGAATGGCCACTCATTATCGCCAGACTGGAATCAAGAATTTCCTGTTCCTGGAATTTTTTAAGGGAAAGACATGGCATTACAGGGCCAATTTCTACACTCTAATTGTATTTATCTCCTGATGCACAGCAATACAAGCAACCGCCTGGAGACAGAAACAAATATACTGTACGTCTATGGACGGATTAAAGATATGTTGGAAAAAAGGGGGGGATACCGGGCACCTTGGTTCCTGACAGAGGTCAGTGGAGACCATTTTTGTGCCGCGTGTCATTTCCTGTCTGGTTGGCGTGTCTAGCAGAGGCCCTTGCTCGTTTATTTTTACAGTTTCCTTTTTCTCCTTTTTTTTACTAGCTAGCTTTCCCCTGTAGGGAGGGGCAGGTGGGTTAGGGGATTCAGTACTGAGCAAAATCGTCCCTGTGTATGGCCCCGCAGACCCCACCTCCCTACTCCTCAACACACTTGCTCACAATGGGGGCTCTGTAACACAGGCCCCAAACGTACTCCTGCCTTCCCCCCAAAACAGGAAACCGGGATCTGCCGAGCTCTTGTTTTTATACTAATTTCCTGCTTTGCTGCCCCTTCCCCAGATTATTTTCTTTATTTTTTTCTGGTTCCTTTCAGATTGGATATACCTAATCAACGTTGTGTCAGTGTCCACTGATTGCTTTGGTGCAGCCATGAAGCTAAAGGAGCAAAGATAGACCTTTTCTATTATACGTATACTAAATCTGCTGTCATCACCATCGGAGACATACTTGAGATATTTACAACATTACAACAATGAAATCACCACCTGATCATCCACTGTAGCCCTCAGCTCAGCTCATGATTGACAGTAACATAAACTGTGGATCCAACTGCAGGACGTACAGAAATAGCAATATACACTTTTTATTTGAAGTGTAAAATTTCCTAACTTGATTATATGTTTCTATAGTCTGCAGCGAGAGGAGCTGGAGACTATTCTGCCAAGGAAAACTCTGGAACCACGGACTGTTATTGACTTCAGTTCTGGCTTTTAAAGCGGCCCGAGAGAAGGGGGCGATGCCTGTTTTGGCAGCTCTGTTAATTTTCATGAGATCGACCAGCATGCACAGCAGTCAGAAACAATGAAAGCCAGTTTATGGTTTCATTGGGACATACAGTCGATCATAATATTTGTCTGTCAGATTAATGATCTGCTTCTCGGGGTCACTGTTGACAGTTTTCTGACGAGAGAAACGGCAGTGAAATGCTATTGTTCATCTGTTTTTTTTCCAGTAGATCATAATAATATTTATGAAGCGATATTATCACGCTTTTATTTTGTCAAATTAAATCATTCATTCTGGAAGTCCACATCTTTACCAATAAGTTAATAGACACAGAGTTGAAACAATGCACTCTTAACAGCTTGGAAGGAAACAGGAACAAACGCCTTTCATTCAAATTATCAATGAAACAAGAGATTCATGTTTGTGAGTGAATTTTCAGCCAGTAGGTGGACTACAGCATGTAGAGAGTGGGAAGGGGGAGGAACACGAGAGACCCAGTGAGCTGGGAGAGGGGAGATGCAAAAATAAAGCAGAAAAGGAACATAAACGGAAGTGGGGGGAAGTAAGTCCAGAGAAAGCTCAAGTTCCTCTGGAGGAAAATGCCATTGAAACCATATCAAGTTTGCCGAATGTGTGTGTGAGAGAGACTTACTGGCATATAAAGCGTACAATTTGGTAATGGGCTTATGAAGGGGGCTCGCTCGCTGTTTCAATAAACCCCCAGAGCCATGACTGAGCTAGGCTTGCAATACAAACACACCCCGTTCCTTCAGTTTATCTGAAAGACACATCTGGAGTCTATCAACTCCAGCAGCACCCCCCTTTCTGTTTCCACTCTCCAGCACGCTTAACCCCTTCCTCACCCGCTCCACCCCTTAATGTCATGCACTCTCATTAGGTGACCGTTGTCTAACCGGGGGCCACTCAATGGCGTGTGCAGGCGAACACACCAACGCAAATGTTCATTTTCCTGTGAGGAAGAAATGAGGCTCCCATGTGCAGCAGCCTCCACAGCTGGACTTAGCTCTATTCAGAGTGGTGGGCTGGTACAATCTGAACCTTGTCTTACCCAGACTGGTCTAGACAGAAGGGCTCCTTGCCATGTCCGCACATTCTCCACTGTTTTTACATGCTATACTGCTGCCCACCTCTGCTTTGTTCCCACTCATTAAGGTAATTTGCTTAGCCTGTGTGGAAATATTGTTAATCTCCCACGAAGAAAAACAACCTCAGCTTTATATAAGACAAACTGCAGGAGTGTGCTTTCCTTCATTCCCTCCCTCCGGCTTCCTCCCTTTCCCTCTCTCTCTCTCTCAAGCCACCATACCATCTTTAGCCATCTCGGCTCCACTTCCCCTGTGTCAGATGGTAAAGTTGTTTAAGTTGGACTACTTCCTAACCCCAGCTGCTCAGAATGGCAGAGGCGATTTCAAGGTCGGTTTCAGAGAGGCTCAGGCAAAGACCGAGTGGCCCGTCTCCCCTTTTTATAAAACAGATACTATCAACTCTAAAAGTAATGAATTGGCCTGAGCATTCTTAACCGTAATGTGATAATAGTGTATACGTTTTCTATCATGCAGACATTTTCCTAAACATATCCAGCATCTGCACATTCTCATGCACTGTGTGACTTATTGGTCACAGGTTTCAGTGCAAACTTCCCTTAATTCTTGTTGCTCTGCAAGCATAAATCACAAGCAACTCCTTATTTCCTGCTCTTGAATGAAGTTATTATAAGTTAACAGGAAGTTTTTTTAATAATCTTGCATGATATTTCCTGTGCAAACTCTTGTACGCAGTGCAACAAAAGTAAAAGTAAAGCCTTGTCAGGTACTGCAGGGATAATCACAGGCTCTCTTGTTGAAAAAGTCGATCATGCTGCCAACACCTTGAGCCTCTAACCAGTCCTAACCACAAGCCTCACTCCAGCCTTTCAGACCTGTCCACTGCGAGCGCCCTGCTGCTCCCTCATCAATCATCATCGCTGCCCTCTGCTCTCCCTCTCTGCTCCCTGCTCCCGCTCTCCCTGTAGGGTGAACAGACCTGGTAATGAGGGCCCCTTGTGCCTTGCCTGCCTGTCCTGTGTCCCATGGTGCAGTGGGGCCCAGTTGGACAAGAGCCAGACTGCCTCGGCCCTCTTTGCTCATTATTCTCATTACCTCGCTTCAAATCAGTGCTGCTGGGATCTGTCCGCAACTCATAAAGGTCCTGGCTCGTTAGTGGAGCTGCCAGCATCAGCTCCTATCAGAGAGGGCGTGCACAGAGGTGGAGGTACTCAAATCGGTACACAAGTACAGTATCAAAGGCCTGATAGTGTCCATGAATGTGACTTATTTTGCACATAGAAAGCACCGCCACTGAAGCCAGGTATGATTCAACTGGTGTTTCATCCCAAAAGCTGGAAAAAAATGAGGGATTCCAAGATCCAAATGTAGCTGTTGGATGGCAAGCCTATTTAAAAGAGCTACAAAAACACAGTAGTCCAGTAAGAGGGCAAAAACAAACAAGGCTAAATTGCTCCTCTGCACTTGGGTGGTTTGGCAGGTTATGAAGGCAATAGTGGCTTTGAGGAGGTTTGTCCCAATGAAAGGGCTAACTGTGTAGATTGCTGCACTGTCTGGCCCAGGCCTGGAGGAGGGTGGCCTGCCCTGGAGCTGTATTCTCCAGCTAACAACAGCAGATCAGACTGCATTCAACTCTGAATAAAAGTCTGGTGTGAGTGTGTGGGTGTGAGTGTGCGTCTGCTGAGAGAGTTACCAGACCCATCTGAAATGACTGGATAAGAAGTGACGGTGCCCATACTTGGAAACACACTGAGAATTACAGTACACACTCTGGAGTCAGGACAACAGAGATGGCCGAGAGTGAGAGTGTGTGTGTGTGTGTGTGGGTGTGTGTGTGTGTGTGTGTGTGTGTGTGTGTGTGTGTGTGTGTGTGCGTGTGCAGTCAGGGAGCAGACTGTGTTTATCCTTGTCACGTAGGGGAAGAGATGCAGTGTAATTCCCTGATGTGTGTTTACTCAGCCCTAGTGGGCTGGCCTTTGATTACAGCACTGACCACATAATATGAGTAACTGTTCACTACTGCTCTAAATGACAAGCACATGTAGACGACATACTGGAAACAATGAGGAGACCTGAAGAGCGATGGCGGGCTGAAGAGACAAAACAGAAACTGAAATCTCAGAGTAGGAACGTGCAGCGAACGGAGACAAAAACTCCAAACTCCAAACTCTTCCACCACGCAACGGCGAAATTTCAATATGGCATTTTTCACATCAGACAGCAATTTTACCATGAGCTCAGATGTAATTATAAGCTGTGCAGGGCTCAATTAAAGGTTGAAGACGTCAGAGTGAGTGAGCAGACCTCCACCGCTGTGTGTCAGAGAGCCAGCGGAGGTTGAGGCAGAGGAGTGAAATGAGGCCTGCATGATTTACGTTATGTCCTCTCCTTACACCAGACACCCACATCTTTCTAAGTATGTGTGTGTGTGTGTGTTAGTTTGTCTGCCTGCTCTGTGTCTTTCTCCCAGATCGTTTGGTTATGAGCCTCCAGGAAAGCTCCACCCTGCTGCCCCCTGCTAGTTTTATCACCGCTCCAGCTACAAGGGCCAGTTAGTGGGTGAGCTCAGGTTACCCGACCCACCGACCCCACGGCGCTACGGGGAACCTTGTCCGCATTTACAAAAAAAAAGCAACATCGGCTCAGTTTACGTTAAACACTTTAAGCTACAGATCTACCTTGGCTTCACTTTACTATCAATTATTCTCCCAAGTAGTATTAGTCTCAGGATCTTGGTTTACTGTGTTCCTGTCAACAGCTTTATCAGCGTTGTTGGCACAAGACAATTGAGGTGAAAGCTGAGAACTTGGCCTTGGAACCATTCACCGTTGGTGTTCACATGCCAGACATAAAAACAGCAATTCAGCAAAACCGGCTTTTGTTCTCGACTGGCACGTCTGGTGTGAGCTCCAGCAGGTAGGCACTAACAAGCTAACAACTGCAGCAAATTACCATATTTTTCTTTCTTTAGACATTTTTGAGAAGCCTGTTAGCTTCATGGGTGGCAGCTCAGAGTAGCATGTGGAACTAATATCCCTTCAACATACCCATCCCCACCACCCACCCCCACCACCTAAGCCAGACTACAGTATCCAGACTGATGTTGTTGCTCCATGTGTTTTGTTAGCTACCAGGGCGCTGTAAAGATTTACTGGGATGCTCTGTAAAACAGCACACCTTCTGGTGGGAAAGACATACTATAGGTGTGATTCTCATATCAGAGTGTCCAAGGAGCCGCCTCGACTGGGATGACCAAAATACACTGCCAGCTGTCTCGTCTCCTATTGTTTGAATCTAACATGTCAGATGTCACTAAGATACTGTCGTCTCTGAGCAGTTTTCTTTGTTTCTCACCTGTAACACTGGCACACAAACAATGACAGCATACAGTGACCAAATGTCACAGTTTGTCCAGGATTGTCCCAGTTTCAAGCTGGGTCTCCAGAGTAGTGTAAAACACTAAAATGTCCCGATTATCAACATTCACTTCTAAATAGTGTCAGTTTCCACCAAAATCATACTTGTTTTCAGCACTTACATACATGTTTTTCATGGGTTAGGGTCCCACTCATTATTACCTAACCCAATATAAAAACATAAACAAAGCAGTAGCACCACATGTCTGAATTCAACACTAATTTGTCTGTATGTGTGTTAGTTATTCAGTGTGTTGTTGTCAAGGCTGTTGCTAGACTCTGAGTCATAGGCAGGTGGCAGGCTTCGTAGACTATGACACTTCCAACTCCTACACTAACAATGCTAGTCATAAACTAAAGAAATGGACAAATCATGCAAAATTGTATCCTGCTGATTGCGCTAGATCCAAAGGTCAGTCATCATCTGGGAACCATGAATGTCTGAACCAAACTTCAAGACAATCCATCTAATAGTTGTTGAGACACTTCACTGAAAACCCAAAATGTCAACCTCATAGTGGCGCTAAAGGAAAAGTTAGGGGATCACCAAAGTCATTGGGATTCATCATCTGGGGATCATGGATGTCTGCGCAAGATTTCATGGCAATCCGTCCAATAGTTGCTGAGATATTACAGTCTCAACCGGCCAACCAACCACGCCCCCAAAAATAAGTGGTCAGGCAAGAGCTACTTGCACCAGTTCTGACTAGTTGGATGGAATGGTTCCTTTTCTGTTTGGCACCAGGGCTGTCATTAATTTATATTTCCCCAGAATTACCCTGTCTATCACCTGTCTCACACCCCATTCAGGGAGATTAGATGCTACTAAGGAGGGCTAGACTGCTGCCAGCACACACCTCCTCCCAGAGATCTCCCTTATCTTGTCCTGTGGAATGGGGCTTACCTGATAATGAAGGACTGAAGTGTAATTATGTGAACTTTTCAACATAACTAAACTCTGTGATAGCCAGTCTGAGTGTATCATCCTCCCTGTTGGACAGAAGCCCATAATTGGATAGAGAGAGAGAGAGCTCGACAGAGTTGCTCAGATCTCACTGATACTCTGTCTGTAATTCTCTACAAAGGCCCGGAGGCAAACTAAAATAACAGCTCACACATGGATGTATACGCTATATCTCATGTAAACAGTAAACATGACACTGTAGCGGCTGCAGAAGTGAAATATTTATAGATAAACAGTAGGCTACTCACAGTTTCTCCAAAGCATAAAATCCAAAGAAGGATCCATTTCTCAGAACTCGGATTTTGTTGTGGCTCAGTATCCTGTAAAAAAAGAAACACTTATTGTTAGAAATATTGCACTGAGAATAATAAAAGAAGCATTATTATGCTAAAATGCTAAATTATCATCTTGGACATCAGCTTCGCAGCTAAGGGAGAGTTCAGGTTTAACCAAACACGCAGTCAACGGGTCACAAGAGAAGGATGAGAGCCAAGCGAAATGTCCGAGATTAGCCTGACTAGAGACGTGAGCTTAAGATGTTTCCAATTAATGCTAAAGACGGAATAGAACATCAAGATTAGGAGGGAAGCTGTAATCTTGATAATCATTTCGCATACATTTTTACATCAAAAGGATGTCTCTCCACATCAAACGAACGACGGCACAGGCCATGTTAATTAGCCCTTTCCCTACTGGCGAAACACTTGGCTTATCGGACCAGAGGGCACGGGGCCACGGGACACACTGGAAGTGAGTTTGAGATTGTTTTCTCCAACAGGGAATCATGGGAAATGGTTACTGTAATCACTTTGTGCAAAGGGACATTGCAAAAGCCAATTAGGATATACCTTTGCATAAAGGCATAGTTTGACTTTGTTGCTTAGCACGAAGACTGAAAGTAGGGGTGCAACAGCAGACCTGGCTCTGAAAAAATCACTCAAACTGATATATTAAAGAGTAACTCATCACTGAATTCTGGTCTGGACACCCTCATCATCGCCGCAGTGATGTAGAAGTGTACTCAAGGTCTCTGTGACATCACTGCTGGGTGTGGTCAGAGGTGAAACTCTCAGAGAGAGAGATAGGGTAGTAAAACTCTACCTTAGAGTCTGGTGTTACTTTACTCTTAAACAATCTCTGCTGTGCCTTTTCACGGCTACCCAAGCCTCACCGGTAGGAAAAATAGCATCCATCCCCGGTATTTGAAGCCTAGTGGACATCGTTATGTTTCAATCCAGTCTGCTATAAAATCTATTTATACTGTATTCTGATTTGCTTTGCCAAAATACCTCGATTATGTTCATTGGCAACGTTTTTTTCAACCTCAGGAAGTGTGACACTTTATAGTGCACAGAAGTTTGAAAGAGCGGGTTGCTAAGCACAAAACTTTGGCACCATAAACTAAGGTTTGCATTGTATATCACATGTGTTGTTAATTTTAGGCCGCTAAAGCACTTGGGAAAGGTGCGGGAAATATTGTGGTTTCGCTTAAATATTGAAAAAGCCAATGCATCCTGTCTCAAGCTTCAAGTCAGTGTTGACTTTTTCAATATTCAACCAAAACCAAAATCTGTTTTTTTTTTGCTATTGCTACTGCGGGCGTCCCCTCAGCAGGAGCTCAGCTCAGGGTACAGGAGGGGCCCCGGCTCTGGCGACAGCCCGCCATCATTAACACACCCTTCAGTTTCACATCATCTTCGCCCCTGCCACATGGTGCTTAACGGGCTGTTTGCGACATTAAGTGTGTTCTTAATCGAGAGAGTGGAGCTGTGTGAGCGCCTTTAAAAGTGGGAGCGGACTGCAAACAGTCTGCGAGATTTACAGATTCAGCAGCAGCAGTCAGCCCCCCTGTTTCCTGCCACATCAATAAAAACACTGCCTTCAGCTCTACACCTTCCAACTCAGTTAATGGCCAGATTTAATCATCCGGCGTTGGTGTACAGGGAGAGACCGGCATGACTCACTTCTCCACTTGGGTAATTTTACTAACAGCCAAAATACCAGGACGATTTGAAGGCAGAAAAGTTATCCCAAAAGGAGAGAGAGCCAGCACGGAAAAGTCATCTCCTGCTCCAGTTATCCCGGACACCTCACTCAATATCTTCCTACAATTATCGACCAAAAAGAGAACCGGAGACGTGTATTTTTAAAACTGAGCTGCAATCAAGAGACGAGAGCTGCTCCACTGATAATGACTATAATACTGAAACCGAGGCCTCCTGACTGTTTTACTTTGCATTTAAGCCAAAATTATCTTTGTTTTAGGTTTCGCTGTGAAAATGTGCTACATCAGTCGAATTACTATCACAAAATCCATGTTCATTTTCAAAGCTAGAGCCTCAGAAACTGACATCACCCCAGTTAGAACGTAGTGTTAACTTGTGTTCACAAATCCACACTGAATCGTTGAAATAAATCACAATTATTAAGTCAAGATTTCTTTTTCTTTTTTTTTTTAGCGTCGATGTTAGACGAGAGCAGAGGCAGTCCTCTTGTGGCGTAGCCTGCATTTGAACCTATGACTCCTGAACCTTTAAGGTCTCTCGCTTGACTTTGGGCACAGTATCTCTCCTATAACTGGATGCAGGCCTGAGATGAAAGCTACAGAAGATCCGGAACTGCCTGAATAATTCAATACAGATAGGAGAGGAGAAAGTCACATCTGGCAAAGAAGCAAGCCATTTAATTCAACACAGACAGTTTAGATACAGATAGTTCCTTTTTGACTAAGCTTATTATGCGGAAAAAAACTACTAGTCAGAGGGAAGGGTACATATTTGATTTTTAGCGTGCTGATATCAGTGGATCTATGAGGACAAAATTATGATGTGATTTGCAACGTTTCCTTCTTAAAGCCTGCACAGATGTGTTTCTTTGTATGTTGCGTCCGTGCATGTTTGGAAAAAGATGAATTTCACATGTGGCATCCTATCACAATAACCCTCATTTGTCTCCACTTAGGACATTTCAACACACAATATTCCAATAAACTTGCTACTCTGTACACCAGGACTTGAAAGCCGACTTTTACAAATAAACAAAGGGCTCAAAATGATCTAACTGAAACCCTCCCACAGACAACAAAAGACTTCCAGGAACGCAGGGGAGATGCAGAGGCTGGTCACTACTGTATAACCCCCCCCCCCCCTTAAATCTTGATGTTTGGAGCACAGTTGTAGAGGAGGACATTGTTCTTTCATAAACAATACAGAGAGTACAACTCTGAGAAAGAGAGAGAGGCAGAACTCTGTAAACAGACAGAAATAGTCAGCATTCCCATCAGGCTAAACAGGAAACCCAGCCAATTAGCTGTTTATTCAGAACCCGGTTTCAGAGGGTCAGGGGTTGTAGAGAGAGCACTTCCTGGACAGCCAACAGACAGATGGAGCAGTGTCCGGAGGCAGGTGACAGTTGAGGCTTATGAGAGTGCATCGCGTTCATCACCGGAGTACACAAAGGTTAACAGAGCTTTACAAGCAAAGAAGATGAGTAGCTTCTTAATCATACGAGTCCACGCTACTCGGAGGCCTAACGTCTGCTCAGCTACTGAGGCCTCCACTGTACTTCCCTCGGCGTAAAGTGACAGATCAGATGGCAGATTGAGTTAATCTGCTTTCAAGAGCAATAAGCTGTATGGTACATGGCACGACAGTGTGATAACTCAGTCCAGACTACGGATGGTATCTCTCATTCACTTAACCCTTTCAGACCACAAAGGCCTCTGAGAAATCAGACAGGCTAATTGAATCCATCTAATCTGCGTACAGAAAAAGAAAGGGCCACATGTCAGGCTCCAGGATCCCATTCACCCATTTCATCTAATTCATTTACATGGAGATGAAAAGGCAGGAGGTCATATGAAAAGAGTCATATGAAAAGAGCCAGGTCAAACAGAAGCACAGACATCAGACCTGCTCTCGTGTGGTGTGGTGTACTCACAGCAGAGGGGTTAAACAGGGTCAGTCGACGTGGAGAGCACACACACAGCACCACCTCTTTTTTATGTTCTGATATGTTTTCTATTACCTGCAGGTCTTAAATGAAGACATGTGAATTTATTCTTTCACATAACAAAGGGTTAAAAACAAAAGGCTGCTGAGGGGAGTGTTGAAAGATGTGAACCCAGGGATGCTGGAAGTCTGTCAGAGTTTGTGGTGGTGGGAGAGACTTTGTCTATTTAATGTACACAACATGCCAAAACAACGACATACTGCATATAAAAGCAGCCACAGCACAAGAACACTGAAATAATGCATGAAACTACAGATCTACCAGAGCTGTACACTGCTGTCACTGTTTGTTTGATGGAGAATCAAGAGTATGTTTAAACTTAAAAAATTGGTGCAAGCTCTATTTACTGGATATATTTCAATACATAGATCTATAACCCAATCATACATCCTGTTACACTAATAACCTATATACACGATATATGTCACTGTACATGCAGTTACCTGATGAACTCCAGCTGTCATGTGTCCTGACGTCTTTGATTCAGTGACACTCTAAACTCCCTAAAACACCTCAATGTGCTCACAGATGACAGATCCAACCTGTCTTGCCTTAATCAAGGTTGGAAATAAGGTTGTTATAGTATTATTATTGTCAATAAACAATAAATAAAAGGAGTCAAACGTCTACCACAAATACTAGTGCACAACGCATATACAATAAATCCCAGTAAAAAAGACAACATACATTTAATTGATTTATGCCTGATTTCAGAGGTTGCTGTAAAACCGACATCTTGTGGTTGAAAGTCATCCTGAGCTCTAAGAAACTTGCGCTGTGTCTTTGCGGGGTGCTGGATGGAGAAGACCTTCTCCATTTTATATTATTGGTTTATATTTTTGCACAAACAACTTTATAACTTAATTAGCTGGCCCCAAACATGCCCCCAATTATAGCTCAAATAAGCAAATATTTCAAAAGCTTGACTGTACTAATTTTGGCCCACGCATAATTAGTTGACATTCAGTTAATCGCCTCGAGCTCTGCAGGACATTTCGGAATAAATTCTGGTCTCTGTAGAAAAAAAAAAACTGATCAGGAGAGACACGGAAATGAATTAAAAACTTTAAAAATACTCAGTCAATCAGGTCAGCTGTAACCGTCAGATGACTGCAGGTAATCTGGTACAGTGATGAGGTCAGGACAGGAAAATCTTTGGAAATTTTGAGGTAGAATTGCAACCACAAAAAAAAACTTCCCCGGATCACCTTAACCCAGATGTTGGCAGAGATCTATCCAAACAAATGCACTGTTGTCAAAGCAAACTTTAAGTAAGCCTGTCCGTTGCACAGAATTTATAGAAACATATTGTAATGTTTCTCTGTGGTCATTTCAATTCATTATTTACAAAATAAAAAGTATGACTGCTACCGCGAGGAGTGCGCTGGGATGTTTTAGTCGCAAGTGCCACGGCTCAGTGTTAGCTCAGGCGCGACCGAGTGTGAAAAAGTGAAAGCCGTACAAAGAGTCTTGTCTAGTAAACCACAGCAGCTCCTCCCTGCACCGTGCCACTCACTTTGTTGGTTTGCTCAATTTGCTTCTTAAACCCACAAAGCCTTTGAGGGCCACACAGGGGCATGACAGCATGTCGAAAATCCTATTTGCTCACTGATTTACTTCCGCTCTCCCGCTTGACTCCTGACTGGAAGGCAGTCTCTCTGTGACATACTGCCTCAGGTCTGTGGGGGGAAAGCCTGATGTGTGTGTGTGTACCTGTGTGTACTGTAAACTGTAACTGTCTGTCAAAGGCAGCATGCTTCTTACAGCTGCTTTTGGTTTTTGGGTCACTGTCAACCAATCATTTCACTGAGGAATCATCTCTGTGGTGGAGCTTGGGAAAGCTTGCTGTGTGGTGTACGGCACCGACACAGGGAGCAGCTGAACAGAGCTCTTTCAAGCTTTCCACATCGCAACCTGGTGCAGAGGGACAGCGAGGGAAAACACATCCTTCTATCTCCTGTCCTAACCACAGCTTGAATGCTATAAACCCAAAACTCAACAGGAAGTCCTGTTTGCAGGCAGTTACCACCGAAGGTTTGGTGTCAATATCTTTCCATCCTTCATGCTGTCTCCCTACTAGAAACACTTAAAAACTTGTGTTTTCGAAGCAGGAAATGCTCCATCCTGGTTTGGCATTTAGTCCCGGACATGAATAAGATGCATTTGAGTAAAAAGCGCTGATTCCAGCTGGCCCCTGTTGCCCTCTAAATATTTAAACATGCTGGACTCAGTGAGCACAGTGAGCTCTATGTAGCTGCAGGCCTCTGCAGCAAACCACAAACACAATAAGAGTCTTAAGTGGGGATTTATGTTTAATAAGAATTTATCAGCAGGCTAAGCCGCCTGCACTCATTAACTCTGTATTATTCTATACAATCTCTGAATGACGTGTCATTGAATGCAGAGCACTGCTGCAGCATCACCGGCAAAACACCTGGAGTTTCTGCAGTGCGTGACTCGATGATGAAACAGCAATGTTCTGATTAGACGCCTCCTATCCCACCCCGAGTGTTCATTTAGCGCTCCAAGGCCAACAGAGACAGACGAAGCTTCAACGCCAATAAAAGGGAGTCAAAACAACCCAACGGGGGCCACTGTGTAAACATCATTTAACTTTGGATAGGTCTCTTACCCTCGAGGACCACACGCGAGGTGAAAGACAAGAACCCTTGAAAGAGATTGGTAACGTGCCATAAATCCAGTTCTAATTCAGAGACCAATGGGAGCCAGATAATGAGAGTGATTTTCAATGAGAGTCTCAGAGCGTCATTATTGAATTAAGCCCAGTTTAATTAGCATGCTGACTTGATAATACACACACTGGTCTGGGTCACAGCAGTACTTAAGTTCATATAAATAAAATAATAATAATAATTTAGCCTTGAGGGAATTTTCCTTGGAGGTAATTAAATTCTGCTGAAAGCAAACCACTTTTACACTAACAGCACGGCATTGTGTGTGAGCTCTTTAACTGTGTATGTTACAGCTGTGAACATTCTATACAAAACCATCGGTGGTTTTTTTACTGCATTTTCCCTCTTTGCTTTCCATTTGAGGGGCTTCTTGCTTGCCAGAGTTGCATTTCAAGTATATTGGCAGTTCACGGAGGGGAACTAAGTGGACATGGCAGCATTTCTCTTTATATACACATCACACACGTTGCGCTCAGAGTAATGAGGACAGACGTAGTGGATCAACAAAATATTGTGGTTGAACCAAAATATGGATTAAAAACATGTATTACTTAATTTGGCTGTTACAAGGTTTTCCGAGGCGGCTCACTCCGTCCAAATGCCAGGTCCAATAGATCAAACGCTGTCACAAACGTTATGCTGAAGTTTAACCTCGTGGACGAGGAGCTGGAGTCTCATTTCAGACTCAGTCATGACATCAGCGAGTAGAGATAATATGATTATACCTGTGTTACATGACGACCTGTTTTATTTGAATTAAAGGAATAGTTTCATTCACTTGACATCAGAGTTATCGGCCCCTTAAATCTAAAAGTCCAGCCAGCAGCTGGTTCGTGTAGTTTAAATAGTCTCACACATGAACCCTCATAAAAACACATAATGTTTTTACAGTTTTTGCACAAACAAATGAGATACAACATGTTAATTAATGAGCTGTAGAGGTGCTGGTGGGTTTTTCTGGACAGAGTCAGACTTGCAGTTTCCCTGTTTCTAGTCTTTATGTTGAGCTAAGCTAACCTGCTGCTGGCTGCAGCCTTGTATTTATATTGGACAGACAAGAGAGTGGTATCAATCTTCTTCTCTGAGTCTCAGCAAGGAGGCAAGTAAACATACTTGCAGAACTAATGCTTTAACAACCAGGATTTTCTGCATTAAGGCAACTTAGGTAAATATTCAGTCTGCTAGTAGGTTAAAAGATTTTGTGGAATGGAAGAAGAAATCAAACTAAGTAAAAATATATGATCAGATAGTTTAAAAAGATGTGCAAAGATTATTTCTAAGAGGTACAGAACTAAGGAAAAGTGTTTTTCTTTTTTCACAGTCTTGATTAGGTCGAGTTGTTCAGCTGAAAAAAGTTAGTTAGAACAGTCAGAGTCGGTTCAAGTGAACTGATTTTTGATTTTGAAGTATTGATGGATATTATAGAATATGGTAGGACGAGACTTTTTCTCCTTTTCGGACATGAATCTTTTATTTTTGCGTATTAAAAAATAGTTGTGCTTAATCTTATTTTGTTCATTTTTTTTTTACTTTGTTTCTAAAATTTGCCTCTATCATATAACATATTTTGAAGTCTAGAAGTAAACCAGTTTCCAAATTAGAGAACTAATTAGTGTATCCTGCCTTATAAAGTGTATTGACACTGAGGTCAGTTGTGTGTAACTTCTTTGAAGGTTTCAATGATACACAGCAGTCTAACACTTACACACACACACACGCATGCAACCCCTTGCTGAGTTGGGCATCCTGTGGCGACAAACCTGCAGCAATAATTGGTGTGGACCTTCATTAGTGGCTGAGAATTCTGGGTCATGACATGTCACAGGAAGTGTGTGTGTGTGTCACCGGTACCATTAATGGACTTTATTACAGGTTTTCACAATAACTAAAAACGGCAAAGGCTTTTTGACTCATCATAGTAGTGAAATGTGTTACTGATAATATTAACAATGGCTCAGTTATATTGTGGTTTCTCAGTAAGTCATGACAGCGTTACAATGAGGCAATATGAAACGTACCAGGGCCCTGAAACTGGAGGGAATTCAGCTGTCATCGATTTTATTGTTTACACCTGTACTTTTCCTTCTGTAACATGTCAAAATATTTTCTATGAAAAAGCTTCGAGAAGCCAAAAAGACGTAATGCAAACTCGTGTTTTCATACGGAAAGCATCCTGTTTTGGGTTACTTGAAGAACTGTGTTGGTGGTCTGTGTAAACACCAGGCACAACGATGGAAATAAGTTCAGGACTTTATGGTTCGATACCCTGACAAACTCTCATATGTTCTTGTTGTTGTTGTTATATTGTTGTCAATGAGCCAAAACCACTCAGTCATTTTCACACTTACAGAAGGATATAATTATGGCAAGTTGTTTGAGATTGTCAAATCTAAAGAAATTATGTTTTTGCTCTGAAATTGCCTGTGTCCTGATTCATGACAGCCATTTTTCATTTATTTCAGTGGCGTTTCTGTATTTGGCAGCTTCTGCACGTTGTCCACAGGCATGAAGTAATCTGCAGTTTAATTTAGATGGAAGATAACATGTTTTGAATAAAGTGTTTAATTTAGTCTCCGATGTCTGAGGTTTGGCTGGACTAAGTGTGGCTTCTTTTTTTTTTTGGTGTGTTTATAGTTTTGGGGAAAGTAAATTGTCATTTCAGGAAATGTGAGTAAGTGTGGAAGAAAAATAAAACTGTAAAAAATTTCATATTGACCAGTCTGTGTCACCCAAACCCATAAAAAGAACCCGGTGCAGACGGTTTGATTGTATATTAAAGATTTGCTACCGTGCTGGCGTGTGTGCATGACGTGATAAACTAGAATTATTATGATTCATTTTATGGCATGAAAATGATCCGAATCAATCAAACATTTATGGCGACTGGTCACACATGCAGCACTTCAAAAACCTGCATCAGTCCTCGTCTCTCAGCCTCTCTCTGTCTTGCTAATGGACACTTTTGCAGAGACAAGAAGAGAAAGGTTGGAGGAGGAATGAAAGACAACATAAGCAGAGAGATCTCTCAGACTGGGAGGTGGCTGTGTCATCTTTGTTACAAGAAGTACTTTATAAGAGGCCTCCAGACTCCGCTGACTATTCAGCACTCGGATCCGTCCAAATAGCTTAACCCTTTAGTCATAAAAAAAAAAAGACGGCGAGCCACCTAAGCCAGCGGTTCTGCGGAGCCCCCTCGCAGCCTTAGCCCATCTTCTGAGAGTCACGCCACTGAATGTAACAGAGAGACTAAACGCCCTCGAGCACAACAGGCACTTTTAGCAGCAAATGCATGTCAAGATGTGAATGTGGCCATTGTGCCATGACCCACCGGAGGGCTTGTAGCAGCCACCAGGGCACGCTGCCAAGCTACAAGCTCCATTTTACTGCCTGTCAGAGAAAGGAGCATCCATGTAATTGCATGCAAAATATTTTTTGTGAAATCCTTTTTAGCGAGCCCTGATTGAGTAATTCAGTCATCAAACGGGGGGAGAGGAGGGCAAGAGAAGCCACATTATGGGGTGGAACAGATTCCTCTCAGACATGTTCAAGTGAGAAATAAATGAGTTGGATGATCTATAGTATGTAGAGAATCTTACATTACTTATCTTCATATCATACTTTCCTTCCTTGAGGGTAGATATGGGGAGTGAGCTCCTGCATTTGATATGTGCAACCACTTATTATAGAGTATACTGCATTGTGCTTGGGTTACCAGGCTGAACCAGGGAGTAAGGCTTTGTGGTTTGTGGCTGTGTGTGTGTGTGTGTGTGTGTGCAGATTTAGATGCACAAGTGTGTGACCTATCAGATTTATTTATATGGAAAGTGTGTATGTTTAACTCAATGTGTGTATGTGTGTGTGTGTGTGTGTGCATAAGTGGTCCAAAAGCTACTAGTCTAAAATTAAAATCTGGGTTTTTGAAATGTCTCTAATTAGAGAGGGGAGGACTGAAGCCTATTTTGAGAGCTGTGGCCATGCACGCCCTTCCCATATGTGTGTGCACTGGCATACAGACTCAACGCACACACACACACACACACAATACCCACTTTGGAGAGGAAGGTCCCCCACTTGGAGCTCGTCTTATTAGACAATTCATCGAGTTTCGCTAACAGGAACCGTCCACTGAGCGTGTTTCTTGTGCCGTCTGTACACAGTTTACTAAAGCTTGACAACCAGTGAACTTTAAAGACGTAAACAAGTAGCTGTTACGAATATTAACAGCCAGAGAACACAAGTTGAAATACCGCCGCCTTACTGTAAGGCTGCAATAAATTATTGCAATATTTAGAGTCAAAGACAAGTCAAGACAAACCAAATTGCAAAGTTTATGGCTGCAGAGCAGGAACACAATAGTCAGTTTAATCACTGTCTAAAGTGTTTTTACACTTTTAATGAGGCAATTTAGTGAATTTAGCCTTTTCAGACAGCGAGTGGAATGCGGTGTATGCCTGGTTAACATTGTCTCATTGTTCTGTCTCATAACCAGCCTCTGTTTTCTGCTCCTGAGCAAAGACTGCTGGGAAATCAGGGCTGCTTTTACAAAAGGGTCGGCTAAAATCTTTCTGCCCCAGTTACTCTCACGGTGTCTTTAGAGGCATCTGTGAGATGGTTGTGTTTTTTGTTTTTTCCTGTGTGACTGCAGAGAATCACGCCACGCTAATCCTATATTACCGCACATCAACCAGTTTGAACTGAGCAGAACTGATTAAATATCTATCATGAAAAAATATGGTCGACCAACATGATTTCCAAACAATGATTTCAGCTCGAGGGACACGCATTCATGCTGCATCTTTAAACAGCGGTTTACTCCATCAACAACCATTTTAATAAAGCTTATTGCTTTATTTCACAACTGGCTCTGTCTTCTTTGATTCGGGCTGTAAACATACTCATATTTACAGGAGGACCGATGGATTAAAGAAGTGAAGTGACAGATTTTTAATATCTTGTGGTTCTATGTTACAGTAATAGCATACTCAACATTAATATGGTGGTCGGAGTGATGATAGAGAAGTTATGAAGATGAGTTGTTGTTGGTCTGTTTACATGTTATCAGATGATTTTAAAAAAGTACAATCTATACTTATTAACTTAAACTGGACATGTGAGGACCTTTAAGTTATTATAAGTTATATAACATTTTTTGTCTGTATTCTGACAGCCGACGTGTCCTTTTTTATCCATTGACGGCTTTAAAGAAAGTTGTTAATATCGTTATCCCTGCTATACTCAATTGTAATTCACTATACTCCTACGTAACTCCCCATTTTGGGAAATTCCCTGTCTTTCCAAGAGATAGATGAGAGATAGATGAAGTCTCTCTAAGTATAAAACTAAAACCAGCAGACGATAAGCTTAGCATGCAGACTGGAAACAGAGGGAAACAACTAGCCTGGATCTGTCCAAAGATAAAAATACATTTCCCATCACCTCTTTTTTTCCCTTAGTAACATGTTGTGTCTCCTTTGTACACAAACCAAAATGTCATGGTTTCACGTGGATTCACCACTGGATAGGGCTGTTTCCCCACTGTTTCCATTCTTTAAGCTAAGCTAACTGCTCATATTTGGCTTTTATTGGAGTGGAATTGACGTTCCAACTCTTGAAAATAAAGCATATTTCCCAAAATATCAATATCCTAAAAAGAGCCAAAGTGAAACCGAAACGTCCAGGTTCTGTTCTAGAAATAGAAACCCTCATTCAAAAAACATTTCCTTTTGTAATAATGAAAATAACTATAACAATAACAATCCAGCCTTGGAAGAGAGGCTTTCTCAACAGTATGTTGTGTGGTTCACTCCGTATGTTAAAGAATTACCCATCATTACCCGTAAGCCAACCATCTTGGGTTGAACGTCATTGCACTGCTAGCGCAGACATGGCTATAAAAACAGCGGGACAGGACAGTGTAGACATATTCAGACAGCCGAGATTTCAGCTAAAAAGTTGGGAAAAATTACATACTTAACAATGACGTTAATGCCTAATTGCTACGCTGGTGAATTTCATGGGAGTTGTAGTTTTTTGTATGGTGATAAATCCATTCTGGTTCAACTAAATCTCAAAGGTTTAAAAGTTTAAAAGCATGTGCTGTAGTGGATGCTAAATAGTCTTAAAATATGGATACTAAACTCCGGAAACAAACTTAATTTATGCAGAAAGACCAATGAAAGAAACCAGTCATGACTTCAGCTCTTAATTGCTGTACCAAGACCCAAACTGATCCAAACTGACGAGTTTAAAAACTCTCAACAGTTCGGTTACAGCTCATCAACCTTATTTAAATCTCTTTTTTAAAGCTTTATTATTATAAAAAAGACTGTTTATCAGCATTATTATACTTGGAGTAAATCTGTTTAAATCAAGAGTAATCAAAAAGTAATTAACCGTACTTAGATTACATTATTTAGTTCTTTGACTGCGCTATTGTCACGGATTAGTTCTCAAGAGAAAGCATATCAGGAGACTAACACACACACTGACACACACACACACACATACACACACACACACACACTGAAGCCACAGGCATTCCCACTATAGACACCCATTATCTCCGTCATGTGCTGTCGACCCAGAGCAGGAACTTTGGGGGCTGCTGTGGTCGGACACAGGGAGAGGGAAGTTAGCGCTGGCAAAGAAAAGTCAAAGTCAGGCATTTTTGGAGTAAGATAAGAAGAGAGCGGCGTGAAAGGAAAAACTAAAATAACAAAAAGCCACTTGGGAGTACGAGATTACTATGACAACACATCGCTCTGTTTTTGCCAGTTTTGGAAATATCTCGGCCTTTTAATCAACAAACACAACAAGGTGATAAGTGAAATACACATTCATCATCCAAACAGGCGGGCAGATACAGCTCGGCACAGTAGGTGTGCAGAGATGTCCCGCTGCAGTCGTGTTACCTTGACCCGTGAGGGCACAATAAAACCCGGGGGCTTGTGTGGCATTGGCAGGTGCTGCAGCTGAGTATAAAGCTCAGAGTATCCAGTGTCATGCCTTTGTTTGCTTTTTTGATTTATTGCTGACCACTGCCCCACCTAACATGTGCGAAGGAGAGCCCGCTCCCCCTCCTCTCAACACCTTTCCTCATATAAATAAACCCTATCGCTGCAGGAATGCCTCTCCCTGTTATTGGAATTCTCCCCGCTGATAAGATGACTGTTTAGGATGCTTCGTCGACATACTCCCGTCTCAACACATACTGACTCACAGACCCAACATAAACCACCAACACATCTGCTGGCCCTTTGGTTTCCGTCCACACGTGGGCCACAAGTAAGAGGCCGACGATGTGATTCAGAAGAGAAAATGGTGATTAAAGGGACGTGGCTTTTATACTATAGCCAATCGATGATACTGTTGAGGTGAGTTGACTTTGAGTGAATAGAGACAGAGGACTCATCAAATGCAGTAAACGATAACAGATTGTGTGATGGTCGGCTAAATGGAACCAAAATTGAAGACAGAGAAACCAGACAAATGTGGGTTAAGTGTAAAAACAAGGCTGTCCTCTCCATGCAAAGCTTCTGTTGGGATGCTTAAAATATGCACACTGAACCTCCAGATCTTTCCAGGTGCAGATCAGATTAACTTTGGTGCGCTGTACATGTTATATTTCATCAACAGAAAAACAAAAAACAGCACAAAGGGTCGGGAGCAGTAAGTAGCTGAAGCAGCGGCGAGTATTTCACAAAATGTCGAGTTATTGTTTTAATTAAGTAACCCAGATTCACCCTGTGGAAAAGAAAACCTTAATAAAATAATTAACAGCGAATGATTCTGTGCAGAAAAGCGTTGTTGCGCTGCTGAGTTATTGAATTGTGGTCTAACCATCATAACAACTATTTAAATCTGCAGAGGGCAATATAACAGGGGTTGTTGGGGCTTTTAAACTGCCTCTCACATAACATCAATTCTTAGCTGCCCAAGACGACACTGAAAGCTCTAAAAAGGGCACGTTTGAGCTCTAATAATTTGCCTTCACAAATTTTGTTTTTTAGGTTCAAGACTTCAAGATCAGGACAGGGTTACAGGGATAGAAGTCCTGGTTAAAATAATAAGAATAATATTATACTCGCACTGCGCTTACAGAGACATTTATCATCTTCTTTTCCGCTCATTATGGCCTAACCCAACATACAAATCATGCACAACAATGCACGACACATCTGAATCCAAAACTGATCAATCAAGTCTATGGCTGTTGTTTGCATATGTGACTGTGGCTCTTTCTCATCTGAACCTCAGTAGCTAACTGGTGAACAGTTAGTTAAGTCTGTCTTCTCTGAAGAGCTTCAGGAGGATTACTCCTTCTTCTGCAAAAGTACCTGGCAACTAAAATGCTGCACTCGTGGTGTCCGTGATGTTGAAAAGTGTGCTAAGCTCTGAAATAAAATGCCTATGGTGCACGCATAAGTGCATACATGTGTGCCTGCATGAGCATGTGGTACACTGAAGCTGCGGCTGGCAGGTAGGCTACAGGTAGCTGCTTCCTGTTGTTTCCAGTTGTTTTTAATGCTAAGCTAATCTAACTGGCTGCTAGCTGTTGGTTTATACCAAGTGTAGACATGAGAGTGGTGTCAATCTTCTCATCTGACTGCAGGCATGAAAGCAAACAGGCCCTATTAACGAAGCTAAAAAGGTCACGACATTGTTCAGCAACAACCTCCTCCTCCTCTCACAACTGTGACCCCAACTGATAAAAATATTACAGCCCTGGTTAGAATATTTTTATCTTAAACCCCTGACTACCAGCCAGCGAGGCTGACATACTGGGCTCAAGTGCAACCACGCAAGGAGCAACTGTCTCGCAGCTGTCTTGGGTGAGGGGGCATCGGGCCAAGGGCAGGGCATGCTTGACCCCCCACCCTGAGCATCTGTGCCCACTCATTTCAGGCTGGCACCCGCTGAGCCCAAAAAGCCATCAGTCACCAACAACGATGACAACAAAATACGCCAAGGGAGGAGTCGGGTTTTGACTTGGGTAAAAACCGCAAGCTGTGAGACACCAGCGCATTCACACATAGACTGCCACTGTACGTTCTCTTCATTTGTCTGTTATCCATTAAAACATTAAAACAAACACAGCTGCCAACATGCAGAGCTGAAAAAGGAGTTATTGCTCCGCGTGTTTTGGGGCCATATAGGCTGAATGTGTGTGATAGGTAACCATCGGCAGACACAGATTGTTTTTTCATTGCTGAAATAACAAAAGTTCCTCTTTCACACAGAAAAGACTGATAATAATAGAGACATGGAGCAATTCTTTGTGAAATAAAGCTACGCTGTTGCACTGAGGAGCCCTGCCTCCTCCTCCTCCTCCTCCTCCTCCTCCTCCTCCTCCTCCTCCTCCTCCTCCTCCCTCTCACCCCAGTGTCGAAGATCTGTTAGTCAGGGGCTGGGGAGTTTTCAGTCTCCAGGGGCACATCCCTCTGAACCGCCTGCCAAGCTTCTCCTCTCCCTCCTCCATCCTCTCTCTTGCTCTGCTCTCTTTCTTTGTTCCCCTCTTGGTTCTCTCTTCCCACTTCTTCAACTCCTCATGTTCAACTCTCTCCTCGCACTTCAGCCTCTTTTCAACTTCCGTCATTTACTCCCCGCTATCCCCTCCAAAAAAACGGCACTTTTTTCGCTTTCACACTCTTATCTGTTTTCCCCCTTTCTCTACCCTTCCGCTCCTCTTCCTCTCCCAGTGATCCGGCTCCTTTGCAGCCGTGCATAATTAGGCCTAAACACAAGCCTGCGCAGGCTCACATCTGGAAGGAGTTTAGACATGGCAGTTTCCTACCAAGACGACTAAATATTTAGGTTGAGAGTTACTGCGTGTGGATGAACTCATGATAGAGGGGGTGGGAAGGGAAGAGAAATGGGGAGCTGGAGATAAAGCAAAAGAGGGAAAGTGGGGCAGAAGAGTGGAGCTCATGGTGGACGGCTGAGAATAGCGTGATGCATCATTAAGCTGGTGATAAGTGTGAGTTTATAGAAATGGTGCAGTATATAATCTGACACACGGTAATGTAATCAAAGTGCAGCACTCAGCATTGATGATCCAGAGGAGGAGGTGATAAAATTGGGGCGACTGGTTGCTCCTTTATGGCTGGCAGGAACAACAAACAGCCAACTAATAGTTTTAATAAACAAATCCCCGTTGGGATTTCCCATGAGGCTGAGGGGCCTCAGCTGGAATGTTCACAGGGGCCAGCTGTTGTGCATTAGACGTAGCAGCCGGCCCCGGAAGCCCTGGGCCTGGTGTCCTCCAGCCCATTGCCTAGCTCAGCATGGAGGAGAGCATTCCTCCAGGCTGCCCCAGGAGAAGAGGGGCTGGCTGTCAGGCCATCCAATGTGGGGAGGGACCCGAGGTGGCGTAGGGCACGGGGAAAGCTCCCCTGCTGCACCTGGGATACTGTCTGCAGTCTCTGAGCGGGGCTGAGGAATGTCAGGAATAACACGAATATCAACACAACTTCTCACATTCCACATCTGGAGCTAATGTCATGAGCAACGATGGAAGCATGGACGCTTGAGGAACTCACTGGATGTTCAGGGGAAAATTAACTTTCCAGACATCAGAGTTCCCGGGGAAAAAGGTAAAGGTAAAATGGCGGACGGTGTGGAATTGTTTGCTCCTCCATACACAGCCTCGTAAAAGTGTCACCAAATGCTAGACATCTGTACGAAAACAACTCGACCAAAATTAGTAGACGCCGGGATGGAAGATTATCTTCAATCACCTCAACCACTGCCACCCAAGCCCCTTTTTTTTTTTTCCTCTGGTTTCCAGCAATGTGTTCCCCAGATGTTTATTCTGCCTTTATTAAGCAAGAAACATAAGGCCCTATAAATGGACTGCTGGCTGGCTTTAGTTCTCCTGGGGCATAAATCCCCCTTACTTTACCTCATATGCTCGCTGCAGTGGGGCAGTTGAACATGTTTTTTTTTTTACTTTGCCCATGTGCAGCTAACATTTCTCCCACTGGGTCAAAGTACGCAGACAGTAACATACTGTGGGAACGAGCAACGTCTTCAGAAAAGTCTCAGCAGCTGTGAAGAAAGTGCTGTTTAACAGCACCACCCAAAAAAATGTGTCACTGACTTATTGGTAGTCCATCCATCATGAGAGATAGTGTGTTTTGGCCCATGATGTGTCCCTTTCAAGTTCTGTCCAAATAAACCAAACGAATAATCGCTTCATAATTAAAAAATATCAAACTAAGCCCAGAATCATTGCTGTCCAGTTCTCACCAATTTTTCATATATATATAAAATTCTCAATGTGTTTCTATTTATTCTAGTTTTGCAAGGCCAAGCCCGCTGGACCATGTGCACATGCTGGTGGTTGGAGAGAGGGAGAGAGGGAGAAAGCTGAACTCAGAGCTGCCTGGCTGGGTCAGAGTCAAATTTAAAGTGACAGAGTTGTGTCAAAGAGGCAGGGCCAGATGATGGCTACAGTCAGCCTGCCCTCTCACTGATCTTCTTAATGTTTTACAGAGAGGCGACTCACCGCCCTGCACTCCAGAGTTAAACTAGATCAAGATGTAAACTTCTGACCTAATAAGCCTTATTACTGCAACAAGTCCTCAATACAGTTAAACCTAAGGTCATGGGTTCAGAGTCATGGGTGTGTGGGCCTGATGGGAACACTGTACCCTCACTTTGTCTGTCCATATGCATGTATTTCATGTAAATCCTATACTAGAACATGGAAACAGTGTCCACACTTACTGTGGCCGAAGCTACACCAGCTTGAAATGAAGTTTGTCTTACAAAAAGATCAGCATGTGATCTCACCACCCAGCCTGCAGTACAGGCCACAGCAGGATGGCCATAATATATCATTAGTTCACAGTAAACTTGTCAGACTGTTCCAAACTCACAGAGTAACGGTCCTGTTGGGCAGCAGGCTGGCGTCCGGAGGTTCACTCAGCTCCTCCTTGCTGCAGCTGACCCTTCTGCCTACAGTCTGGACACCGTGCGGTTTGGACCTCTCGTCCGTGCAGCTGCATCCGCTGGTGGAGGCGAGTAACCCGGGACAAGCCTGGGAGAACCTCGGCTCCGAGGCGGACAGCAAGAGCAGCATCAGTACCAGACGCCCCGGCAGCAGAGGGATGCCAACGCCGGGCGCAAACATTGTCCTTCGGCTGGATCTCACCTCAGCTGCACCCCCGCCTCCAGTCATCCCATATCTCCACCATGAAGCTCTCAAGGGGTGTTAAAGAGGGCGAGAGGAAGCGAAATTAATCTTTCAAGTCTTTAATGAATGGTAAAAGTTGGAGAGCTCAACAGTGAACACTCATCATCCGGTCATTTCACAAATATTCAGCACTGATTTTCCAAGAGTGTGCCGTTATGTCATGGCAGCCAAGGCGCACAACTCCCCTTTGGTCCAAATGGTCAATAAATTGAAGCGATGTGTGAGTCCATCCAAACGTGTCCAACACTGAGAAACAGGCGCAGTAATCTGTCTTAAAAAAAAAAAGATGTCTGTCTTATTAATTACTTTAAGAGATTTACATCATATTTAGGAGACTTGGGAGTGTCCACTTTACCGTTATCTCCCTCTCTAAAAGTTAATCCAGAGGTTGATGAGATTCCCGGCTGAGCAGCCACAGTCAGACAAACCGTCATCTGTGTGAAGAAGTAAAGAAAAAAGTATATTCTCAAAGTTTTGTCAGTTGTTTCGCTGCTCCTAAAAGTTTTCCTCCGTCTTTTTCCCTCCGATCCTGGATCCTGCGCGCAGACTTCCCCACTTCCCCAACTTTTCTTTTAAAAAAAAGAATTTAAACACAGAGAGGAAAAAATATATTTCGCAGAAAGAAGTGAGCTGCTCTTGATCGGCTCCTGTGTAATTCCCAAAAATCTAGCGGTTTTTGCCTGCTTGCCTCTGTCACACTCAAACTCACTTAGTTACTACCCCAAGTGCGCCCGTTCTGTCTCTGCGTCTGCGCTCTGGTCCCCGCGGTCCTAGCGCATCCAGTCCAGCCAAGCCAAGACAAGACAAGCCAAGACAGAGAGAGAGAGAGAGAGAGAGAGAGAGAGAGAGAGAGGTTTCACATGTGACCACCTGAGCTCACTTCACACACCTTCACCAAACTTCATGACACACTCCAGAAGGCTACTTTATGCAGTGTAGTTGGCCTAATATGGTTACAAAAATAACTGATGCAGACTCCTACAATAAAAAATCTCAAACTTTAAACATATTATTTCTATTATTTGGGGTTTAATTTACATTTAAATAATAATAGGAATCATCATCATGTAAGGTCTTCTAAGAGAAAGGCTTACAATATAGCTTAGAAAAGTACAAATTTGTTGTTGTTGTATATGTTTTTGCTGACAATAATCAATTTTTGGTCAGGTTGTATTGCAGGTGTCATGACCTTAAACATCCAAACTCTATATTGTCATAAACTGAACACATTATGGTGCAAAGAAGAAGATTATGGAGCTATTTGATGAAGTTTATGGCACATAAATGCCACATTTCTGTTGTTTTGCTGCTTTACGATCGAGTTGTAGAAGACAGGAAGGTCTCGATTGCAAACTAAAGTTATGAATGAGCGCTGAAGGTCTGTTGTGTATTGTGTGTTTTAGCAGATCAAAGGCTTTTCATTCAATCAGCGGGAAGGAGGAGGAAGTAAAGACTTTTATAGATACACTTCAGTGAATTCTATAGCAGAAAGAGTGATGGCAGCACGGAACAATTTGATCTTGAAAATAAAAAGAGTCTGAGCTGTTATATTGTAGATGTTAACTTTATGATATGAGCCAGTGCCATGTTTTTCTGTTCCAGAAACAATTATTTTTATGTCCAACTTGGAGGCCATTGGCAAGAGCGAGATACCCATAAAACAGTGCAATAGATAGGTTTTTATGTGGGGATGGCCACAGTTGGATGGGGGTGGAGGTGCATCTGAATGCAAACCAACCTGCTGAATATGACACCCAAGCTGTTCTGTGCATATCATGTGATATTTTTGTTGTCAGAGACTGCATGTTGATACATCTTAGATTCAGAGATAGACAAATATTCCAAAAACTCAAATCTTCTGTTTGAAGAATGTTTTAAAAAAAAGAAAGAATCACACTGAATCCAAAAACTACAGAGAATCATAAACTTCCTCAAAGTCTCCTTTTCACATTTTTTTTTTTGCCTGTGTGTATGGAAAGTTCCCAAAATACAGCCCTGGACTCCATGGATTTCTGTTTTAAAAATACTTTTTGATATACGAGAGGCCCTTGAGGACGGAGACCGTAGCGATTCAAATCTGGAGAACATTTCAAAATATGAGAAGGTGAACCAGGAAAGCTTTTGAAAAGGGACTTAATGCAATTGGGCTTGACATGTATTCACTGACATATCCAAACTGCAGGCACCTCAGTCGTGCAAGCATGCCCAGCAGTATAATGGTGCACTGTGCTCTGACCCGCACAGTGGACCCCGGGTTTGTTATTCCTGTATATGATACTGTACACTGGAGCAGGCTCAGAAAGCCAGCATGATTATTGAAAGAGTGGATGGGCGCCTGCTCAGCAACGAAACAGAGGGCTGTTTATCCAAGCTGTTAAATAAGGCTTCAAGTACAACACCCCCCTCCAACTCCACAAGGCCCAAATCTCTCTCATCTGGAGAGCACAGTTTCCATTTAAAATGTCACGTCCCAAACTGCACATTACATCAAATTGTACTTAATGGCATCCAGACAAACTTTAATGTCGTTCCAACATTTTCTCTCTATGCACCCCACAGCCCCCCTTGCTCCTTATAGCCAAGCAGGCAATCTCTCCTTCTCCCTGCTCCACATCTGGACTCCATTCCAGGTGGGGTATTGAGAAAGGGGAGAACGTTGGGGAAGGAAAGGTGGAACGCAGAGAAGCTCGGAGGCTCCAAAAAGTAGAAGTGAGATAATGTCTTAGGCAAGGTTTTTGGTGGAAGTTACGCAAGCTTTTGGGATGTCGGACAGACGATACGTGAGATTTGCAGTTGATTTCTCTTGGGCACGTTCCCGTTGTCCTCCAAATCGCACGTTAGGGCAGAAATATCTTAAAACAATGAGGTTTTTAAGCACAATGAGAGATGTGAACCAGACCAAGTGACTGCTGAGCTCGAGACATAGCTCGGGCGAGTGTTTCTGCCAAAGGATAAACAAAAGAAAACTTCCAGCAGGGAAGCAAACATCAAGCCCTCTGCAAGGCCTTGGGGCTGTTGCTGAGTCTTTCCTGATGAGGCCATGACATCTAGTGGTGCGATCAGCAGCACACACAGAGCGCCCACCCCTCTCCTCTGAGCTGCTCTGCCAGTCAGTCCTGCAGTCATGAGCATTTCCTGGACGGATGGTTTTAATTAAGGATTTATGGAGACATTAAACCCACCGCTCCCACAATTTACAGGGTTATCAAATCATAATGTGGTGTCATATTTTGCAGCACTAAATACCTTTGTCGACCACTGAAAATGAATGTTAGCAGCAGCAGTGGTAACCCTGATGTCAGTAGCATTTAATCCAGTATAGTATAGTATATTTATGGGATTATCAAATCATACTGTGGTGCTATATTTTGAAGCATCTTTAAGAATGAATACTAGCAACAGTCGCATACAAACTGCAACATTATGAAGATATGTTTGAATATTCCTGTTTGAGCACATAAACTATGTAATATTTTGTAAATCATATGAGCTCTCAGTGCTGCAACAACTGAGTAAATCCATGCATACTCAAATAAATGCATGCTTAGCTGCATGTTTACATAAACCAGCCCTAATTCTCATTATCACCTTTCTCCACAGATGATTACATTTGCCTTTTAGGTAAACATTAATTGTATTTGTCCATAAAATACTCTGAAAATACAAAGAGACTTTACATGCAATCTTAGTAATGCTGCAGGAGTGTTAGTAGTACTTGGTGGTTTTTCCCTCTGTTCCAAAGTTCAGACAAACTGTAGTAATGTTGCCCTCTGCTGGTTAGCAGAGTGATTATATCAATATTGATTAAAATGATTTTTGCACAGTATGATTCAAGTTGGAGGCAAAGAAAAGCAGGTAAACAGAGTCACGTCTGCCCTTTTTTAAAGACTGACGGAACACCTGGAGACCTCAGATTTCTGTTTGTTACCTTCAGCTTCAGTTCAAGTTTGAACTCACTCTGCAAACACGCTGCATAACTTGAGGCCTCTCCTGTCAGATGTGGGTGACACCCTACTTGTCAAACCTGTCCTTTTAGAACAGGGATGTGGCCACTGTCATTTTGCACGACTCCATCCAGCATGTCATTCACATGGTTCCGAGTGAGCCTGAACAACAGTCTCACAGTCTTTGTACTTAATAAAATGTATAAATGCATGGTGAAACTGAGGTCACCGGTGTTCCTTTACACCAGTGTTGCCAAAACACACACCAGGACAGTGTCAACAGAACAACTTCTTTTCATGGTGTTTGTTATGTAATATGTCTATGAAACTATGATTTGCATGTGTATTTTTATCCCAAATGGAGATATAAAGTCTGATATAAAGTCATGTTTAATATCTATTTTCAGATTTAAACAGGTGACGTAAGAGAGAAGGTTAATGCTTTATTGTAAAGAGGCCATTTTCACTGCAGACATGTTGACAAGTCATAGATAACAGTTTATTTGGATAGTCCTCGGACTGAAATGTTGGTAACTGTTTGACAAATAAAAGGTTTGGTTAAGTTTAGGCACAAAAAAAGCCATCTTGGTGGTGAAACAGTTGAAATTTAAGAAAAATATACCACAAACTGTCTGGTCTGTAGATGGAATATCTAAATGAAGTGTTACCTAAAAAGAAAAGCACAGATGTAACTAATAAGGTGAATAATGGCTCTTGTTGTGCATGCTGGCTTACTGAAACATCCATGGAACAAAGCCATCATTAATGTAATTACTTACACCTGTGTTTTACTGCCAAGACGCAACACAATGTCAGCTGTGAAAGACAAAACCTTTCATTAGATAAGGCATCATCACAATGCATACATTATTTTGTTTATTTATATATCACGTGTGGCTTTAATTAGGAGTCGGATATTTGCCATACCTCTGTGGCAAAGAGACAAAAACCTTCTTGACCTTGAGGTGCTGATGAAGGTGTACTTGTGTCATGTGAAAGTCTTAAAGACGGGGCAGATGTCATCAAAAAGTGATTAAAACATTAATAATGGAGGAAGACGTTTAACCTCTTATTATTCCAACACAGTCATGACCACTGAAGAAGCTTCGGGTTGTGTGATTTTATTAAGTGCCACATGAAATGCGAACATTATAGTGTATCTCTGAGTACTGCTGTAAGTGTATCATCATCATCAATTCTTTCCACACTAAATGTCCTGTGCATACGTTATGCATTTAAATGGTCTATATCATAGAATACAGTTCAATCACAAAAACATCAAAAATATTTGTATATTGAATTAATCTATAGTCCCTCATAAGCAACAAAACAGCAAAACAAGTCAGCATATATGTATTTTTTGTCATTATTTCTACTCAGATACAAAAGAAATAGAAAAACTCAAAGGCTTTTGGCCTGACTCTAGCACAAAATTCACATACTCCTCTCTATCTGAAACAACTTTCTCTTCACTTGTCTCATGCACACACACACAGTCACACTCACTCTCACACACACAGATGTAGGAAAGGCATGCAGAAGCCACCACACTTCTACATGTGAAAGCATGCACTCATACACACCCACATAGCACTGTCTGTGTACAGTACATCTTTAAAATGGCATGCAGTGTAGGTGAGATTTTGGTCCCTTTGTGGCAGCAGGAGATTCAAATGATCAATCCAGATCGTCAGAGTCAGAGAGCCAGTCCTGTTGAGTTTGTCTAAAGCGTTGGTTTTATGTAAATCTGGCCTTAGTACAATGTGATGTGGCTTGAGTCCACAGCAGCTGTGCATCATTCGAGCTAAGAATAACCTAAAAAGAATGTGAAGGCCGAGCCATATGAAAAACAAAGACCTGGTTCTCATACAATTAGAAGAAAGGCAAAAAAGTGAATCATAATATTGCAAAGTATGGTTAAATGTGATCAGAAAAGAACATCCTGTGCCATGTCGTTGACCAGTGTCCACCTCCACGCCCCATCCCAAGGTCTATAACTGAGTCAGATGAGGTGGAGCTTCGGGCAGCGGAGCAGCGGAGCAGCACTCCACGTCCAGAGCGGGGGCGGGTGTGAGGCGGCATACTCAGTGGCGAGGCGACACGGTGGCGTGAGGGTTGCTACTTAGGCCTTGGTGCCTCTCTTTGGCGTGCTTCTCACAGTACATCACGTCTCCGACCCAAAAGTGACCTCTCATCTTGAGGTTAAGGCCGCAATCTGTGCAGGTGTAGCACTCCGAGTGGCGGTAGTGGTCGTCCGTGATGCGCACAGCCACTGTGCTGTGGAGAGAGATGAATGCAGTCAGGCACCTGATAACAGGGTGAAATCATTTACCTCATTTCCAATGCAAATCAACTCGAGAGCGGCAAAGTTGCCGTAGATAAATCACTTCATTTGTATCTTAAAGAAAAAGTGACACCAGTGACAGCGATTAGACTTCAAATTTCCTTGCAATGCAGCTTCACCTGTTTTGAGATTCTTCTCACATTTGATCCAAGATTATCTAACAAAGATAATCTGTATCACCTAAATAAAGGAAACTAATTTAATCTGCTTTGAAAAGAAGTAAAACTTCCTCTTTGGCGATCTGTTTTTACTTGATTCAGCTGAAATAATCAGTAATTAGATCTAACCGTCAAGCTAATAACCGGTTGTTTCTTTGGACACATTCCAAAAACTTAATTATTCACACAGCGTTGGTGTTCCAGTGATCATGTAACTGCAGGTGAGAGCACACTTACAAAATGCTGGTGCCACACTTCTCACAAATGTGGGTTTTTTTGACTCCTCCTACTGCCGTCGTTGGTTTGGGGACGTTGGGCGAGAGCTTCCCTGGGAACCTCAGGGCTGCCTCTGGAACACACACACACACACACACACGGATGAACACAGCTGCTGATAGGGATGTTCAGACAAGCACGAGTCTCTCGGTTCATCACGTCAACACTCTGTTTGCCTTCACTGCCCTCTGTCAGTGCAGCTTGTTTGTGTTTCCCCGCTCGTCATCACCAGCTCAGCACCCATGGGACACGCTTCGTGAAATAGGTTTCCACACATTGGTCATTATCACGTCATGAAAGAATGTTATTGCTATCTGGATTTATTTGCGCCGCCATTCATCAAAGCAGGAGGGGTGAAGGAGGACAGATGCATTCCATGATATGCTGTTCACAATATAAACTGCACACAGGAGAGCTCTTCTCGACATCCTGCACAGGTGATGGCCATATGGAAGTCCAAGAAACACAAACTGGCTTGTTCTGCGTGATGGACTTTTAACAACTGTAGGAGATGATATAAATTATGTTGCATTTGACATAATAGCTGAATCCTGAGAACAGACGCTGGAAAGGAATTATTGAGATACACCGTCAGTCCAAATCTAAAAAAAATGGATGCTCCTCTATGCAACAACACGTGTGTTCCAGGGGTAGCTCCTCTGATAGTACCCCATGTACCAAGGCTGACTCTTACTGCAGCGGCCCGGGTTTGATTCCAACACATGGCCCTCTGCTGCATGTCATCCTCTCTCTGCCTCACTCCCCTGTTTCCTGCATGCAAGCTGTCACCATCTAATAAAATGCTAAAAAAAAAAGCCCATAAAACTATACACATCCATTTTCTATACTTGCTCATCTTGTTTAGGGTCTAAGGAACACACTGAACACAACATCATTTCCACATATTTTGCATAAATGAACACAGAGTGCTTCTAACCTTTCTCGTCAGCCTCCAGGACCTCTTGCAGCATTTTAAAGGTGTTCGATTGACGGGGCGCCGTGCGCGACTCCTTATTCTCCTGGATCATCTTGTACACCTCCGACTCCTTGTCGAACCTCTGCATGGCAAAGTCAGAGCTCGTACTGCTGTAAGAGGGAGACACAAATGTATCACCGGTCACAGGTTATCACATTCACTTAAATCACATGTTGAGCTCTCGGTGATGTGTTTGGGAGAAAATGTATGTTCATGAAAGACTTGTGAGTCATGTTTAACTGAATCCAGAGGAAATGAAGGAAGAGGCAGCAGCTGGATTTGAGACTTTGACCTTCTAGCATGAAGTCTAGATTGCAGACGTTTGGCGAGAGGCCAAGCTCATACGCTCAACAGGACCCCGTCATATCCCGTTACCAGAGGCGCTGTTTCTAACCCTGAACACAGCCACAAGGCAAAAACAAAGAGGACACAAGACTGACAGTGGAAGCTACAGCAACAACACACATTCACCAACCACGATTGTGTATATAAATTAGAAAGTCTAAGAAAATAACGGACATGAGGTGTGTACCTTGTACTAAAAACAACCAAGGAAACAACAAGAAAAACTACTTTTAACTTTACTTTGAGGGCGTTTCCAGCTGCAGGAGGATGCATGCGAGGAGAGGGAGCTTTCACCTTCTGGTAGTTTACGCCGTCAAGTCATTAGGAAATTAGAAGAAAGAACAGTGGCTCACTTTACGAGCAAATTCTTAACCCCTGGTGCGGTGGAAAAGCGGTGACTTTTTTTTTTTTTTTTTTTTTTACTGCTCCTTCCACACTTAATGTGTGGTTGAATACCAATCCCTCCCTACCCCTGCTAAAGAAACACATGCATTGAACTCTCGGGTGACGTATTAGTGAGTAAAAGGAAACACAAAGACACAAAGTGAGTTCTCGTGTCAGTCGGATTTGGAGGGAGGCTGGTGAGTGTTAGCTGTCAGCAGGAACTGGTTGGCCGGGTACGCGAGTCAGGCCAGGTGTGGTTTGACTCCTTCCACCTGCAGCCAACTTGTCAGCCATTGTTGGTCCACTTAACTTGACTGACAGTCCCACCTGTTGTCACATACAACAAATCTGCCAAAACATTTTCTCCTTAACTTGACACCTGTGTTGTGAAGAATCTGCTCAGAGACATTGATCTAAAATTCAACCGTGCCTTGTATTTAGCTGTGCAAGGGCAAAATTACAGTCCATAAGTAGTTGGACAGTGACAGATGAACTGTAGCTGCATTTGCTCTGTACTCCTGCACACTGGATTTGAAATAAAACAATGATTATGAGGTTATAATGCCAAGTTGAAGCTTTAGTTTGGGGTGTTTGCTGTTTATAGGCAAACCTCCAATTTACAGGAATTAGTATCAGCCCCTTTGTAGTCTGTGGCATTTATGAACCACAGACATCAGCAAATACTTGACATCTTCCCCGGGGACGCTTCGCCAGGTCTGTACTCAGCAATCTTCACTTCTTGCCTTCAGCCTGAGAAACACATGCTCAGTTGGACTGAGATAAGGTTATGGACTTTTTTGGCCAGATAAAAAAAATCCCTGGTTACTTTGGTTTAGGATCGATGCTGCACTGTGCAGAAATCGTGGAACTGAAACTCAAAGAAAGCATTCATGCACAACATTTACTGGCAACTAGCGTTACAGATACTAATTGCGACCCCCTCACCTCATCCTCTCCTTCTTAGCATGGAGAAACCAAAAGTGCTATCTAGAACCAGAGTTCAGTTTTTCTATTCTGGGCTACTGTAGAAACATAGCGGACTCCATGGAAGTGGACCTGTGGCATCTGTAGACGTAGGCTCATTTTAAGATAACAAAAACACAATGATTCTTATTTTCGGGTGATTATACACCAATAAAAACGTAGTTATGCATATTATATTTAATTTCTGCCATATTCTGTAAACAGAGCCCCCTAAATCTGACAAACTGGACCTTTAAACCTGAAAGTCTGCACTTTAATTCAGCGTAATCATGATTTCATTTTAATTCCAATATGAAAAAACTTTGTTGCTGTCCCAATATTATGGACCTCTCCTGTACATGTAACGTTTCCTCACTGTGTTGCATATAAAACTACGTCTCATATAGGGGTTTTATAGGCTCCCAATATGTCGCTGTATATGTTTTTATACATGTTTTGTTCCTACCTGGATTTGAGCTTTAGGATACCCGCTAAATGAACATAGCTGAAACAGGAGATCGCAAACAGACAAGACAACAAATGTGCGGGCAAAGGTAATGTTCAGACCCTTTCCTCGGCATCACCAAACGTGTTTCAAATTGAAAACAGACCTCTAAAGAACAACCTCCAAGTTCTCCACATGCTCAGCTCCACCCTCAGTCCGTTTCCCCCTTTTCGTTTCCCTCACCATCCCTTCTGAAACTGCAATCTCAAAACAACTGGAAAGTCTAGGTCAAATGGGAGGAAAACAAGTAACAGAAGTGAGAGGCAACGACGTGCATGTGGACATGAAGCCGAGCGCGCGGATTTGCAGTGGAAGCAGATTTTTGCAAAAGTACCAGACAGCTTCATATTAGTTTGTCATCTGGGAATTGTGGTTTCAAATGTTCTCACATCAATACAATGTCTGCATCTGAGAGGAATGTGTTGCTGGTTTCCAAACTCAGCCTTGGAGCAGACCAACAATGATAACGATCTAGTCATAGCACATGTATGTAGCCACAACATATCCAGGCTCAGAATTCTAACCGCATTACTCAAGCTGTTCAGTACAACACTTAAAACAAAGTCGGTACATCCTGAGAAAAGAAATCCAAATGACAGAACTCAAAATGACAAAACTCACCTCAGAAAGAAAGGAAGAAAGAAAGAAAGAGGGAACAAAGAAGAGCTCAGTAATTCTTTCTTCTTTCTCTGTCCCTGTATTTCTAACACTTCTGCAGCACGTCAGAGCATACGAGAGAAAAAACAATATTAGCACACGCACACAGATGCCGAAACACACACACCTCTATCTAAACCAGACGAGACAGAAAAACAAGAGTCTGACTGAAAGGTGTGCCTCTGGCCTGAAACTCATTGGTCATGCGACATGAAGGGGTGGGTAAATGGGTGTCACTGAGCCTGTGATTGGCTGTGGAGGAGCAGGGAGAGGCTTGGTGTGCAGGCTGGGGGCTCCAAACTGGGGGCCAATCAGGGGGGGAGAAGTACAATCAGATTTTTTTGGAAATGTGGGGTGTTTGGATATAACTGCAGTTGCTGACACGTCATATCACTAGCCATGGTTACCCAAGAGGGAACCGGGGCCAAAGTCAACCATCCTGCACTGTGAAAACACACGCATCAGTCTCTCCAGCTGAGAGAGTGGGCACAAAGGATTACGTGACACACTCAAAGACCATTTTCATTTCTGCGGGGACAAAAAAACATCGGTGAGTCTAAGTGAATCCAAACAAATGTTCAGAGGGCAGCACCTGCATGCTGTGAGTCAAATTACAGCTACATCACCTCATTAGAGTGGGCGAAGAAGGAAAAAGCAAACTGCAGTGCAGGTGTTGGTCACAGTATAGTGTTTCCCAAAGGCTGAAAATTCATGTGTAGCTGTCGACTCAGAGTGCAGCTGCAAACGGCTCTGAGCACCAAGAGTCAGCTGCAGCACAGCAGTAAATTCACAAGCTGCCTAACAGTAAGTGAATGCACCAACAGACTTTACAGTCCATTTGCTCTTTCGAATGCCTTTCCACGCACAGGAAACAATAATTACAAAATATACAAAGGAATGCTTCAGGAACAAACTGGCTGCCCAGATAAATACTGCATTATCATGAATCTGTGGGTGTGTAACTGCTGCCGGCCTCTAGATGGCGCTGAATGACTGCCTGTACATGACACACACTTGTCAGAAATCTTCCAGCTAACTTTAATATGTGGAAGTTTGAGGATGAGCTTTACACTTCAATCTCTGAAGAAGAACTAGTTTCATGGGCTATTTAGACTAATATAGAAATGTCGTTTTTATATATATACACATTTGTTGATTGTTAGGGATGTCAGAATTTCAATTTTGTATTGTAAATCTATCGAAATGATTTTAAGTATGGAAATCAAAGGCAGGATTGACGCTTCAGTGCTTCAGTTTCTGTGAGCTGAGTTGTACCCTTCTGCCATCTAGTGACTCTTCTTTTTGTTTTTGTGTTTAACAGTTTGTTCTCCATAGTTTAGTGTTATTTGAATAAATTGCATAAATACATGCCCATATGGGGCGTTGTTAGGGCATAAAACTAATGAATTTTGGATCTTTGGACTCGATAGTTTAACAATGGTGAAGTCGACAGTGACGGAAATAGTTTAAACTGAATCTTGAATTTGATCAATCGTAACACCCCTATTCAATGTAATGTGAGAGTCAAAGCTCCCTATTTTATACTCATATAGTCATAAAACTAAAATGGAGTAAACTTTATTGGCAGCAAACATCCGATTGTTCATATTCAAATGTTTAAATAAAGGGCAGTGTGTCTTTTTTCCACTTTTCAAACAGATATGAAAGATATGATTTGGAACAGCCACTGTATGTCTGGTTAGTTTCAAGATTCTAATCATATTTCATTGCAACAAATTATTACGTGTGTGTCTATAGCAGCTGGTTTGCAGTGAACTATGATGTTTTATCATCATTTATTGGTTTGTGATGTGCGTGGTCTTTACCTGCGACGAGGGGACATGGGTACGTCCCGATCAATGGGGCTGTGGGGTGAGTAGCATCCTGGCGGGGTCGGGGTTCTGCTGGACACAGAGTTATTTCTGTAGTCTGAAGGGGAGAACTCCTGTGGAGGAAGAGAAAAACGACAAACGAAAGCAAGAAAGAGTGAGTAAGCATGAAAGTCAAACTTCCTGCTGCAAACAAACTTGAGTTGAGTTGAGGAATCTTTTGAGACAGTGTGCAAGTGCTTAGACCATGATGCAATGTTACTGTAAAAGAGCTATGTTCAGTGCAGAGGCTGGAATTCAGCAGCAGTATTTAAGGATTTCTGCCTCACCAAGCAGTGTGTTGGCACTGAACAAATGTAGTGTCCTTGTTTCAGGAAGCTCTAAATCTGAGGAGACTGTACTGTATGACAACGTGGAATAAAACAAAGTCCAACACACCATCATGTAGGATACATCCAGTCAAGATCAACACAGGAAAGATTCATCTGTAGATCAAATGAGATCCACATGCACGCAGAACACTTGAGATCGTTCTTTCTTCTTCATCGTCACTGTGACTGAAACCTGACGTCCTTTGGTTTCGTGTACAGAATAAACAGCACCAAAACACACACACACACACACACACACACACACACTTTGCCATTGTTTGATTGTATTTAGTGCCCTGTGCGCACAAATAAAATTTCTACGGCATGAGTCACACCCAACATTCCTCAACCGCGGGCCGATCAGTCTCGACAATCACAGCAGCCCACATCAACATTTTTTTATCTTGATTACCATTTATATCAGAGCTGCACTTCAGCCCCTCAGCTGATAGATGATAGATAGTGTGGCAACAGATGTTTGGCACGACTCCACTGCTGGTCTGATGGGAAAGACAGAGCCAGCGTGTACTTCGATAGGTTCCAGATGCAGGGCAAATTATTCATGGTAGTTATAAACAGTGTCCTTCGTCATGGAATGAGAGAAGACATTCCACGTGGTGAGAATCTCATTCAGCCGAACTGAACGTTTACTGTACAAACAACAGTGTTATTCAGGGAAGAAACTGGGAGCAAAGTTTGAGTTATGTGAACTTTTGACAGAAGAGGGCGCTACACATCCACTGTACACATGAAGCTCATAAGCTAAAGATTTCAGCTGATGTGCAAATGTCATTTTTTATTGTAGCGGCTCTTAGTTCCAGCAGCACACAGTTACAGCATTATGGGCAAAGGTTGATTTATGTAAGTTTAATTATGTCATGATTAGCCGCTAGTGAAACTGACCTCAGGCACATGTTCCCACTAAACACTCTGCACACCTGGACTGAGTCTGCACAGGACATAACTCAAGTCAGACACTTTTACTGTCAGGAATCCCAACAAACTAATTGTTTCTAACCACAACACTGTCTGGAAACTCACCACCTGTGATACTGACCACTTACTGATAACAGGAAGCACACTCATGCACTGCTGCGTTACGCAAACTAACAGAATGACTTTGTTTAAAACAAGAAAAAAAGGCGTCCAAACTGTTTCACAACTTTCAGTTTACCGGGGAAACAAAGCTATTACTTTATTTCAAGTCTGTGCACGGTCCAGGAAAACTTTGACTGCGACTCAAACAGCCCACGGACAACTCAAGAGTACAGCTTTTACAATAAAGCTCACCAAGTTTTTCTCCCTCAGCCATCATCAGCTGGCATCAGTGTCACACAGACTCGGTCCAAAAGGGAGAAATGTCTCCACCCGGCTCTTTGAACCGTTACATGTCTGGTCTGAGACTCAAGTTGAAGCTGATGCTCAGTGCTGGGTGCTCACACAGTGGCACTGATGGAGTCGTAGATTTGTGCGTTCAATGCCAGCACCCGCTTCCAATTCAGCAACTCTTTGAACAATGTCTCTGTTCTCAATTGAGTCCAATTTTCCTCTTCTTTTTCCTTAGCGAGTGGGCAGATTAGTGGTGCGTGCCAGGAAGCCTTTACCAGAAATGATCATTGGGACGTCTCCCTGCAATTCCTCCCAGGATAAACCCAGTATAATAACGGCAGGCTCATAAGATCACATATTCCATATAATCAGAGTACAAGAATAGAGACATCCATGTCCTCTCCTGCTGTGAACCAATCTCAAGGGCATATACCTGATAGACATACATGCTTTAGGGATTGTCTCCGGAAGACCTAGTGAAGCCGAGCAGTATGTGCACACTAATGCAAAGCAAGCCTATGTTATATAAGTGTCTGGCTACTGAATGCAGATCTTCATGCTCTCCAAGAGCAGAAGAATTACGGATAAAATCGCAGCTCTGATCTATAAGACTCAAGAGGAATGCAATGAAGTAAAGAAAAACAAAAGGAAGAGGGAGAGAGAGAAAAAACAAGCGCTCCACTGTGACAGGGAGTATGCAGCTGTGATTGAGCTTGACCTTGGAAAGTTCAAAAAAACTTTGTCTGCACCACCAGAGCAGCTCTCCCATCACAATCATCCATTCTGCCGTCTCCGATGCCAGCCTTTTATAGCAGTAACCATGGCATTGCTGGCAGCGGCCTTAAACCGGGCTCCCCGAAACATCTTTGTTCCAAAATCACACCATTACACACGGCTGATCTCAGAGCTACAATGCAATCGGTAAACCTCAGCATGGCGGTGCCAACAATGTTGGTGTCTCATGCACCAACAAACTTAGGGAGGGGCACAGACGAGCTGAGGAAAGCCTATTATTTTGTCTTGGATGGGAGAGTGGTTCATAGATGGGAAAGACCACTGGAGAAAATCAGCCAATTCTTCCTGGTTCCTGTGGCTGGTGAGAGGAGGAAGCTCTGATTAAATCTGCACTGAACTGTAATCAGGAGCTCACAGTCCACATACCCGAGATCATTAGGGCAAGTCACTGGTATGCTGCGCTGGTCTTCTGCTGCATATATAATAACATATCTAAACTAGGAGTCTTCCACTTTGAGTTTTGAGCTCGTGTGAGAAAATGTGTGAGTTTAAGCATGAAACAAACACTAAAGCACAATCTCATAGCTCAATCTTTAAAGGTTATTTATGAAATGAGAGTTTATTTCGACCAAACCAGAGTTGGTGATTGTTGGAACAGTGGAAAGACGGTTCCGATGTTACGATTTGCAAGTAAAAAAGCTGTGCTGTTTCTGGTTAAATAAAAGGTCTACTACTGTAGGGATCCTTTCCATAAGGTTGTCAGAGACTTACAAGAACAATCTGAGCCTGTCAGTGACAAAAACAAGCAGACATGCAACAAGCAATACTTTGCAGGGCTCATTTGTCCCCAAGGATAAGCTACACTACTTGTAATAAACTACCATTTGTTGGAATCATGAAAAAACAAAGATGCTTTTGTTCCTGTCCAGTTCAAAGGGTGTCTCTGAGGTAAAACTACTGGTTTTGTCAATGGAGTCAGGTGAGCCATAGCACCCAGCTGTTTTTGGTCTGCAATGATGTGATCTATAACCTTTAAAAGGCCCAGAAAACCTATTTTCTCAATTAGTTTCGCACTATTTGCTGCCAAAGTTGGTTAGAAGAAGGTCATGTGAACCATTTTGGTGAACTAATCAAAGCTAAGCAACATCAAATCAAACCCACAGACAAAGCTGACAAAGCAAATTAGCTGAGATTTAAACTGCTAATAGTTAATACCTATGGATGTGTATTTTTCCAAACTTTGACTTTGATCATTGCTTATTTTGTATATTTACAATTCTAGAGATACTTTTTCTAAAGTTTTAATGTTGAATTCTTTAATTTTCTGCAGAACATAACCCTCTGCAGTGGCACGACATCTGCAGCCAAGATGGCAGACTAGTTATGGAAGATTGTGTTGAAGCTGTTTATTTGAAATCATCCATCCACCCATCCATTTTCTCTACCCGCTTTATCCCTGGCAGGGGAAAGGGGGCTGGAGCGTATCTCAGCATGCATTGGAAGAGAGAGAGAGAGAGAGAATGTCAGCAGAAATTTGACATTAATGGGATTCAGCTTGATCTCAACATGTAAAAATCCAAACATGAAATGTGGCTTGCCATATTCTGAACGTACTTTGTGACCTGACAAGCCACATTTCTTAAAGCAGAAAATCAACCATATTAATTGTGTCAATTCATGCATTTAAAAAAATCACTCTACAGTCTTAAATGGTAACGTATTGATTCAAAACTACTGGGGAAACATTTTTGGATTCACTTAAATGTTATGATCTAACTAAATGAATGAATGTGGGACTGGCTTAAGGTCAAGAAAAGGCTCAGTACTGGAGGGAAAAAAAGGCAGATAAACTGTCAAAAATGTGAGCGAATCGCTCTGAAATGAAAACAAGCCTCTGGTCTGCGATTGGCCACTTCAAGACACAAACAAACAGGATATGGTGAACTGAAGTGAGGGCAGCTGTTTCGGATCAAGGCCCATGGGAGAAGTTGGGGACAGTGCCAGTGGAGGAGCCTTCAGTCTGGCTCCAAGCAAGCCACTCTGCATCATCATCATTACCACCCTGCAGCTTCAATTACAGGGCATGGGCCAGCAGCACACAGGAGCGATGCCTAGGGGAGGGCTTTTATTTTGGGAAGCTTGGTGCTGCTGTAAGAAAGTGCTATAACTGCTCATTCACTGTCTCCACCACAGACATGACTGCTGTACTACAATGAGGCGGGGGACACCAGACATCCTGGGCTGGGTAATAATCAGAGCTCTGTACAGTGTTTCCTATCCAACAGCGTTGCATTGGTGGAGGTCCTGAGCAAAGACCTGAGGCTGACGGTAACCTACTCGTTATCCACTGTCACTGATGGACCCTGCCTTGTAATTATGTCTGAGCGATGGTGCATTACACATTCTGTAACAAATAAAACAAAAACAATGTTCTGCTGAACACGGGACATCATTTTATATCAACATTCACGTCATTAACATTCTTGGACCTTCTTTACGGCCTGATATGTTGTTTTATGGAAGGTATAGTACTGATTAGAATAATAATATGGCTCGACCAGTGGGCTGATAAAAGCTGTAGCCAGGTTGCGCCCATGTGATGAGCCCATTTCCTCCCATGTAATATACACAAGCTGTACACAGAGGATCTAGTTTTCTTGCCTCGGGGCATGCTTATTTAAACTTTTTTCAAAACAGGGATGTGAAACTCGTCATATTCAGTACCCAGTCCATCAAGCAGTACATGGACTGAGCTTTTAAAGTCAACCTCAATCTTCTCAATCCTCTACATAAAATTCCTTGGCCCAGGCTTACACTGTGCAGCATTCAATAACATGGAATAAAGTGACAGATCTTCGTGATGCCAGTGCTAATACCTCCCCCTCTCTCCATTCGTTCTACGTGGCCACACACCATCAGACTGCTCCAGATATAAACCATATGTACAAGATTAGAGGCCAAATGAACAGCAGAGAGATGAAGACAACAGGATGACAGTGAGTGTACTGTACAGTAATTCTCTCTGGGCACTGTCGCCACTGTCAGCCAAAACAAGAGCTGCACTTTCTGCCAGCAAGACTGTAATTTCCTTTTCTTAATCTCAACTCAAACGCTGGCGCAGAAACATTGATGATGCAGTTCACAAGTGGAAACGACATCATTAAAAGATTTTCTGCGCTGTAGTGTTCAGGATTCATGATGCTCACGTGGAGGAACCTGATTGTGAACCGTAATGGCACAGTAAATACTTAGGAGACCTTTGAGACAAGCCAAAGCCGTCTCATGTGATCGTAGCGTAGGTGGTCTGAGACAGGCACTCACCCACACTGCCACCAAAGAGTCAGAGACACAATGAGGAATGAACACAAGTCTGAGGGTTTATTTATCCACGAAGGGTGCTACAAGCAACACATTTTTCATCCCTATTAAATTCCCCACAAGGCTCCGACTGAAGCAGCATATCAAGCCCATTAGACATCTGGAGTTCATTATGGTTGGACTAAAATCGCTGGACTTCATGATGCTTTTAATTTATGGTCGCCCGGATGCCTCTTTTCATATGCATCAAAAAAAAAAAAACACAATAACAATCGAAAGAAGCTGAATTTAAACCAAAGTGCTGATTAAAACGGTCGTAATGAGCTGGAAGGTCTCGAGATAGTGCCACTTTTAAACAGCTCATCAGTGAAAATCCCTCCATAACTGTAATTTTTAATGCTTAATGATGACTGCGGTAATTGGACGGAAAACATCTGGTATGTCTTCTACTCTTGTTTCACACAGAGGTACAGTAACTCTACTGCATAACACAGGAGTATGACTTCTAACGCAATACAACATGATGGAGTACAGCCTTTTCACACTCATATTTCTACAGGAATTTCCGTGAATGGCTAAAACATAAATCTAAGATGTCAGCAGGACATGCATTTGTGGTGCCTCAGTGCAGCACAATTATTCTACAGTGTTAACTGCAGTGGCCATTTTACCAGCTTAACAATTATGATTTATGACCAACATATGCAGCCATGGCAACCGTTAGCCTTAAACGTAGGTGTTGTCCTGTGTTAAACTAGTGGAATATATGCTGACAGTTCTGTTTTTGCTGGCATGAATACACTGAGGGGCAGTTATACACGTCGTTCCCTTGACAACAACTTTTGGAATGTTGACACACCGCTCAACCACCTTCGTAAACAACACCAACTAGTAAAAAAGGCACATCTCTCCCGGCCAACATTTCCCCATAAAACTTGCAAGGCCGAGTGTCCCCGTGAGTGCGCCAGGGGGCCTCGAAAGAACGGGGAATCAAAAGTGCCCCAGTTTGCTTTTCCACTCCAGGGGAAAGAAAAACAGGCATGCTGATCAATCAGTGGGGATGAGGAGAGGCATGCCGCCCGTGCAGCGGCCACAATGGACCCGGGGCTTAACGGCTACGAGTCCACGTGAAAAGACCTCACACTGTCCAGTCACAGAGCTCACTGTGCAGAGGAGAAGAAGAAGAAGAAAACATCCCTCCGCCGTGGCCACAGCCAGCACCGCTCCCTCGACACTAGCTTGGCTTAGCACAGCACCAACCTTCCAAACCAAACAACAGCCCCACTCATGTCAGACCTGAAATAGTACATAATTCCAAACCATCGTCGTCAAGTGAAAGATATGCATGTCTGTATTTAGTGCTGGAGGGGAAGCCACTGCAGGTGAGGTGCATTTACCTCTAACACTCACACAGTCTTGAAGATAAAGACTTTCTAATAACTGCAGCCAACAGTGCGTAAAATCTAAAGTTCTACATATTGACTCCACTTAAAAAACAAACTTGGTTCTATTCCTGCATGCCAAGTCACCATTTCTGGTCCAAAGCGATAACCACAGCTTTGCACTCCATTCCACCACAACCTCCAGAATAGAGCAGGACAAAGCCAGCCGCTGGCATGCAGGCTGGGCTGCTATGAGGAGAATGATGGACAGAGAAATGCATCGGATGGAGGATGTATGGATGGATACTTTTCCTGCCCTCTCCGGATAAAGAGCTTAGTGACACATGTCATACAGCCAAGGCCACTCTACCCAATTTAGCATAAAGAGGAAAAAATTGGTCTGCACAGGGCCAAAACTGAGTGTCACCCTGCAGGATCTGGCCATCCTACACTAGAGAGTTATATTTATAAAGCAACCACCCTATCCCAGCACAGGATTCTGCAGCCCACTAAGGGAACCCTCAGGAACCTCAAAGTGCAGCAACTACAAACCCAGACATGGAGCCTGGTCCTAATGGCCCAGTGACGGGTCAAAGCAGTTGGGTTTTGGCACTGCGCATCGCAACAGAGATCCTGTTGTGGTCATTTCTTGATGATATAAACAGATGCTCTGATTCATGACAGTGGCCGGCCAGTTACAGATACAATCTCATGCCCAGCTTCAAGGAATCTGGGATGCCTTTGCTCTCTTTGTCATGGTGGTGAGCCAGAAGATATTAAAGTCCATGAACACAGCCACTCATATCAAGGCATGACAAAACAAAAAATACAGGGTACCATCACTACACCTAAAAAAGAATTCATAAATGCCAATGAAGCATAAATGAAAACAGCTTTACTCACTTCTTCCTACATTGGTTTCAAACATACATCTATAGCAATGCATCTTAAACCTCTACAGTTGTCTTTGCATTTTATCCTTCCTCTAATGAAGATCAAAGGTCACCGTAAGCCGGTAGCTACTTGGGACTTCAGGACGCTTCGGCAGGATGAATGCTTCCTGCAAAAAAGGACCACACCTTCTCATTAAAAGGTCATTTAAGTTGCTCCTTCAACACACTACCCTTTTAGAACATGATCAGAATGTACTGGATAGATTTCCTGCAAAACATTCAGTCACATGGCCGAGAGTTTATGGTTGGGGAAATGTAAAGGTCAATGCAGACATTCTTGTCCCAAGGGAACATTGTTTTACAGTCAAGTTTAAAGGAAACAAAGTATAGAAGCGTGGTTGGATGCACTGACCACAAATATAAAATCAAAATGAATCAAATATATACTACAAAAAATGTGCATAAGATTCATCAATGAGGAGGAAGTGCATTCAAGTTAAGAGCTTTTGTAAATGTAAGTAAAGAACTGCATTGTCCATCTTTCATTGTGCATTGTGCAGCCAATCTTTGCACATTATCATACATGTGTTCTGTGTTTTGCTGCAGGCAGTTTGCACTAAAGCACAAAGGACATTGCTGTGTTAGAGCGGCCTCTGGGCTGAGCAGAGTGGTGTGATGGCTTAAGTACAGTTTGGGAATGTCAGCAGGCTCCCTGGTGTCCACCCCGACCCCCATCTCTTCCAGCTCCCATCACACAACGACGGGCCTTGTGACGCGAGGGGAAAAAGCAGCACCAGCCTTCCACAGCCTCTGCCATCACAGCCACTATTGTACACAGGCTTTTTCTCAGGATATCCAACACCCTGGAAAATGGGGGATCCTGTTGCGCATCCCACTCTCCTCACTCAGGGAGCCAAAACAGGGGTGGAAAAGCCTTTTAGGAGCTTTTCAGAGAGGCTGATCACCTGATACAGCAGCACTCTGCACCTCTAAAGCAGGACAGAGGCCCCTGTCATGGAGGCTCCACATCTTAGTGCTCACTGGGCTGCTGTGTTCCTGCCAGCCCAAGCAGCATAATACACAGTGTGCCTATGGCAGGCCTCTTCCCAGCCATTTCCCCACCGAGCGCTCTGAAAGAACTCCACTCACTAATCACAGCGCTGCGGCGGGAGGCTCGTCACCACTTTAAAACCAGGGTAGACGTCCCTTGGAGGAAGGGGTCAGCCAAAACCCCAAACTTGCATCCAATAGGCTGGATGATGGTAAACACTGAGGCTGTCAGGCATAGATGGCAGAGCATGCAATCCAAATCAATTTTAAGACCAGAAAAAGGTAGAAATGGCGGACATAGCAATGACTAAAACACCTCAAATTGCAGCCTTCTGAAAACATGTAGCTTGATATTAATTTGAAAAAGACACTGAATGAACAGTTAATAAAAAAAAGCTAAAAAAGGCCAAGTTGATATTGGAAAAGCAGGAGATTGGAGGAATGTAATGTCTCCCAGAGGATACAAGACGATGCAGATTCCAACATGGGAAAAAATGCAAGAAACGGTTGAATTTAAAAATGGTAAGGAGAACGGGTGAACGGACGACTCCATAAATACCACAAACATGCGATGCCGTCCCAGATGGACAGCTATGACAGGAGCACGTTCATTCCTAAAGGGCTCGCTGATGGAGCTCTCGACCACAACACAGCTCCTAATGTGTTTCTTGGTAGGCCAATACGGAAGTTTGCTCCGCCATGGTTTTGCTGGCCGCAGCCTCACTATGACTCCACAGTGGGTTGTTGAATGTGGTTTTGGATTGATGCGGAAAACATCAACATCTGTATTTAACAGAGGCTTACAATGCCTTCTGTGAGAAATAATACAATGATAAAATGTAATATCAGCACGTTAAATTGAACACAAGTGCTTCGACTATGTAGAGCGGACGTGAGAAACCCACTGCAGCATAAACTAAGAAATTTTAAGACCTGTTTTAAAAGCTATATTTAAGTAGCACTGCAGCAATTTAGCATTGTACCATTGGGGGAGACAGATTTTTATTTTTATTTTTATTTTTATAGGCTGAAATATTCTGGCTTTGAATCCCTTGTCTGAGACAAGCTCCAAAAACATCGAATCGTCCATTTCTCTTTCCTCTCTGTCTGATAAATCCTCATATCAAAACATAAACCCCAAGTTTGGAATTTGAAATGGTTAATCTGTAATTACTTTTTAGCCAAGGAGATCAGTGGCACAGAAAAGTTCATTCACTTCCAAGCGTGAAGGACTAGACGACTTTATCATCTCCCGGCCAGCCTGCTGTCTGCCTGAGGCGTCAGTCGCCCAAATGAGCATCACATATCACGCTCGTGTCAGTTGAATCTGCCCGAACAGCAAGCCAGTCAGTGAGCTGATTCATGTCTGCACGCACAGACACTCTGCACACCCTCCCTGCCCTAAAACAACTTGGAAGGAGACAACATGCCATGTGGCTTTGCAGTCGCATCACATTAGTTATTAAGAGTGACTCTGGTCATGCATTCCTAAAGGCTATATTTTTGCTAGGACCAGATTTAATGATGTTCATGACAGGAGCATTTTATTTCGATAAAGACTGGTGAAAAAGTTTTCTTTAAAAAAAAAAGAAAAAATCCTCAAAAGAGCCACTTGGACTGCAGTTACATCATGGCTAGACTGGTTCATCTTCCTCCCAGTGCGAAAAGAGATGAAAACTACATTGACGTAAGCCTGCAGTCTCAAAGACCAGACACCGCTGTGACTGACAGTACATCTGAATCCCATTTGACGTGTAAACAACACAAAGAATCCCAAACTCGAAGGGAAATTTTAAAAAAAAAAGGTCCTTCTCAGTCAGAGGTCTCTTAGAAGGAACGCATGAATGTTTTCAAGTTCAACCCTCTGCATATTTATCTAACTTTATGTAATGTCCAGAGTTATAAAAATGGCTGGAATTCCTCGTGCCATTACAAAAGGTCTTGCATGTTTTTTCCTGTTCTGTCATCTCACATGTGATATCTTCAGTGGGACCCATGCCTGAGACTGAGCATGTAGGCATAGCTGAAATAGCTCGTGATGAACTTTCCCACAACATTTTCTCTCTTTAACTCACTGAAGTCTCTCCAGACGCCTGAGTCCCCCCTCTTGGTTTTGTTGTTGGAATGGCAAATAAGCACAGCATAGTTTTTGCTGCAGCCTTATGATAACCTCAAGTCTGTATCTTACTCACTTCCCATATTTTACCTCTCACTGAGACTAATGAGTCTGCATTCAGACAACTAAAGGTTAAGGCCATTGTTTTGACGGTAAGTAATCATTTTTTTCCCTCCTTGGAGCGGGATCGCTCTGAATGAAACAGCTCCAGACTTTTTGTTCAGCTTAATGTCAGATATTTTCAAAGGCTAACCTTTGAAGTTTACACACTCCCTGATATAAAAATGTCAAACCCTCTCTGTATCCTGCCTTTACTGTACAATCCACATACAGTGCACAAACCTTTTGTAGGGCATCTTCTGTGGAATCAGAAGGTAACAATTCAGGAGGAAATGCTAAGAATTCAAATATGTTATTCTTACAGCCTGGGACAGTCAAAACAAATATAATCACACAGACGCGAGGATAAAATCCTCCAGCTGTTCTGACCAAGAGAACTGCAGCCTAAAACTACAGCTATGGCTGAATTACAGTTGGACAAATCTAAAAATCTGCATGCATTTGTCCCGTATATTGTGATATTCCTAGATCCCAAACCTGTGAATCTGCCATGACACCCATGAATTCTAAAAGTGAAGTGGCAAGCTGAGACAGCACAAAGACAGGACTACAAACTCCTCCCTCGTTTCTGGTTGGTGGAGACCGTAATTTCACGCTCACTAAGAACCAATTGTCCTCATCTAATTAAAGGCATTTTGTAGTTGGAATTCAGCTGCTTTTTCTTTTAGCACAGCGGACAGTTATTGAAATGCAGGATTAGGCTGGTTTACAGAAACGACAGAAACCAACCTGTGACAGTGGTCTGGACAGTCTGTGGACACTCTTCTCCTCTGGAGACCATGGACGCAGCTGGACACTGTGACAAAGACAAGAGAGGGTCAAGGATACATATGTATGTGGGTTGTTTATGTCATACAATAGTTATCAATTTATTTCCCAGGATGCATTGGGTTATTTTGGACAAGTTTGCAAATCAACATGTCTTGATTATTTCATCTACTAACTGACTTTCCTAATGTAGCATATTCATGAGATACTGCACATTGATATTGTGATATAAAAATATATCGTGATACAGGATTTTATTGCCATGTTCAGACATTTTTGTTGGTTCCCCATGGGGATCTGCACAAATTCAAATTTGATGCATCAGTAAACTCGTTTATTTTGAAGATCCGCTGCAGTTTAAAATGAAATTAAACCACAATTGGGAAGCTTCTTCAGTCCAGATGAGAGAAAGCTGTTTACACTGTGGCCTATTAAGAGTTGTCCAGTCAACTAACGGCCACGCTCGCAGAGCTCGTGGTGAACGTTCCACATTCTGCCTTTTGTTAATGTGAATGCAAACGCTGGAATGTGATATCCTGTGCATATCCTTTGTTACTACAGTACAATCCCATGGCTCCACTTTCTGTCTGTTATTCCCATACCTATTGACTCTGGGCCTGTTGTGGAGTCAAGAGAGCACTTGTTGCAACCTTTTGTCCAGATGTAAGCCTATTTAAGCAGTGAATGGACTCTGGTCTCTGAGTCTCTGAAATGTTGAGTTCTAAAATGTCCAAGACTTTATCTTGGACCCTCTTCATGCTGAAAGAATTTCTTTTTTAATCTAATCTTTCAGGCTGATTGTTCGACTGTAATTTACAAGTAACCAAATCGCATGTGTGTGACTTCAGACGGTTTAATCCTTTGCTTTAGTTACAGCATCGGTAAGAACAATGCAGGAGTGGACACGCTGGCTGAGGCTTCAGTAGCTGTCCAACAACTACAAATGCTGCACGGCAAGTTAATATTAAAGTTCCACCAAAGCTTTATTTTTAGCTATTCTTTAATGTAAAATCCAAACATTGGGGCCCCACAGTGGATATTTCACGCTACACAATTTTACTGACATTAAAGGCGGAGGGAGGCATCTGCCTCAGAAACCTTCTTGCAATAAAACCCATATTTTATCTGCATGCTTGAACATTGCAACACTAATTTCCCATACAGCAGGTCAAGTGAGCTACCTCTTGTTGGTGGTCGGTGTCAGCCTCTCCCTCTTTCCGTCGGGGCTGGCAGGAGGATCTGGTGAATAAGGTCCAGGGGACAGAGACGCGGGGCTGGAGATGGTGTACTCTCTGTAATTCTGATTCTCATCTCGACTCACTATTACCGCCTCCTACGAAAACATGTGATCGTATTAGTATCTGTTGAGCGTAACGCGATCGTTACGAGTGCATTTTTGTCATAGTGGAAGGCTTAATTGAGAAACACAATGGACACCTGTGGGAATGTCAACACACACAAGTATGCAGAAGTAAATGCTGTATCCTCAGGACTGCAGATCATATTCAGTATTACCATGTATTGTAGGTGGTGCTTTGGGATCTCAATAAAACACAGGAACAAGCACTAAATCACTACAAGGTCTTGCATTGCTTCCATCTCGAGGATTGGGAAATAAACAGATATGCAATAAACAGATGTGTGATACATGCATAACAAGATATGAAGCAGCATGCCTTATGTAGTCAAAGCAACACATTACTACACACACTTATGAGCAATGCCTTGAACCAAAGAGATATTAAGAACACAGCTCTGAGCTGAAGACAGCTCCTGCGGAGCTGCAGCACTGACCTGGAAGCGTCCGGTGAGCTGCTCAGGGGTGCTGATGCCGTTCGTCTGTCCGGGACTGGGAGGTTCAGGTCTTGAAAGGCAGAAAACTTCAAATCAATTGACTGTCAACACTCATAATGTCTGACTATCCACAGCTTCATTCTCTGTCTTTTGTAGAATACGGAATAAAGTCTGAGCCCAAAGCAGTGAGGAAGTTCATGTTAAATAAATAAGCGTGCTACGCATGTAAGTGATATATTCAAGAACTTGCAAATGCTGAGTGAAGAAAAATAATTGACTTCCTAAAAAGGTCCATAAATCTGAGTTTACTTTTTTGAACACTTCTGGACATCCTTTTGCTAATGTGCTGGCGAACATCCATCCGGTATGTTCCCATGAATCTTAGAGATTACTGCAGAAGACGAGTACTGCAGACTCTGTCCCCCATTTGAAAATATTCTCCCACTGGACCTCGTCGTTCCAACTAGTCACTTTTGTTTTACTTTCTCAAATAGAAAACACATTCTGTAAGCAGTTCCATCATTGAATTTGGAAGGGGGGAAAAATATGGGCAGTATATGCGCCAATGCAAACACACAGTGCCCCCCTGGCTGCAGGGCCAGAGGCTGACTGGCTTTTGGTTTGAGCCCGGGGTAATGAGGCACACAGGAAGGCCTGAATGCCTGTGGTAAATCACCCAGAAACACACCTCTCGTGGCCTGGGCTCCAAATACTGTTTACAAGAAAGATGGCAAGAAGACGAAAACTGATACAGCAGCCTTAAGACATTTCTTCCCGTAGGAGAGATATTAATGTGGCAGGCCTGAAAAACTCATTGCTTTGGATTGGGAACATGCTCACCTTGAGCTTTAAACTTTCTACCATGTACATGAGAACACCAAAGGAAGTTTTGGTCTTTAGACAATGAGACGTATTTTAGGTCAGCGATCGGTGTCTAGTCTAGTCTATGACCTCTGGTTACAGTTCTCCTTTACAAGAGAAGAATTTGCTTCTGGTAAAAATGCTGACTTTATACCACAGGGATGCAAAAACTGGCATAAATCAACACCTGAAACCCTTTGCCGATACTTGCTGTTCACAGCTGTCACCGAGCAGACCTGGAGTTAACATGCCTGAGGCAGATTCTTCTTCAAACGTGTGCATTGTAAGAATACCTCTCCATTCTGACAACTCAAATATTAAAAACTGACCAGAGTTCAAGAAGATTAAAATTCAGAAAAAGCAAAAAGGTTTCAGTAATGAGACATTTTTTCCAATAATCTCTATACTGAATTTTTCCACAAATTTCTTTGTTCATTTGACAAAATAATCCAAACTTCTCAAATGTTCACTGCTATCCAAACACAAGCAGAAACACAAGAAGTCCGCCTAATTGAAACTGTCAAAATGTTGATTTCAGGAACTTTATGATCAAAGAATGAGTTTAAAAAAAATCTATAAACCCAGAAACTCGATACAAACGTTTGGCGCTACAACGTGTTTTGATCAAGCATTTTTCATGCTTTTGTGATTTTTGGCAATATAAATAAAACTCACCTTATCTGACTATCCCTTTGAGGTTTGCTCCCTTGCCCTGATGCTGTACTGTATGCTTTAAGATAATGACTTTCGCTAGCTGCAACATGCACATCACAGCTTCTCAGTATGTCAAAGAGAAAAGTGTGTTATACCGTACAAGCATAGCCATCAGAATATCTCACGGGTATAGCTTTAGCACACAGAGAATAACAAACGCTTTAGTAAACGTGACATCATCTGCAAGGCATCAATGAACAATGATGTCCAAACAAGAAGCTGCAAACAAAGCTCGGCTAAAATGCTCTGAGGGTCGATGACAAGACAGTGATGGTGTGGTTGCTTCGTCGTGTACAAATAAACACAGTAAGCCGAGCCTGGGGGTGAACATGATGTTGGATGCACCAACAATAAACCACCGCTGCCTCCGTATTCAGCAGACACGCCTAAAAGAAAACAACTCGTCCACTCGGATTGGCTGGTGCCAGCTTCTTCCAGTGGGCAACACCATCTGTGTGATGACGGCCAGTGCCCACATCACTGCTCTGCTAGCTGGAGGAGAATAAACTGCCAGATGTTGAGCTGGAAAAAAGGGAGTGCTCTCATCTATGCAGAGGACAAATTAAACATTACAGAGTTGCGCTACTCAATTACAAACCTCTTATGGGCTTGTTTGAATGAAATTCAAACAGGTAATGAGTTGGTTGATGAGTGGCATTGAGACAGAAGCCTGTGAGGTACATAAGAGTCTTGGTGCTAAAAAGCACTGACAGTTAACAGAGTGAGATTAAAGACATGGCAGAACTACACAGTGGCATTGTCCTGGGCAGGCAAGGAGTAATGGTGTTGATTCTGGCTCGGCAGGAGACATGAAGTCAGCGGGGAAAAATTCACTCACATGGACGTAGGACATCCAGAGAGGAAGTATGTGAAAGCGCACGTGCACGTGTGTGTGTGTGTGTGTGTGTGTTTCAGAGGGCAATAAGGGAGAAAGACTAAGAAAGATTGTGACGAGGGGCAACAGTGACAAGAAGTGAGAAGTTAGGCCGGACCTTTAATCAAAATGCCGGCCAAAAACAGTCCTGACTCGAGAGGAAAACCTTTTAAGTAGCCAACTCCCTGTCATCCAAACAAGGTCTTGGCAAATCTCAAAACAGAGTTTATTAAGAAGGACCAGGGAAGGGAACTGCGTGGCTCTCATACATGGCTGGCATTTCCCCTGATTACAATCACTTGTTTTGTTTGTACAGTGCTCGCATGATAAAGTTAAAAACAGTGTAAAAGGAAGATGAAGCTGGGGTGACTGTGGTCTTGGCACAAACACAGAAAATTAGGGACATTAGGGATATTCACATGGGGAACAATGCTGCTGAGGAGGAGCGCTGCATGGCACTGCGTTTTATGTTTAGAAATCCAACGTATAAACTCAGCAAATAGAAACGCAACACTTTTGTTTTTGCTCCCATTTTTCATGAGAAGTTGAAGTAAAACACCATTAGGCATGTTTGGGGAAGCTCTGGATCGGCGTGCTCCGATTCCTGCCAATATCCAGAAACTCACCACAGCCATTGAAGAGGAGCGGGCCAACATTTCACAAGCCACAATAAACAACCTCATCAGCTCTATGTAAAGAAGATGTGTCGCGGTGCATAAGGCAAAATGTGGTCACGACAGAGACGGACTGTTCTTTTGTCAGACTGTACATTTTTCTGTCTGTTTAATCAACATCTTGATACACCACACCTGTCAGGTGCATGGATTGTCTTGGCAAAGGAGAAGTGCTCACTAAGATGGATTTTAACAAACTTTGAGTCTTTTGCTTCAACTCTGCTTCAAAACTGGAGCATTGTAATTATATATTTTTTAATATACTGTATATGCACAACATATACTAGACTGAATATTTGTTCCTATAAGCAGATCTGTATGCCGACGTACCTCTCCACCACCAGCTGCAGCTGGGTCTTGGAGTTCTTGATCTTGTTCTGGGCCTCCACGTTCAGCATGTCGCCCGTGTTTTCCCCGTTGATCTCCAAGATAATGTCACCAGGTTGCAGGTCTGCTTGCTCTGCCTTGCTACCCCCGTTGACCTGTTAAAAACAGAAGAGTGAGCTCCAGTTAGAACTCCTACTGGCCCCAGGTACTGCTCTGTACATAACACTTTATGGATGCTATCCATCTGGCAAGCATAGACAGCCCTGAATCTTATGGCAGTGTGGACAATTAATCAGAGGCTGACGTTTAGCGTCGACAAATGAGTAAATGAGAAGAGGTGTTGACGAGTTGCTCCACACTTTTGCCACACTCTTAATAACCGTCTCGCTCTGCAACTCACAACCCTCACAGTAAATACCAACAGACGCCACAGCGTTTCGCACACATGGAATGAGGCAGTGCCGGTCAACAGCCGACAGATTCATGACACCCTCGGGGAGAAGTCATTAGTGTGACACTACTTGATGGTTTGACTGGGCCTGACCTTTGCAACCGGCCTCACCACATGTCAAAGCCAATGCTATACCACCACATCAGAGGGAATTCCACACTGATGGGCCGAAACACAACATCATGGCAAAACATGTAGGTCGATGCTGCAACTGCTTGAAGTATGACATGGAGAGGCAATCAAACAAACAATGTCTGCCAAAATAAAGAGAGAACCAATCACAGAGGATCAAAAATGGATGCAAAGAGAGCGCCCAGTCAACAGACTGTTTGTCAGTTTAGCTAAGCACGAGGGCAGAGGTGCCATGTCTGTGGGCCCACTCGAGAGGCAATTAAGCGTTGCTGTGGTGACCCACAATGGTGCGTGCCTTTTCCGATCAGGACACGCCTGGTTTCACAAAAACTAAGAGCAGTCGGGGGTTCTTGTCCAGAGTCTGTGCCCGAGTGAATCGGGGGTAAGCTATCTTTCAGGCAAAACAAGAATAAAAAGAGGGCATCCATGTTGTTTTCTGTGCCAAGCGCCAACCACTTCAGATGGTCCAACCCCTAACTGCTGGAAGGGTGGGGGCGAGACAAGCCGTTTCTCAAACGGGGCTTTGCAGACTAATTTCAGTGATGAAGCTTCTCCCTCAGCAGGAATTCCTGTCACTTCAGGCACCCGTTTGATATTTGAGACAAGCAAACATGCTGGTGTTGTTTATTAGATGGCAGTAAAAAAATAAGACTTAAAGCCCATTATTCATCCGCTCTGTTTTTCTAGCCTGAGTTGTCAAGAAGGGCACACAATAAATGCTTTTGAAGTCAAGAGTCTGTGTGAAGCGCTGGTACCCTGCCATGGTTTTGCCATAATTTATCCTTTATAGTCTGAGCAGCTACTGGGGAAGTCTCGCTGGAAAAATCCAGCCTGAGATGGTGTAACATCAGGATGTGCAGTGGGCAGAACTGGGTCTGTGGCATGCAGAAGTTTGTCTGAGTCGGAGTTTCCTGGTCGTGTTTACTGTGCGCTGTCTGCTTACAGCAGTAAAGGTTTCCGCTTGTTCTCTTCCATCTTCCCTTTTTTCTTTTTTAAAACAGTGACTGGGAAGATATGGTCAGTAAAAACACGTGCTGTAGTACAAATGCACAGATGCACGTGGTCATGCACGCACGTTATAGGACAGAAACATAAACTCACACATTGCACCCTGGGATCAGGAACCCCTCACCTCCCACCTCAACTTCCACTGTAACTGTAATCAGTGGTTTCCTTCTAATGTAATCTACTTCCATTCCATTCTAACGGGCTCAGCAGTCAAGGAAATAGGTACGAAACAGCCCGCAAACACAAACAAAGGCAAGAAAAGAGTCGTAGTGAGGAGGAAGTTGACTTTGCATGACATGCCATTACAGGCTGTGCTTTGACAAAAACAGAGGATATGGTTAGATAAGGTGTGACGAGGTCCAGCAACATGGCGGCTGTTGACAAGTACCTTTGATACGGTTATGGCCTTCTTGAAGTCTCTTCCTCCATATATTCTGAAGCCCCATGGTGAGGGGCCAATGAGGTTCACTGTCAGCGCCATTTAGTGATCAGGTCAGCACACACTCGTCGAAACCCTGAAAAAAAAAAGAGAGACACACAGTGAACATGAGATTGAGTGTGTGACAAACTGAACGTTTCCATCAGAAACACGTGTTTCTGCTAGCCAGGCTTAATATTACATCAGCAGGTGAAGACAGTGAACATTTGCATAAGCCGACTTTCATCTCAAGCGACTCCTCACTTCCACTGGCCCTAAGTCCCCTTGACACGAATTGTGTAACCACATCAAATAGGTATGGGAAGAATCTGAAACCAAAGACACATGACTAACATTTCTAAAGTGCCTGCAAAGCAAAAGAGTTTCATTAAATCCAAATGCTCTTTTGAGACAAGCGGAAAAAAAAAAAAATGTCGTGCAAGCACAGGGTACAAGGAGCTAAACGTTTTGCTGTGTTGGCCATTGTGTTTAATGTATGTGTCTATAGTATACAGTGGTGTAGCATGATATATGGCTACAGTATGGAAGCCCTTTAAGAAGTGTTTATGAGAATGGGCTCCATAAATAAACATGTCTCACGGTTGTTTTGTAAATCTGTAGTTTCACAGTGGATATTTAACATTTGCATGGTCAGTGTTTGCACGGAAATGTACAGATTTGACTTTCCACAAAGTCTGTTGTGAATAGAAAACTGTAAATCCAGTGTTTAAAATCAATTCATTGGAGACGCCAAGATATAGTGAAACCATGTGAGGATTGTTCTTTTCTCTTGTAGACAGATTTTTTCCTGGAATAATGAAACATTAAGAAAACATCATCTCCAGGAATGTTAGCTTCCTCATATGGGACAGATCACTTCATCTGAATAACACTTTGGAGCTGTCAGGCACGCACTGAGTATCGTCATATGCTGAGGCTCAAGATTCTGCTAAGTCTTTGTTAATTATTTTTACCCGTCACAAAGCTACACAGCTACATGACAGGATAGACAAGGAACAGATGTAGATCTTTAATTACTGGTGACGGGTGAGCTTTCAAGATATTGCACGTTGCAGAATTATAATTGGCGATGACAGTGTGGTGTGCGCTACTGTCTGTGGCATGTTGATTTTCTCCGCAGCCTCTGAAACCTCTCCTGCATGAGCTCATGACGTACAAAGAAAGGAGGATCCATACGAGTAAACACTGTGTGCTAAAAGAGAAGTTATCTCTGTTGACCTGCCAATGATTAAAGGCTTCATGTTGCTTGCTAACTGCTTAATGACAAAATACCCGCTCCTTGTTGGGCATTCCAACGAGTCAGTGTCAACAGTGACCACGCCGATAACTCGAGAAGAATTTGATACCAACCGCATGATAAGGAGGATACTGTCCCCATCAGTGAGGTACTAAAAAGTACTAACTCCGTGCATTCCTTTTAAATAAACCTTTAACTGCTTATGAAGGGGTGTCTCAAGCAGTATTTTCTACCACTGACCCAGATAATACACTTTAAAGTCATTCAAATGATTCTTCTCAACTTGAAGATAACTTGTGACTGAACTGCCAGTATATCGCATGTGGAGACACAGCTCTGCAGCGTACAGTGATGACGGGATGAGCACTCACAGGTTCATAAACACATCAACACATGCACAATGCAAACACACACACATGAAATCATCCTCACACTTGGGAGGAAGATTCCTATTCAGGAATTTAGAAACTGTAAGTCGACTTTAAGTCCCTGTGGTCTAAAGAATTTTTGGACAAACCAAACGACTTAAACAAAACTGCGATCCATACGGGCAATCTGGATTATGCAATCGCAAAACATTACACTGAAGTAAATCACGGCTCACTCTCTTCATTAAAATGCTGTGGGCTTCAGATGTTCTGAAGAAACTGGCCCAGAGGGAAATGTTTTGGATATGCACGCTCAACACTGTGACACCAGATGGACTTCAGTTTGAAACGTTTTTTTGGGGTTAGGACTGTTTGTAATTTTCTGAAACCCACAAACTATGAATGTGACCGCTGATCCGCTTATAGATGTAGGATCGTCCTCAACATTATCCTATTATGGAAAATGAACAGGGCCTTTATTGTCATCTCCAAGATGTATTAGTGTAGTTACTAGTAAAGCAATGATGGGTTAGGAACAGTGTTTTATCTATAACCAGAGGATAAGGAAGGTTCTTAAATAATATGCCGTTTATCATCTCTGTCTTTGTGTATACTGCTGAATTGAACCTGTACACTACAAACGCTCTGATAAAGTGTTTTTGTACGTTTCATATATATTTTTAGTTGCTGTATCTGTGACTGAAACTTGCTGAGAAAAGGTGCATTCATTTTAACTGAACACATTAGTGTAACAAGTAATACATAGGTGCACACTTAGACAATGACATAAGCTATTTTAAGTATACACTGCTTCTCACCCAGTCGCCAATCACCCATCGTCTGTTGCTTAACTCACGGCACAAACAAAGACTGCTCTTGCATCAACATTTGAAAGTAAATGCAGAACTTACACCTAGCAATTGACTGCTCTTATCCACAGAGACACAATACCATGCTGGATTTGTTTTCCAGATGATCAAGACAAAAGGTTGGAGTATGGCCACCAGCGAGAGCTGCACTGTGTAATTTTGACCTTTTGGTATTAGATTTATTATTTTCAGCATAATCATTGCTTTGTTCAAATGTTTATTTAACAGAAAAGCAAAGTCCTACAGAAGCATGTAAACATTTAGCAGATCACATGGTGTGTAAAGACACCGTCTGATCTGCTAAACACCAAAAAAACCACTGTTTGTGTTGTGAGATAAGTAACAGATGATGTAAGTCTTAGCCCAATTTCAACATCTCCCTGTGCAAGATGCAAGACGAATCTAAACCCAAAATACAGAGCTGTCATCAAAGCAGACATAACCTACTGCTAAACAAACGCTCAGCCGCTCGGCAGGACAGAGGGACTCCCTGTAGTTGGTGGTCATTTTTGTGATGCTAGGCCCGACAGTAGATTGTCAAACTGTCCCCGACTCGTCCTAAAATAAGTCTTGAACTGACCATCATCCATGCAAAGCTCCTGAACCAGGACTCTGGGTTATACTTAGGTTGTATTACTCTGGCAGGACTCAGCCAGACATTTCTCAGAGTAAATTTAACCATAGTACAAGAATGTGGTGACAAAATGTATTTTGCAGTTCACATTGACAGTGTTTCCGACACAGACTTCATATTATGAACAGCCACCATTGTATATTTGGCTCTACCTTTCCTGTACGGTCTACTGAGAATCGTACATGCTCTGCAGAAAACACAAAGAGAGTAGACACAGGCACGGTGGATATTTTACAAGAACGGACGAGGTGAAGCACACCTGGCTGGTGCTGATGTCATTCGGTATCACAATGGTTTAGATTGTTTCAGCAGGCTGTGTCATTAACAACAAGCCTCCTTCACGACCGAACAGAAAACAAAGCTGAGCAGACTAACATTGTTGCCAGTAAACACCAAAAAAGGTCGAGAATTAAGAACTAAAACGGTGAAATAAGAAATAGACGACTGAAAAATGAAAACAAAAACACGAAAACACGAAATTTGAAACTGAATACCTTTCCAAGAAACGAGTAACCAAATAGTTGAGTCTTTGGATCGAGCCCTAATGACCCAATAACAAGTTTAATATCATACTTAAAAGTTCAGGTAGATCCAAAGCACTGTGCAGACAGACTTACGTACTGTGGCTAACAGTGGAATGATAATTATAATCTTAATCAATGTCCATAAATATAGCAATAAAAGCTTGTCAGTGATCACAGACATTGCTTAATACAGATCAAAGTTTCTTAAAATATGAGGAGTAAAGAGGGAAGACGCCTGAAAAATCACAGTAAAGTGGATGTAGGACATCAGCCACGCTGCTCCCCTAAATCCCTCCAAACACTGGCCTAAATTGCACATTCCAGGAGTGTTTGGGACACACAGTGCAGACCCAGTTAGTTATTACCAGCCTGGGCCAATTAGCAGGGTTACTGGGCTCACCATCATTAGGGTCTCTTAATTGCTGTGGCCTCCAGAAAATCAGTGCAGTTGTGATAATGACAGGGAGCAGCCGGCCCAAAGTTTCCCAGCCTTTGGGGGTTTCAATTAGTTCCATGAGCTTCTGCAGCATCTCCTTATAAAGTGCCCATTATCGACCAAGCACCCTGCTAATTCCCTGCGTAAACATTCACTCTTAGCGTCATAAAAAAGCGCGAGTGGTGGATAATGCCAAAGTGAAAGGATGGTGAAAGAATGCAGCAGAGCGGACAAACAACACATAGTGGTTGCGGGGATAAGTGGCACACTCACGGGCTGAGCTTAATTGGCCACTGATGAGGTTTTACGACTGTGCTGCTGTGTGCTGACATAAAGCAAAGCGCTGAACACAGTTCGATGAAACCTCGCTATCACACAAATACAAGCACTGCTGGGCAGCTGCCAATACACATAAAAGGTGAATTCTGTTCTGGTGACATCTCACCGTGTTTGCTGCCACGCCAATTTAGCCTCACAATTCAACACGTTCAAGACAATGAGAGGAATTCTAGTCATGAAGTCATTTCTATGGCTCGCAGCTCAGAACGAGCCACACAGTGGGAGGTCAACATGAGGAGAATGGAAACTGGTACAGTAGGTGTAGTGAAATACTCTCACTTCCGACGAACACAATGTAGGTTTATGACTTACCTGCATTCCTGCATACCGACAAACAGCAAGGTGTCGAGTCTGACAGACTACCAGAGGCGGAATGCAAATTTCCTAGACAGGTTTATCCATCGGCTCAGAGACTTCATGAGGTACGCCAAGCTAAAACGAATGTGATCTAATACATCAGCACTGCAATAAATCCGACATCCTATGATCAGTTTTGGTTGAAGATGTGTTGTTTCAACTTTACAGTAAACTTTAGAGACTCTAGAAGACACCACCCAAGTTTGCTCCATCACTGCACCAGAGCTGAGGATCACCTGTCAGTATAGTCGCTGATTTCAACACCCTTGCCTCACCCTCTCCTTCCAAACGTGAAGGAGGAACTACAGTGGCCATGAAAGCTGCATAAGACTCTATCTAGAGCCAGTGTTTAGTCTGTGTGTTCTGAGCTACTGTAGAAACATGGCTGGAGGAGGATGTATCGTATGTAGATATAAATGGCTCAATCTTAAGGTAACTAACATAATGATTCTTATTTTCAGGTCATCATACACTCATGAAAATAGTTATATATAAATAGATTCCATTCTGTGAATAGAGGCCCTTAAGTCTGACAAACAGGACCTTTCAGCATGTTTCAATGAAGAGATATTAGCATTTAGCAGCTTGAGACTGAAAAACATATGGGTTCACTCACTCAAGCACCCGAACCTGAGTGTTGCCACTCTGCATATAAAACACACCTTTTTCCGGCAGGATTGATGAGATGTTCAAAACATAAACAACACTATAACGAGCTCTGGCATCAGACTGCATTTCAGTTTCCATGGGGATATTTTTCACTCTCTGGGTGAAGTTTAAGCTTGTCATGTACACAATTATGCTGAAAGGCCTTTTAAAAGGCGTTTGTCACATGTATGAGAGGTTGTCCCCACAGGCAAAGGAGATAAGAGGTTATGAAGGTGAAGAACAGGATTTTTCCGAATGTTGGATTGGAGACTCGTTGCTCCAACATGCAGTGAGCCTCGAGGGTTTCATTTTCAATAACACATTTGGTGTTCATGGTGAAAACTAAATGATCAATTAAAAAGGGCACCACTGTGTCGAAATCAGAGAAATATACTGACTTTCTCTCAGCGTTGGTGAACAAAAACAGTTTGTCGATGAGTTTAGGACACTGAAAGTGCAGCAGAACTTCTTCTGTCGCACATAAATACACATAGCTGCAAACAGTAGTGTAGGTATTTTTGTCTTTGACTAGAAATGAGAAATCACGTGACACAAGCCTCAGTATAACTCCTTGGTGGTCAAGGGCAGTGAGCCTAAGTATCATTTAGGCTGAGGCTCGTAGACACACAATAACACCTAACCTGACGTGCAATCTTCAATTTAGCGTGTTTACGGTAACATGAAGTTATGGGTAGTTTGAGCTGATTGACTGAAACCTGCGAAAACAAGTCTGAAAGCGTGTGTGTAATTTACTGAGTGTGGCACAAAAAAAAAAAAAAAAAAAAGAAAATTATGATGACTCACTCACCCTGATGAGTCATTAACTTTTATCAGCGTGCCACCACAACACAGCTATGGCAACCGGTAGTCAGGTTGTTCCCGGTTATGTTAGTATTGAATATTGAAAAAGAAATGCATTAGATTAAAATAATACACCGGAGTCAAACTGGCAACCAATAAATATGTGCACCGCAGGAAACCATTACAGTCGTTATGTTTAACAAAGCTAATCCTACGAATTAACACCTCATTTATCCCAAGGAATTAAACATTTGGAAAATCAAGTTGTTTCCATATGTACTGTAGGGGCAATCATACATTCATGAAAACAGAATAGCAGTATATTAACTAGGCAGATAGCTGACTGAGCGGCTCTATAATAAAATGTCTGGCCACCTACATCAACTTTTCACCTCTGCGCTGAATCACTAGAGTTTTTAAACTGAGGCTGTTTTCCTTCTCCTTGAAGTCTGGGCCAAGATCCACTGGATTGAAATGAACAAGCGCTGGCACTCCAACAAACTAATACTGAAAGAATGGCTGATGAACATAGCAGACGCGATGTCTTCAACTGAGAGCTTTGGCTGAGCTTTGATGCGCTCTCTCGTTCTCTTGCTTAGATGAACCACTGTGGCTGCGGGGGAATATTCCTGGCATGAATCACACTTGTCAAAGCTCTCGCTGGTGGCCATACACACCAGTGTGAACTTTCCACAGCCCTCGTCAGCGATGTGGTGTACTGTTGACTCTGCCCTATGTGTCATGCAGTACCCTGGCAGGTCGTCACCTACCTGGACAACACACCCGCCCGCTGAATAAAAAGGAGAAGAATGCAATAGCAAGCCTCTCCCTGGGACTGAGCAGAGTGAAATAACATTCTAGGCATCCTAAAAAAAATCACACCCATTCAGATATAGCTGCAGTCACTAGGGAGATGAGAAAATATCAAACAATAACAAATGATGTCGAAAAAGGGTGTTGGTTGATGAGTTTTTGTATCGTTATATATAACGTTAATTGTGCATGTGTCATCAGAACAATTATAGATGGAGTCATACCTGTCATTTTTGTGGGTTACTCCCTTCTCGCTAAGAAAACGTTTAAGGGTGCACGTTCCCGTAGGATCTCATGCTGTAATGTAATCTTCATTTTATCTGCTGCGCTACACAATCACCCCTTCACCACTTTTCTGCAGCACTGCTACAGAGGACTGGATTGTGTCCACTGTGATGTATAGTTCGTGAAAAGACAAGGACACTGTGATACTGGCTCCACTTATCTCCCGCTGCATCATCATCTGGCGATCACGTTACGGCTGTTCACACTGAACGCGCTCCACACTCTGCTGCTCAGCAATCAGTTCAGTTCACCACATCCTCTGCATGCACCATTAGGTCCTGCTTACGAAATGACAAAGCAACCACCACTTTGTTCCCATGCACGCTCTTGAAATACACCGTTGCAACGGTGCACCTCAGCTCATTCAGACACATGTTTGATGCTTTGGTAGTTGGGAGACATCCTGTGCCTCAGAAACGGGCTTTTCTAAAGTCTGGTGCACTGTGAAAGAAGGAACCATCCTGCCTCTGTCTCAGCTAAAAGCACCGCCAAAAAAACACTTTCATTATTCTAGACTAGACTACCAGCTTCCTGCATAACAGTACACATGTTCATCACAGAGAAAAGCTGCCTCTGTTGTGCTTTTTTATTTAGCTCAAGGCCTGAACTAAAAAAAAAAAACACACACACAACACAGTACTATTTAGCAAAACTAGAAGACAAAAATGTTCTTTTGCTTCAGTGAAAACCTCAAAGCAACTGTAAAACAAACAAAAAAATATCTTCCCCTGAATTAGAAGGTAACGAGTTGGCTTTTGCCCTGTTTTCTTGAAAAGCCACCGCTTCGCTCTATCCAAAATTACAGTGGTCTGTTTTTGGTTCCTTGATGGCTTCAGCTCTATCTGAGCAACAGCATAGTGTTCTCTCCCTCTCTCTCCCTCTCTCTCTCTATCTAAAAAAAAAAAAGCAAAGCCATCAGGAAACAAACACAATATAAAGTGAGAGCAGGGTAAGGTAGAGCACGCACATGAAAGGCACAATCACAATGGGGGAAAGGTACACAAACAGCAGGCGGTGGTGGGGGTTTCGGGAATATGAGGTTTCACCGGGACTGTTCTGGATTACACATGAACACGCCGAGAAACACCTTAAAGTATTTTCCCACCTGCTGAGCTCAGATGTTCATCTCTGAATGTTTGCTTAAGTGGACAGGAGGAACAGCCATGTCAAGACACCTTTAAAAAAGGAAGAGGACGGAGGGGGGAATTACAGTGCTGCAGAGCTGGCGTGAACTTGAACTACAGTAGACCTGCTAATTCAGAGTTATCACCCTCAACAGGCCACTTTAGGAGGAGGAGGAGGAGATAGAGAAGATAACAGCTTCACCAATTGAACTAATGTGACATAAATACAGACTTAAAGTGTCCCGAGGTTGCACCTGGTCCAGCCCCTCCACAAATCACACTGACACAACGTTGCAAAAACAGACCCTGCTCTCCTGGATGGAAGGTCTCCAGTACTAACCAGCTCTCTGTGTGGGCTCAAGTTGTTCTACTCATTTAGACTGACTTGCAATTTCCACTTCTATCATGCATCATTAAGCCAAAACAGCTCTTATGTGGGTACCAAGCACATACTTGGCATCAGTCATAATTCAGCAATGCTTCACTGTGTTCTCTGAGGTTCCCACATTAGGAGCAGATACGAGTCTTTCAGGTTTAATTACTATCAATAAACCTATAATAAAAATAACATAGCATAACAGCACAACATGAGCATTTGACCCAGCAGAGCAGAGGCAAGGAAAGTTTTTTTTTTTTTTTTTTGGATGTTTCATGGACGTTCAAACACTTTAAATGTTTACTCACCAAAGGTAAGTGCAGAGTGACTTCAGGTGCAGTCTCCACCTGTTAAATCTCTGCGTGCTCCTCGTCAAACTCAGACCCAACAGACAGCAGCTCCAGCTCAGCTCAGCCTCAAACAACAAGCTGCCTCCAAAATGCGAACCAAACCAAGCTTAAAGAGTTCCCTCCGTCAGTGTAGGAGCAGTGATGAAGCGCTGCTAGTCCCCTTGTGTGTGTGTGTGCGTCTCTCTCTCTGTCTGTCTCTCTGTCTTCTGTTTTTAGATGTGAAGGTGGCACGCATGAACACCACCTGTGGCTGCGCGCGCAGTGTTATCACTGGGGACGAGCTCCGCGCGGTGCCATGTGCTATTACCAAAATAAAAGCTTTGACACAGGCGGCAGCCAGGGGCGTGTCGCATCAGAGAGGAGGCAGGAGAGGAGGTGAGGAGGAGGAGAGGGAGGAGAGGGAGGTTGCCGCAGTGATAATTGAGTCATTTATCCGAAAAAACACACCGTGGCTGCGTTTTGTGTTCGCGCGCCACCTGCTGACGACAAGCAGCAGAGCAGCACGTGCTCCAATTAACCAATGAGCTGCCTGTCCTCACAGTTTGTTAATTAAAGTTAATGCTTTCAGCTGGTGGCACAGGTGTGAACTGACTTATATTAATTACATGTGCTGAATATTGTAATGCAGTGAAGCACAAAGGAGAAACAAAACCGCTGCTAATTAAAATGTTAATTATTATTTCCTTTAATCTCGTTTGCCTTGGGTTATTTATTACATTTGTAACTGGAAGGGAGCTGTTAAATCAACATAGAATTAATAATAAATGACATTTTCTCAATTTTATAGCTACACCAATGAGATTATTAGAAATTACTCCCCTTTAATTAAAATTTCTGATTATTTTCCACTGCAGCATGAAGCAAAACTGCAGCCTAGCTTGTGCGTTATACAATATGTTGATACGGCAGTGTTTATTGCTTTATTAGGTAAACCTGTACCGTCTAATGCAATACAAACTATCCTGCCATAAAGTCTACTTTTATGATGAACATGATAATGGGGAGGTTGCATAGAGGTGTCACTGAGTTCATAGTTTAGAGTGGTGTTGTGTACATTATATACAGAGGTGTTACTAATTTTCTGCTCCACTCATGTATGTAAACTGGAAGGTCTACAATAGACCTTTTTCACAGCAGCCATTTTGACATTAAACGAGGTCAGCACAGGCGTTTCCAATGACACTAATTAAGGTTCAGTTCCATTTATTGCAGCAGAGACTTTCCAGTGACCCAGCATGCAGCACAGCAGCACCCTGACTCAGTTTGACCTGAATGGAACCTTAATTAGCATGATTGGAAACACCTGCGTTCACCTCAAAATGGCTACTGTGAAAAAGGTCTGTTTGTAACGCCTCTGAATGTAATGTAATCAATAACACCTGCGTTAGATTGTGCATGTGTTTAATGAGATTTAACACAGACAGACAAACCATTCAGGATAAGTATGATCAATACTCTCTCTTCAGTTAAGGAAACAGTTAATGCAGAGGAAAAACACTGTCAAAATGATCACATGAACACGAGCTACTGTCAGTATCACTCTGTAATGTTTAATTGCTTTAAAAAATTGCGTACCATACACATGAGATACATTGTTTTATAGGCAAATATATATTATACTTTCAATCTGATAAAAGGTTACAGTCTGTACAATCATTTTCTGTGGCTACTAAATATGATTCATGTTTTTTTTTGTTTTTTTACAGTGAAATCATGAATATATCATATAAAATTGCAAAATGACTTCATGATAAGGATTTCTAATTAGGCTTAGAAAGGCCACATTTGTCACAGGTTGCAATGATACGAACATACAGTGAGTGTTGTTTTTTTTTTTTTGGAAATACTGTCAAAGTGAGAGCGTTAACCCTGTAAGCAGAGAAAACATTATAAAAGCAGAGCTAAAGTGAGCTGGGATTGTTCAGTGGTTTTAATTAATTTAAAAGAGAAATGTGAATGAAAGGTTAGATTTGGCACATACAGCATTACTTCAAATACTTTAAAAGATCATTCAACTGTTTGCCGTGGAGCAATTGTCGACATTTAACTTAGAGCTGATCTTATACAACTTGCCGATGTTTGAATTTTAATTTCAGAGCAAAGCAGCTTCTTTTACAGCACAGAACAGAACATGATCTATCTTTTTACTGTCACCTTTGGCATCCCACTCCATGGCTTAAGAGGAACAAACATCATCCTTAAAAAAAGTCAAATATTCTCTAATGATCAACTTACTCAAAAGACCAGTACATGCATTACTTATATTTGCTCTTCTGCATAGCCTAGTGAAGGGCTGTAAACTTATCTTGACATATCCGAGCCCCTACTTCTCTTTACTTTAGTCACACTACAGACGTTCACGTTGCCTCCTCAAACTTGCTCGGGGTATTTTCAGAGATCGAAAGGAAAATCTGAGGAAGATATTTGAAGGAAACATTAATCCATCGAAATGCCAGAAGACGAGAAAAAAAATGTGCCACCCTAATTCAAAATTCTCTGCAGTGGTTTGGTTTGTGATGGCACTGTGGTGACAAAAAGCTGAATGCGGCATCATACTGTATCAGGATCCCAGAAGGAACAGTGTTGTTCAGTGGGAAGGAATGCAAATTTCCTGCAGCTGCAAATAGTTGTGGAACAAAAAAGTCCATTCTTTGCATCTGAAACAGTATCATCAGCATTCATTCTTTCCTCTCAAGTGGTGTGTGTGAAAACACTGTCCGTGTCTCAGTGGAACACACACACACACACACACATGCACTCATGCAGGGAGGTGAGGTGAGAAACCACTCAATGTCCCTGCCTTCACCTCTGTTCTGGGAAACTGAGGGAACATGCAGGTCTGACTAAACCAGATGTAGGAGTGTGGTGAGTAAATGTGATGGAGAAACACTGGGGTGTCAAAGCGGGATCTGTTGGAGTGAGTTTTAAGTGATCGCTTGGGCTCTTATGAGTCCTGCTGGATGGATGTGGGCAAGCAGGAAGTGGGGAGGTCAAACCGGTGCCACGTAATTCCCAGGAAAAGTCCCAAAAGCACGAGTCCGTTCTGACGTACCTACAAAGAAAAGAGCGTACACTGTGATCACACGACAGATACAGATACATTTATAAATATATTCTCAAACTAAAGCAACGTGCAGATGAAGTTAACTGTGCAAATCATATCTGCAATGTTTCATAATGTCCACAAGAGGGCGAGCTGACACTGCTGAATGTTTTTAATGGTTGGTTGCCTCAAAAAGTTGCATGTTATTTATTTATTCATATTTTTCAATTTCTATGAAATTGAATTTTTTTTAGGCTGCAGGGATGTAATGAAAGACGATGCCACTTCTTCACTTCACAATCCACCCCCACAACAACATGCAGACCTGGGTCCAGATTAACAAGAGCTTTCTCTAGAGGGGACTGTTATGTTAAATTTCAGTTTACAACATTTGGACACAACTGTTACCGTCAGTTAAGGTGGCAGGGATTATTATCAGAGAGTGCAGTACTTTTAAACATTTTAAATTTCAGTTGAAAACATGGTTGAAGGACAATCAGGTCTGCAGTCACTGAGCAGCAAGACCCTGAACGTGGTCAGCATTAATACAGATGGCTATTTAGTTGGTAATTTCTTGTACTGATGAGTTGTCTGTTTTGAATGGTATGAGGCTGGAATTGTTCTTCTGCTGTTTGTTTCAGGCTGGTTGGTTTTGTTTCTTAGTTTGCATGTGATGCTGAACGCTGAAAGTGTCTATTTAAAGTGTAAGGCTTTGATATATGACTACTCATCATTTATCTCTGTAACATGCACATCACTGGTGGCCTCCGTGCAGGGACAATACAGTACAATACATGTATTGTGCATTGTCCTTGCTAAACTGACAATAAATGAATAAATGGAGTTTTATCTTCAATGAATCCCTGATGAGGTATCAGTAGATGCTCCATCAGAGATCACAGGTTGTTTTTACCACTATTTCTATTACTATTTGTTGTAACACTTTTATTATAATAAAAGAAGAGTGACAAACTAAAGGAAATTCCTGAGTAAAACTGCAAAGCAACCATGCAAATGCTTCATACAGGACTCAAGAAGTCACAAAATGTTTTGATGAGTGTATAAAATATGTGAATCTTAGCCCTGAAAGTCACCTAATCCTAATCAAACACACTATTAGAGATAGAGCAACATGTTATATATATCTGGGAATATCTTTTAGAAGATCTGTCCCTTCACTGGAGGCCTTGAATCTGTTTGTGAGGCTTGTGGTGGCCTACAAACCAACCACGTTGTTGTTTTATTTGGTTTGTCACCCATCTTTACATACATCTTTCCCGCTTCACTATGCTGTTTCCACAGGAAATCTATAGAGGGAGTAACATGCAGTGAAAGTGACATTCCTTACCTACAAACCAGCCATCGTCACATTTCTCCATCACTTGTACAATGTCTCCTTCTCTGAGCTCCAACTCATCTGAATTCTGTGGCTTATAGTTGTAAACAGCTTTGTATCTAAAATAGAAAAACAGGCAGTCTGAGCCACATTTTCACTGAAACTGTAAAACTTTGGTCTCTACTGCAGCAATGTGAACAAATACAAATCTGGAGACGTACGGTTGGCGTTGCCCCACAGTCGAACCAGGGATGTTTGGCACTTGTGTGTGCGGCAGGGAGTTCACATGTGGATTAGATGGTGCAGCTTGGTTTGGTATTGCAGCCTGGAGAAGTAAGAAAAAAAAAAAACATCATGTCATGCATAACTAAAAAATGACCAACAACATTCTTTTCAACACAAAAAGTAACACCACGGGTGTGGACATGCAGTGGCTTTCTCAGGGAGGCAGTGAGAGCAGACCTGTACGGGGTCAGTGTATCTGGGAGTGTTCACTGTGGTTGCTCCTGCTCTGTTGTGCACAGACGCTGATGACTGAGCGGAAGGTGAAACAGCTCTAGTCATGGGGCTCTGGTTAGCTGAGTGTGTCCCAACCCAGTGGCTGTTCTGGTTGGTGGGTGAGGCAGTTTTGGAGGTGCTGTGGGGCCACCGATTGGTCATTTCTTTGGATACGGGTGTCTGGGCGGGGGAGCGTGACTGTGAAGCTGGGCTGCCGTAAGGCACAGGTGAGGACGGCTGCAGGGGGGAGTGCTCAGGTTTGGGGCTGAGGGAAGTGGGGGTGAATGGGGATAACGGTGACCGCGGGCAGGGTGAGTGGAGTGGACGTCCTGGACTCTGGGGTCCAGGGGAGACGGGAGACATGGGGCCAGGTGAGTAGTCGTCCGTGGAGAATTTGGTGCGGGGCATCTTGTTGACCTGGACATAATTGGCTGGGAAGATGCCGCTCCGGTTGGTCCCTGAGATCCTCCCCTCTAACCACTTATCGTCGACACGTCGAGTTATATCGATCACCTCACCCTGAGGAAAAGAGATTTAAAGAATTTTGGAGAAAAATAAAACATCCTGTGAGAATTAAATACTAATGTTTCTTTAACATTTTGGCCGCATCATTATCTTCTCATGCAGATGTTTTTTAAAGCTGCACTAAGGAGCTTTTCACTTTGGCTGCCAGAGAAGGCGATGATGGAAAACATTTTGACAGATCGAAGGACTTCATTACTCAAATTTCAGATGATAAATGACTGTTCCCCTGATGTAGATGGACGCAGAACAACCACAACAAGTCATTTTAATACTTAAGTTTGCACAGATTAAACAAACAACATATATCAAGTTAACTAGAGAGCTCTAGAGGAGCTTTAGAGGTTTGTTAAAGAGCCAGGCTGTCTCCAGTATTTCCAGAAACTGACTTGTACTAAAAGTACCAACGCAAACATCTAAAAGGGCTCGATGTGGATGGAAAGTGTCTTCCTCTCCACTGTTATACTCACTTTACGAAAAGAAAGTTCAACAGGTAGGTCAGCGTTGAAGTTAAACAGAGCTATAGCTTCCCCGTAGTCCAACACCTGTAAAGTTGGAGACCTTATAGGCGTTGGCTTCTCTGAAGGAGGCAAAATCTATGAAGGACAGAAGAAAGAGATTTGAGACCGTAGCGCAGGGTCATAGATAATCAGCACAAAGATCAAATGAAGAAGTTTACCTCCACATAAGATGTGGGGAAAATGCCAGCTCTCCCATGATGCTCTCCTTCAAACCAGTTGGCATCAACCTTCCTGTGGATGTAAACAATGTCGCCTTTTTGCAGCATGAGCTCCCTGAAGAAAGGAAAAATGATGATGAGACATGCGAAAGGAAAACCCTGCAGATCTGATCCAGATCTTTACATCTGATACTGCTATAACATAATGACCACGTGAGAAAGAAAATGGCATATTTATTATATCAGCTCACACTGGAACTCACTTGGGTGACTGAGCCTGGAAATTGAACTTGGCTCGCGCTGCTTTCATCTGGAAAAACAAACAAATCATCTGTGTCTTTAGGGAAGATTTGTACAGATGCAGTTATTATGTGACCAAATCTGAATGTACTAACATTTGTTATGTTTCCAGCCTTTAAGGTAACAAGAAAGTCATAAAAAAAACATTACCTTTTTCTCCTCTTTCTTAGGTGGCAGCTCCATGATTTCATTTGCAGGGGAAAGACGTTCTACTGTGGAACAAAGTCAAGGCAAAACGGTGTGAGTGAAGTCTGAAACGTGCACTCACGCATTGTTCGGGAAATGTTGTTTTGGAAGGTGTTGTTATGTAAAAGCAATTGTAGCTTTAAAAGGATCTTAAAACATATTCAGGCTGGCTCTCTCTCCAGAAAAAACAATTGGATAAAGCTAATCTTTAATCAGGTCTTCCGAGTTCCACTTCCTATGTTTGTGGGCTTCCTCCCCACCCATCTACAGTACCTTTTGAATCCATAGGAAAAAAGCTGCACAAGCTTTCCATGCTCATACCAGCTTAATCTAAAATACTAGAGCAGAAAACATCAGTGGCAATGAAAGAGAATCATGGGACCCTCAGACTATATTAGATTACTAAAAGCTTTCATCAAATATATGCAGTCTGATTAAATGAGAGGCCTGCTCACCGGGAGTACACACGTCTTTTGGTGAGTCAGTGGGTTTAAGGAACAGGAAGAGCAGAACAGGATCAACTTATGGACATTACTTTGACTACAGACTGGAAGAAAATCCGTGTTTACCATATGTGGGAGCGGAGATCGACGGTGTGCCAAAAGAGCGATGGACGGGCTGCTTCAGCGGTGGTGAATTGCTGAAAAAGTGAAGAAAATATGAGCTTTTTTATGTTTATATTAGTGTCACTGCGTCTCCCAATCTGGGGGGGAGGGTTTCTAATGACATCAAAGCACACACTCAAACACACACACTAATTCTGCTGGGAGACGGTGTGTGTGTGTGTGTGTGTGTGTTTTCCTGCAGATTTACTATACAACACATCTGGTCGCAGCTGCTGGTTTTTGTACACCAGCCAGGGATGAGACAAATAATCAGACTGGCTAAAGAGGTCATGCAGATGATGGTGTGTGAGTCATATTGTTCATCCTTGAAGTGAAAATCTGGTTTAGATGAAGTTCAGAGCTTTAATTATCTTTACCGCCCTGAAACTACATTCACGGTCAGAACCACTAATCTGGTTGTTTCTGGGTTAAGAATTAATCCAAAACCCAAAGCTTCCTCCCCGGCTTCCACTAAACTCATTTGCATATTTCCACACAGTGTTGTTTTGTATTCCAGTATTTGCAGCTGTTTGCACACAACAACTTCTCTGGCTAACAGGAAACTGTAAAAAACTGACATATTCTTGCTGCTGTATGGTCTACTTTCACACGTCCTTAGCAACAGGCTCTTTTTTTAAAAAAAAAAGCAGCCCCCTCATCCTTCTAAGCCAGAAAAGGTCAAACCCTATGAACTCAACTTAGCAAACAACAGCGAGAATCCTCCCAGAGAGCATTACACACATGGTGAGAAATGTGGAATGCTGCCTGCTGTTTGAAGTAACAAGTACTGTACTTGAAGTTGTTAAAGTTCAACAGCTTCCTAGCTGAATCCAGCACAGAGAGTCACCTGATCAACAGGACAGGTACCCCCACAGAGTATTAATGTTTACGCTGTCCAATCACGGCGCTGGGTTTCTTAAAACAGCAGGAAGCAATGGGTGGTTACTCCCACTCGATGAAGCAATATCAAAGTGGATTAAGAGCTCAGGAGGTCTGCTGTGTGGCGATTGACCCAGGAATCTCCATTAACCTGCCCTGCATGTGCCTCTAGAATACAGTCCACACAATGAAACTAACATCAGTTTAAGACCTGCTAAACATCACCGTCAATAAGATAATACCTGCTATCAGCCTGATACATATGTCTATCTATGGACTGTACTTGTGGGGGAACAAGTTGCATCACTACAGGAGAAAACAGGAGTGTTACAGGTTTGTACAAAATGATTAAAAAGCAAAGAAAAAGTGCCAAGACACACATGTTTCATAGCCTGTACAAAAAGCCTTGAATCTACCTTGTTGTGTAATGCAACATAGGTATAAATCACACTATAATGATGAAAAAAACACTTAAAGTTACTCTACTGGTGGAATCAGTTGCAGAAAATGCTCAGAAATGCTAAAAAAAATGTGGTTAAAAGTTTGGTAAAAATGTCTTCTAAGCTGCTAAATATCATGTACAGTATATCAGTAATGTTGTCACTGACCTGTAGTTTGTAGTCGCAGTCTTTGGAGCAGGTACTGGATCTTTGCCTCTGGCCTCCTGAAAGCAGAGTGAGCATTAAACACAGTTTGTTCCCTGCAGCTTACTGTATCTCACAGCTCAGAGGAAATCTCACAACAACTCAGACAAAGTAGAGGTGCTGACCACTCCCAAAGGAGCAAGAAATCCCCTGGGTCCTATCCTCCTCGGGCTAAAAAAACAACACCACTCATGATCTGTCTGAGCTGTCTGTGATTTCAGGTCAAATCACAGCCTATGAAGAAAATTTAATCACACAGGAATCAGGAGCGGCATGAGAATCAACAACATTTTTTGGCACGGTTACATCCAAGTCACTCTCTACAACAAGCACTGTGGGGTCACAGAAGTAAGCTCTAAATGATGCTATCAAAATAAAAAGTGATTTAAGGGATATTGATTTTTTCATTTTTGGCAGCCAAATTTGCATTTGGGTGGGGGGGGGGGACTTGCAGGCAGGTGATTAACATAGCAGATCAATCCAAGTGCAAGGCAGGCAGGTGATTCCAGGGCTGCAAGCAAGGAGGAGAGGGGGGTTTCACTGAGACACATGGCCTTCATTGAGAGAGAGGGAGAGCAAAGGGTGAGGGTGGAGGAGGGATGCTTCAACAGAGAGAGTCAGGAGGGGGGCTCAGTACCTCACCCCGGCCTCGACGCTGCTTCTTCTGGGAAAGTCTCCTCTCCAGGCCCTGGATCTCCGAGTCCAGCTCAGCCTCAAATCGACTCAGCTCAGAGACCAGACTGGCCTGAGCCCGAGCCGTGATGGAGTAGTTGGGAAGGGCAACAAATTAAAACACTAACACAGTGTACTAAAACAGTGGGACTTTCGGAGCTAACGGTGTCCCCTTTTGAATGATTTATAAGGTGAAACCTTAGAGTGAAGGTTGAAGGGAAAAGTAAAGGCCGTCAGCTCACCTCAATAGAAGGGGACTTTGGTTTCTCAGGCTGCTTCTTCGGAGATAAACGAGCCTAAAGAAAAAGAAACAAGGAAACACTGACACTAAACCAACTGATCTTGTTCTTGGCCACATATCAATTGGTTGTATTTAACCTGTTAAAATCTAGTTTCAGGACCTCAATTATTTAAGTTTATGAAGTGCATCTTCCTAAATAAAGTTGTGTAGAAGTGTTGAGGAGTATTGGTTGTTGTTTTTTTGGCGTCTTGGGAAATAACAAAGCTGCCATGTACAGTGGGCGTCAACAGGGACTCCCTAACCGTTCAATCCAGCCACGCTGCCAACATTTATTCACTTTTCTGACAGCGTGTTTAGGAATTAAGAGTGATTTAGGACCTGCAACACAAAGATTTTGACCAGCATGTCATCATATCTAGAGGGTTTGGACGGGTTTCAGCAACTGAATATGAGATAGATATTTTTGAGAAACTGGATCTGCTAGTCAAATACTTAAATATTTTCAAAATGGAGGGAAGTCAACACACTAATTAGAGCTTGTCAAACCACATTTGGTATGAGAAAAGGAAAGAGAAGTTGATTTAACTGGCTAGCCAGCGCCTCTTTCTTTACAGACTCAACACCAAGAGAGCAGCTCATTCTATCAGGCATTACTTTAAAAGGCTCTGCTGGCGAGAACCACAGACCCCCTGCTCCATTTTCAGGTTGTTTTTTTCTGTAAAACTTTGGCTGAATGTGTCTGTTTGAACGCCAAGACCTTCCCCTCAGCTGGGAGTCGTCCTCGCTACAATCACAGACTGTAATGTCACTGCGAGGCAGCACAACACCTGATATGGTCTGTGCGCTCCTTTTCTAAACGCCGTCCGGGGGATAGAACATAGGCCCGCTGTCATAAAGAGGAAATGAAATAAGTCTCCATGCTGTGAGCCATTATACACCACAAGAGGTTAACACCATAATACGGATCACAAGACACCTCAGCTCCCGTGGGGGAGTGGAAACAAAGATTCCTTTTCTTTACCGGCGCAGACACAAGGCACAATATGCACCAGATCTGGGACATTGTTGCGAGAGCCATTCAAGAAGAAAACTTTAGAGACACCGCTCTATAACTCACCAGGGATTTTTAAACACAGAGACACATACAAACGGCTGCACACTCAATTATAACAGCTCCTGGACAGCGCACATTACACAAGGCAATAAATTACAACCCCAGAGGCAATTAAACACAAGTGCCACTGACTTTCAGCGCAATACCTGATAGAAACACCAGCGTAAACACTAGGATCATGTCTTATCTTGTCTGAAAGGCTTAATGAATGGAAGCTAGAGGCCTATTGGGTCCTCTAAATAAAAGTGCACATCTGGTGGCAAGCATCAAGTACGCTGTGGAATGACCACACTCAAGCCACACAAGTTACCTCGCGTGAGAAGATGAAATATGAGGACTTAGACTGTAATCCTTAAAGAAAAGGAGCCCATCCTCAAACCTGTTCTTGAGCCCCACACTGGGAAAACCGTGCAAGACTACACAAAGAATTCCTGTGATTAGAGCCAACAACAATGCTGGATACATCTAGAGGTTAAAGAACCACATAAGAAACATTATTTTCAGCTGGGATCCAGAGTGATATCACAGCCTATTTTTAAACTATGACTGCATGTGAGGTCGTACCTGGCTGTGGCTTTCTGAGGCGGCGCTCTTTCCAGGCTCAAAGTCGAATATGCTCCTCGGTTGAGGGTGCTGCTTTCCCGGGTCTGACAGCTTATCTACATCCTCACTCCTGAAACATAACACCACAACACACACACACACACACACACACACACACACACAGCATGGACAGCAACTTAATCATGGCTTCATTGTGAGCGCCTGTAGCAACAAATCCAAACTTGTCTGTCTCATACGCTTTTCCCTCCACTGCTCTAAGGCCTGAGTTCTGGTTGGTATTCACATAAGACGTCACCTGCAGTGTTTATCTGATGGGAGGAATAAACTGTTGTTGGTGCAGTTGAGAAAAGAAAGGACGTACATAAACATTAGTATACACATTAATTTAGTTTCTTGCAGCTTAAAGAAGTAGTAGTTGCTTGTAATGCTTATTCACTTTCTTGGCAAGAGTTGGATGAAAAAATTGAATCTCTGTCTCCTAAATTAGCACCAAGACTGAAGACTAGGAGAAACTTGACAAAAACCACCTACAAGAACCTCTAAAGCTCACAAATTAACACTTTATATCTTGCTTATTTAATGATTTTTGTCACCATGAGGTTGCAATATGCAAAGCCAGAGGTAAGAATGCGTCTCTGTATCTGTCTTGGCTCATTATTCCCAAAACAAAAGCAACTTCTCTGAAGAAATACACACTTTCCCTGGAGTTTTTTACCCTTAATATCTTTGTGTATTTGGGTGTGCAGGAAAGGACGAAGTCACGTGACTTTCATTGTCATAGTAACAATATAAAACGTGGTTAAGTATAAGTTGGTGATACCAAAGTTTGTATCTTTGGGAACAAGAGGCAAAATGTTGAACTATTCCTTTAAGTTTGAGTCCCGCCTCAGGGCCTTCCTGTGTTCATGTTCTGGCTGTGGACCCCTGACTTTAATTTTCCCAAGACATGCAGCTCAGGTTGTCTCAAGACTTTATTAAATTGCCCAGAGGTGTGAAGGTGAATGATCGTCAGGCTGTCTGTATGTGCCATGTGATGGACTGGCTGCTTGCCTACTGTTTTCTTGCTGCGTGTGATACATTTAATCCACTCTTTGACCCCGAAGCGGTTATATATCAAACCAGGATAAACTCACCAGTCTGGGAGAGCTCCATAAGGTGTTAGTCTGAAGAGATTCTTGTCTGCTTCATCGCTTTTTTCTGTGTTGGCAGACAACTGGAGCCCTGCAGATCAGTGCAGATCAGTCTTAAGTAAAGTGATTACGTAACTGGACAGGACAACAATGTGGACTTTAGTGGATTCACTTACGTTCGGCTGACCACCGCTCTGAATCCTCCAGCTCAGGTTCTGGTAAACAAGTACAACAAAGATACCCTTTTTACACCTAAAAACACTGCAGTGCTTAGAGATAAATCTTACTCTTACACTCCTTTACAACATGGCAGCATAAAAAAGTCATCATGTTTTATGAGCTGATCATGTGCTTTGTCTAAAAAAACTTTCTCTCGGGGGGTAGAAATCATCAGGAGCACCTTATTGAGTTGCACTGTGGCAGTGCTCCTCCAGTCTTGTTTAAGAAGATAATTCACTTGCAAACTGATCCAGAGCAATCCAGAAAATCCACCTCAGTGCTGCGATGGTGCCATTAACTTCACAAATAACAGGGAATGTGTTCCTATTACGCAACACGTAATAGAGACAAATGAACGGCTGGATCGAGGAAGGGCTGAGATAAAAAGCTGGATTGTTGTCAGAGCCAATAAGCAGAAGAAATGACATCAGACTTTAGGGCTCTTTCATCATGTCTTATTTTGCCTCTGCAATAATCTGTTTGCTGGATTGCCTCTGTAATGCCTGACACTGACAGAGAGGAATTCTGTCTGGCGTTGTGTGTGTGTGTGTGTGTGAAGGAAGAGGCGGAGGAGGTGGAGGAGGAGCACCCTTACCCTCTGGCTTCTTGTGAATCTGTCTGAACATGCTCTTGTACCAGTCTCTGGGCTTATTCACACTCTGGTATAAGAAAGGAAGGGAGGGTGCAGAAGGTAAACAAATCTGGCAAATTAGACTTTGAGTAATAACAAGAACATTAAAAACATCCGCTCGAATGGACATAAAACACATGTTTGTTGAGAGCGTATGCAGAAAAAACGTTAAAGCTAGTGTTTGATTGTCAGACAGTACATTCTGTGTCTTTGTCTTACTGATCTTGAGGCAATGGGCATCCCGGTTTCATCCACTGGACCGATTCCTGAGAACTTGATAAGCCTCTCCTCCCTGGTGGGAGTCCAGCTGCGTGGTAATGTGGCAGAGCTCTGGACGCCATTGGACAGTCCGCCTGAGTTACAGTGACGACAATGAGATCTCACCGATTCATTTCATTCATTCATTTCAGGTGAACTACACAGCCTTTAATCTGCCTTAAACTCTACCGCATCACATGAAACCCAAAGAAGTCCAAGCTGCTGTGTACCAACCTCTTCAACTGCTCTCATCTCTTACAGATGACACTTCAACTTTTCTCACAGGTTACACATCAACTGATATTCCGGATGCAATTATTTCTTACTTTTTAACTAACGTTTGAACTCCTTTCAATGCTTACACTTCGACTGACACTTCAAATCCTTTCAGTTCTCAGGTCCTCACCTCCTTCTAACTCCCACAAGCCTCCACTGTTCATACACAGTTTACCGAAAGTGCCTTAAGTGCTTAAACGTCAGCTGACACCTTCAGTTTATACACTTGAACTGACACTGACCTCTTTCCGGACATCCACTTCAACTGACACTTTCACAATTCATCAAACACGGATCAGACGACTGACATTTCAACTCCTTTCAGCGCTGTTGTTACAATTTATAAGCCCTTACACTTAAATTAACACTTTTCATTCAGTGACTGCACTTAATTTCGACTGCCATCTACCTACAGCTTTCACATGCAACGTTACACTCCGATGATGCTTAACGTCATCGTCTGAATTAATATTTATTTCCTGAGAACGTATTTTGACGTGCACAGCGAGGCACTCGTGATCATAACCTTACCGTGTGTTTGTGAGGGGCCATAATAAGATCCAAAGCTGAGAGTTGTTGGTCCACTTCCATTCAGTTCTGACACCTTGAGAAGGCCAGAATTATACATGTATATCAGTAATACAAGCAGTTAGATACAATCTCAGTGTAATGTAACTGACAGCTGCAGCAGTGATGGTTTAAACATGTCCATGTCTGAATGTATAGGCTGTGATGCATCATTTTTCCACAGGGAGGAGCACTTGTTTACTGAATTATTGGACTCAACCTCAGCATTGTTATTAGCCTCAGCCTCTTGGACGTTACTGTGCATACCTTAAACTCTCCAGATGGAAGCCTTGCAGAGCGAAAGGGGCTCAGAGGAGGTGTGGGGAGACCAGGGGAGATGACCACCTCGTGGGTCAGCTCTGGAGAAGTGAGGATGTGCTGACCTGAGGAACCTCCAGGCTCCCTGGAGAAGATAATCCGGGAGCCATTTGGATCGCCAACCGCTTCTGCACGTTGCTAAACACAGAGGAAATGAGAAATATGAATGGAAAAAAAAACCAAACAATGCGTGAACTTTGCTCCTGTCATGTCCTGTCGTGTTGGCTCTGGGTAAACACACTCACTATGGGAGGTCATGTGAACTTGTTAGCGGCCCAACTATTCTCCAGAGAATAACTGGGCCCTGTGGGGGAGCCATTGATGAAAAGGCCCCTAATTTATTTAAAGCAGGACCAGTGGGAAGTGGTGTTCCACCCACTTCATCATCTCTCTTGCCACGACTGCAGAAAGGCCTCATTCAAGGTGCAGAGTGGGGGCACTGAAACAGGAGAGGACCATTATGAGCCCATTAACTCCCTATTCACCAGGCCTCCCTATTCTCCAGACCAGGGGGTGGAGCCGGGGCCAGAGAGGTTGGGAAGGGGCCGTTGATGTCAACCTCAAAGTCCAGCAGGGCTTGCAGTGGTCTTGTGGTCGCCATAGTGATCGTTTTCCTCCCCCCCCTCACCCATGATGGCCAGTCTAGCTCTCCTACTAATGTATTTGAATCAGGTGCTTTGGTCCTCTCTGTGCTGTTGCCGGGGGTCATGGGAAAGCCCCCGTGCCTCGTGGTAACGCTAGAAGTGTTATCTGCACCAAAGGCATGTTGTTGTGACAGTGGGACTGACTTGTGTGACACTCATGAGTGTTTCTCCTGGATTTTCTTTAACTGTGCTTATTCAAGACAATAGCATTTAGTAAACAGTTGGATATATATATATATATATATATATATATATATATATATAATATTTAGCATGATTAAATTAAAATATCTTTACCTGAGACTGCATGAGATCTGTTTTGGTCCTTGTGACAGATCAAGTTCTTGCGCCCAGCATCAAATCTGCAAAGATATACAAGAGGTGAACATTTTCATATGAAATTACGTTTCTTTAATTTTAATTTTTTAACTATCCCGATTAAGAATATATTGTTTATTTCATCAAATGTTCAGTCAGATCTAAACTTTTAGACTTTCTCATCATGCCATATTGCCACTTGCTCTACCTTGGGAATAAATTGTTGGAAATTTGATTGTTTCCTCAAAGCAAACCTTTTAGATTTTTAACTGATAAATCCACCACAAGACTTCCCCAGTTGATTACTTACATTAAAACAATTATTTTTTTGTTTTACAAGTTGTCAGAAATTTGATGTTTAAATATGCAAATGAGCCATTATGTACTTAAGAATGTGCTATAATTTTCTGGCACAGAAATCTGAGCACTGGATGAAGCCAGGTTCAAAATTCTTGTTTCATTTTGTTGACATATTAGAGTGAAATGTTTTTACAGAGAGGAATTTTGGATATCTGTTTTTTATCACTCACTTTATGAGTCTGTCAAATACTGTCAACAACCATAAAAATATATTTTGGGTCTCTGTAAATACCTTTAGATCTTTTTTGTTTGCTGTATGTAAGTGTTACTGAAGTGAAGATTTCTGGCTCGGAGTCTGAGAAAAAAAAAAGTATTGTAAAATGTAAACATTTTGCAGGACACTACAGTTGAATGGGGTTCAAATGTTGAACTCATGTTTACATATGCAAATGAGGCATTATCTAATGCTAACGTTTTGCTAAAATCTACAGACACAAATAGACAAAATGAAGTAAAATAGTCTGAAAGAATACACGTGATGGAGCACATGAGCATGTTTTGCTTTGGTTCTGTTGGAAAAAGGTGATGTCATGTATTTCCATGCCGCAATCAGGATTTAACAGTATCTGAGTCAAAGTGTGATGACATCTGTGGGATGGCGTGTTTCTTGTTGTTGTTATTTAACTTTAATTCGCCCTCATTTAGTTGTTAATATTTAATTTTATATTGAAGTATTGAGTATATAAAGTAGAGCACAGACAGATAAATTCATCTGAAATAACTTCAATTGTTCTAATTTAGGCAGAAAATTGTGTGTTCATTAGGACTTTGTTGTTCAAAGCACAATGATGAGATAGCATAAATAGGGCCTTGTTATCCAATCTATGTTTGTGAAAATAATCAGAAGATTTTAAGATTGAATCTCTTAAATTTTCATTCTAGATCTCACAGCTTGCCCCTTTTTAACCCTTTGAGTCATTAGTTACGTGGCTTTTCACAAAGCCTCTCTGTCATAAATCACATTTTACATCCCAGCAGCCCTGACAACTGTTCCATTATCCCATCCCCAGCAGTACTCCAAAGAAGGAAAGTTAGCATCACCCACTTTTGCCTGTTTCTAAGGAAAAACCCATCCAAAACAATGAGTGTGACTCACATGCCCGCCTCACTTTTCCCAGTCATACAATGCCGTAATAGGCCGGAATTGAGCAGCTGGATGATAGAGAAGCTCGGCTACTGAAAGCAGAGACCGGCTCCTAATCAGTTGCACCTCAGAAAAACAGATTAGGCCTGCTGTTTCAACATCAAAGGCATGGAGAAAACTGGAGGGGTGGGAGGCCATTTCCGATCCTGTATGAGGCAGGCACCTCTCATCTAAAGTGGCTAAATGGCCCATAATAACAGCGTTGGCATAGAAACCACAGCCACCGTACAGCAAGTTGGAAGTTTCGTGTCTTATCTTGGGGTAAAACATGCAAATAACAGAGTTAATATAAGGATTCTGCATTTTTTTCCTGTTCTTGTGCAAACTATGGTTTTGTAGCTTGGCAAGAAAATACTGACCAAGTGAGGGCAAGGCTACTACAGGCTGAGAGCTGCCCAACACAATTTTCACTGATGAGTTTTCCATGTGGCATTTGCAGCTGAGCATTAGAGTCTATAATCACTGTGGTCGAGACCAAGAAAACTAAGCACGCTCTATGTCTCTGTGCACAAGGTTAGGAGGCAGCAGCGATAGAATCAATGCTCCAGTTTCCAGACAACGATGTCACTCTATCTGAGTCATCATCTCCCAATAAACTGAGTTACATAACAGGAAAAATATGGGAACCGGAGGATTGTGTCTGCAATAATACCATTACAGCTCAGGCATGACAGATGACCTATCATCGCCTAATGCAATCACAGCCAGCTGATTATCCGTCTAACAATAGGTAACACAGCAAACAAGCCACATTCACAAATAATGGCTTAGAGTAATCCCATTTACAATGTGTTTGACATGCTGGTTCTTATTTACACCAGACCTTCCCTCAACAGGCTGCCATTTACTTTAAAAGCTCCATCGCACTGATGAACAAATAATTAGATGAGTAATCGTTGGAGTGAGCACCGTTTCCGCACAGAAATCCACAACGAGCAAACAAAAGAGCTTCTTTTTCACCTCCACACGGCCGCCATTTAAGCATCAACAGCTTGTTTTCTATATTCAATTTAAAAACAGAATTAAAGGGGCACCACAACGTTAGGTGCATTTCAATAATGTTGGAGTTGGAGCAGCACAGACTAAGATATTCTTAGACTTTTTAGTCTCTAGTATGGGTCAAGCTCCAAAAGCACAAGGATCCTACAGTTCCCATAATGCAAATCAACAGCATATCTTTTAATTAGACGTTCAGTTCCTCCTAAAATGTCTCCTACAGTTTATAGCATAAGCTTGCTGTTAAACATTTGAAATGATTTGATGAAATCATCATAATCAAACCGTTTTCAGTCATGCTCCTCGAGATGGGTTCATTAAACTTGTGTTAAATCAGTGGAGTGTCCCTTTAAAGGTCCAGAGTGTCAGATTTAGTGGCATGTAGCAGTGAGGTTGCAGATTGCAACCAGCTGAATACTGCTCGCCTCACTCTCCCCTTTGAATTGTGCAGGAAAACCAACAGTGGCTGCAAAACTCACAAAAGGCACAACTAGACCCAATGTCTAGTTTGTCCGTTCTGAGCTGCTGTAGGTTCAACATGGCAGACTCCGTGGAAGAGGACCTGCTTCCTCTGTAGATATAAAGTGTTAATTCTAAGGAAGATTCTAATGAAAGAATAAATCTGAATATTATTTTTAATTTCTGCCATATTCTGTAGATAGAGACCCCTAAATCTTAGAGACTGGACCTTTATATATGTTATTTATTAGTAGGGATGCGTTCAACAACATTTTGAAAACAAGAATCTGACATTTGTTATTCTCCTGTGGGACTAAATTGTTGTTCTCATGTAAATAAGCTAATAAATATCAAATTATTAGACCACTTTTTGTTTTCACTTCATTGTTATAAAGCTGACATGACATGGCACTCCCTCCATTCGGTGCGAGGCTCAAAAACGGAAAATCCCTGCTTCATCAATGCAGCATCCTGATGAGTAAGCTCATGTCATAACAGTGTGTCTGTGTCTCATTTCTCTGGGGAGATAAATCCAACAGACAAATCCTCCAGCAGTGCACGCATTCCCCCCTTCGAGAGCACCAAACACAATCCTACCTAATAAGGAAAAATCAAGCGTTGATATCTAGCAAGAAAATCCCTGTCCAGAAGTCTGGCTCGCCCTCGGTTTGGTCTGAACGCCCAGCGCATTCTTATGTAATTACTGAAATTCAACAGAGGAGGAAGCTCCAAGCTTTCATATGGAGAGGAGAGGGGTTTTTTAGAGCTCGTGCCTTGATGCTATCTTTATGAAATATATGAACTTTACAGCCTGCTAGGTGAGAGGTTCATTATCACCACAGGGTCAGTTTTGGGATGGAAAAACAGAGCTGTAAAAAGGTCCACTCGCATCCCAGCTGAAGATGATGTCCTGCTTTCAAAACACCAGCATTTTATATTTCCAGCTCGCTGAGAGTTGGCAGTGTCTCTTCTGTTACATTGCTTTACATTTAAAGCATCACGGGGTAACCGAGGACATCCAAAATGAGAATCAGGGGACTTTGGTATGGAATTTTCTGCCTCTGTCCCCAGGAAACTCATCCGGTCTCTCCAAGCACAGGGCCAGATGTTAAACTCTGTAAACTGATCCATGAAACAGAAGTCTGAACAGTTCCATCAACATCATCAAATTACTTTCAAAAAGAAACTTGCATTAGTGAAGCATAAGCTTGTTTCTTCTTCTCCTTTTTTTATCCATAAGGAGAGGATGAGGAACCAGAGTGTTATCTAAAGTTGCTGAGCCAGTCAGCAGCCACAAGGTCAGTGAACTTCACCACCACACCCCTGTGATTGCTGAGAATCACAATGGGAGGTTTCAAAGCTGGGAACAGCACGATAGTGATACAAAAAAAAAAAAAACATTATTGCAGACAAGAAATTGGCCAATTGTGTAAATATGTCTCATTCAGTAGCACAGAAAGGTCAACTGATGAGTTCATCCGTTACCATACTTCCCTCTTCCATAGAAGGATGTGATCGGGTCTTTCTGAGAAGACCCCGACCTACGGTGACCTCCTTCTCCGCGACATGCAGAGCTCCTCGCGTTGTTCTAAGAACTAAGGCCGTCAAGGTGACCGCATACACCCGAATGAATAACTGTCACACTGTTGACCCACGAACTTCTGTTGATCTGTTGGTGCACCTGTCAGGAAAGTAATGATTTGTGGTCGGAGGGAGAATCACGTCATCCATAAATCATCTATACAAGCAAGTGACGGTGGAGAATGTGTCAGTAACGAGCGGCGACAATGACTGAAAGTCCTGAAACAAATAAAACTGTCACTTGTGAATTGCGCGCCATTCATTGGCACAAGTGTTGTTCTCTGCTTCCGTGTGCAGGGTGGTGAGAAGACATGGAGTTAATCATTGACTCCATAAGGTTGGAACTACTGCACACAGTCTGGTGAAGGGATCCAGGTCTCAAACACATACATGAAGGACACTGAGCAAAAATATGAGCTCAATATTTGCCTACGGTGTTCTGGCCTGCATTAGATTTGACCTTAAACGCGTGTACAACCTCCAGAGAGTCCAAACAGACTCTGATCTGCCTGATGAAGTTTTATTTCCTGGATATTAACTCTGACACGACAGACAGAGGGGTAAAGTCTTATCATCTCTTTGCGTGTACACAATGTTACCGCTGACTAACAAGTTGCATAACAGGGTCATAAAACTGAAGAAATCCTGCCTTAAAAAGTAGTGAGGAGGTAATTACAAGCACATTTGGTGAATAAATAAAGGGGGCATTTATTTCTAAACACATGAAATGAGTCACTCTGCAGTTATGTGAGAGATGTTAGAGGTCCTGTGAGGTTGATCACACAACCATGCTTCCCCTTTCTGCAACCTAGCAGATGTGCGGATGCAGCCCATACAAGGTCCTGGAGCCGCAAGTTTATGATATGCGGTTATTGGGGGATACACACATTTATCAGGAGGGAAGTATTTCACCTCCTTGTATGGTGCTCCTCCAGTCTGGGCAACAGGAGGAGTCGGTCTGTGTGCTTCTTGTCAATGGAGAGGCGATGTGTTCCCACAAGGAGCTGATAAATCAAAGCCCACTCTCTCTCTCTCTGTCTCCAAGAAGATCCAGAGCGCTGTACGGTTTCATCAGATTTGTTGTCGCAGCACTTCACATCAGTCAAGATTTGTGAAAGTAAAAGTGTAATGTGATGTGTCAGGCACAGCATGGGAACACTCAGATCACAGTGACTGCAGGGGGAAATCTCACAAATCCTCATGCCCCGTCATTTTGCATCTTAAAAGCCCGAGAGCAGCTTGTGGATATGAGGACTGGCAGCTCAGACCCCTCCGTAATATCACAAAGGGAATCAGAGCCGGCTGTGGAAATCACTCTGACAGTAAGGGGAGCCACCAGTGATGACTGGACCGTCCTGATTTCAGGTCATTACAGAGTCTGCAGCAGGATGGGAGAGGTAGTCTGACAGAACCACTGATTTCCTCACTGGATCTCAGCTGGCAGCGCACACATACATAGTTTGAATGAAACACTGCCCACAATTCTCTATCTCTCTCTCTCTCTGTGCACTCCAGCTGTAATTCACAACTGCCCTCACCTCCACTTGCTCCAAAAGCTCAACTCCCACAGGTCTGTTTCAACATCGAAACTAAGCTAAGATCACATGGGTCAACTTGTTTTCATGTGCACCGCAAAAGCATCCCTCCTTTAAACACAATGTGCCAGTGGTGGGTAGGTCTGCAGCACTAATCCTGTGTCCTAATGCCCTGAGCAGTCAGACAGGTTACTCCACCTTAAAAAAAAAAAAAAAGCAACCAAGCAAGACACAAGTTTCTACAGTCTCAACGTTTAAGCTCACTCCCTGTGATTTAATTCTGTGCTCCGATGGGAAAGAGTGTACTCACCTTAAAAGTGGCACCAACAAAGTGAACTCACACCTCCCTTCAGCCTGGCTGCACGTAAACCACGCCACTGCACACCCTCCCTGCTCTCTGTCGCTCATGAAACTATCCAGGACACACAATCTCTCTCTCTCTTTTTCTCTCCCTCTCTCCCTCCCTCTCTCTCTCTCTCTCTTATTCCCAGCCCTCGCTCTGCCTGCCTCCATGAAGGACTTCCCGGTTGACAGGCATCGCCATAGCAACCCCACTTCGCCTCCCCTCCTACCCCATGTTCAAAAAAAAGACACCCTGCTCTTGGCTTGTCAGTTCGGGGGAACCTCCTTCAGTGAAACAGCCCTATTGTTGTGATAAGGTGATATTTCACAGCGCAGAGGTTAACCAAAGGGGAATGCAAATAGTTCATCACCTCCACCTCCCAGACACTGCCCAGTGACTCCATGACACCCACCCCCTCTTAACTTTATCTCTCCCATGCCTCCCTCTGCTTTTGTGTGTGTGTTTTTATGTGTGTGTGTGAGAGAGTGCAAAGGCCTGCAAAGGTTCTTTCTGTCCCAGTAGCTCTGGAAGTGTTTCATTACTTTACACCATACAAGTCCTTGCTTTTTCTCCCATGATCACACACACACACACACAAGGTTGAGATGTTCAAATTATTCAAAGTAGGAGATGCAATATGTGCACAGATAAGTCAGCCGGCATTCAAATGTCCGGCAGGATACTGCGGTCAAGCCAGCCGTCTCTCGTTTTCGCGTGGTCAAGCCAGCCGCTCCAACATTTTCAAGTGCGCCCTTATTGCCGACTTTATGGCAAATACTTTGAGACAACTGGGAAAGTCAGCGCTAGCTTACTGCAGCGTGTGGAAACTTCCGGTTTTCAAAATAAAACGTGGGTATCAAATGTATTAAACGTTTATTTAAAAATATGACGTTTAATTAAAAAAAAAGAAAAAAAAAAGAAAGTAAGAGTTGTGTCTCATAGAACTAAGTAGTATGATCCGGCACTGATTTTGAGCCAATAGGTCACATCACCTGGAAGGAATGTTCATATTTACATTATGAAATGTATTAAAAATTCATATAAAATATGAGAAGTGTTAAAATGCTATAAAAAGAGGTGTGTCTCATAGAGCAAGTGTAGATCTACTGTCCTGCATTGATTCTGAGCCAATAGGTCACATGACCTGGAAGTTATTGAGCGTTAATGTTCACATTTACATTATGAAATGTATTAAAAATTCATCTAAAATATAAGTGGATGTAAAATGCTATAAAAGAGGTGTGTCTCATAGAGCAAGTGTAGATCTACTGTCCTGCATTGATTTTGAGCCAATAGGTCACATGGCCTGTAAGCTATTGAGCGTTAATGTTCATATTTACATTATGAAATGTATTAAAAATTCATCTAAAATATAAGTGGATGTAAAATGCTATAAAGAGGTGTGTCTCATACAGCAAGTGTAGATCTACTGTCCTGCATTGATTCTGAGCCAATAGGTCACATGACCTGGAAGTTATTGAGCGTTAATGTCTATTTACATTATGAAATGTATTAAAATTCATATAAAATATGAAGTGTTAAAATGCTATAAAAGAGGTGTGTCTCATACAGCAAGTGTAGATCTACTGTCCTGCATTGATTCTGAGCAAAAGGTCAGCGAATATGAAATATTTAAAAAAAAATAATAAAATAGAGGAAAAAAAAAAAAAGGGAAGAAAAAAAAAAAAAAAAAAAAAAAAAAAAAAAAAAAAAAAAAAAAAAAAAAAAAAAAAAAAAAAAAAAAAAAAAAAAAAAAAAAAAAAAAAAAAAAAAAACAATGGCTGGAAGTATTAAATTTAATAAAAAAAATATAAAAAATAAAAAAAAAAAAAAAAAAATTAAAAAAAAAAAAAAAAAAAAAAAAAAAAAAAAAAAAAAAAAAAAAAAAAAAAAAAAAAAAAAAAAAAAAAAAAAAAAAAAAAAAAAAAAAAAAAAAAAAAAAAAAAAAAAAAAAAAAAAAAAAAAAAAAAAAAAAAAAAAAAAAAAAAAAAAAAAAAAAAAAAAAAAAAAAAAAAAAAAAAAAAAAAAAAAAAAAAAAAAAAAAAAAAAAAAAAAAAAAAAAAAAAAAAAAAAAAAAAAAAAAAAAAAAAAAAAAAAAAAAAAAAAAAAAAAAAAAAAAAAAAAAAAAAAAAAAAAAAAAAAAAAAAAAAAAAAAAATGATATATTATTAATATATTTAATATATAGTATTTAGTTTTATTTTATTATTTGATTTTAAATTTTTAATTTGAAATATTTGTATAGTTATGTAATTAGTATGAGTGAAAAAGAGAAATAAAAGAAAATGAAAAATTCTACATTTTTCACAGTCTTACACATTGCCCTTCAGCAACCAAGGTTTCGTATTTTTTTTTTCAGAACTAAAAGACCCCACACAAAAACATGGCCTTCCACCAGCAGCCATTTGAGTGGTAACTATGATCACTACCAACACCCTAACCTGGGGATGAGCACTGGCTTAGCAATGGCCAGAATAATATGGGCAACTGTTGCTGCAGGCATGCAATGCTAGACAGTCACCATGACTGGTGCTGTGCCTTCCTGCTTCTGTACAGCTGCTGTAATGTGTGCGCCTTCGACGCAACTACATCCATGGTTTGTACTGTAAGGACTTCTATCACTTACAAAAATAAAAATAAAAAAAAAAAAAAAACTCAATAAGGTCATGTGACCTATTGGCTCAGAATCAATGACAGTAGATCTACACTTGCTGTATGAGAAACCTTTTTTATAGCATTTTTTTTATTTTATATGAATTTTTAATACATTTCATAATGTAAATATGAGCATTAACGCTCAATAACTTATGTACCTTTGGTCAGAATCAATGCAGGACAGTAGATCTACACTTGCTCTTGAGTTTTATAGATTTTACGTTTATTTTATATGAATTTGTAATACATTTCATAATGTAAATATGAGCATTAACGCTCAATAACTTCCAGGTCATGTGACCTATTGGCTCAATCAATGAGGACAGTAGATCTACACTTGCTGTATGAGACACCCTTTTTTATAGATTTTAACACTTTTATATTTTATATAATTTTTATAATTTATAATGTAAATATAGTTACGTCAATAACTTCCAGGTCATGTGACCTATTGGCTCAGAATCAATGCAGAGTAGATCTACACTTGTCTATGAGACACACCTCTTTTTATAGCATTTTACTCACTTATATTTTAGATGAATTTTTAATACATTTCATAATGTAAATATGAACATTGACGCTCAATACTTGTTGTGACCTATTGGCTCAAAATCAATGCAGGACAGTAGATCTACACTTGCTGTATGAGACACACCTCTTTTTATAGCATTTTATCACTTCTCATATTTTATATGAATTTTTAATACATGTCATAATGTAAATATGAACATTAACGTCAATAACTTCCAGGTCATGTGACCTATTGGCTCAAATCAATGCAGGACAGTAGATCTACCCTTGCTCTATGAACAACCTCTTTTTATAGCATTTTAACCTTTTTAATACATTTATAATGTAAATATGAAATTGGGAAAAAAAAAAAATAAAAAAAAAAATTTTTTTTTTAAAAAAAAAAAAAAAAAAAAAAAAAAAAAAAAAAAAACTTTTATTAAAAGGAAGTTTCGCTGCAGTAAGCTAGGCTGACTTTCCCAGTTTCTCAAGTATTTGCCATAAAGTCGGCAATAAGGGGCACTTGAAATGTTGGAGCGGCTGGCTTGACCACGCGAAAACGAGAGACGGCTGGCTTGACCGCAGTGGCAGGATGGTTGTTCAAGCCACAGAGGCGACGGCGGTCACAGAGATCCCACCGCTGCGCTCGCACACTAAAACTTGCCCAAATAAAACCAGGATTTCCAGTTTGTCTGCAGTCCTTGCCAGTGAAGGCAAACCTGATTTCTAACATGCTGACAGGTTTGTTTTGGCACACAGTCTTCAGCAGGTGGACTGAGTTACAAGGTCCGCAATGCAGGTGAGAGATCCACCTGCTAACAAGTGCAATCATCTTCCTTATGCACGTGTACTGCTGAAGACAGGGCAAAGAATAAAGTTTAACAGGGTTTAGTCAATAGTCTACCCATTTGTTTCAAAGTGTGTGTGTATGTGTGTGTGTGTGTGTGTGTGTGTGTGTGTGCTGGCCCGTTCCAACTTGAAACTGAAGGACTCAGCTCTTTTTTAATAATTCAGTGGTCTGGCTTGGTAGAGTGAAACTCAGGGTAGATATCCGTTTACTGAGCCTGTACTCCTAACAGGGTTGTTTTTGCCAAACAGTTGAGCCGTTGAACTTGAGGGGGGCAAAGCTGGGCAGAGCGGGCTTCAGGCGGAGGAGGCTCTCCCCCCCACCCACCCATTTGTAATCTTCGTGTCTCGCTGGAGCAGACTTTCACCCCTGCTGTGACCACATCTGACACCCTGTCACTCTGCAGCTAAATGAGGTAATCACGCAAGAGGCGATTGCAGCTTTGGCCCGGGACATGACACCTCTCTCCAACCACACTGGATCCTTGTTCACTTTGTCTCATCACTAAACAAACACAAGGCTTCACCTATGTCAGCTTCACTTCTTTCTTTTTTTTTTTTATGACAGACAAACATTGTCAGGAGGGGATGAAAGAGGCACGATGTTTTACCTCAGTCCCTCAGAGATGGATGGATTCCACCAGACCTTTACTGCACTGTAAAGGCCAACCACTGTCCTTTCACACGGAGTACAGTAGCTCATTAAAAAAAGCCTGACAGCCAACGATTCCAACAAGTGCATAATCCATGACATAAATCTGTTACATAATCAAAACCTACATCACTTGATGACTATACCTCAGGGCTTTTTTTTTTCTAACGACCAGCCTCTCTCTGCTCTGACAAAACAAGAGGCTGCACGTCTGTAAAAATCACAAGATATAGCTCATGACAAAACAGAGACACACAAGTCTCACAGGTAATCCATCGTGGTTATGACAGATAAGGAGCTCTGGACATCATACAAAGCGCTGTGTGTCATTCATACCACAGGTTGAGCTCTGAGGGAACGCTTGTGGAATGCCTCTGAGAACAAACACGAAAGCATCAGGGTTTATTTTAGCGGTAAACAACATCATTCACTGCTGTGAACGTCCCAGGACCTCGGACACAAACAATCTCTGGTATATGGTCATAAATCCCCACGAGGGCTTTGCAGCTCATAGGGTGCTTATTTTGAGAGGCCTTGCTGAAGAAGAAAGATGATTGAGTAAGTTTCTAACAGGGAAATATTCACATACTTAACAGCAACGAAAGACACAACAGGAGGCAGACTTTGGACAGAGTTCTGATGATAACCATCTCCTGAACCACAGACAGTAAAAGATTGGCATCTACTGTTGTAAAGTCCTCCTCTTCCATATAACTGTTGCTCAACATACTGAGAGAGAAAAAAGATAACTGTCACAACAATGGCAAACAGCCATATCCTCTCTGACAGCTGTCATAAACTGACAGGACAACATGATGCTCAAATCTGTGTCAGAGGCACTTCTTTCCCTTTCAGGTACAAAAAAATGTGGCATGACAATGAGGTGAAAAGTTGTACAGTACTTACAGACGAGTGCAGGCTGAGCAGTGAGGTCTCCTCAGTGCAGAGGGAGAGAGGAAGTGAATGAAAAAGAAGGAGGGAACCACCGCTGCTCCTCTCTCCCTCTCTCTTCCCTCCCTCTTTCTCTTTCTCTTTCTCAGGCCAACAGGGTGTCTTTTATCTTTGGTGAATGATTCAGCGTGGGTCTGAATGTTTGACTTGAGCGTCCGTAGGCGTGCGTGCATGTGTGTCAGTGTGGCTTGTGTTTGCATGTGTGTGTGTGTGTGTGTATGAGCACGCTCATCAGGGAGAAGGCACTCTGTAATAGTTTCCATCCACAGCTGGAAATAATAGAGATTCTTATAAAGGCACAGGCTCAGTGGCACCGCCCTCCAGTGTTTTACGTGGAATGGGAAGAGGAGGCGATTCCCATAGCAATCTCAATAAATAGGAATGACACACGCATCATAATAGCAGGGTCTATTCACTGTCTCAGGGCCTTTAGATGTTGTGTGTGTCACATTCAGATCAGGCACAAAAGGCAGTCTGGAGTCTTTTCTATGATTTCTACGTTTTGTTCGCCTTCACAAACTCCATCTTCTTCACCTACATTCAGGAAAGAGTGACTTTTGAATGTATACACACATGTGCTATGGCCCACACCACAGGGCCTCAGGGGAGTCTCAGTATTTCCATGTTCTGTTCCAGTACCAGGCCCGACTTACTCACCCAGCACGAGGAAACCTCTTGCAGCGAAGCCAAGAGGAGTCGTGCTACTCCTGCTAAAGTCCACGGTGTCATCTCATCGCAGCAGATCAGCTGTATTTCTGTAACTGTCTGTAAAGTGAGTGTGAAGCTTCTGTTAAGCTCCCCGAGAGGTTTATCTGTCAGTCCCCCCCCTCCATTTCCTCGTCCTGAGACATTAGTCTGCAGACGCCTGCAGGATTCCTGCACACTGAATCCAAAAGCGTCTCTCAGCTCTGCCATCCAAGATAAATATTTAACAGGTTGGCTGTGAGATCAGCAGCCAAAGGTCACGTCTCTCTCTCTCTCTCTCTCTCTCTCTCTCACTCTCTTTCTCTGGAGTCCATCTTCTTGTTGGACCTGTGAGATGATGACACACAGCTCCACAGTGACACTCTGAGTTATTTTCAGTGGGATCACAATCCGGATGAGAAATAAGCTGTTACAGAACAGATGTGGACAGAGATGTTCAGTTTATGACTCACTCTGCAGCTTAACAATTAGTAGTTTTTATTCCAACACTGGTCTGATAATGTATCTGTAACGTGAGCAAATGTCAACTGGTTAGAGCGTTAGGGTTAGAATCCAGAGTCTGTTTACAAAAATTCCTCTTTCACTCCCTTTCACAGACTTTATTTTGCAGCGGACGTTCACATGATAAGCTGTGCCACACTGCCTCTTAGTGGTTCTGCAAAGAACTGTGTGGTGTGCTCACATTTCACCAAGAACACAGACAGATGTCGCCAGAATCACAAACATGTCACATCACTCTGTGGAAACAGATTCAAAACACAAAAACTCAGAAAACACTAAATCAGAATATGAATTTTAGTTTTTTTCTGCTTTTTTCTCCTTCAGATTCACCATGACATTATTTATCAATAATATTTAATGTTGTAACTGTGTAATTATTGTTTCGTAGCTGAAATAAATAAGTAGAACAAGATAAAAGTGGCTGTACAGCATGCAGGAAATGAAACTTATCACGTAAACGTATAGATAATGTCAGTGCAGTGATAGCTATCTAAGCAGGTCGCTGAGTTCAACCCCTGTTATGAGTTTGATCTGCTATTGTTTGACATGAGTCCTGTACAACCAGACCAGAAACACACTGGCGACGGAGGTGAAAGCGGCTAAGAGGAGCTACGCTGAGAAGATCAGAAACAGCCTTTCAGCCAACGACCCAGCGTCAGTGTGGAGAGGCCTGCAGGACATCACCAACTACAGGAGACCATCCTCCAACACTGCAGTGAACCATCAACTGGCTGATGAGCTGAATGTGTTCTACTGCAGATTCGACACATTCATACCTCTCCCCCCCTCAGACATAAAAGACCCATCTGCCACCTCTCCCCTCTGACCCCCCACCAGCACTCAAGATCTGTGAAGAGGATGTCTGTCAGCTTTTCCACAGACAGAAGATCAGGAAGGCACCGGGCCCAAACGGTGTGTCACCCTCCTGCCTGAAGGTCTGTGCTGACCAGCTGGCCCCCATCTTCACCCAGATCTTCAACAGATCCCTGGAGCTGTGCGAAGTCCCCTCATGCTTCAAATGCTCCACAATAATCCAAGAAATCCACCATCACAGGACTGAATGAACTACAGGCCCGTCGCCCTCACATCTGTAGTCATGAAGTCCTTTGAGAGACTGGTGTTGTCGCACCTGAAGGACATCACAGACCCCCTGCTGGACCCCCTGCAGTTTGCCTATGATGCAATCAGCATGGGACTGCACTACATCCTGAAACACCTCGACTCTGCAGGGACGTACGCCACGATCCTCCACACCAAACTCACCCAGCTCACTGTGCCCTCCTCCACCTGTCAGTGGATTACAAACTTCCTGACTGACAGGAAGGAGCAGGTAATAATAATAATAAGTTTATTTGAAAACAGGGACAGTGCACATTAATAACATTGCTGTAAATGCGCCAGAATTAGCCAAGAGGCTATTTTTCATCTGTAGTCCCTAGACAGATGTTAAAGTCACCCTAAAAACAGAACAGAATATGAAAAATAAGATTAAAATGACAAAGTTGAGGCTGGGGAGCATCACATCCAGCACCCGGACTATCAGCACTGGCGCCCCCCAGGGGTGTGTGCTCTCCCCACTGCTCTTCTCCCTTTACACCAACGACTGCACCTCAAGAGACTCGTCTGATAAACTCCTGAAGTTCGCAGACGACACAATGGTCATCGGCCTCATTCAGGGCGGTGACGAGTCTGCATACAGACGGGAGGTTGAACGGCTGGTCTGCTGGTGCAGTCAGGACAATCTGTGGAGATGACAGTGGACTTTAGGAGAAGCCCCCCCCACTCTGCCGCCAATCACCATCACCAACAATACTGTGTCTGCTGTGGAATCCTTCAGGTTTCTGGGCTCCACAATCTCCCGGGACCTGAAGTGGGAGACCAACACAGTCACTATCCTCAAAAAGGCCCAGCAGAGGTTGTACTTCCTGCGCCAGCTCAGGAAGCTCAGCCTGCCTAAGGAGCTGCTGACACAATTCTACTCTGCCATCATTCAGTCTGTTCTCTGCTCTTCAATCACTGTTTGGCTTGGATCGGCCACCAAACAGGAAAAGAACAGACTGCAACGGACAATAAGGTCTGCAGAGAAAATTATTGGTGTCAGCCTGCCCTCCATCCAGGACCTGTGCCTGTCCAGAGTCAGGAAACGGGCAGGTAACATCTCTGCAGACCCAACACACCCTGGTCACAAACTGTTTAAACTTCTCCCCTCTGGGAGGCGCTACAGAGCTCTGTACGCCAAAACAAGCAGACACAAGAACAGGCTGTCTCTGTGATGAACAGCTAAAACCGGACTCAAATGTCAGTAACATCAGCTGTATAATATCTGTAAATTACAAATTATCTATCTACACTCATACTGTCATACTGTGCACACTGTACATTTATATTTATTATTTCATCCTTGCACTATGTCACCTTGCAACGACAAGAAATCTTCCTTGTCTATACACATAGATATTTATGTATATATATATATATATTTACCTTTTTACATGTACATAGCTTTTGTTTTTGTTCTTGTTTATGTCTGTGTTTACCCGTCAAGTCCTCTGTTTTGTTTTTTAACTGTGCCTGTGTATATTTGATGTCTGTACCAAGAGAGCAAAGTGTAACCAGAAGCAAATTCCTCGTGTGTGTTCACATACCTGGCGAATAAAAGTGATTCTGATTCTGATGTGTATGTCACTGGAATGCATATTCAAAAAGTGCAATCACTCTGTGGGAACAGATTCAAAGCACCAAAACTCCGAAAATCAGAATATGAATTTTTGCTTTTTTTTCTCCTGCTTTTTTCTCCTTCAGGTTCACCATGACATTATTTATCAGTAATATTTAATGTTGTAACAGTGTGATTAATTGTTTCGTAGCTGAAATAAATAAGTAGAACAAGATAAAAGTGGCTGTACAGCATGCAGGAAATGAAGCTTATTGCGTAAACGTATAGATAATATCAGTGCAGCGATAGCTATCTAAGTGGGTCGCTGAGTTCAACCCCTGTTATGAGTTTGACCTGCTATTGTTTGACATGTATATGTCACTGGAATGCATATTCTAAAAGTGCAACACATGAGGGTTACGATTTAAAACAAAGATTTTTTTTTTCCTTCCTATCAGGAAGATGAAATCAACCAGACAGAAGGTGACATCTACGTGTAGCACAGGGTGTAAACATATCAAGTAGACCTACTTATGTTTCACTCAGTTTTGGGTATTTCCCCTTTGAAATCCCCTCTGATGAGCATCACTCAGTTTTTTTCTGTGGCTAAGGCATGACATAGTTTTCATGAGTGGATGGAGTAAGGGATACAGCATAGTGTATTGTAGTTGTCTTACTCGTGTGTGTGAGTCAGTATTTGTTGCAAAATCTTGAAATCAAGCGGCAGAGGGTAAGTTACAATGTGCAAATACTACTAACACAGGGTGCTCATCCTTTGCTGGACGTGCCAGTTTATAAGAAAGACCTGGAGCATAAATTCAGAGCACACCTGCTTCTCCAGACACACCACAACACCTCTGCATCCAACACCAGTGTCCTTTAAGCTACATGGAGCAAATCAGCCGACGACAAATGAACCATTAACACATGAAGCTCTTTCAATATTGGATTAAAAAGTAGAGAGCGTGTGACTGAGTGACACATTTGGTGCTGACGATGTTCATTTCTTGCACCATCAGCCACATTTGAGCCTCAGTGTTGAACTACTGTACAAACACCATGTCTGTATTTTGGTTCAGCTTTGTTAATCATTGCCACAGTGATACAGTTCATGTTGATCTCACAGCAATAAAATGATTATAACGATTATAACTCATTCATAACATAAGGAAACCAGCTTATTGTTGCACTTTGATATGAAGAACCCTTTGAAGATATGTAAGTATAATAAATATTGTTTTCGTGCAGGTTTTCTTGAGTAATTAACAGCAATTAAAACAGTAAACTGTAAACAAGTAATAACGAAACTAGCTGATTGTTGCTCTCACATTTGAAGAACCCTCTGAAGACATGCTACACAATATACATAAATATAATAATAACTGTTGATTAACTAGTATTTTAATCTTTGTTAAGGGGTCTGGTGCAAGCTGAGCAAAGATGTGTCGTGTGCACGTGGAGACCTTGTCTGACCTTGTCTGTATTTTGGTTTATAATAAGATTTGTTAATCATTGCTGCAGTCATCCAAATTCAAATTCAAATTTATTAGAGGATAACCCCTTGAGATGTATCATCTCGTCTTCCAGGGGGTCCTAAACATTGATACAATCAAACAGTACAATACAATCACATGAGCACAACACAAGACATACACTTAAGGTGCTCACATTGGCTCCAAATTCCCTTCCGCCCAACCCACCATGCCCCAACCCCATCGTAAGGGCAGAATAGAAGTTATTTACAAAGATATTTACAAAAAAAAGAGAAAACAAAACAAAAAAAGTTAAATTAATAACAGCAACATCAGGTCTGAAACAAGGACATTAGTGAGGTCTTGAACAGATGGAAAGAAGCAACAGATCTAATGGATGGTGGTAAGTTATTCCAGTCAAAAGGAGCTTTGTGTTTGAAGGCACGTTTACCAATTTCTTTTGAGGTTCTTGGTACAAAAAAATACAGCTGTTGTGAGTGTCTGACAGAATAAGGTGGTCGGTAGGGGACTAAGTATTGTTTTAAGTAAAGGGGGTAATTAAAATGGACACATTTATAAATAAGCTGGAGCCAGTGGAACCGTCGCCTAAGGTTGAGAGGCAGCCAGTCTAGAGTCTGGTGCATAATACAGTGATGGGTTCTAAATGGACATCTTAAAGTAAATCTGCAAATACTGTTAAAAACAACATCGAGAGAATGAAGGTATTTCTCTGATGTGTTTTGATATATGGAATCGGCATAATCAATTATTGGTAGTAGCAGTTGGGTGGAGATTTTTGTTCTTACTTGAAGAGTGAAACAGTTTATGGAGCGATAAAGTATGCTGAGGTTACGATTTATTCTGTTCACAATGGAATCAATGTGTGGCTTGAATGTTAATGTAGCAGTGATACAGTTCATTTTTATCTGACAGCAATAAAATGATTAGAACGATTAGAACTCATTCATAACATAATGAAACCAGCTGATTGTTGCACTTTGTGAAGAACCCTTTGAAGATATGTAAGTATAATAAATATTGTTTTCGTGCAGGTTTTCTTGAGTAATTAACAGCAATTAAAACAGTAAACTGTAAACAAGTAATAACGAAACTAGCTGATTGTTGCTCTCACATTTGAAGAACCCTCTGAAGACATGCTACACAATATACATAAATATAATAATAACTGTTGATGACTAGTATTTTAATCTTTGTTGAGGCTCGTGGTGCAAGCTGAGCAAAGATGTGTCGTGTGCACGTGGAGACCTTGTCTGACCTTGTCTGTATTTTGGTTTATAATAAAATTTGTTAATCATTGCTGCAGTCATCCGCTACACTTTGAATTGTAAACAAGTGAGTAATAATGAAACTAGCCGACTGCTACTTTCACATTTGAAGAGCCCTCTGCAGATGTCCTATGTTATGATGTGATGTGACCTGGGGGGATGTCTACTGCCAGACAAGACATGTTTTTCTCTTCTGCCTTCTTAAGGTTTACTCAACTTGAATACAAACTTTCATCATTTTGTGACGTACAAGTATTTTGTTTTCAGGCCAATGAATGAGAAGAACAGAAGAAAAGCACAGAAAACATCGTCTACATCATGTTTGTGCATAGATATCACGACTCTTAGAGGGTGGCTGAGGTCAACCCCTGATATTAGTTTGTTGTTAGTTAGCTGCAAATCAGCAGACGACAAGTTAAAGCATGAAGCGTCTGTATTTTGCTTTATGATCAGCTTTATTAAAGATTGCTAAAGTTCACAGCTGCAGTTCAAATTGTAAACAAGTGAGTCAGAAGGAAACTAGCTGACTGTGGTACTTTCACATTTGAAGAAGCCTCTGCAGACGTGTTACATAACATACATAAATATCATAATAAATACTGTTTTCATGTTAAATTAGTATTTCATTGTTAAGGCCCCTGGTGCAACATGAGCAATAGTGACTATTTGTTGTGTGCATATATCTTTACTTCTGTTTCTTGAACCTTGTAAAGAGCTGCTGACAAAACACTCTCTCCTCAAGGCCCACTGTCCAAGTGAGTAAGTGGACTCAAGTCTTTTTTGTTTAATTTAATAAGTCTCTTTTACTAAGTGTTAAGGAATTGACATTAACTTTTATAAGCTAACAGAACAGGCATTTCAGGAATTTGCACCACACACACACACACACAGAAAGAATCATCATCAGAGTGTCTATGTGCAGGATGCAAAACAACAAGTTGCTCTACAACATGAATATTTTCTCTTTGATATTTGAGGCTTCCGGGTGACATTGATTGTGATTTGTTGGCATCTCCACTGCCAGAACAAGGCGTGTCTCATCAAAACATCCTCAACTTCAGTACAAGCTGTCATCATTCTGTCATCGTTCATTGGGTTTTGGTAACACATGTGGAATTTCAGGACAACACATCATAACATGTCCACATCACGTCTGTGCATATACATCAGGACTCTCAGTGGGAGGCTGAGGTCAACGGCTGTTATTAGCTCGATCTGCTGCGGTTTGTTAGCAAATCAGCAGGCGACAAATAAAAAGTTGTGAAAGTGTGTGTACGTAACACATTTGGTGCTGGAGCTACTCGTCGTCGTGTATTTTGGTTCATAATCAGCTTTGTTAACCATTGTTGCGGTTTAACTTGTGAACAAGTGAGTCGTACTGAAACTAGCTGAGTGTTGCATTCACAACAAATGTTTCTATGTGCAAGATGCAAAAGAAAAAGTTGCTCCACAGCATTAATATTTTCTCTTTGATATTTGAGGCTTCTGTATGACATTGATTGTAATCTGGCGGCATTTCCACTGCCAGAACAAGGCGTGTTTCTTCTGTCTCATGAAGTCTTCCTCAACTTGAGCACATGTACTTGTTATCATTTTGTTATGTACTTTTTTTAGAACTAGAAAAAAAAGAGCCTGAACAACATACAGAAAACAAACTATAATGCCTAAACTCATCCAGTTAATAGTCTTCATCGTGTCTGTGCATAGATATCAGGACTCTTCGTGGGTTTACACATTAACACATGAAGCTCGTTCAAAAGTGGATTGAAGAGTTGTCAAAGTGTGAGTATGTGACACATTTGGTGCTGATGGTGCTAATTCCTTGCAGAGAAGACACTTACACTAAACCTAACCTGTGTTTTGGCTTATAATCAACTCTGTTAATCATTAGCTTTGCTGCTATGATACAGATCATTTTAATAGTCATTTGACAGCAATAAGAACAGTTATAAATGTAAAAAAACAAAGTAATAATGAAACTATCTGGTTGTTGCTTTCACATTTGAAGAACAATCAAAATCTCTTTTAATAAATGTTGTTAACAAATTAACTTAACGAGTTCATGGGAACAGACGTTTTAGGAATTTGCATCGCACACAAAAAAAGTCAAATTTAACAAAAGCAAGTCGCTTAAATGTTTCTAACAAGTGAGTGCAAGATGAAAAACAAGAAACTTTGTTAATCATTGGCTTCGCTGCAGTGATACAGCTGATTTTACAGCAATAAAAACATTATAAATGTAAAAAAAAAAAGTCATAATGAAACCAGCCTCTCGTTGCTCTCACATTTAAAGAAGCCTCTGAAGACGTGCTGCATAATACGCATAAATAAAAATAACTAGATGAACTAATATTTTAATCTTTGTTAAGTCTCCCGGTGCAGCCTGAGTGACGATCAGTCACTGTTTGTTGTGTGCACATCTTTGCTTCTGTTTGCATAGATTCATTTGTCACGTGACAGTATTTTATCTATATGAATAATTCTTTGCTAAGTTTCTATTTCCAAACTCCGTAAGTCTCTTTTAATAAATGCTGTGAATGAACTGATGTCATCTGTATAAGCTTACAGGAACAAACTCTCTCTGTTTATTCTTGACCTTTAAAGGTCAAGAATAAAAATAATCTACACTCGCGGTCCACCGTACAAGTGAGTAAGTGAACCCTGAATGCTTTTTGAGTTGTGAAATATAAGCTGGCATGCACAGATGTTTTAGGAATATGTACCACACACACAAATTAAGAACAGAAAAGAGAATCGTGTGACAGATATAACATTTCTTTATTTTCACAGTCAAATAATATAAAAACATAATTCTTTCTGAGAACAAAAATAGCTTTACAAAAGTTTAGACTGATTTAATATTTACAACATCAGAGAGGAAAAATATACTGTACAGTGGAAAAATAAATTAGTTATCTTCATTGATTATCTGTTCTGTTAGCCTTCATTATCCTTATTCAACAATTCACATATTATTTTTACAAGTTTCTTCAGTAGTTCATATCTTACATGAGCTGTACAACATTCACATATTTAAGGAAGACACAGTGGCAGGGACACTGTGGCTACATGGCACCACCTCACCACCAACCGGGCTACCGGAACACATTAAGCAGGTGATAGTCATAGTGTTTTCTTTGTTACGGTCACTCAGTAGCTTGGAGCACCCCAGAGATACGCCGCCCCTGCTCCACTGATGGTGCTCTGATTTCATGCCGACACAGAGGGCAGTTGCCAAACTGCTGGATGACTCTGCGGGCGCAGTCGGCACACAGACACCGGTGGCCGCAGGGCAGAATGACTGTGGCCTCTCTTCCCATGCACACCACACAGTCCTGTCCGCTGTGGTTATCTGTGATCAGAACAGAGAAGTCACAATGATAAGACTGTCATCAGAGAGCACCGTGCTTTAATTCGACACACTCACATCAGATTTGGACTCTGTCTTACCTGCTTTCATGTCAGGACAGGAAATGCAGTCATCAGAAATCAAATTGCAGTGGTTGTCAAGATCAGGTGAGGTGAAGTATTCAGGTGTAGGACAAGACCGTCTTGTGCAAAAAGTCCCGCTTTTCTCTGAGCCTGCAGCAAAGAAAAGAAGGATGTGATCTAATTATTACTGCCAATAACTTGGTATTGTCATTGTCAGTGCATGTGAAATGTCCTGCCCACAAATTAGCTAAGAACAAGAAAAACAGGCAGCGCCGTACCACAAATAGTTTATAAGTAAACTTACCCAGGAGGGAAATGGAGCACGTCTGGCCGTAGATGTCTATCATGGCCCACAGCGGCTGGCTGAGGTCCACCCCTGTAAACAGCTTGTGCAGCCTGTTGTTGTTGCTTCTGACGAACAGGTTGCCTCCATGAGAAACCCAAAACTGCAGCACTGAACCTGGTTGGCAGAGGGATTCAGGCAAAGGAGCAGCCCAGTGCCCAGGTGTGTCAGTGAGTTCGGGGATGGCCATCCTGGGCAGAGGCAGAGATCTGGATGAGGGCGACACGTTGGTGAAGCCCACGCGCAGAGCTCCGTGCCAGTTAAACTGATCCTTCTCCACCCTCAGACGAATCCTCTCCTGGATCTTCACCGTGCGGCTGCTGAACACCAGGCCGTCCTTGAACGTGTCCCTCGTCCTCTCTGCGAGAAGACCCCCATGGCTCAGGCGGACCTTATTTCCCACAGCCTGAGTGTGGAAGGTCAGAGGGCCAAGGCAGGACAGGCCACATTGGTGCGAATTCACTGACTTGACAACTGTAAAGGAATGAAAACACACTTATCAATGACGATGCGTAATGCATGTTTGCATACAGTGAATTCTTTTTCAGCAGATTGCATCTGCATAATAAATGTGTCACAAACAACAACAACAACAACAACAAGCTGGGATATTCCACCATGATGCAGTGTGGTAAACAATAACATGTACTGCGAATATGTGGAGAAACGTGCTGAATGGTGGCCACTAAGAAGTGAATAATAACACAGAGAATGTCTCTCTTATTATTAAATGATATGAAATCATAGATAACCAATTCTAATAAACTCAGCTGTTTAAAATAAGTGACAAAAAAAAAAAAAAACACACCATAAACTCATATCTTGATCCTCAAGGTCACATTATACCATTATGACCATCAGTGTTTATCTTAACCGGATGCTATAATCTCTTGTATTACTGCAGCAATAAAGTAATTCTGAAAGTGACACTTTCTTTGTGACACGTTTTTGAAGAACAAATAAAGGTGTGGCATTCATGCAAAGACAAATGCTATGAGCACCATCCAGTCATAGCATTTGTTAATTCTACTGAAATTGGCCTGAATGATGAATCGCTGTGAACACAAAGCTTTCATCTTGCAATCGTGACTAACACATGAAGCAACACCATCATGTGTTTCTCATCTCATCAGTGACATGTCCTGGCAACATTGCAAGTAAATCATACAGTTTTTTTCCAAGTTACGTGCCCCACTCCAGGTACCTCACAGCTCAAAAACCCTCAATTCCTCCTATTTTTTATAGCACCTATAAGTGATAAGAAAAAAGACCTGGCATGAACAGCTGGCTTCTGTTTTGATGAACAGCTTTCAGTAGCTCTTAAAAAAAGTAAAATATGGATGTTTTAAAAACTAAAAAAACTAAATTTGTGTCACTAAAATGTCAAATTGTAAATACATCTATTTTCAGTATTAGTATTTAGTTTAGTAACAGCATAAAAACTCTCAAATTTCATGTTAAATTGTGATAAACAGAGGACATTCTTCACATTTAAAGCAGTAAAATTGTGAATTGCATATCAAGTTGTCTGAATATCTCACCAGAGTTCTCGTTCACGTCACCGTCCTTCACCATCTTGTAGAAGCAGACAGTTTCTTTTCTTCGCGTCTTGAGAGAGGATGTGCTCACATCTATATCTTGGTTGAAATGTTGTGAAGTGGGAGTGTTGGCTTCTTTTAAAACGGCGCACGTGTGCCATGAAAACACAAACATTCCAGCAGCACATGAAGAATTGAAAGTGGGAGGGGACTGAGGGAGGAACCAAAGTTTGGAAAATTACCCAGAGAGCACAAGAGAACATAGAACACAATTTGTTTTATATGTTTTACATCTTATTATTTATTAAGTAACTTCTGTTTGAATCAGTGACCTTTAAAATAGCAAGACAAACATAAAACTTCAAAATAAAGTTCTGGACTGCGTGATTTTTGCTCCTATGTTTTGTGTAAGTTTAGTATCACTTTCAGTATTTGTCATTTTCCTGTGATTGTTTTAGGTTTCAAAGCAAAGGTCACGCAAACACGTACATGCACATTTCTGTGCACAAAATAGTACTGATTAAAATATATATATATGTATATATAAAATGTCTCAAAATATATTTGGGACAGTGATATAAATACACAGCTTGATGGTCTTTCTCACAACATCACCCAGATTGTAATTCATGTTGTGTTTCCTATTTTTGTTGTTTAAGGTAATAAGTTGTAGTTTCTGCCTGTGTGTGACCTCTTAAAGTGCAAAATCACTCTTCTTTTGGAAAATCACTAGAAAAGTCACCTGATTCAACAGTTCATGGAAAATACCTAAAAAACCGTGGATACCATTTCCTTGAAGTGATCCCAGCTCAGGGAACTTGGGAGGAAGAGAGGATTGCATGTTACACTGATAAGAATGGCCAAATTTCCTCCTGTACTCTGTTATCACACGTCACAGAGTGTATGCCGAGCTCTGTCGCCCTCTAAAGGACATACTATATCATTTCTTTATTCCTCATTGGTTGACATTCCCAATCATGTGACAGGATGAGGCCATAACTGGACGTTCAAAATGACATCACCCTCTCTTGGAAAGTTACTAGCTCCTCTCTTACTATGAGCAAAAATCACATGTCTCGTCCCAAAAAAAAAAATCCCACCGTACTGTCACATGACAGGCCACTCCTAAATCATATCCTGGATACTTTATGTGACCTTTTTATGCACGTGATGGGAAAATGGTGTCCTCTAGACCAAATGTTTACACTCTTTTCATATAAAAGAAATACTCTCTGTTCATCCTGCAGTAAAATAAAAACCTGCAACTGCAAAACTACAAAAACTTATTGATGTATCCACCCTGTATTCAAAAAGAATAACAGATCACATAATATTAACATTTATATGAATATATTTGTTCATAAAGCCCAGTTTTTCTGTTCACATATAGTTCTGGTGGATCTGTGCATCAAATTTCTTAGTTTATTACTAAATTTTCTTCAGATAAATGCAAATATTTCTTTACAATCTCAGCTATGTGGACATATAGGAACCTCGTGTGGTTTACAGGAAAGCTAGGAAGGCTGCGCAGAGGGAATGTCAACATATGAAACTGAAAGTCAACGTGTCATAAACACACATGTGCAATCTTCTCAGAAGCAATTAGAGGTTATAAAGGGTTTGAGACTTTCTACAGCTGCTGCTTGAATGTCCAACTTTCATTTGAATTACAATAATTCATTTCTTATTAATAATATAATAGAGGATACATATATTTGTAAAACAGTTAAATTAAATATTTTCATGTTTTTAATGCAAAACATTAATATAATAGATTTATAACACTCATATTACAGATTCACACATGTGGTGTGAGCATCTGTGAATATTATGAACTGGATGAGGTGACATGAAGGTCCAGATTTAGATCTGATTGAGGATTTAATGGCTTAATTGCTTTAATTAAATATCTTTTTGGCAACATCTGTGCATTTTCTGAAATATGTATGTACTTCCAAAGCATGGAATAAGATATAATCACCATCTAATTGTGAGCTGGAGCAGATATACAATGTTTACACTTTGCATAAATGTATATTTTGTTGTGTCTGGGTTATGTTATGTACAATACAACAATAATATTTGTTTCAAAACTACATTTCTCCATTATTAAAGCAGGAAACAGCAACACTTCTTCTTCTTCGCCTCCTCTTTGCACTCCAGGCTCAGCTGCCTCCGCTCCACCACACTTGGTCAGACATGGCAGGCCATCAAAAAATCAACTTGTTCCCACTCCACCTGTTCAAAAAACTATTAATCTGCTGCCTTCCAATAAAAGGCTTGGCTTTCAGAGTGGGGGCCAATAGGAAGGCATTAAAGCTGTGAGACCCAGGCCAATCCCAGACTGCATTCTAATGTGGCCTATCTTTATCAAGGTGCCACTCCATTTCCAGATACTGCTTATTTATGATATCTGAGGAGAGAGCTGGCAGGAGGCGCACGTCTTTGGGAGAACACTGAAATCTGTATCCAGAGGGCTCGCCACGGGACTTCAGATATGGGATTATCAGAGACCACCCTGTGGTTGAGAAGAGGTGAAGGGCGAGAGTGAGTTTATCTGCTGCTACACTGTTCCTGATGTGGTAACAACTTTGGCAAACACCGGGGACTTTGATAAAATTGCAATTAGTGGTTAATTATTTGCATATCTGGGGACGGTGAGCGTGATCCCAGATCCAGTCATCGCCCGAGGGTGACAGAACTCCTTGTGGGCCCATCAGAGGTCTTTTCCTGCCTGGATCTTATTGGATGTGTTACTGAGACCTGGAGGCAGAGTTACAATACTCCCCATGGATCCAAACATCCAGGGGTCTTTCCTGTTCAACAACAGCCTGAACCAGTTCCCCTCGGACCTCAAGGCACCAGTGTGCCAGTACTCAGTGCCCAACTCTTTCTACAAGCTCAACCCGGCCCTCAACAGCCAGCTGCAGGCGGGGACCCCTCACGGCATCAGCGACATCCTGAGCCGCTCCATGATGGGGATGGGCTCCACGGGCACCACCACCCTGCTGTCCGGATACTCCACCATGGGAGGGTTCGGTCCCTCCGTCACCGGCTCGTCCATGTACTATAACCGAGACTACAACTCCAACCTGGGCGGCTTCTCCAAGCCCGGCGCCGAGTGCCCCATGAAGGGTCGCAGTGTGAGCTGCTGGGCGGAGAGCGGATGTGACTGGAGAGGAGGGAGGCAGCAGTGCACCAACAGTGAGTCTAAATACTGCAGACTGGACTCAGCATCCAGACCATGAGCACATCACAACTCCCCCACTCACTTCTGTCTCTGAGGACTGGACAGAGAGTGAAAATGTCCTTTTTGTCTTCAATAAAAAAGACAAATCGAATGATACAGAAACATAAAGTTAAATGTCTGATTTGACCAAAATATTTGGCTTGCATTGTTCTGAAAAACTGAGTAATTGTTTAAGATATTATTCAACATGTTTTTAATGTTCTAAATGAGTGTAAATTAATATTTTACGTGTATAACCTGAAAGAAATACAAAAGCGAGAACTTAATGGTGTGGCATTTAAAACGTCCAATCAAACATTCATAAATTATGTTCATCCCCTAATATCTGATTAGGGGATGAACAATAAGTCTTTTTGCTCTCTTTTTCTGCTGATGCAGACGAATATTGTCCCACCTTTTTTGCACAAACTGAAGTCTTTCAGTGGAAAAATCTAAATTTGATGTAAAAATCAGTGTATGTTTTTCTCCTTTGATATTTTCAGGCAGCGGTCCTCTCGGGGAGATGTCAGGAAGGAAGAAACACACCAGACCAACATTTAGTGGACACCAGATATTCGCTCTGGAGAAAACGTTCGAGCAGACAAAGTACTTGGCCGGGCCCGAGAGAGCAAGACTGGCTTATTCTCTGGGCATGACTGAATCACAGGTCAAGGTAAAGATAGCAGCACGTTCACACCATTAAAGATGTAAAAATGAGGATTTCATGTGAGGTGGTTAAGAAATCATACAGTGACTTTATAGATCATTACTCCAATGGTTTTGTTTTATTCTTTTTTTGATTGTATTTTATGGTTGGTGAGATGGGGAGGGCAGGAAAATCAACAACAACAAGTTATATCACACACACACATATCTTCATGCCATCATGCAAAAATGGTGTCAGGGATGCTTCGCATACCTTCCCATGTCTCTTGAACAAGATAAGAGTTCATTCATCACTCACCTCCACCCTCCACCCTCCACCCTGTTGTGTTTCAGGTGTGGTTTCAGAACCGACGCACCAAGTGGAGGAAGAAGAGCGCCTCCGAGCCGACCTCCACGCAGGCCAGCCACGCGGGGCAGAGCGGGGAGGCCTCGGAGAACGAGGTGGAGGACGAGGAGTACAACAAGCCTCTGGATCCGGACTCTGACGACGATAAGATCCGACTGCTGCTGCGCAAACACCGCAGGGCTTTCTCCGTGCTGCGCCTCGGGCCACACCATGTCTGACCTTCACACACTCCAAACACACACACACACACACACACACACACACACACACACACACACGCACACTTCTCAGCAGACCTGCATGCTGTAATAAAAGTTTTGAATACAAAATTTAATGAATGAGCATTTAAGCATGTTCAGAAGAGGTCATTAACGTGTTCAATAGATAAAACAGGCTGTAAAAATGAAGCTAAAAAGACGTTTACTTTTATAAGTTACTGTAAGAACTGATCTCTGGCCTGTTTAATGTTACACTGATATGTAGACGGGGGGTTATGTCACACATGGTTTTGTAAAAACAAGAAAATTATGTTAAAAAAAAAATGCATGATGCTGTTGATAATATTATAAATAAAAAATAAAAAAAGAGAGTGACCTGAAGTCATGTGTTCTCCTTTTGAACAGTTTGTGATTATTTTGAATTTCAAAATAAAACTCACATGGTAAAAAAAAAAAAAAACAAAACTGAAACTTTATTAATGCATCAATAAAACCCATAAACATGCAGATATTTAAGTAAAAACAAAAGTTTTACTGGTTTATGAGAAGATAGATCTGTAGATTAAGTAAGAGAATTTGGTTTTAAATAATAAAATTTCACATTTGTTTTGCAGGCATTGTAAATGATGGGTTTATGTGCTGATGAACTGCAAAATTAAATTAAATTAAAGCAGAGAAAGGACGAAACTTTACAATTTACAATTACAAATTACAAATTGTAATTCTTAAGTTAAATGCTGACGGCTTTGTTTTTTTATTATTGTACACTTGCTTTAGAAATACCAACATTAAGGTGGAAAAAGTAAAAAAAAAAAAAAAAAAGAACACCCGACACTTTGCACAATAGATTTTTATGAATCATTTATTAAATTTGGTGCTAAATGAAACATCAACCTTAAACAAACATTATTTGGTTGCAGTTGTGTCACTCAGTGAATTTTTGCTGCCAAAAAAAAAAGCCCCAAAACGCTGAAGAGAAGCACAAAGGTCAAAGGTCAAATCTTGTGTGATTTACCGGTGTGGTAGGTCTTAATTGAAGACAATGACCCCCACAGCCCACTTCAACATGAAATCAATACCAACAGACCAGCTCACACACCATTTACACTTCAGACTGTGTACGGTTCAGGCAGGCTGACACAAGGCCGGATAATTCTGTCAAAGGAGAAACCGAAGGAGACAATTCAGCTTTGATTACTCACGTCAAAGAAGTGTGATCATTTTTAGTTTCATTTATTGCCATTGTGCAGGTCCATACTGGAGCTATGATAATGCAAATGATCAAGCTTTATGAAATCATTGTGATTTTCCAGCCTGCTCCTCCTGTCTGTGATTTTTCAATTGAATAAACACAAAAATAAAATGCTTCAAATCACTCTCTTGATTTGTTGTTCAGTCTGGACAAAGCTTCCTAAATAGTGCGGCCCATTCCAGCTTTAGAGGGCAGGTTTAATACCTCCTCAGTTTTAGATGTCATTTTTCTTCTTCTGACACAAAATGAGCACAACTCACCCCACGGCTCAACACTACAACTGTGGAAACTGAATGCATAACACAGGCATACAGTAATGTACATGCTGGGTTCAGTCAGTGCAGGGTCAATGTCCATTTTGCACAACTCTGGTTTACACAAAAGTCAACAGTAGCATGACTTTGCTTGAAATAAATCAAATCGAGAGCCATGTGTTGCACTTTTCCTGGAAACCATTAAAACCTGACTGACAGCAGTGTTCGCGGCAGAAGCGAGCGGCGACTAACCTTTCAGGTTTATCAGCTTCATGAGATTTACAGTTTATGATCTCATCTTTCACGTAGGATTTCCACAAACAAGTTCTTATGTAATGACTGTGTCCACAAAAGCTGTCTGCCTCAAAATCCCCTACATGTGTCACAACATTCAAGGTATGTACTCAGCGCTCCGCATGCATAGACAGTAATAATAATGCAACATATTTACGAGGGTAATATTTTATTTACAAAAGTGAAATATCACAATGATGTAGTGTTTGACCAGAATTTATCTAAAGATAATACTGGCCTTACAATGAACTTCACTCCTATGACTGGTCAATACACAGACATTTGCATCACTTAACTCACTTGTATTGTGGTGAGGCTTCAGTCCAACTGTACAAACATGACTGACAGTCCAAACTTGATTTGAATATTGGCGAATTCATGTATGAAGTTGTTCTGTATGAACACAGGGAGCGTGTCATGCCGCCGAGCTGTGCAAGACGAAAAGAGTTTCACAAAGCAGTTATCCCAACCCTCCAGGATAGAATCAGGTAGAGCTGATGGACAGATGGATGAATATATTTTAAATTTTTTCAGTTCAATTAGCCATTATTAAAGCCAGAACAAACAAATAATAATTCACACATCAAAAACAGGTTACAGCAGTGGTGCTACGGTATGAGACTATGACCGAACAAAACAAAATAAAACAAAATCCAAAAACAAACAGTGCCTTCTGTGCACACACACGCACACACACACACACACACACACTCACACGTGTATATACTGTATATATAGAAGATTTTGTGAAGTTCAAGTGAAACCATGCGATGGAAACATCCACACTCTTACGACAGTTAGAAGTAAACATGTGAGGCCTACAGTAAAAATCTTTTGGCAATGAAAAAAAGGTCGATGCCAACCAGAACAGATTTCTGTGCAGACAAACTGTAAAGATCGAAACAAAGCACTTGGTATTAATGTACAGTTGGTGTTAAAACAGTAAAATAATGCTACTTATTAATTCCTGCTGTAGTCGGTTTGTTGCCGCTTTAAAATGATGCTTTCTTTTGTACACCGTCTAGTGTCATTTCTACGTAACTTCAATATTAAAAATCATCATACACGTTTACCAAAACCAATTCTGAATTTCTACGTTAATCAAGAGACCTGTGACACGGTTAAAGCTGCGGTGAGGAAGAAGCTACTTGAAGAACAAAAACACGTCAACGAGAAATTCTTTGTAAATGATGTTTTATCTCGAGAAGACGTCGCCACCAACACGGCGACGGGAAACTGAGATAGCAGCATTCCTCTACTGCGCCTACAGTGATAGTAAACAACTTTTAAAAAAGTAAACACCTGAACTAAAAATGGCAAACAACACAAAATAAAAGCATGCACACACACGGAGTCAGTCGGCCTGCTTCAATATTTGATTATTAAAGAGCCTGTATATTCTAGATTTTCATTATTTTGCATTTACATTAGTAACACTAATCTTTATAATGTTTAGCTAAAAAAATATTTACACAGGAGTTTCACAATACTGGATTCTGATTGGCTCAATTTAACTGCTAATTTAATCCCTACTGAATCCACTTCAGTGGCTACAAAGAAGCCTGACTGACTGCAGTGGTTTGATTAATTATTTAGGGCCGATAAGAAATTAGTAAATTTGTGATGTTTGTCTGGGACACTGCCTGTAAAAAAAAAAAGATTAAAAATGCAAAAACTAAAACCACAAATCAAAAATTTTGCAGGTTTTGCATATGCATGTACACATCCATGTAAAAAGGGGGCTGGTCCACAGTCTTTACATTATCGTTTGGTCGCATTCAAAAACAATCTTCATGGCTGCAAGCAGGAATTGTAGAAGTGTCCTCAGGATGTGAGAGTGAGCGGAGGATCTGGAAAACTGCTTCAAAAATCCATAAAAAAAAAAAAACCTGCTGATCTGCGCTCGTGGCAGTGGGATCAGTTGTGAGACACCGGTGGTGGGCTCCCTGTGTTGGGACCCACAGCTGGTTGACGGGTGGGTTGTGGCATGCCGATTACCCTCGGGTACTGAGACTGTGGTGCGATTATAGACCTGCGGCACACACACACACACACAAACACACAGATCATACATCATGTGCCAACAGAAACAAAAGCGCAGGAATGATACAGCGGGTGGGGACACAGTATCTTGTTGACAAGGATCATAAAAGTGCCCTAATTTTTGACACCACTTAGACAAAGTCAGAGCACATTGGAAGTCATTCAAAGAACACAAGAACACCTCCCTTTAGGAAGAAGGCCAACTGACTATAAAATAATCTGCTAATGCGGAAAAAAATGCAGCAGAGTTGCTGATGTCCTGGAATGAACTTGCTCTGTTTCTCAAATGTCAAACTCTAAAGAAAAAGCGAGCATCTTTTAAGCCCCTTCACTGTGTTGATCTCATCATTTCGCAGGCCCGTGAAGAAGGACCCTCATCAAACAGCCGTCCATCCTCGAGAAAATAAATTTAAAACGGCAGCAAAACAAAATCATGGCCGTAAAAATGCCAATACGCTGTCTGGCACAATGCATGTCTCTCCAGCCGACCATCCAGATGGTAATTAATGAAAAGCGGCCCAGCGATGCACTTAGTGTGTAGCCACAGTGACACAGTGGAGAGGATTCAATAGACATAGATCAGTGAAAGGTGCTGATCGCCTGTGGTCCTACTACGCTGGACACAAAGGAGCGCTCGTGTCCCGCAGGCACTTCATCTTAGTTCATATCCCGTCTCCAATGGGCCAGCCTGGGTTATGGCTCTCTGGGGAGCGGGGCAAGATTACTGTGATCGCTCTCACACACTGAATCTCCCCCCCTCTAGAATCACATATACACATGCAGCACAGTACTCAAACACACACTGGCACATGGTCTTACCATTCAGAAGGATCCGAGTCAATGGTCATTTGTCTTCAGTGAGAAGAACAAGAAAACCGGCTACAAGAAGAAGACACCAGAGTTACTCTACGTGGCTGCTTTGTTTGACTGAACAAGATGCATACATGCTATTTAAACTGTTACCTTATGGTCGCCCATACAGACATTAGGACCCATTGTGTTGTAAACAACGTTCTTCTCACCGTCATCTCTCTGAAAAGAGACAAAGACAAGTTAAAAGCGGACATCTGTGACTTCTTTTAGTTAAAATGTTGTTATTAAACTGTCATCTGCAGGGTCGAGTGTTGTTAGATGTTGCAGAAAAAAGCAGACGATTTACACACAAAGTGACACATTGAAATCAGCTGTACAGCACTGATAGTAGATGATACACTAGAACACACTTCAACTTTGGCTAAAGAGGGTTTGTTAGAGTTACAGTTTGATGTTATCATACCTTTAATAATACGATTAACTAGTCCTACACACTCGAAAAGAACACTGTTTCTTTATTTCCATGTCTCCTACGGGGATCATCAACATGTGAGGATGCTGACTCTTTGCCTGGGACACGCAGCTTTAGACTTCTTCACACATGACTGAAGCCATAAGTGTATATCTTAAAATGAGCCAGCATCCGAGACATATTATTTCAGCCAAATAATGAAGCTACCGCTTAATTAACCAGCTACTTATTTACAGCTGATAAAGTTTCTCAGCCAATAAAAATATATAAATAATAAAAAAAAACGATTGATGTCGACCTTCTGAAAATAAGAAGCTTGTTTTTGTCCACCTCTGTCTGAAATCAAGGACTCATTTAGTGAAAATTACTAACAAATTTCAGTGGTAAATTATTGTTCTTACTTGTCAGGTGTAGCTCAAAAACAAGCAAAGTAAGAGAAACTGCTCAAAGGTGAGTATTGAAGGGATTTAAATATGTTAATGCATTTGAACAGGTAATGCACTACAAGTAAATGAACCTTCAGTTAGCTTGTTAAAGTTAAATTAGACTCATTTTGTAATAAACTCTCGAGCCATGCGGGGTATTGTATATCATGTAGTAAGCACTGACTGACCTTCTGGATGAATTCTTGGGCAGTGTGTGACATGAGGATACGATCACACCAGGCGGGGCAGCGAGTGTTCATGTACTGGGTCGGTTTAGTGTCATCTTCACTGTAGGGGTAGCTGAGAGAGACGGTGCATGGTGCATTTAGGGGATAAAAACAGAGTTGGGTGGGGGGGTTTATATTCAGTGTTTTTACAGCAAGCAGCTCAGTTAGAGGTCTTACCTGGGTGGAAATGTGATGTCCTCTTCTCTAATAACATCATGAAAGGCTGCGGCTTCTTTGTCATATTTCAAAAGCTGAGGGATAGAGGCCATTACTGATTCCAGGAAGTCTCAACACATTAAAAACAACCCTGATGTGAGTGAGTAAGCGCAGGTGAAAACTGTCAATCTTATCACGGTTCTGTTTACCTCCGAACTTTTGTATTTACTGTACTGTCATTCATAGGATTTTATTTCCGCTGATAGGATCTAATCTAAAATCTGTGAAGACATGTCAGATTGTTGCTAAGCAGCCTGTCGTGGTCAGTTATAGTGAAAGCACAGAGCATTTCTGTGGAGTAGCTGATGGGATCAGTGTGGGTAAAAGGTGAGGTTGTGCACTCACTGCCTTGCCGCTGTCCTCCCTGAAAACCGCCTGGTGCAGGTAGGTAAACAGCTTCTCCTCGATGTGGAGCAGCACCTGTAGGCCAAGTGAAGGCAGGTAAAGTGAAAGCAGTGCTAAAAAGATAAAATATAAGCTGCTGTCTTAGCCGAAACGGTTTTAATCACCTGGTGGTCGTTGTCTTTTTCTTCGCAGATGATCTTCTGCACTTCGTTACTGCTGTCCTTCTTCACTGTCTGCACTTCAGCTGACGTGGACAGATGCTGCTCGCAGAAGAAAAAAAAACACAAACACAAGGATGTCAAAATGTGTAGCTGATACACATCATTACCAACTGAGCTTTAGGAAAAATTAAAGTTACCTGGACCAGACTTTGAGTGTCCAGACGGAAGTTAAAGTCCCCAAACAGGAAGAAAGGCATAGGAGTGTAGCAGCTGTCTGATATCCTGCAAGGAGAGAGCAATGTCAGGAATCACATCAATGTTTAGGTGTTTATTTTCTGTTAAGGCTTACTTTGAGTGATTTTCAGGATAGTCAACTGTCCCATTCAAAGGTCAGAGTTCATGTAAATACATGATATAAAAGGATTTATGATAGCAGATAAAATTAGCCAAAAAATGAGTCTTCATTTATAATTTTTGGTGTTTAAACTCTGCGTGTTTTTGCTGTTACAGTTATGTTTTTCACAGTTGGGTGCAGCTGGATATCTGACCTGCTGATGACATATCTGAGAGCATTTTTGCGGTTGGCTGAGTAAATGGAAGGACTGGAGTTGCAGGCAATGAGGTTGGAGGCATCGTGGAACAGGTGAACATTGACCAGGTCCAGACCTCTGTGAAGAACACACACACACAGGCAAAAATATGGTGATGTGGCAGGTGGAGATTAGAAACAGGAAACAATCTGATAACACTGGAGCCTGACATCTTATAGGTGTGAGCCTGTGTTAGTGTTTGCCAACACGGGTGTCACTCATGAGGAGCTTTCTTATCAATGAGTGCACTCGGGTTAATGCTGAGTCCACAAACAAGCACATTTGTCTTTTGTGCCGAGCGCTCACTCCTTTTCTGTGGCTGTCACTGGAAAACAATTAATGTGCATCCAACCAACGAGCTGTGTTGACTCACAGTGTGATGTTGTGGCACACAGATTGTGGGCTCCTTCTGTTATGACCCCCAGGTAGCAACACAGCAGAGTAAATAGTGACTAAAGTTCTCTGAAAACACAGGCAGGCTGTAGTGGGTTCGTTTGAGGACTATATTTAGCTTTAACTCAAAACATAGATTATAAATATATAATCTTATCTTATTAAATGACAGTGTGCTCACAGTCCCGTAATATTCAGCATATGGTACCAGGGCACCATGCTGCAATGACTATAAATCATTTTTAATTGGACAGTTTAGTCGCCAAACTAAATGAATAATTTCAATGTTTTTGTTTAAACATCCACAGAGGCCAGCTCAGAAGAAAATCATGAGTGGGAGTGGATGAGAAAGCAGAAGGTGTGAGTTTGAGCCACTGCAGCAGCAGTGAGTAATTCTCTCTGAACGTGGTGAACTCTGAGGGAGGGCTGGGTGTCGTACTGCAATATTTGTTTTGCACCAGCCCACATGTGAAAACTGTCCAGTATCGAAAGCGGGCATAAAATGTGTGGTTAGATTTTTACGGACTGAATCATATTTTTGTCTTCTTCTTCAGCTGTTTGTGTTTAGAGGTTTGAACTTTGGCTTTTAAACCTGCTGATTTTTTGGCCTCTTGTGTGGCCGTGGAAACACAACAAAAACAAGTTAAAATTATATGGTGAAGTAAAAGCTGCTTATCTGTACATCGCCCAGATATGATGCAGCACTGGCTTTCATTTGTTGTTGTGTTTCTACTATTCCTGTTAGCTCTGTTTTGGTCTCTAACAACTCCAGAGTGAAGTACCGGTTTAGCTGCTAAATGTTCCACCAATTAGCTAGTCGTTAGTTTTATCTGCTGTTTGGTGTTGAGCAGCTTGTGTACAGTGGCTTTTAGAGCTTCTTTGCTAAAAGAAGCTGCCTGCTGTGTTTGAAAAAATCACTGATGAGAGCAGTTAAAGAGAAGAGTTGTACTGCAGAATCTGTGATAATTATCTGTGGATTTGTCATTAAGAGAACCCCTGAATAAATCAATCAGACTGCAATGTAAAGCAGCGTGTCATCAGCATAACTGAAAATGTATGCCGTGTCTCCTGATGATGTTAACAAGTGGTTGCATGTAAAGGTTAAAAAGAGTAGCACCTAAAATTGAAAATATTATATTATAGGAGTTCATAAAATCATTAAAACGGATTAAAAACAAGCTAAAATTTTACTTAAACGTGGCAGATTTGATACTGGTCTGTAATTACTAAGAAGTGAAGAGGTTTAGCCACAGCGACCTCGAGGTTAGTCTGAAGAGAATAGTTGACAATGGTAGGTAACTGTTCCTCCAAACTGTTTAAAAAAGGATGTGGGAATTGGATCTAAGAAGCAGGTTGTGGGTTTCAATTGGGAAATAACTTTTCCAAGCATCTTTTCTAACCCGTCACATATACGTACAGTAGTCACGTGATCACTGTTAATGCAAAAAAATAAAATAAAAGGCTTTAAATCTGAAGCAAGGTGTCAAAAAGTACACTTCTTATTACTATCAAACATGTTGTATCAGCATTAGTGCCTAAACATTTCAAACAGCCTCTGAGGTGGTGTCAGAGCTGGAATCAGAAAGGAAAACAGACTGTCCTTTGTTTGATGACAGATAAATCATTCATGGTTTCCTTTCTTTGTCAGCTATTCAACCAACCATGCTTCTTTGTATTTATGCATCGAGAGCTCTTAACAGATGAACACACTGGCTTTCAAAGCTGTTTGACAGAGGCCATTTTTAGTTAGTAGTAGTTAATAGTAGTGTGAGTTATCAGGACAGTTTTTCTACTCATTTCAGGAAAGACTATTTAAAGTGAGGTTAGTGTACAGTACGTACTGGTTGTGTATGATCCAGCGGGTCCTCATGAAGCCCTTTCTGGACCACTTGAACTGCAACAGAGACAAATTAGAGTGAGTCACTAAACAGCAGTGAGCTGTGTCTTCGAAGGGCCAAACTGATAATTATTGATTCTTTCACATAATTTGTCTCATCTCCCTGTCAGGGCCTGCAGACAGCCCCTACAGCCCCCGTAGACTCATTTGTCCCAACATCTCCCTTTGGCCCTCGTGTACCCCTCCCCACACCCGCACACACACACACACACACACACACACACACACACATACAAATGTAGGCATATACAGATGCACACTCATGCATGTATACTCACATCAGGCCAGAAATTCTTTGGGAATTTTTCTTTCTCCACTGTGCTGACCCCATCCAGAGAGCCCATGTGCTTCTTCTGCCCCGACACTGCTTTAAAATCTTTAACTGTGAGAAGGCGAGAGAGAGAGGGAGAGAGGTGACGTGTAAAAGAGTGAGAAAACATGCAAACAGCAATCAATAAACTGGTGTTAACCTCATCAGAGCGGCATATGTGATGAGGGGATCTATAAGCGAGCCATTAGACTGTGTTTGGTGTACAACAATCGGTTTGGGCCACACAGCGAGTGGCAGCTGCGGGATGTTTATGGTTCTTCCATAAGCTTTTCGGAGGAGCTTTTTCACGCCTAACGTGACTGGACTATGCAGCAGGAAAATAACAGCTCCACTTTAAATTCAGGTTCTTTGCAAATATCTGGCCAGGAGGAGTGGCCATCAAACTCTCATTATACACGGAGAAATGTCCTGAAATGTTCTAATACCCCCCATATTTAAAAAAATGACAAGAATCTGGCCAATCATATGCAACATTGCTCTTAAGAGGCATTTATGAGCATTGCCAAAACAGGACGGGATGCAAGAGGAGTGGTTTATATGTTTTTTCCAGGAAGAAAGCATTATGAATCCATCAGCAGCTGACAAACGATAATAAAAATCGATGCAAACATTATGCATAAGGAGTTTAAAGTTTTACCATTAAAATCATACTGATAGATGTTTTTCAGTGTCTTGTGGATGAAGTAGATGCTCCCCAACGCCTGCGGAGAGAGAGAAATAACAATATCTGTGAAATGGCACAAAAAAAAGTTAAATACGGAAAATATGTAAAACCGGTTTCAGTTTTAAAACCCCAAAATACCACATAAGTGCAGGACTTTGCAGCTGTGATGCAAAGCTGTGAAACTTGTGGAAATTTCACTTTTAATGTCTAGTTTGCTTTAGTTTCAGACACTTGCTATCAAAAGACACAAAAAAGACGCACGTTACAGCTTTCCTTTTTCAATATTGCGACGTTAAACTTTATTAAACAATCATTTTTTAAAATTTTTAATGGAACAATTGAGCTCTGTCGGACACATTTAGAGTGCTTTCACAACACAAGGAAACTTAAACATCTAAACACGGCGACAAAAACAGTAGAAATCATCGTAACTCTTAACCTCTGAGATGATGAAGTGAATTGTTCATTTCCCCATCATGTGAGCTGAATTGTGAGCCTCGTATTGAACGCTGCAGTATATTGTTACTCTCCCAAAGACACATGAAACTTTAAAGAATAGAGACGCTCAAAGTGAACACGTAACTGCACAACACATCCACACGCTGCCTCTCGTACACACACACTTCAGCACCCAATCATCCCTGACATGGGGCTGACAATTTTTAATGTACTAACTGCCTGCTCCACTGATCTGATTAATCATGCCCTGTGAGATCAATAAAGACAGAAAATTAAAACAATTTAAAAGGTATTAAGCAGTAGGCCTGCTGTCTGCCAACGCCGCCACTGTGACTGGGGGGCCGAAGAAAAATCAGCCAGCGCTCAGAGGGCTCGGGGCGTGACGGACCGATGTGCAAACCCCCGCACACACACACACACACACACACACACACAAACATTCAGCCGGAGCATGAGAGATCTCTCCCTGAAGAGATCATTTATCATTAGTGCCAAAGTCATCCTCATTTAATAAAATGGAAGTGTCTCCGTGGTCAGCTCCAGTGAGCGGCAATTAGCGGCCAACTTGTCCAAACTACGGTTAGAGCCAGGGAGCTATTTGAACAAGTTGGGTTGTTAACTTCACGTTAAAACAAAAAAAAAAAAGGTTTAAAACTGCAGAAGGTTTCTGAGAAGTGAGTTCAGAAATATTTATTTTGTAATTTTAGGCAACAATTAGAGCAAAATGATGATTCTTGTGTGCGATTCTGATAATTAACTCAGGAAAACTGCTCTAAATTTGGCCTAGTTTATGTTGGACCACGACATTTAAACAGTACAGCAAAGCACACATGCACACACACACTCTCAAACACAGATACACATTCTCCTCCACATACTCTGCCAAACACCTATCTTCATCAATCAGGTTTGTGCACAGTTTAATAAAAAAATATTGACTTACAAGTGATTTTTTATCAAAACACCATTTGTACTGGGAATGCATGCAAGTCTGCCCCCTCTGCTCCTGCAGCCCCTCTGAAAGGAGAACCCCCCAAACTCTCTCTTGGCCATATAACTGATGATCCGCAGCCAAGGGGAAACAAATTGAAAATCAATGCAGGTGGCACACACGAAATGAGAATGAGGCATTAGGAGGGTTGAGGGAGGGAGGCAGGGGGGGCTGCAACCCTCTCAGGGCAAACAGTAGAGGGTGCGAACACTCGAGCGCTGGGGAAACTTAGTCCCAGCTGTCTCCCACCCCCCCTCACACACTTTATTTATCGTGCACAAATGGGCTGGGATCAATAGTTTTAATCTAGAGTTAAATGTATTGACTTTGGCCCGTCTCCCCCACACCTGGCCATTGACTTTCCCCTTTTTACTTCACACACCTTCAGTCTACAGATGCAGCCATTGACCCCTACTGTCAGACGTCCAGTGTGAGGGCATCACTTGGGGAGGAGTAAGGGTTAATAGTTTAAGAAATACCCAGCCACTTTTCTCAACCGGGGGAGGTGTTACTCTCAACCGGGGCAGATTTCCAGACAGCATCTACGAACGCAGCTTCAGTTCCAGGAAAAAAGACGGAGAACTTGTGTTGAAAGCCTGTGCTGTGTGAGGGTCACTAAAAAAGAAGTTAAAAAGCAAGAAATGGCTTTCACGACAGGCGTGGAGATTGAGGCTGAGCCCATGACCCGAGCAGCGCCTCGCCGGGCGCTGAAGAGCGCTGGCTCAGGCTTCAGCCTTCGAGACAGACTCTGGGTTCAACGATAGATGAAAATACGAGATGCGAGTAGTGGCATGGGTGACTTAACAAACCTGTCTTTAAGAGCATCTCCTCTGTCTGTGCCCATACTGTGTAAAGCTACTACAACATTGTTTCACACTACATCTTTGAGATCTATGTCACTACACCAGCCTGTGGTTTCGCATGTCTGAGATTGTGCAGTGAACCTTGATATATGAAACCCAACCTAAAAACTAGCACACACACACACACACACACACACACACACACACACACACACACAGGAATTTAGATTACAGTAAGTAGCAAAAATTTGCACACCTATTATAGTTCTGATGGTGTAAGATTTCAACAGCTTTTCTCAGTTCCTGGTCTTCACAGGGAATGGAAAATTTTCATAATTACACATAGAGTCTCTGTTTAAACAAAAAATTCCATAACAGGCGTTGCACTTATTAAAAAAAGAACGTGTTCAACTTATTTGGAGTCAACATTATACAGTCAGATTAGCTTTGTGGTGAAATTTATGACTGAATATACTGAATTTAACTCACATCTAACTGATTTTTGGTGATATTTTTCATGTTTATATGCTCTTATTTTGAATAAAATCTAATAATATACAACAGCTTATAAATTATGAGCATGTGCGTATTGGATCCATCTTAATCAACCTCTTTTTGGACACATGCTGTCAGTTCTTGTATCAGCGAGCTCTACTCTGTCCATATTTTTCCACAGTGAAACTGTGTAATTGTACAAAATGTTTCTGTTGACTTGTTGACTGTACACGTGACATCTATTGCACGTCTGTCCGTCCTGGGAGAGGGATCCCTCCTCTGTGGCTCTTCCTGAGGTTTCTTCCACTTTTTTCCCTGTTAAAAGGGTTTTTTGTGGGCAAGTTTTTCCTCACTCGAACCGAGGGTCTAAGGACAGAGGGTGTCACTCCCTGTACAGATTGTGAAGCCCTCCGAGGCAAAATGTATTTTGCGACTTTGGGCTATACATATAAAATTTGATTTGATTTGATTTGATACCTTCAAATTGATGAAATACACATGCATAAACAAAACCAAGAGTGCAATTACTAATGCAATAAAAAGGACTTCATAACATTTGACATGCTGCAAAAATGCTGTCACATGGTGGCTGTTTTCCCATCCATACTTTCATTCATTTTTTGACGCTCCACTGAGATCTACAAACTCTGGCTTTCCCTCAGCAGCAGAACACCTGCACCTTACCTCTGAACACTAACATGGAGGAGGACCCCATCTAGTGGAATAACATGTGAACTACTACTACTACTGACTGAGTGTGTTTCTTACCGTGAAGCTGTCTTCTGCTTGGAACTGGTTGTCCACATAGGTGCAGACCCTGTCAAAGTCTTTCATTTCCTCACTGGACTCAATATTTCTGGAAAAAAAAAAAACAGAGCACAACAGAGATATTATTAGGCAACAGAGCCAAACACAATGCTCCTTTTCAGCTGAAGATAATTCATTGATTTGTCGACGGATAGAATAATAACTGGCAACTAAACTGGTTCTATCCTCTCAAATGTGAAAGTTTGTTGGTTCTCTTAATCTTCTGTGATTGTAATCTGAATATTTTAAGGTTTGGGAATGCTTGATGGATAAAAAAGCTATATATTAAGTCAACTTGGGCTTAGAAGAAACCACAAGAGGCATTTGGCAACAGACACAGGCATCATACAGCCCTACAAAAGTTTATGACAATATCAAACACATGGTGATTAATTGAGCAACATGGATTTACAAGCAGCACATTATTCCTACTCAAAGAAGTCTTTAGCGTGGCACATGTTGTCCGTGTAGTCCTTCCCTCCCACCTCCTGGAAGTGCAGGGCGATGAACTTGGGCTTGTAGCTGCGGATGGTCTGTAACAAAGCAGCACAGACAGGCTTCAGTCCTACAGAGAACTTGTTGTTGAACTTTTTCTACCTCAGAAGCTGATTTTTATGCAACAACAATGATAGAGGAAGCAACTAATAAAAAGGATCCAAAGTGAAATAAAAGGTCAGCAACAGAGCATTAAAAACATGTTTATTTCCTCAACATAAGTCATATTCATTCAACTTATTCACTCCATATTTTCCCCTGGTCATTGCTACACCTGCAATGGCAGTATATGCCCCATCAGAGGGGCCCGTGCCACAGTTTGAGAACCACCGGTCTACAGGTTTTACATTACAGAGTAATGAGAAGTGAAGAGGGTCGACACTGTGTGTTACATGATGAAGTTAACTATCCAATGTGGAGTTTTTCTGTTATTGAATTTCTGTCTAGGCCTTGTGTGCCTATGTACAGTATCCGTTTTCCAGAGAAACATGGAGCTGTTGTGTCTGACAGGATGTCACTGATGTAATGATGCCAGCAGCCCACATAAGAGGGCTAAACCAAATATGCAACGCAGTTTTATTTGCCTGTACTTGACCAGACTGTTGACACAATGTGAGAGAAACATATGTGACAATGGCAGCTGTGAATTATTAATGGAAGAGCCAGCAGGCCCAAACTTACCTTATACAACTCTTGTAACCATCCATTTTGAATTTTATCCATCTATAAACAGGACAAAGAGAAAAATCATCAGAGGAAAGAAAGGTAGAAATTTAAACACTAAACCTGGATTGATTTATGCGTTTTTGGCCACCTGGGGGCAGTGCAACAAACTGTAAACACCACACTGACATATTATCACATTATAAAGATTAAACAGTTCTTTACACATCCAGCAGACACAGAGCAACATCAGCATTCATGTGTTTTCCCATTTCTGGTGATCTGACCTTCAATCTACTTCATCGTTTTATACTTTTTGGTACTGGCACGCAATTAGCTATAGCCCCCACATAACACTTCCTTTTCCTCGCCACATTTCTTTTCATCAGTGAAGCGATGGAAAGGACTGTGGTTACTGAGCCTACTTGAAAACACTGACACCAGCCATTATACACAATGTTAATAATTCATACTGTGCTGTCTACTGCTGCCGCACCACTGCATAAACTCTTGTAACAGTAGCTTAAGCTGACAGTTTAGCTGAAAAGCCAATAAAGGTAGTCAGCTTGTGCTACTTTGAAGTTCACAGACACTGTTCTTTTATTCTCATAAGATTATCTTCAACTTTGAGTGCACGTCTCTTGTCTTCATCGAGGACTATTTCCTTATTGATGTAGTCACTGTTGCTGCAGCTGGAAACAACACTGATGTGAGCGGTGAGAGTCAGTCATACTGGTAAAGTCGGAGGATGTAAAAACCAAACCAAATGTTCTGAAACATGCTCCGAAGAGCTGAAGAGAACTTCAAATAATCATTGGGTTCATCATTCATTTAATCTGTTTAGAGAAGCTTCAGTGAAGTCTCACTCCAACTACAAAACAATGAGCCAGTTTTAGAGGCATACAACATGCTACCATAAAAGCTAGACATGCAAAAGGAGTTTATTTATTAATTTATAGCTTCTGTCTTTAAAGTTAAATAGCCAGCTAACAGACAAACAAACGGAAGTAAGGGAGTCTTCAATCACGGAGAGGAAATACTCTGAGCTAATATTAACTCGGGGCAGGTTAAAACAAACAATAAAGATGGAATATATCTGGAAATATTATCCTGTGTGTTTCCATTAGAGTGTTCCAGGATGTAGCTGCACCTGTAAGAATCTGGCCAGCGTCCACACATCGTCCCTGAAGATGAGTTTGATACCGCATAGCCACTTGACAGCTGAGTATACTCGTTTAAAGCATGCATGAGAAAAGCAGGTGGATAAACCTTACACACAGAAATCTGTGAAACAAGGTCGAGGCTTGCTAAGAAGGCAAATCTTAGATTATTTCTTGCTTTTGAAATTCAGTTTATCCGTCGCCTCCTTTACCGTGTTGTCTTGTGTAGCTGTAAATAAATTAATCGACTGAATTGTGATTAAAGATTAGGATATAAACGCTCATTGTGTCTGCTCTCATACCAAAATAAAACTGGTTTCTCTTCACCAACTCCTTCCTAGCGTGAAGGAGAAACTATGGTGGCCATGAAACACGCACTAAAAGTAGAAGGCACTATCTAGAGCCAGAGGTTAGTTCGTCCATTCTGCTCTACTGCTGTTCAACATGTCGGATTCCGTGGAAGAGGACAAAGCTCAACAAAAACACAACTGTTCATATTTTCAGGTGATTATACGCTCATAAAAACAAGATTATATTCAACGGCCCCTAAATCGTACACGCCGGATCTTTGAACCGAACAAGGGCATTTGAACACGTCATTTCTTACATGCCCGCTTCTGAAGTTGTCACACAACAGTTGTAATGTACAATCCACTGTGATGCCAGGTGCATTCATTACAGCTGAGAAATGGCTTTGCATAGTGTATTTGCATGGCAGTGCAACAGAGCTGACTGCAGATCAGCCATTGTGGCCTGAAGTACTCTCACATCATTCTGGTTATACACACTCTGCCTGCGTAGTGCTTTAGATACTAGATGTGGAAAGAATATAAACATTCACGGCGATGTGTCAGGCAACAAGAGCGGACACGCTGAACATGAACCGCTGTTCCAAAGAAACGGTTAGCTTTAATGAATCCGGCAAATGATTGAGTTAATCCTTTGTTGTTCCAACTTGAACGAACACTTTGGAAAATTGGCTCATTCACAATATTTGTTAATAATAATTTGTTCCCTCTGGTAAGGCTCTTACAGATTATCATTTGTCTGATGATTCAAAGGAACACAAGCTCAGGAGAAATAATAGACATAATCTCCAGGATACTGCTATGGTGGGCTACAGAAATGTTAGTGGTGGCACAGAGTCTCGCTGGATAAACTGCTCTGACAGGACACTCTGCTAGTCCAGTACTGTAAAGCAATAGGATTTGTTCCTGTGATGTGCTTAAGGTCTTGCTCTTATCCCGAAGGCTGGGTGAACGTTTAGGAGCGTTTGTTTATAGAAATAGGGGGCGAGGAGGGGGGGGGGGAGTCGAGTAAGTAGGAAAGCTAATGTCCCCCAGGGAAGATATTCATCTGTTTACATATCTCCCACAATGGGATCTAACATGTTTTCACTGGAGCCAGATCTGGAAACCGGAAACATGGTCCTGAGCCAAATTTCCATGAGCACAAGAGCCCTCCTCCCTGCAAAGTTTTGTCCGCCCAGAATGAATCTAAAAAAAAAAAAAACACTGGATATACAGCCATGAGTTTAGTATAGCTCAGCTGCTTTCTGATCTCTGTAATCGCTTAGAAAAACGTTCCTAAAAGATACAAACATCTAAAGATCAGCTCAGAAACTCCAAATTACATAACATTATAGAAATACAGTGATAACCCTGGAGCGGCTGACGCAAATGCCATACAGTATGATAAGGCTACTATAAACTGACTATTGAGTAACACAGACCCTCCCTGTACTAACATTATAAACAGTGATTTTCAACAGGGATTGATTGCACATTGTGCAGTTGCCAACTGCAGGAAGTGATTATAATTATGGGGGGGCACACATGGAGAGGGTTAACTGATTTATATACATAATAATAGGAGGGGAGGGGGGCTTATACTATTTTATAAGGTCTGGAAGAGCACATGTACCTAAACACTGAATGGTATGAGATGTGATGGATTAGGGACTAGAACAAATGAGGACAAACTTATGATCAATCCACTGAGTCAAAATGTGTTGTAGTCAACATGTTAGGTCAGATTATCTGTGGGTTCAACATGTATTTAACCCAAAATGGCCTGGTTAAGGTATGCAGCATCAACACCATGTACAAAGAACATAAAGAAGATAAATACAAAATATATGTTACAGATTTCAGTTCTACGAAATTGTACCAGCAAGATTAAAATGAAATATTATCTTAAAAGACACAGTCACACACTCTAATTAACTAAATAACCTAAACCAAATTCTATCACCACTGTTTAGGGAGATTATAGCAAATGCATACAAGCTTTTGAGGTGAGCACAGTCTAAATGTGTTGTAGTCAACAGGTCTGATTTTGTGTGGGTTAAACCTTTATTTAACCGCAAAATCCCTGATTAAGACACGCAGCATCAACCAACTTAAAGGAGATACATATAAAATATATGTTACAGATTTAAGTACAATAAAAATCACAGTTTTTTGACTATAGTCACACACTCTAATGAGCTAATTATAAGTACCTATTTCTCCCTCATAGTCTCAAAATACATCTTGCTCAATATAGCCTATATGTAAAAGCCTCGCAAAAACATTTTTAAAGCGTTGTATATAGGTTTTTCCTAGGGATAGGTGCTTTATTTTGTTAAACTTTAGTCTCATAGCTGACCTATCAGAAGAAATACAAAATATGTTACAGATAAGTACTGTAAAATTGTAAAATCATATTTTTTGACTGCACTCACACACTCTAATTAGCTAATTATGAGTTGTTTTTAACAATTTAAATGTTCATACTATCAAAATAAACTTTCTTCAATATAGCCTGTATGTAAAATCCTCAAAAAACATTTGTAAAACGTTGCATGTAGGTTTTTCCTGGGGCTAGGTGCTTTATTTTGTTAACCTCTACAGCCTTATTATGCTCTCACAGCTGACCTGTCGGGGGTCACGGATTCTGAGGGGTCACAGATTTCGGCGTAACACCGGTGCGGAGTCACGTGAGGCGATAAACTTTGCGCTCGTGGCTTTTTGTTGTTTTGTTTTTGAATTAATGAGCACATGCTAATGACAGCTGTCACACAAACACACGACAGATAGCAACACTTGTAACATCCTTATAGCTACTAAAAGATGGAAGCTAGCAGCGCGAGGCTCATTCAAGGTAGAACTTACCTCCTGCACGGTGCACCCCCCCCTCGCGACTAATTATTTTTTAGAAATCCTCTGCCGCGCGTGCAGTTTTAATATTCACTCTTACCTGTGTACTTACATGGTCAAAAAGTGACCCGAGATTCGCGGTGACGAGCAGCACATCACTGTACGTTTCCATGTTGACGATCCACCTTCACGAAACAGCTCGAGGAAACTCCGAATGACGCGCGCGCGCAGGCCCTGAAAGCACTCTCGAGGAGCTTATGGAGGGCTTAAATGTGTTGAGTCCAAATAACGAGACTATCAGCTCTTAAAATACACCAGCATCTCACTGATGATGATACCGTGTCGCTTCGGGTCCAACTTCTTTATTGATAGCCGGCTGTATCAGGAGGTAGTCATCACATGCATTTACCGGAGCGGCGCTCATATCCATCGTCGGAGCTCAGAGGAGTTTAGTTTAATAGCGAAACACGCGTGGGTTTCCGCCTCCTCTCGCCTAATTGGACTAGTAGCCTCTTAGTGGACTTAAAGCCAGCCTGGACGGCGCATCTGCTGCCGCCGCCGCCGCCTTCACAAACCGCTCTGATAACCGGACCAAGCAGTTATACAGTCAGGGTTGGGTAACAAACTCCGGTGCTCCGCCTCCGCCCATTTGCAGTCAATTACAGTCTTCCTTATGTGAAGTTTGTCACCGCAGAGACAAAGTAGTAGTAGTCTTTACCTCCCCATGTGTAAACCACTTCTGAAGATAAACCCATAATATTTGAATGCCATGGAAACAGCCTGTTAGTGCAAATTGTCTAAATAACCTAACAAATTTGTATCACCTCTACCTTAAATCTCCTATATTATGTTAAATACTATTACAATAACCTGTAAGATGGCTTTAAATGTTTTAAAGTATCATTTAAATGCACATTTAAAAACACCTGAAAGGACTAAACTCACCACTCAACATACCACAGGCTCATTCTGTGAAGTCTCAACAGGAAGTTAGTCGTTTTCTTTCTCTCTTCTTTCAATGAAATACCCTCTCACTGCTTTCACTGAGTTTTACAGCTCAAAAATGTATATGTGTATATATATAAATATATAAAGCAGGGGAGTGTGGGGGTCTTATCTTTATGTGTCTCTCCCATAGGCGTGTTCTCATCAGTAATCACTGCCACCCTCACAACTAAAGCTACACTGCATGTGCATGACTTGTAAGTCATGCACATGAAAAGTTTAGTAATTTTTCTCTAAAAAAACTGCCTTCCTCCCACACCCTCCAGTCATCACAACAGCTAGAGTATACCACAGTATTTTACAACACCGCTTACAGTACGCTTTCTCTCTACCTGCTGAGCCATAGAGCTGTAAAACTCTGTATGTAGAGTGCATGGATCTGTGCCATCCAGCAGTCTGAGGGTAAAAAAAGATTGCCCAACTCTGGCTCTCTCTCTCTCCATAGTGCTGTTAGTGAGCTGTTCAACCATGGCATGGTTTACACAGCCAAGCTTTTGAGGTCCCTGCTTCCTCTTACTCCTCCCTCTGAGCACTGTGTGCTTTATTCACCAACGTCAACACAATCCATTTGAAACTATTGCAACAGAGATGCAAAAGAATGCTGCCATGTCCATCACCGGTTTGGAAACAAAGACGGTTCAAAGGGAAACTCTCTCTGAAAGGGGACTGTGGCCTGTTTACTGCAGCCAAACGGAGAGGAGGCCCGGGTTTTTAGATGAAGCAGCTGCAGAAGAATCAAGAATAAACATCCACGGAAAGACATTTTAGACTTGAACATGAGTGCACACAGTCAGCTAGGGAATAAATACAAAATAGATAATGTTCAAAATAAATCTCTTAATCCTCATGCCAGACTGTGTTATAGTGGCTTGGTGCCCACTGGACAATAAATCAGGAAATGTTACCAGAGCCCTGGATAGCTCGCCTGCCAAGAATAGCACAGAAAAGAAACAGCTAATTAAGGAAGCACTGTTTGGAACTATAAAACTATCAAATAAATGGTTTAAGGAAAATATTTGCTCACAAAAGGAACTCAAAACAAACTTTAATGAAATACTTGGGCTAAAATGGAAGTAGTGAACACTAAAGAGGACATATTTGGTGTAATTTAAAGTACATTGGACTTGAGAGCCAAATATTTAGCAATGGGACACTGTGCATCTGAAAAAATTATGTCCTATCGCTGCTTTTTTAAAGACTCATTCAAAACCGTACTTTTTAGACCGTTTCTTTAAATGTAACTAAACTGCCTCCAGACAAAAAAGTCCATTGTTTCATTTTTGCATTTTTGCAAATGTGAATATTTTCTGGTTTCCTCTTTGGACAGTAAACTGAGTATATCTGGGTTGTGGACGAAATTGGGAATCAGTGATCAACATTTTTCACCATTTTCTGGGCCTAACAATTAATCAATCCATTAAGAAAATGATCAACAGATTAATCAATAATGAAAATAATCATTAGTTGTATTGATGTGGTGGACAACGATGCAGTTCTCCCGTGTTCTATTGCCGATGAGGTTCGACCAAAGCAATGAAATGAAGAGCAGATATGGCGCATCGCAAACTTGCTGCTTGTGATGGTGCAACAGAGACTCGAAATGCATTATATACTCTCAAGTTTATCTAAAATATTTGTACTTAAATCTCCACATTCACATGCTTCTGTGAGTACAAGTTTATAACCAGTAAGGAGTGCAAGTGTGTGGAACTCAGTACCTGAGGAGGTTAAACTGCTCACAACATACAAGGCCTTCACAAAAAAATTGAAAATGTGGCTTATCGACGCCTACAGCTGCCAACACTAAAAGATAAGCCTGTTGTGATGTTTTGATGTTGTGCTGTTGTATTTTTTCTTAACTGTATAGTGAGTGTTTGCATATGTATTTTGTATTATATTGTACATGTATTGTGTGTTTTTTTTTTTGTTTGTTTTTTTTAAAATGTAATTTTATTGCCTTTTTACATCATGGCCAGGGGACGACAGATGAAAACTAGCCTTCTGGCTAATTCAGGCTTTTTTTAAACATGTGTAATCATGTGTTTTATTAAATTGCACTGTCCCCTTTTAAATAAACAAATAAATAAATAAATAACCCCTTTCTGCATCAGAGGAAGAACAAAAAGTCACAGAGTCAAAGTTAGAGTCACATTCTTGAACATTTATTTTGATGAACATATTTGACACGGTCTCAATGACTATCCCTGATAACAGCAAACTAGAGGGATGCGAGCCTCTGGGAGAAACCTCCACTGTAGGCTGTCCACCGTGTTCCTCAACTCCAGCCTCGTGGTGGAGTCCAAACTACAGCTGTAACCCCGCCTCTCCTTGAAAACCTCCTTTAGGAGGCTGCCAAGTAGGAGAAAGACCTTTGATGAAGGGGGGAGGGAAATAAAGACAATAGCTTTTAAAGTTCACTTAAAATAAATTAGGCAGAATGGTCACTGCACAAGCAGGAAGCCAATGAAAACATGATGCCTGTTAGGGAGTGTATTAGTGTGGATGTGTATCAGCTAACTGTCATAGCTAGACCAATTGTTATGATCATGATCCTACATCGCTAACGGTGCCATGGGCCTTAAAAAGCATCCCAAATAAACTCTTAATGAATGGACTATAAAACCCTTTTACTCCAGTTATGCTGCAGTATTAGCTGGAACGAGAATATCTGACTCAAACCTCCATCAGAGTAACTGTGGACGCACGATGTTCCACTTCATAATGTGAGGATTTTACACATTCCATGGAAGGAAACACAGAAACAGACGACATATCAAGAGCTCACCTGCAATGTAACCCCTATAGTGACCACATGTGTTGTTGATACAAGTCTTAATGTAAAACACAAAGCTTAAAATACAAGTTTTTTTTTCTCTCTTGGAAAAAAGCCCATAAAAATATCTGAAATGTAACAAAATCTGGCCTCTTTTTTTGCCCCGAAATCGCGGGCACGAGCCAGTCATGCAAAACCCCAACTCAGTCACAGGTTTTAGCTTTAGAACAAACTAGTTTTTATCTACAATAACTCTCTTCTACATCCCAGGTTTAATCAGGTCTGTAACTTTAAACACAATGTGATACAAACGCAACAGTAAAATGAAAATTAAAAAGTTGAAACTATCAAACAAAGACAGGAACTCAATGATATATAATAATACAAGTTTTCCTTTAAAAGACTGCCACCGAGGAAGACGATGCTCCTGTACTGTGCGCACATTGCTTTCATTCTAACACAAGCAAGGCTTCAGTCGAGCTTTTCCAACAAAAGGGCAGCAGACTCAGAATGACCCGTAACAGCGACGCAAACTGAACATGCCAAGCTGAGGCAGTGACCGAGGAAGCCAAATGGAGTACTTTTTGACATCAGAGAGGGAATTTTCCAGTCCGGGAGCTCCGATAAAGAGGAAGTGAGCCCTGCTTGACTGCCTATTCAGTCAGAGGCGCCCAAGTGAGTTTTTGAGCCAGTCCACCTCCACACAGGTTCTTCAGGAACGACTGCGGTCCTCTTGGGTGCCCACGAGCATTTTACTGTACAGCTTCTGCTGCTCTTCTTTGAAGGTATCTTTTACCTTCCCTCGCTTCAATCCTCCATCCCTGCAAAAGAGTTTGAAGTTAGTGACAACAAGCATTGATTAGAGCTACAACAAATAACTAATTGTTTCATTTCTTAAGAAAAAATGTCCAAATTCTTTGATTTCAGCTTCTCACACGTGAATATTCTTTGGTCCTGTATGACACTAAACAGAATATCTTTGAGTTGTGGACACAACAAGTGGTCATCTCAGGCTTTGGGATTAGTGATCAACATTCTTTACTATTTTATGGACCAAACAAATAATCGATAAAGAAAACAACAGACAGATGAATCAACACTAACTTTTTAGTCACAAATTGTAGTCCACATTGTGTAATTTAAGACGTTGCAGTTGGTGGAGTTGAACAGTTTGTTTTTAACTTGTTACTGCAGAAAAAGTCACAGGTGCGACTGATAAACTTAATGACGATGCTGATTAATTTAGGTGCCGGCACGTTTAAAAAAAAAAAAAAAAAAGCGACGCAGTCATAATTAATCTTGTTAGATACAGCTGTGATGAGTCAGTGGGGCACAAAATTAGCACCATGCACCAGCCAAATGCTGCTTAAATATGCAAGTTGCTGGAAGATTAGCTTCACTCACCAGCCAAAAAAAGGAAAAGTTAATTTTGCACCATGAAATTATATTAAACTATAGCTGTGGACTGAATTTTCTATATTACTGTGATTAAAAACATGGCAGGACTTATTCTGCTCTTAACGAGCAGCACGTTCTCTAAAAGAAATCCAAGTAAAGAAACCAACTGCAGTGAACGTTCCATCTCTGCACGGTAAACAGAACTGGTTTATTTCGAGCAGGGTGTTGACCTTTTTCACAGCAGGTAAACGCGGGCGCTAACAATGATACTAATTCAGGTTCTGTTACATTCAGGTCAAACAGAGTCAGGGTGCACAGCAGGAAAAGCACGGGTGTAACCAATAATATTCACAATGGCTCTGTAGTCTTTGCAGTGAGTTAGCATACATACATGATGCCAGGGCCATTTCACTGGAACCCAGTCATTATTAATATCACTGACTCCACCTGTGCTTTTATTGCGATGACATGGCAAAATATCTGCTGTGAAAAACGTAATGGTCACCCATGTGCTGAAGCATGTTTATTATCCCTTTGCTAGTCATAGAGTTTTATGTGACTTTGTGGTAGAAAGCACTGAGCTGAATGGAAATGATCTTACCACAGGAGGTCGACCAGTCCACCTTGCCTGGCTATGGCTGCCTTTACACGATTGGCAAACTGTACAGCATCCTCACCCTCCTGTTAGAGAAGAGCGACACGAATATAAAACAAGTGGTCAGAACAAATAATTAACAGTAATTACTAGAAATTTGAACGGTCTCATTCAAGCTCTCGTTGTTCAATGCAGCAAAACAATTAGCTCTGCTAAATTATTGATCGTTTCATTCATCAAAGACAAAAAGCTTTGGCATGAAGTCTCACCTCTCTGGACATGGGAGGAAGGTACCACACGCTGCAGACGATGGCCCAGCTGCTCATCATACGCAACAGGTAGTTGACCATTCCGAACTTGCTGCTGTTCCAGAAGGCGTCTCCGAATCGGGGATCGTACTGTGAGGATCAAACACACCAGAATGAATAATTAATACCTGTGTTATTTCTGTTCTGTTGTTGATAATAATAAAAATCAACAATGGTTAAAATGACATGTCACAAAGTCACAAAAAAAGAGACCTCACTCTCACCTTAATGGCCACAGGGTAGACTGTGGCACCGATCTCAAAGCTGCCCTTCTTAAACATCATAACTGACGTGTTGTTAATGCAGGTACCTGTGGAATTAAGAGTAAATTTAGAGTCTTGTGGGGCTTAAAAAAAAAAAAAAAAATCAATGACTCTAGTGCACTTATGAAGTCTTCTCATCTGTACCAGATCATTAAACGAGCTCACCTTCTGGGAAAATGAGAATGGGCAGTTTAGATTTATCTTCGACGTGGTCACTCAATCTGCAACACAAGACGTATGAAGGTTATTACTCTTTTACAAAAAGCAACTATACAACTTTATTTTTTCAAGTTTTGCAAGCAAAAAGGCCGACAGACTGACACTTAGATTCAGTATAAAAGTTTTACTTTGCAACAAGGCTTCGTTCAGACTGCAGGCACGTCACATTTGTTTCTCAAATCAGATCTTTAAGTCGGACTGTCCACGTTGTTATTTGCAAGTGATCAGGTCGCGATTTGTCCAGACATCGACAAACTATCTGCATGTGTTGCTGCGGTAACAGCCAGTAACTACATGCTCTGGTGACACGGGAAGCAGCTTTGTCTGTGTAGAGGCCTCCCACCCAAAGTGCCAGCAGACGTTTTATTTCAATATCTGGCCACGGACTGTTGTTCTCTGTGTCCTCCACACTGCTCTGCTCGGAGCAGCTCGGCCTTGCTCTAATACACATTGTGTGTTGCGAAAGACGCTTTGAAATCCAAAACGAGCGTCCAGACTGAGACGAAACTGTAGAAATTTAATTGGAATCGCATTTCAAACCACTGCCAAATGTGGCATGGATTGCTGTCTGGTTTCTGAACGTCTGAAACTGAAAGTCTGAACAAGGCCTTGTTAATTAAGTGTAAAAAAACTATACAATAACAAAAAAGAATAAAAACAGAGGTTGTAGTACTACCTTTTGGCCACCAGATGTCTGTCTTTGACTTCGGAGCGTTCAAACCAAACATGTGGGCAGGCCTTGACCATGGATCTCTGAATGACCCCCATCAAGCCGCCGTGAATTTGTCCGACCTGACACGACAAAACATGCAAATATCAACAAATATGTTTCCGGGAGAAGTGTCATCTCAACAGACACAGCCACAGAAAAAGGTGACCGGAGTGTATTCTTGCTGTATAGTTACCATAGCATAGCAGCCGTCACTGGCCAGGATGATGACATCGATGGGCGAGGTGTGGTTTGCGACACAGATTCCTCCATTCTTGGGTTTATTTTCGCTGGGAAAGTGGAGACAGAGAAACTGTCAATCTATGTGATATGAAGGCACTTCCTGGAGAGTTCATCGTCGACAACGGAAACTCTGTTCAGTGTGATACCAAGTGTCAAAATACACTTTGATACACGGCATTCATAGAAATGTGGGTGCACTTTAGTTCACCGCTTCTCTCAGTCTTCTTTTGAGAAACAAAGCAACCCATGGTGGGTCTGTAACGGGTTTGACCCCCAGAGCATGCAGGACCTGAACGTAGGGATGAGTCCACATTCCAAAGATAGAGTTACAATCTTAAATAGAGAGAGGAAGACTTCCTATGACACTTGTGTATTTTTAGAGAGGAATACATGTTACAACAGGCCGGGCCTCGACGGCAGACGTTCAGAAAGACACGAGAACAAACACAAACTCAAACTTTTGACATTTCAGGAGTTTAATCTCATATTCAGTCGAGGTTGCACTGCCGCTGAACGAAAACACCACCTGCTGATATAGACTACGACTGATGGGCAAACAACTGAGCATTAACTTCCTCCTTCACATCCTGTTGCATGTGCCACCCTCTCTATAAAAGTCAATATATACTTTCATGTTCCTCTCAGGTTCCTGCTCTGCGATATAGAAATTAAAATAAGCCTCACTTATCACCACTGCTTGGATCATCGCACAATTTTGGATCCATGCAGGAGTGTGAAGCTCCAAGCGGTGTGTTTTATGTTGAAAATATGCTTGATGAAGCATGCCTTGGCTTTATTTATGAGAAAGTGTTCAGTTTGGCTCACAGGCCTGCTGTAATATATAGTCTGCATACGTCTCGCCTCAGGCACCGTCGCTTACACTCTGGGTTCTCACGTTGCAACTGCCAACACACCCTGGTTTCTGTTCTCAACAGATAACTCATCTGACATTATGTAATCTCACGAAGACCCCCGCTCCTGTCACAACAAGAGGTCTGCGACCGTGTGAACAAGATGAGCGTGTTTGAGTGCTTTGGGTTTTTCATGTTATATTCTTCTGGATTCAAATTTATGATGATTTTACATAAAAAAATTAATTGTTCTCATCTTCTGTTTAATGCCATTGTATTCAGAAAGTCATTACAATAGACTATTGTCTGACTTTCTTTTGTTTTTAGCTTGTGTGGGTGTGATCTAGTTCATCGGGTGTTGTGGGAAGTAGATTGTGTGTAAGTGGAGAGTACCTGCATGTTATTGTGGCCACATGCTGTCAGTTGAAACAAGCCATCTCTTCAAATGTTCTCTTGAAATGTTCAAAACTTTATAGCATCACACTCGTACGATTGCGTACAATTATTTGATGCACGTTAGTTTTATGTTCTGCCAAATGACAGTAAACAAGTGCAGAGCTCTGACTAAGTAACATCTGATTTAGTGTTGAGTACATAATCAAGTGGCTTCATCGCCAGAGGGGTGGCTGTGCGCAGTAACTTATTACACAATAGGAAATGATGTGAAATATATCAGATTTATCAATATCTTCAGTGGGAACTTGATTTTTTTTTAAAGGCACAGCAGAAAAAAAGCAGAATAAAACACTGAGAAATTGACCAAGAGGGAAGTTCAGAAGCAGCGTGAAGACACTGTGGCAACACATCGTTAAAAATAGAGAAGCAATCAAGCAGAAGTACAAATCATACTCAAATTTAAAGACTGACCTAAAAAAAAAGTGGAGATGATAAAGAGCCAACACTCGAAATAACAAAGGTGAAATAAACTGGGTATTGTAGGAAAACCTTCATGTAAGGAGGCAAAAGTTACCTGTTCTATACCAAAACGAGTGTATATTTACAATATTTGCTTCAAATATACACATAGCTTTCGGGTTTGTAAATATCGCCTGCAGCATTCACATGTTTTCCTTCAATATTACATATTTAGTTTTTGTTAAACTGACTCCACTTGTTGCCATGAACAGCACTGTGTTGATTGTTTGTCAGTGAATGCAGTTCAAAGAAACTGGTCTGGCTGCTTTGAGTTCTTTTATAGATTATTGTTTGTTTCCATTATTTCTGTTGACATCGCCCCATCTGACCCAATTAGACTACACCTGAGTGTCTCATGTGTTTGCATACACTCTTTCAGAGCCTGAACTAGCTCCCTTTCATGCATCCTGTCCTTATCTGATGGGGACGGTCGACTTTTTCCAGGAAGTCTAATATTACTCTGTGAACAGTTTAGTGTTCCACCGGTTAAGATTGTCCATGCACAATTAAAGTTACATAACTTATAAAAAGGTGTGGCGCAATTTACCTGTCGTGGTAGGTTATAATGGCAGTCAGAGCTCGGACACATATTCTGTAGCACATCAAATGGACTTTCTTGCTCAGAAAGTTTTTAATCCTGCGAGAAGGAGCAAAAAACGGCATGATTTAGTTAGTCAGTTGTGAAAAACTTTAGAGATCTGAGCTGATATTTTTGATGAATGAAAACAGACTAGCTTCTTGTCGGTCTTACTTTCCGTTCGGCAGCAGCCCGACGACAGAGGTGAGGAACACGAGGAGGCCTACACCGGTGAAGGCAAGTGTTACCCTGAAAGAGAGAGAGAGAAGCATGTTACACATTATGTCAAACACAGAAAGGATGGACTGCATGTTTCCAGTCTTTTCACTGGTATTTATGCAATAATCTGATCCTTAGCCATAAAACTTTCCTCCTTCTTTCACTCAGATAACAAGTAAAGGTCATGAGTAATGTTACCCAGGAGAGCAGGGTTCTTGTCATCAATTAAAAGTATCATGCTCTCCTCTGCTCCTCACTGTCTTAACCTGGAGAAGGGCATATAAGGTTTGAGATGGCAAACAGGTCGACGAAATCTGGATGAACCAATCATCCGTGGTTGGAGAAGGTGCTGATTAAATTGGGCGAGGATTAGAGAAACAGAGAGGTGAAGGTGTCGTGCTGGTGCGAGTGAGCTGGGGCGTTAAACCGGACAAGTACTGAATGAAAGAATCTATTAGCTGGATGAGAGACTACAGCGATGTCTGTCTGTGTCGCGGTGGCCTGATTCGTCTCCCCATTGGCAGTTGGACATGAGCCAGCCGGGCTTAGTACTGAGTCACTGTCCCCGTGCCTGTCTAAGCTGACCCTGAGCAAGGATCTCCCTCTTTAACTCGCTGCATGTGTCAAACTCCATGCAGTGTGCTCAAATCTATGAACTTTCTTTAATTTGGTGTAATTTGTGATGTTTGCTTACAGAGTTTATGACTACAATTCACCACCATGCATGATCAAAGTTAAGTCAAGGAAGAATAGGTCGTGTTATCCTATTTAAAGCCTTTTTAATGACCTCTACAATGGACATTAAAAGGTCCAGTGTGTAGGATTTAGTGGCACCTAGCAGTGAAGTTACAGACTGAAACCAAATGAATACCTCACGTCTCACCCTCTGCTTCTAAGCTGCAAAAAGTCATATCTAGATCAGTGTTTGGTTTGTCTGTTTTGTGCTAAAAGTGGCGGTTCAACATGGCGGACTGCATGGAAGAGGACCCGCTCTCACTGTAGATATAAAGGGCTCATTTTAAGACAACAAAAACACACAAATTCTTATACACAGGTGATTATACACTAATGATAACATACCAATCCATTCCTGCAAAGAAATACTCCTAAATCTTACACACTGCACCATTAAGACCAATTTCATGACTGAAAATATGGAATATAACAGCTGTTGGCCTGTCACGATACAAAATGTAAATTAAATGGTTTCAATTCTTATCAGTGCAGAGAAAGATCAACCTTTTTGAGACTTCTATGAATGAATTTCTGACATGAAGACTACATATAGTGTTATTTGGGGATGCAACTAATGATTATTTTCATTATCAATTCATTCTAAATTCATCGATAAGTTAAATTTAAATAAAATTTTGATCACAGTTTCCCAAAGAAGATGACGTCCTCAAAGATATTCAGTTTACTGTCATAGAAGACTAAATAAACTAGAAAATATTCACATTTGAGAAGCTAAAATCAAAGAATTTGGATGTTTTTCTTTGATGAAAACGATCCAAAATCAATTATCAAAATAGTTGCTTTGATTAATTGAATAGTATTAATCAACTAATCGTTGCAGCTCTGGTGGTTTTAAAGGACAGTTTAAGCCCTTGATTTCAGGTGAAGGGGGCACACTGTGCCTCACTGGGTGCCACTGTCCCATCACATTACATCAGGAAGGTCCTGGATTGACCCTGTCGGCCAAGCTTGTACTAATTTCTTCGAAAACATTCTTGCTTGGTCGGTTGGAAAGTAAAATTGGCCACAAAGGTGAACATGCTGCCCGAGTTGTGTGTGTGTGTGTGTTTGTGTGTGTGTGTGTATGCGTTAGTCTACCTGCTCCTCGTCTAAAGCCCTCGTGACCACGCACAGGTATTTGCACTCCAGCCAGTCTAGCCGCTGCTAATCCCCCAAACTCCCAGGCGTCTTGGACTACGCACCGTGCACAGTTGGCACCTTTTCCTACTTCAGCTAACTCGTCATACAGGGTCACACCACCTCGCTGGGTGGATTTGTATTTGCTGGACACAAAGATACTTGCCAATGTGAATATTTTGTAACACTGGGTTAAGTACCAAACACCTCCCCCTCTCCACTCTCCCGCTTTAAACTCAACCGGTCACGCATATAGCCGTCCACCATGAGCCAGGTTCTGCCTCTTAAAGGAAGCTTTTCCTGGCCAACGTCACTAATCGCTTGCTCATGGTGGGAACTGTTGGGTCTCTGTAAACAATATTATAAAGAGTAGAGTCTGGAGCTGCTCTATATGGAAAGTGTCATGAGATAACTTAATTAAACTGGTAAATATTTCAGGTTTTATCACTGAGGACTTGTATCACATACCCTACAGGTGTTAATCTTGAAGTTTGTTAGTCAAATCCAAAAGAAAAATTTTGTTAAACGCAAATAAATGGCACAAATTGTTCAGAAGAACATACATTTCCTGTGTCCGTGATATTACATATTCTGGTGGTCGTTTGCGCAGCAGGGGCTAAACTTCCTTTCCAGGCTCTGTCTCAATATGTTCCGTTTTTCCTCAAAAGTCTGTGTGGAAAGAGTTACTCTAGGTGCAGCTAATACCTGAGAGGCAGCAGGAAGCCGTAGCGGATCAGCAGGCCCAGCCCCCATAGGACGGTCAGCCTCAGGCTGATGTAGTGGAAGTTGTTGTTGCTGCGGGTCAGCAGATTCCAGGACTCCAACTCCTCGGCGGAGAACCGCTTGGTCACCTCGTCGTCCATGATGCTCTCCACTCCCCGCCGCGCAAAGTAGAAGATGTCGGACATCTCGAACTCCGAGGCCGAGTCCAGGTCTCTGTTGCTGCCGCTCCGCCGGATCTCCTTGATCTCCTCCTCCAAAGAGGTGGGCTCCTTGGCAATGATAGCTGGAGCAGTCCAGAGAGACAGGGTGTCAGCAATTCTCGCCTCCAAAACAAACACAGAACAATCAAACAAGGAAAACACAGTGACAGCAGCACGTCTTACCATTGGAGTAGGGTTTGTACAAGTGGTGATTCTTTTCTTTTGCTCCTCTCTCTATCCTGAGTGTGGCCCACTACAAAAAACACAACAAAGGTATTCATGTTACTTCATTATCAAACGTTAAACAGTTTGTTTATTGCGAGGCTGAAACACACGGTCATAAAACATTTAGAAAAATGAACCCAGACGACATGCAAACTACTGAAATGTCCGACTCTGTGTGGTGTTTGTTGTTGAGGTTGTAAACTGTCCGAGTCCAAAAACTTTCACAAAGTTGGGGAAACACTCTGGCTTATCTGTGACCACAGCCTCGTACTAAGAAATAAAGCTCACTCCTCCTGCGTCAGTACGCTAGCGTGTGCTCTGCATGCTCAGGCAGAGGCAAGCGGCTCGCGTCCAGAGAGGGGCAGGAAAAGTACACAGTGTTCCAGCTGCAAGACAAGTGGGGAGAAGATCAGGAAATGATCGTATTGGATGTGTTTGACTTTGCCAACAGTCTCGGGCTACAGCACGGGACAACTCCTTGGTTTGTCAATAACAGGGAATCAACTGACAGCCCAACACAGCTGATTGTAGGTACACTCATGGAGATACAGCGCTGGTATGTAGGCAGATTAATGTATACCAAAAACGCTGGAAGCACTGGAGAGAACACTTCTAAGAATGTTGAGTGGACACAGAGATGCTGCCTGAGGCTAAAGGCTGCAGAAGTCATGCTGAAAACACACACATCTAAATCAGATGATTTCCATACTTCTACTTACTTTACATGTTTTATGACTTCAGGCAAACTGAAACCCTTTTCCACTAAGAGATACGTGACAGCTGACGTCAAAATAAAAGACATTTTACAAACTTTTTAACAAGCAAACTATTTGAAGGCTTCAGATATTCGGCCCTGAAGGCTGTGATATCTCTACGTGATCTCTGCCAGTCAAACAGAATGGGCACACTCATTACCAGCTGATCTGGCATTCCTTTTGCAGCTACCTTTCGATCGTGTCCCGACAAGTTGCATTACTGAGTCAACGTGCCGAAATGCGGCCGATTCTTTGAGTGCAGAGAGGAGCACACATGCTAACATGTGACAGACCGGTTTGCACTTATTTACCCCGTGTGGAGGTTGTCACAGGTGTGGGATTACAGCACTAATATCTTAAGTGAGCACGAAATGGTGATTTTTGTGACACTGATGGAAAAACAGCAACATGAACTCTACTTGACCTGGTAGAATCAGGTTCTATTCATGCCCTTCTTTAATTAATCAAGCCTGTAAATAAAGACATATGCAAACAGTAGAAATAGAAAACATCCCTCCGGCTGCTGCACTCCAACCGTCCTTTGACCTTTCCTCTAAATCGCCTGGTCGCCACTGGAATCATGAGCTAAGAACATCTCTCGTGTCTCCCACTGGTACGTTTATTTCTGGCACAAGATCTGCTCTCAAAGGTACACGCTGGAACATGATGACAGTTTTTACTCGTGAAGATAGACCCGAGACAGCAGCAGCAGGAGGAGGAGGAGAGAAACTGGATAACTGTGTCCCGGAGTCAAATAAGGGGAAGGAGACCATTAAATGGCAAATACTGCCAGGTTGAACTATGAAGGTGCCATCGCAGGTGATTCAAACTCTTTTGTAGGAAGTGGAAACTGCAAACCAGCGAGCAATACTCCAAGATACGGCTGACAGTTACTGACACGGTCTGTACTAGAGCCCGACCGAGACGGATACCAATTTTAGCGGGGAATAATTTGCTGATTTGCTGGCCGATGAAATGAAAATAGACCTGTGTCAGCTGTGCACCGACATGACTAAGCAAAGGCACTCAGAGTGTTGCTTTCTTCATCAATTATCTTAACTAAAGGAGACATGTCTGAGAGCTGCTTCTCCTCTCTTTGCTCTCTGCTGCTTGCACAGTGTTGTGAACTCCAGAGCACTCTGCTAGATAAATGTTGGAGTGAACATATTTACACAGCGACACAATGCATTGGATAACATTTACGCCGGTATTGATACGTCTGCGATGGGCCAATACGGGCCGATTATATCGGTCTGGCTCTAGTCTGTACCACCGTTTTTCTCCGATTACATAACGAGGGAAAAATGTGGCAGTGATGTTAATGTGACTCAGCCAACGAATACAGCAGCGGCGGCTGGCTGGATGCTGGAGACAAGCACGAAGCCTGCACCTGATCAGTGTCCTGAGATGTAAGGATATTTGTGTTGATTGAAAGGGCGGGAAAAACAGAAGTGCAACAGCTAGAGCAAACACAGGCTGTCCTTGAGGAACGGTGCCAACAACTTTTATAAACTATAGTTTGTTCAATAACAGGATGTCTGGTGAGAGCAGGAGACAGTTAACTGAAGTGGGACCTGTGCACAAAGAGTAAGAAACCTTCAAACAGACTTTATGTCGGGCGTATACAGTGTTTCCGCTCCATCATCTTAAACTGCACAAACATTCTGCGTTTCTTACCTCAAAGATCTTCAACAGGGTTTTCATGTAAAGACGCCGGATGCCGAAGGACACCCCAAAGATGGCAGGCACGATGATGAAGACCAGCAGCAGGGTGAACCAGACGGTGAAGGAGATGCCGAGCAGGATACACACCAAGTTGTCGAAGGGGTTGAAGAAGAGCTCCATGTTGGAAGTCGGGAGGGCGATGAACTCTAATAAATAGTTGAGGAGGGAGGGGGGCAGAGAAGATGGCAGGATGGGAGGTGCGGGACCTCCACCTCTTGGCCCTAAGTGGCCCCTTATCTTTTGTCAGAAAAAGACCTTCATGAAGATAACTATGGGATGGAGCTTCTCCTCACACTGGACAGATAATCAGTACAAGTGAGCATGGTGAGGTTGCCCTTTTGGGCAAGAGCATTGTTCATTATGTTCAGCATCAATCCAGGAAAAAGTAGTCCTTAAAAAGCAGCGGATGGATGGGTGGATGGCCGTTTTTTTGTGTGCTGCAGATGTCCTGAACAAATCCTCCAGCTGGTGACAGAGATGTAAACAATGAGACGAAAACAACTGGGCACAGCAGGTGGTTCTCTTGTGTGGGGCAGATGGGGGAGAGGGCTGTGCAGCTCAGATCTGCAAAGATGTACAAACAAACACCAAGTCACGACACAATATATACCCTCTATGACCCCGCACAGCACATGTAGTGTAATTTAATAATGCAAGGCTAAAAACGTGTCTTCGTGGCGGTGGATAGATATTAAACACCGGTTAGACACAAAGTTGGGCTAACGTTAGCGCCTGTAGTCTATTCCGAGAAGTAACCGATGCCTCTGATGTTTTTGGAAAAAGGTCAGTTAACATCCATGACCAGATAAGTTCACACGCTATCAGCCTCGGTGTTGAGATAACGTCTAGAGGCCCTCCTCGTCCTCCTCATCCCGTCTGATGATGCAGCAGGACGGCTAACGAAGCGGCTCCATCCCGATGTGTGTGTGTGTTAGCTCGTACTAGTGAATTTAACACCCCTTTCTACTTTAACCGCCACAAATTAAATTAAATAAAAGCACCACCGAAGCTATAAATAAGCCTCAACACTGGCTTTAAGTCACACGGTGATATATATGTATTTTTTAAAAAGTCTAAAGTTAGCTCGTGGCCTCCGAAGCTAACCGTGATGCCTCGCTCGGCTAGCTCCCTCTCGCGCAGCCCTCGAGAGTAACCGTCAGTCCGGGTGTTAGATGAAATGCTGAGCCGGCCTTTTTGTGTTCTGAAGCTCGGCTCCGTTAAACTTAAGTCTCCTGAACAACCGTTAACGTGCATGTTAACAGACCAAGAAAAATAGTTAACCAACCTTTTAGCCACACGTTGTTATGTCCACCTCCGGTACAGTATAAAAGAGGAGGGGGTTTCTCCGGTCAATCAGTTGTCTTTGTCTTGCGGACTCACACTGTAACTCCACCCGGCGGACAACATGGGCAGACAACGGGCGGCTCGATGCTGGCTACGTATTCGAAAACGGCCAACCCTCAGCCGGACACAGCACAGCACACACGCTGCTGTAACACTGACATCTGGTGGTCAAAGCGAGGTACTGCACCGATATTTTAAATTATATCTCTTTGGCCACTAGGGGCGCTGTAACACACATGTGTAAATATATAATTTATTATTTATTTATAAATAATAATAAATTATATACTTTTTTTCCTGCAGAGTGCAAGGCATGATAAAATAAATATGTGTGTTTTGATATTTACATTTTAAAAGAACAAAAACTAAACAGTGAACAGTGAGAATAAATTATTTAGAATTTACAGGTTATTACACAGGTAACTGTTTATCACTCTGATGGTCTGCGAGAAGAAACGGTTCTTGTGTTAAGTTGTTTTGGCGTACAGTACAGTGTTTGCAGTTTAACCAGGTTGTGATGGATCTGCAGTGATGTTTCCTGCCCGTTGTTGTCTGTTTCTGTCCTGTTTGGTGGCCAAACCGAACCAGACAGTGATTGATGTGCACAGAACAGACTGAATTGGATCAGCAGTTCCTTAGGCATCCTCTGCTGGGCCTTTTTGATGATAGTGTCCTGGAAGATTGTGGAACCCAGAAATCTTTCTGTGTTGTCGGTTATGGTGACGGGTGGCAGGGCTGGGCTGCTCCTCCCGAGGTCCAACAAAAAGGTATTACACCTGCATTGTATTTAAGATGCAGCAAATAAAACCAAATATGTAACTGCAGTGCCAGCAGAGGTAAATGAAATAATGAGACACCAACATACTGGAATAACAAAAGCTATTTTTATTCACACATTTACATCCATGTACAGTCTTGTCAAGTAATTTCAGATCTTGAGAAAAGAAAACATACTGAAATATGGCACACCATTCAACCTTTGTACCCTGAATTAATATGCCTATTCCCGCAGGAAGAAAACTGTGTTTCATATTTATAGATAGTGTACTTCGATATGTTATTAGAGCAACTCTGAAAACAAAGTAAGCACAATCATCAGCCATTGGATGTGAGGTTCCAGGGACAGGGATGATCCATAGTGATCCACCACAAGTGCATCGACCAGTCAGACTTGAGGAGGCGCGAGTTGTCCTCCACTGCTCTGGTGAGAATTATGCATTGCTCTCCAGCAGAGCTTCAAAATCTGGTGAGCAAACCATTTTGTGTTTGACGTTCCCCAATACAGACAAGTCACCTGTTCTTCCCTCTGTGCCAATAGAGACCAGCTCCTGACAAAGGAGAGTAAAGCATGTCAGAAATGTTGATAATTCTGATTCAAATAGAGAAGATACAGCATGGACACAAACTCAGACACTTTAATGAATATACCATCATACCTGAAGGAAAGCGCACGATGTTCCAAGAGACACATCAAGTGTCACTTGTCCCAGTATGAGCTGTACACGGCCAGACTTCCTCACCAGCATCTTTCCCACAAGACCCTCCCGCAGGTCTTTCAGATTGCAGTTGTTCTCTTCAGCTTCCTCTTCCTGTTAAACATCAAAATACCGTTTTACACACAAAACCTAACTTTATCATATACACCAATCAGCCATAACATCATGACCACTGACAAGTTAATACTTAATAACACTGATTTTCTTGTTATCCTGGCACCTGTCAGTGGGTGGGATATATTAGGCAGCAAGTGAACATTTTGGCAGGGAAAATGGGCAAGCATAAGGATCCGAGTGACATTGACGAGGACTGCGATGGCTAGACGACGGGTTAGAGCATCCCCAAAACTGCAGCTCTTGTTGGGTGTTCCTGATCAAAAGTGATCCAAGGAAAGTAAAGTGATGTACTGGTGACAGGGTCAGGGGTGGCCAAGGCTCACTGATGCATCCATGGAGGTCCCAACTCGCAACTTCCAGGACTTAAAGGATCTGCTGCTAATGTCTTCATGCCAGATACTACAGCACACCTTCAGAGGTCTAGCGGAGTCCCGGCAAAAGGGGGACCTACACAATATTAGGCAGGTGGTCATAATGTTATGGATGATCGATTAAAAGCTAGACGACAACTATATCTACCTGAGACTCTGTTTTCAGAAGCACAGACTGTCCGTCCTCTGACTGAACCTCCGTTTTCACCGGTCTGTGCTCTTTGGTCGGGGGCTGGCCGGGCAGCGAGTCAGGCAGCTGCATGAAGAACAGCTCTTCACCTTTGCTCAGACTCCACCTGTGCAGCAGATCAGGCAGAACTTCAGGCTCAGGGAGAGAAGGAGGCTTGAAGGCTGACTCCGACTTCTTTATTTCAGTTTCCACCGGTTCTTGTTTCACTGAAAAGCACATAATGTGTATTTTAGAGGGAGCTCGGATCTTTTAGTTTGATCTTGTTGCAAGACATTCATGGAAATGATGCAAGCTACCTTCAACTGTAGCCTCCATGGGTTCAGCATCCTCCTCTACCTTCTCAATTTTAACATCGGAGGCACTAAATTCCTCCTTGAATCCCCATCCCGACACAGCGAGGGGAAGCTGGACAGGGCAGCTCCTCTGCTCGCTCCTCAGGTAGGGATCGTCTATAAACTGAATATAGGAGAGGAAAGTTAAATTCATGGAAAACAACAACTAAAACTACTTCATAAAGACGACTGACAATAACTGGACTTACATTATCTCTCTCCAGACTGCGGAGAATCTCTTTGGTCTCCTCTTCGGTCTCTCGCTTTTCTTTTTTAATGTTGATGATGGGTGAAGGTCCCACGCTCGGAGCCTCTTTCTCACTCTCATAGATACCTGTGTGTGACACAGAGATTCACTCAAACCAAGATGAGACACAATTCTGCTCGTGTGATGATGAAAAGTGGTTATCCAGCTGAGCTCCCACCTTTCTTTTTAACCATCATCTCTGCGGGTCCCTGTTCGAAAATAGAGTGAGACTGGATGATCTCTGGGCGTCCCCGGCCTCGGCCTCTCTCTCCACGACCTCGACCTCGTTCTCCATCCTTCCTCTCTCTCCTCGGCCCGCCCTCAACTTTTGTTCTGTTATGACAAAGAAGTTATTAGTCAGTCAGGAAAATCTATTTTTTCAGACATATTTTGTCAGTCAGAACTCACTCTTCTTTGGCTTTTCGGCCGATAATGTTGGGTGTAAATGTTTTCTGAAAAACAAAACAAAAAACAGCGAATAAGTACATGAATAATTACAAAATTAGCGCAATAATTAGAAACTGTATCACAAATCATTCACTGAATATCTTCTTCAGATCACATTAGTGTTTTCACGGAGGAATTATTGAGCAGCTGGTCGTGAATAATTTCCTCTAACACTTTGCGACGGTGCGAAACAGCAGATTACCTTCTTCACTCCTCCCAGGGTGAGGTCTCTGGATCGCATCGAGGGGAGACGGCCGGGAGAGATGGCGGATGATCCTCGGCGGCCAATCATCAGTCCTCTCCCACTACCTCCGGGGGTTGGCACACGTTGACCGTTGGGGTCAGATGAGCCTGAATCTGCCATCCTAAACTGAAGACACACAGCAAAAGGAATAATAAATATGTTGAAATGCACCAAGAAGAACATTTTTAATGCAGAAAACGTCATTTAAATCTATTAACCATGTTCTATTTGTGTTTGTAATGTATAGTATTTTTTATAATCATGAAATTCCCAGTGAAGATTTAGTGGTTTGATGTCATTTTGGACAATAAAGTTTATTGTTAAACAGAAGACACACAGCATCTTAAAAACATCAGCTCGCAGACTGTTCTGCTTGTTGCCGTCTCTGACAGACGTTACAGGAGCATGACTGCACGCACCGTCGGACTTAAGAACAGTTTTTTACCAGCAGACCGTCAGACTGTCTAACTTATAATCTGACAGGAGTGCTGTCTGCAAAATACGCACCACCAACCATGACTGCTACTACTGTACCAGGACTGTGCAACACCCTTGTATACACTATGACTTTACTCTCAATCCTGAATTTTCAGACATTTTAAATAGTGTAGCATATCCTATTTATGCATACTTTTTAATTCTGTTTTGTTATTTTATTTATATCACTTTTACTTAAAATTTATTATATTTTTTTTAGGCTGGCACGGTGGGGCAGTGGTTAGCACTGTCGCCTCACAGCAAGAAGGTTCCTGGCCTTTCTTTGTGGTGTTACATGCACTTAATCGGTTAATTGGTGACTCTAAAGTGCCCGTATGAATGTGAGTGTGTATGATTGTTGTCTCTATGTGCCCCGTGATGCGCTGGCGACTTGTCCAGGGTGTACCCCGCCTCTCGCCTTAAGTCAGCTGGGATAGGCTCCAGCCCCACCGTCACCCTGATGAGGATATGCGGTTACAGAAAATGGATCGATGGATGGATTTTAATTCTTTAGCTTATTTTTATAGCGCTGTCACCGCAACTAGTGCTCTAAAAGTAGCAGTGTGTAGGATTTAGTTGCACCTATCAGTGTAGTTGCTGATTGCAAACCCTCTGCCTCATCCTGTCAAAGTCTGTGTTTAAGTTTGTCCATTCTGGGCTACTGTAGAAACATGGCGGACTCCATGTAAGAGGACCCACAGTGTTTAAGGCTCATTCTGAAGTAATATAAACATGTTCGGGTGATTATACACAAGTGAAAACACAATTATGCATATTATATTTTTGTAAACGGAGTCCTCTAAATGTTACACACATGCTGTTTGTCTCACAGGTTTTAGTGACCACAGCACGTGATATCATGATGTTTTTACGTCATTTAAACAATTCAGAACACGTGACTGTTTTATCAATCATTCATAATGGCTTCATTTAGATAAGATAAGATAGAAAAACAGTGTTATTAATGTTATTCCTGTATAATAGGCCTCTGGTTTTAACACCATAGCAACGCTTGCAGTTCAGTGACATAACGTTAAACAGCTGGCAGCCACTTAAAGTCTAACTTAAAAGCCAAATGACGATTTTAAACTTTTTTTCACGGCGTCACCATGACTCATAATATTTTATGATTTTTCGTCAACAACACAGCAGAAATCCAGCAACACGTGGCCAAATCAAAACACGAAAACACGCGTTGAACACGCGTAACGGTGTCGGTAACACACACACACACACACTCCACACACTCACGTTATGATCGCTCGGATGTCCTCAGTAGATATTGATCCCAGACTTGTGTCAGAAGAGACATTACAAGTTGATCAGAGCTAGTGCTGTCTCTGACACTGCGCCGCCATGACACTACCGCAGTGTCACCGGCCTGTGTGTTCACGCGCATCAAAGCTGCGCAGAGAGACACGCGCATATTCATCGTCTGTTGTCGTAATCACCTTGTCTGTGGATGATACAGTATCTATACTGTACATGTGCACATTACAGGTTCATTACAAAACAATAATAATGTGCATAAAAAATCCATATATAAAGAAATAATGTGAGCATTTGGGTCAGTGTGCATTAGTTACATTATTTAATATACAGGATAAACTCTTGTAGATTATTTATACCTCAAGCAGCAGCTACCTGAATATCAAGCAGCAAACTCTGTGGCTGTGAAGTGCAGCCAGTGCCAAAATCTGCAGTTCCTCAAACGTCCACTGGAGGCTGGCTCCAGAAGTGAGTCAGTCTCCATAAGGCCACGTTCGGACAGGGACAGGGAAACCGGACGCAGGCGACGTCTTTTCAATTCCGGCAGCCAGGGGTTGCCGCAAAAAACGTCACCGGCGTCCGGGAGAGAAGTTGAGCCAGATTCAACTTTTGGGAAACCGGAGCCCCGCGTCACGCTCCACAAGCCAATCAGACACTCAGATCAGTCAAACCTCCACAGACAGCCTGAAATGTGTCTGAAGCAGAGACTATCCAGGTGGATTCACGGACTAAACTCTGATAATCTACCTGTGTGTGTGTTCTGACTTTGTTTATTTCATGTACCAGCTTCTAAATCTGAGTTTAATTTGATTTGTGCCTGATGATGAGAGAGAGAGAGAGAGAGAGAGAGAGAGAGAGAGAGAGAGGGAGAGAGAGGGCTTTGGTAGAGAGACATAGAGTAACAATAACAGAGAGCGAGCGCCGGCCTCGATAAAGCTGTCATTAATCAGCAAAATAAAAAGTTATTTCCTGATTGTTTCACAGCGGTTACATTCAGCAGGTATAGACACGCCCACGGCAACCCACCTCACCCCCCCAACACCGGTTGCCGGTTTTCCTGTTCCTGTCTGAATACGCGCTAAGCCCCTACGTTAAAATGTCCAACTTCACAGCAGAAATAAACATGTTTACAGCCTGGTACAAAAAACAGTTTTGGTCTCTATAGCTAATTTCCCCGTTCATGACAACTGTAGTGAGGCAGAATCGTTATATAACTAACCCATTCAAATTATAATAAGGGTTAAAGTTATGCAGAATTAACAGAGTGGCCGCTTTGATTTACAGGTAGGTGTTGTTACAGGTGGCTTGTTTGAGCAGCCCGCCTCTGCCCTACCGACAATCCATGCATGTTTGCTGATTTTTAGATTAGCCGGGAGGCAGCAAAGGCAGGCCTGGCAAGATGGCGGCAGCCATACGTCTATTCAGAAACGTGTGAGTGAGGTCATGGATACAACACCCATATCTATATTGTCTATGCTATATATATATATATATACACACATAATTTACATACTAGGCCAATATAAAGAGTAGAAAGAGCTCTACAAGCTACAACATTAGAGGTAGGACAATATTGCTTACTGCAATAGCACATACAGTTGGCCAATACAGTGCCAACTGATAAATATACTTTACAATATTATAGCCTGCATGGTGCCATATTAATGTATAAAGAACACTGTGCAATAGTCTTATAATGTAGCTATTAACAGAGTAACCTTTTTTTTTTTCTTTTTTTTTACCATATCAGTGTTTCTTACAGGTTTACTATGTATTCAGGGCCAGTAGACATCCTTTTAATTGCATTTTAGAGCTTAAGAGCAAGTTATGGATGGCAGAGAATATTAAGCAGCTCTTTGTTTTTTTGGTACTGAAGCTCAGAGAATGCAAAACAAGCACTGGCATTAAAACCCCGTGAACAAGTAAAAAAAAAAAAGAAACTGGGAGTTGGCAGAGTGTGACAAGCCAAAACAGAATCTAATGCACACCTTTATTACATGCTGAATTTACTATTGTAATGCTTGACTCTCAGAAGAAAACAGCTCAATTACAGTTACTCCAAAATTCAGCTGCACGTCTGTTGACAAGTACCAGAAAGAGAGCACACACACATTAGACCTATTTTAAAGTCTCTGCACTGGCTACCTGTCTGCTTCACGATCAATTTTAAGTTCCTTTCAATGGTCTATAAAGCTCTAAATGGTCTTGGTCTGACCTATTTATCAGATTTGCTTTTCACCTTTGAATCCTCTGTAACCCTTAGGTCTTTTCATAGTGGCCTTTTATCACGATGGTCCTGTGGGCTGTTTTATTGTGTGAAGCACTTTGTGTTACTTTTAGTCTGGATGAAAAGTGCTACACAAGTAAAGTCTGATTGATCGATTGAGGCCAACAATTGAAGCTACAACAGTCTTTTGTAAATATATTTCAAAAATACATAGAAATCTTTTTGTAGGAGGCAAATCTATGGGTGTTTTCAAAAGACTGGCCTACATGAAAGAAACTTTTTTAGAGTACTTATGATGACCAAACAAGCAGAGGCACTGACTATTTCATTCTCCTAGGTGGAAAAGCCCAATAATACCAGAATATAGCATCATAATTACAAACATTTCATGCTTCATCATGAGGACAAACAGAATAAAAGACCATATCTAGTTTCATGTCACAACATCAGCATAATTTACTGCAGATATATTTCCCAGTTGTGGCATCACAATTGATTTACAAGTCACATATAATCGTTGTTTACCCATAACTGAAAACACATGTCATGTGTTGCTCTTGTTATGTCCGTAAACATCAGTTTGTCCATAATTTGGTGCACACAGATTCGTTTGAAGAAATGCAAATATGATCCTGAAATGTCTGTTAATTGTAAGTTTTTCTGGGGACCAGCTTGCATCTCCCGCCAAAGGAACAAGAAGGAGAAATAAATCCCAGCACCGCGGCTGCTTCTGACAATTTCAGCGCCTGAGGCCAGACATCCTCTCCAACCTGGTGCTGTCTGGTCCTGCTGATAATGCATGGACCTTGGGGTTTGGTCTGCTGATATGCAGAGTGTGTGGGTTGTGATGAATAAATCCACACAATTTTTATGTAAAAAAAAAAAAAAAAAGTTAAAATATGCTCAGGCATCCTTGAAGTGGAAGCGATATCGTCCTTTTATTTGGGACATCACAAATAGTTTATGGAAATGCAGTCAAATTCTCTCCTCAACACACAGCCAGACCTCCTCTAACGAACCAGCTAGTCCCACCTCTGGAGCTGAGAGGGTTATTTGGACAGAGGCATGACTAATGATGGATGATTGCAGTTTAATTACACTCTGAGGGTATCACTTATCTGTGGCTGGGTGGAAACAAATGAAGCTTTTCAATACCGCACACAGCCTGTGGAATTATGGCAATATATCTTTGTCATTTTTCAAACACAAATATGACGTGTTTGTGAGAGGACGGTGCTCTTGCTATCGGCTCATCCCTTTGTTGTCTTTATTCCATGCACACAGCCAGTGTTTTAGCAGCAGATTATGGACATTAATCTGGACATTAATCTCTAATGATGTCCAAAAGTAAGTGTAGGTTGAACGAATACAATAACATCCCTCTGAAAATGAGTGCCAGTGGAAATCTGCTTACTCTGGACTTATATAGTGGCATCCCTTGCCTGCGGATGGGCTGGAGGGAGATGGCCTGCAGAGTTAGTCCATATGGCATAACAGTTGGCATTGTATATTTTTTGAGGTCTTGCTGGTGCTCTATGTAATTTTCTAGGGCATCACTCAGCATAATCTCTTTAGCCAGCGGAGCGTGTAAATAAAATGCTTCATTTTTTTTTTTCTCTCCACTCTCAGCTCTCGTGTCCATACTGTCTCCATATCTGAGAGTTGACATTTATGCAAGCAGCTAAGTGTTCACTCTGTATTAGAGTGAGAGTGTGTGTGTGTGTGTGTGTGTGTGTGTGTGTGTGTGTGTGTGTGTGGATTTTTGTGCCTCGGGGCTGGACTAAATGGCGAGTGATGTGTTGTGCGTGATTGGCGAGGTTGACTGAGTATCTCACTGTGTTCACACTCTAGCTGGAAAATTGAATTTTTTTTTTTTGCTTTTTGCTTCTTTCAGCTTTTTTAATTCATCCTGTGTGGCTGCGTATGAGTCAAGTAAACATCATCCTCAGAGCCCAGAGCGAATAAGAGACTGGCGAGGGGAGGGGAGGTGGAGAGGGAGGGAGGTTAGAGTGTTTGTGTGACACAGAGAGTGAGAGGGAAACAGAAGGAGAGAAGGAGAGGAGAGAGAGAGAGAGAGAGAGAGAGAGAGAGAGAGAGAGAGAGAGAGAGGAGTCTGTGTGTTCATTTCACCTCCTAATCAGTTTTCCTGTGGGATCTATCATCAACTGCGGCAGAGGAGGAAAGTGGAGAAGCGGAAGAAGAAGACAGTAAAATTCATCTCCCATCACAAATTTGAGCCTCATACAAGTAAGGAATTCTTTTAAATCAGCCCACTTATAGACGCTCAGCAAATATGAAGTTGTGGACATCAAATAATCTTCTGTGATGTGTGTTTTATTCGTGCACATAAAGTCAGATGAGCAGGAGTTGGGGTGTGAATGCATGACTCTGATTTGCATGTTGTTTTGTTGATCTGCACACACGTGTGTGTGTGTGTGTGAGGACATTTAGTGCCAACTCAGGGGCTTTTATTACATCCCTCCCCATGCCATTTCACACGAGACTGACTTTGACAGATTTGTGTAATTCCACTGGTGCTCATTTCCCCTAAATTATATTAATTAATTGTGCAGAGGTGGGTGCAGCGCATGAAACTGTATTAGTTATACAATATCTCTGCATGTTTTGTTGAACTTTTGCACAGTATTTCTTCAGTGTTTCATACTGTGTAATGAACATTTCACCCCCCTTTAGTTTGAAAAATGTACTGAGGAAATTGTGCATTCTCTTCCTCCCTGGTGCAGCCGTCGAAATGTGTTAAAGTATTCTCCCTGGAAGAAAAATACAAAGACTTTGAACCACAGAGCTGTTTTCTGTGCCATGTTCTATATGCATGAAGGCAGCATCTTCTTTCATGATGCTGTCACCCAGAGATAACAACATCTCTGTAGTGTAACCAAGCCCAATATACACGCTATGTGAGATTATTAGTAAGACCCTAATTTGGACTATCAGAGCTAGTTCTGCAGCAGAGATAATTGGCTCACATTTCTCTTTACAGGCTGTAGAGTGTAAATCAGGGCGATGGGCTTTGTGTGAATGGTACTGGAAACCTGCCTTTGAACTGTGTTCACATGTGTTCGAACCCAAAAGTGGAACACACACAGACAGAAACGGGGCTTTGATGACTTGTCCTGTGAGAATCTTCCTCTCTTGCCCCAGTTTCTATCTCAGAAAAAAAAAGACAGCGGCGGTAAGAAATGAGAACAGCAGCTGGAAAGCAGACGAGTGGAAACACACGTGCGTGATGCAATGGGCTCTCTCTCTCTCTGCTGGCCCCCCCCCCCACCTGATCGAGCTACCGCACAAATTTCACAGTTCACAGGCTTTAATGAGCTGCTGCAGCCTGTCCATCATACTGACTGGAGAACACCTTAACAGACCCCACTGTCAGACAATGACACTACAGCAGGCATCTGTACAGATCACACAGACAAAATGAGCATGTAATTATTGTTTGTACTAAATTGCTATTTTAGGCACATCTGTGATTAAGCATATGCTCAGTGTGAGAGCGATTTTAATAAAGGGGAAAGATGCTCTGCTGCTGGTGTTGAGATGCAGTGACATAAAGAGCTTTTTACTGGATCACTGAGTGATACTGGAGGAGATGATTGCATTAAGCAATTTAAGGATGGATGGAAATTACAAGCAAACTATAGAGGAACGGGTGTGCACTAAGCCTCAGGGTGAAAAGAAGATGACCGCAGCGCAAACGCCTGCAGACACTCCACCATCAGTTTATGAGCGGGAAGGTGACAGCTAATCAAACACAAACACAGGCTGACCAACAGATTGCCCCTCAGCCCGGCACTCAGGGCCATGTGCAGCAGTCTGGATCGAACCGCTGATGGGCAACAGCGGAAATATGATCATTCATCACCTGCAGCTCATACCTACTTAAACCTCCTTTTATTTCTGCCCCCAACAATATAATGTCGAGCTGCAAGCAGTTCACTTGCTCAGCTGTTTTGAAAATGGCATGCACTTCAAGCGTTTAAAGGAGGAAAAAAAAGTTACCTTTAGTTTAAATTGTTGCTGACGGGTGCAGCCATGTTTTTTTTTTTTTTGTTTGTGACCCTTTCCTTGAGTATTACAAGAGAAGTCTGAGGGAGGCTGTGGACGTGTGGTTGCTGGGAGACTGCTGTAGGTGGATTATGAAATGCATGGGGGGGAAAAGCAGAGGCCAGTCGCTCAGCTGGGAGCGTATTGAGTTGTGTAATGATGGGAAATGTCATTTAAGGGCAAGACAAGGAGGAGAGAGGAGGGGAGAAAAGAGCAGGACAGTGAATATAAAACTTGGACACAGATCCCTAAATGAAAGGTTAATTGGATTCTGTCTGAGGTGTGTTCAGCTGCGGTGTTTCTGAACTGCTGTAAAGTGCACTTTATAGCTCTTTGTGGTACAATTTAATCTCTCTTAGCAGATGTTGCCAGCTCTGGTATTACACTCCTAGATTACACTCCACTCCAACTCTTTTATCTCTTGATTTAATGGCAGATGACAGAAATGGAAGCCCCTCTCTCGACCCCCTGCAACATCCAGATTTGTGAGGTGACCTGCGACTCCTTCCGCATCGTGTGGGATATGACCCCAGAGGACACCGCCAGAGCCACGCACTTCTTCATCGACCTGAGCCGCAAAGAGAGCAAGGACCCCAACCGCTTTAAACACAGGGTCTGACGTTCTTAAACATACTGCACCACCTCATTCCTCCATCCTTTCCCTGGGCGTTATCTGTCCATCCCATCAATGTGTCTCCTGCTGTGCTGTCTGTGTTCATATTCCAGATTTATACCAATCAATTTGCAGCATAGGGCTGGTGCTCCAGCCTACATGAGGCAGGAAAACATGCGTGTTATTGAGGTCTAGGCGGGTTAAGAGATGGGTCTCGCTGCCTTATGATATTCTGCATTAATCTGAACACACAAAACAGCAGTTGCGCCCTTTCAGTCACTTCCAGTACATGCAAAAAAAGGGAAAATGAGTGCAGTCATCAGCTCCAGGCCAGTGACTCACTTATGCATTATTTCTTGTTAAAGTGGACAAAAACTGACAAATTCATCTGCAGCACAGAGCAGTTTTAATGTTAACAACAAATTTCACACACCGCAGACATAAGGCAGCAATTTAACGCTTTATCTTACTTGTTTTTAAAAAATAAATATATTTGTCAGGGACCATTAATTCCAGGCAGTGGGAGGAGATGTTCTGTACTGCATTTAGCAACCAGCTACTTTCCATCTGCAGTCCCCAGATCTGCAGATCTGCATCTCTAGTGTGTACAACATATGTTTATACAGATGTTTACCTATGAAGTTTAGCTCAAGGGACAGCAAATCCAGTCGTTGGTTGGTTAGTTGGTCCACCACCACACCATACCAATGAAAACAGACAGACATTCATGGTCCCCGGTAGATGAAGCCTAAGGACTTTCCTCTGACTTTACCTTTAGCGTCATCACGAGTTTGACATTTTTGGCTTTCAGTGAAATGTCTTGACAGTTATTGGATAGACTGCCATGAAATCTATGCAATGACATGATCCCCTCTGGATGAATTGTAATAACTTTGGTGACTTTTCATCTTTTATCAGTTCAATTTCATGTGTCCAATATGACCAATCAACAATACTTTGTGTTTATTCCGGATTCCCAAACGTTTTCATGTCAGGAACTCCTACAATAGATGCACATTAGATCCCAGACCCCCATAAATCCCCTCTGAGTAATTTTTAAATGTTAGGTTTGAATGTAAAAAGTCTCCATAGTCAATCAATAATCAAAAGATCACTAAAAGTTTTTCCAGACTTCAAAAAAATGCGATGAAAGTTCAAATATTCTATTCCTCCTTTTGCTGAACCCCACAGAGTAATATTAGCATTTAAATCAGCAATTCAGAGTCTAAATTTAGCCCCAACACCTCAAACCTAACACTTATGATCTCCCGTTGTTTCAGGTGCAAAATACTGACTGTAATTATGGGCTATTATTGCAGCTGGCGTTCAGCAGCTGAAGAAATGCTTTTGTGAAGTCAAAGCAGGTGCAGGACTGAGTGAGTTGTTCCTGAATGGAAGATCGCTCGCTCTCTGTGAAACACAAAGTGACACAAACAAACTTGCATCAGAGATGTTGCCATGGATATATGGGCCTCTGAGCCCTGCGGTAATTAGCTGTGCTTCTTAGAGGCCTTGGCCAAAACAAAGCCGCTGATTTGATTAGATGTATCCTAGTTACAGCAGCGTGGGCTTGAAGTGGAACATCATGCTAATAAGGCAAAGTTTATGGAGGGAAATGGTTGACTTAATTTCATTTACATTTTGTTTTGACGTGTAAATTAAACACAGAGCAGCCTGTTATAGCCTTTGCATCCTGTCCCTGATGTCAACTCCTTCCTGCTTCGTGCTCCAGGATGTGCCAACCAAGCTGGTGGCCAAGGCCGTGCCTCTTCCCATGGCGGTGAGGGGACACTGGTTCCTCAGCCCGCGGACCGAGTACTGTGTTGCTGTCCAAACTGCTGTGCGACAGCCGGACGGTGACTACCTGGTGTCAGAGTGGAGCCAGGTGGTGGAGTTCTGCACTGGAGGTACGACACCTGATACCTGATAGATAAAGTAACACTGCTAATGTATTATACAGAGTATGACAGCTGAAACCAAAGCAATACAAAGTATGAAGTACAGAGAACTGCAGTGCAGAGAAGTAGCAAGAAAGAAAAAAATTATTCTGTCTCAGCACCGAGCAGTTATTAGCATTTCAAAGTAGTGCAATGACACAACTCCTATCAACTCTGCAGACTATGCCATGGAACACCTACAGCAGCTTCTTGACAAGGCCAGAGGCGCCGCAGGGAGGCTGCTGAAATTCTCAGTGTTTTATCGCAACCAGCATCCAGACTACTTTGACTATGTCAGGTCAGTGCTGCACTCTTATCTCCACATTGTGCACGCAAATCCAGCAGCAAATAAAGGAATAGTTGGATATATTTGTTCCCAAAATGTCTAAATATTCTGTTAAGTATAAGTTTTCTTGTCTTCTCGGATTAGAAAGGAATGTGGAGGCCTGATGCGTCCAGCCCTTAAAGACTGCAGTGGGAGTCACGGTTCTCCGATCAACAGCAAACTGCAAGGAGTCTTCTTCAGCTGCAACACAGAGTTTGATACAGGCCTCCCTCCTAAAGACTCCCCGTACGGCCCCCTGCGTTTCCAGATCCCAGCTGGACACCTCCTGAACCCCAACATCAACCTGTACTTTGCAGACTTCTACTGTATGTACACAGCGTACCACTACGTGGTGCTGGTGCTGGCCCCCGTTGGCTCAGAGGGAGATACCTTCTGTCGCACTCGACTCCCTATGCTGGACTTGGCCTCCAACCCCTTCCTGACATACTCTGACCCCCAGGGGCCGGGGGACGAGCCTCTGTACTGCCACGCCAGCGACGTCATCCTCGAGGTGCTTTTCACAGAGCCGGTTCACCTGGATCAAGGCAGCGTGGAGCAGATCAGCGGGCACCACCAGCTTAAGAGTCTGACCACGGCCAACGCCAAGAAAGACCCGAGCTGCAAAGTGTGCAACATCAGTGTGGGACGCTGAGGGGAGATGCGGATGTAGGGCAGAGCTGAGAGCGTGTGAGCCTACAACACTGAGACACAATGAGCCCATCACGTGTAGGTCAGGACACAGCAGAAACAGCCCACCTCTCGGGGTGTGTGCATGCTGCTGTCCCTCTTCCCTCCAGCCTGGACTAGAATAGTGAGTATTAAATAGAAGACTTTCACAATGTGTATCGCAGAACTTCATCATGATCACAGCTGGAGATACAGTAAACATCCATCCATGTCTGCTGAACAAAACATAACTGAAGACGTGATAGGCTTTTTAGAAGACTGCAGAACATCCCTGATCCTTATTTGCTGAGAGTCGTCTGTGCTCTCAGGCGTCTTTGTGGCATTTTCTGAGCATCTTTTTGAATTCTTTTTTTCTTTAACATGTGTTTTGATTTTATTTATTTTGTTGTTATGCTGGATTTATAGTTTGGTGTGATTTCTTTTAAATAAATTTGTGTTTGATACAACCTGCAAAAGCCAGAAGCATGCGCCTTTTCAAAGACATTATAGAGGTCATAAATATTTTGCTCTTTCTGCTTGTGATGCTCTCTCTATAAAGTCACTGCCAGATTTGTCTTTAAAAGGTCCAGTGTGTCATATTCAGGGGCCTTTAGTTACACTTACACTTATTATACTTTTGTTACCTTCGAATGAACCTTTAAAGGTCCAATGTGTATGATTTATTGCCATCTAGCAGTGTAGTTGCAGGCTGCAACCCTCATCACCTCATGCTCTCATTGTAGGCACAAAGGAGGAACTAGAGAGGCCACAAAATGTGCAGAAAATGCACATGGCAGACTCTGTGGAGGACGTGCGGTGTCAGTTGATATAAAGGCTCATTTTAAGACAACAAAAACACAACAGTTCTTATCTTCAGGTGATCATACACTAATGAAAACATTATATTATATAATATTCTGTAAATAGAGCCCCCTAAATCTCACACGCTGGACCTTTAATATCTACAGACGCTGTGGCTCCTCCACTATGTTGCTTCCAGATAGTTTTTCATGCATTTTTACGGCTATTGTCTCCTTCATGCTAGGAAGGGGTTGGTGAGGTGTAATAAACAACTACACCACTAGATATCACTAAATCTGACACACTGGTGACTTCTTCTCTGCCAAAATGTTAATGTAGCTTTAACTACTTTTCAGCCACCCTGCCAAATATTTTATTGCCTCTTAAAAAGCTTATTGTGGAGTTAGGATTATAAAATGTGAGAAAAAAATATGGTGCAATGTGACACTACAAGCAAGGTGTGTTTTAGGAGGTTTTTAGGAGGAAGGTAATGGGGAAGACGGTATCACAAAGTTTCCTGGCAATCAGTCTCTGCCAGCAAGCCCCAGCTGGCTTTTAGAAACAGAGCTAAGATTAGCTTCTCTCTTGCTACGGGGCTTCTGTTTGTCCCTGCTCAGTAATCTCTGACCTATATGGGAATCCCAGTAATGCCCAAAGTGAAAGGGATCCCCCCTCCCCTGGTGCAGTAATACTGTGTACTGGTGAGTGGTCAAAATGTAGGGTCCGACAAGAGAGTGAGAACTGAAAGAGTCATTTGATGCTTAATGTGAAACTGGAAAAGAAAATTGAATGCAACATAACTGACCTGTTTTATGAGTTTTTTTTATACAAAGCAGTCACTAAGAAACATCTATGAAAATGCAAATGTAAATAAAAAAATATCCACTTCAATTTTACCCAGGACTGATATATTATATGTGACAAGACAGGGATCATTTCTGGCTCCAGTAAATCATGCCCTTTCACTTAGATTCTTCCCGCGACAGAGATGTGAGCTCACGCACACGGCAATGCTGTAATTCTGTCCGTTGTTATTGTCCCAAAAAGGCTCGCTGTGCCCTCCTGGTATATAAATCAAACAGAATTCAATCTTCCTTTTGGCATCGAGTACTTTGGGAACGGCAATGTCAAATTCAAAGATGTCTGTCTGAGGTCCTCCGAAGCGTTTCTGCAGGTATGTGCAGGCCACATCTCTGTAGCTCTGCCAGGAGTCAAAGGTGATGCGTACACGCACATCCTTCTGGAAACTGATGTTCCTGACTCGGACAGTGCCTTGGATGGCCTGTTCGTTGACACTGCAGTTCTCTAGGATAACCATGCTTTTTTCGAGCTTGGCACGGAAAGCCTGGAAATCTGCAGAGGGCTGCGGGAAGCCCAGTTTGAGCCGGGTTCCTGGGCAGCAGGTGCTGACGGTGCAGCTGTAGCCATCCTCTGTCATGCTTCCCAAATCCTGCAGAGATGGCAGGAGGTCGAGGTCAGACTGCTCCTCTTCATCTGAGAACTCTCGCACGGCTGTTAGAGACAATCCCCTCGAGTCAGCGAAAACCACGTGTTTGTTCTTGATTGGGAGCAAAACATCATCGTCGTCCAAGTCATCCAAGAAAAATGGCACAGGGTGGGTCAGATAGGCTTGGCTCAAGATGTCTGAGGGCAGCTGATCTGAAACTGGAGGACGGATGCAAGGACGCTGGGGCTTCAGGATGGGAACCCAAACATGAGGACACAGTTGTTTTCGTTGGTTCAAGAAGAGTCTGACAGCGATCTCTGCAAGTCCGGCTGACTGGGCCGTTGATCTGAGGCCAACCATCGGCAGGACCCTTGAAAGAAAACAATGATCTTCAATAAAAATGCAGCCCTAGAGGAGTGATTGAACTTTTGTATATACTGTCATTGTGCTGTTATTGAGCTGTGGGGTGCATTATTAAAAGAATGGCACCAAAAATGTGATGCAAGACAATGCACCTCACACTGTTTGGAGTGCTTACGTTGTGCTGGACATCTCCATCCTGGCAGTTTGGTGTTGAGTGATGGGAATATTATCCTCTATGTGTGATTGGAGATCTAGAAAATTAAATATTAAACTGCATGTCAGACAGCAACAAACAGTTTTTTGATAATTTGATTGCAAAATCATTGTTGTACATTAGAAATCTCACAAAAAAATCCCTCTATGAGTCTCAAATATTTACTTACAAACTCCCATGAACAGCAAGTTGTCGCCTGTAGTCTGTCATCCCTTCGCCTGCAGGAAAATGTGGCCCAGGATCCTATTTATACCACCACAGTTAACATGTCACGTTGTATACTCCACCCTTTCTACTCTCCTGACCAATCGGCTGAGTCTTGTGGTTTTCTGTTCTTCTATTATTGTTTTAGATCTCCATAAAATATAAATTTCAGATCATATAGCAGCAATCCTTATATTTAACTTCTATATTTGACTGTCAGATCAAAAACGGCTGTCCGGTGCTGATGTGGTGATTTACTATGTGCAGGTTTACAGTATGTAATTCTAGACTGCATTGTGGAAACTATTCCAGTAATCCCCGGCCTCTATTCTCAGACTCGTCAATGGTCACATCCTATCAAGGCCTGGGCTTAGATCCAAGTCCTCCGATAGCTGGCTCCCGTCCCAAAACAGGCATGGCTGCCCCACAGTTGACCAGCATGTGTGACGCTGAGGAGAGCCGGATTACAAACCGCTCACAGCATGCAGGGGAATGTGTTCAAGAATAAATCCAAGTACGTGTATACGTATTGAGTTACATGAAAGGTGTACCGCACGTGGGAGTGCCAGAATGACTCGATGAGAGATATTTGGACAGGAAAATCTGATGACTGCAGATCTCACAACTTGTTTGCAAGGGGTTATGGCGCTGACTGAGGTCACGATGTTGGGTGCATTTCATAAAATCACAAACTTTCACAGCAATTCAGTCATTTACAAAAGTTTTTATTCTTCTCAAAGCAACATTTTCAAAGTCTAAGACAGCCCTGCTCTCATTTTCCAGCATGAATAAGAGCATTCATGTGTTATCGGTTGCCTTTCCTGGTTATAGGCCTCAATATTAGCTAGATCAGCAGTGTAGTTCACAAGACAACAGTCAGCTGACGTGGTTCAGTTTTGTGAAGCCCACTCTCCCCCTCAGTCCCTTATTATTAGCTCCAATTACCGGGGCAACTTGTGCGAGGGCAAACAATGAGCGCTGATTGCTCCCTCTGAAACGCTTACATAACGCTACTGCAACCATTATGTCTCAGAGAGGACAATGCTCCACACACACACACACACTCTGAGCACAAAACTTTAAACTTGCACAGACGTTATCTGAACATTAACAGGATTTCTATCATGCAATCATCATTTAAGTGTAAAATATGGCAGGCCAAACAAACACACACCCACATGATGAGCACTCTGATGCCAAGTGGACTGATGAAATTTCACCTTTGGGACATTTGATGCATCTTGTTATTGAGCAGCAGCAGGGGAAGAGGCCAATAGTGTGAGTCATCTGGATGAAGTAACTCAGTTTGTATTTACCAGTCTCACAAACACCAACACACACAGAATACATTAGAATTATGTAACCAAACTTATGTTATGACATGATTAAAAAACAAAAATAACACCACAGCAGCAGCAGCAGCAGCGCTGCAGAAGCTGCTTTGGTGAGCAGGGTTCGATCTTCACTGAGCACTTATCACAATGCCAGGAATTAACTGGCAGACGTGGTGCCACAAATGTCTGTGTGTGTGTGTGTGCGTGTGCCAGTTAGTCCTCAATCCTGACAGCAGTGAGAAATCAGGTGAGTTTCCAGATGTAATCTCTGCAGGTTGATCTTCCTCTGACCTCCTGGAGCCAAAAACAGATCTGTAACATCAAAAATGACTCTGTTATTTATTGTGGTTTATATAAACGAGATGCTTTGCTTTCATAATCTGTTACTAAGAGACAATGAACACTGTGAGCGCTAAAAATAAATCCAGATGTCGCTGCAAAGCAGCTGCTTATGTAAGATCTGCAGAAATGAATTAGCAGATGTCTGTACAAGAGTGTGTGAGGGCAGTGTTGAGTTAATGAGAAAGATGACAGCCGAACCTCGTCACTACTCACCTCTGCGTTCATATTAATTGCACGGCTCCACTTGAAACAAGTGGTGCTATAGTTCGATACCGCATTAGATGCTGAGAGCCTTCTTCTAGATCCACAACATACTCCCTGAAAGAAGAGACGAGAGAGGTCGAGATAATATCGGTTGTTTCGGTATCTATGCAGAAAAATATGACAGCACTGGATGTGACGTAGTAACACTGCCACCTAGTGGGTGAAATGTACCTCTGATCATCTGTTTCAGGCTCCACCAAGATGTTCTCCTGCCTCTCCTTCACCCGCAGGAACACAAAGGAGTCCAAGCAGGGCTCGGGCACTGGGATTACATGAGAACACGTGAGGATTCAGTGTGACTGTCAGTGGAAATGTCAGCGCAAATGTCACCATCTGCCAGCGCATGCCAACAGCAGTATTTAGAGCACGGGTCATCCAAGTGTGTGAGGTAAAAAAATACAGAGAACAAGAGAAATACCTGCTTTGAGCATGTCCACTGTCTGCAGGTTGGAGGGCATGCGCTTCAGTGCTACAGCCTTCAGGTACGTCTCTGTGATGGCATAGTACCTGTGTGCCGGATAAACATGTGTCACAAAAACAGCTGTGGTTTAAACACACAGCTCTGAACTCATCTCACTATACTCACTCTTTGGCAAAGGCAAACTCCTCGGGCGACAGCAATGACGGATCCCCCTCGCCTCGAGACTTTTCTCTCTCCAGGACATGCGGGAAGAACTTCTCAATCTAGACGCACAAAGATCAGACAGTTATTTCACCGAGCACCGAGCGAGACGAGAGCTTCATTTTGTAGCTTCTGCATCATCGACCAGGGCCGACCTTCTGCAGACGAGAGCGCAGGTAGCTGCTGAGCACGAAGCGGATCCGGTCTATTTCCATGCGGTGGATGCTGGCCTTCGCGTCGCCTTTCTTCACCCGCTGCAGGTTGGCTTCCTGTCGGAGGAAAGGTTAGGACACCGTCAGGAATTAACATTTCTTTTATTCATTCTGTGGCTCGGAGGTAGAGCAGCGGAGATGATCGGCGGTTCGATCCCCGGCTCCTCCAGTCTGCATGTCAAAGTGTCCTTGGGAAAGATACTGTGGCTTGTGGTGCACAGAGGGTGACATAGGCTCCAATATTTTCTGCTGACCGTCTCCTTTTGTATCATTACGTATTATATCGTAGAGTTTCGTCTAGTTCACTTTGTTATGTCGTGCCACTTTGTTTATTGTTACTGTTTATTTAATAAACTTCATAAAACTTACTCGACATTTTCTTTGACATTTAACGCGTCACAGTACGAGCCTGCTTAACCTCTTAGCGGCTGTTTTAATGGATAGTGGCAGCGAATATTACAAGAAAAAACGTTCCAATTTTGGCTGAAATTTTTAGAGTCTGGTTGGATTACATGTCCACTGTATCGATTCTTCTGATTAGTATAAAACCTTGTGTTTGCTCTGCAGCATCACGTCTCATTTTTGCTGTCTGCGTTTGTCTTTCTACTCCGGGATGCTTCCCATTGAAAGTCTCACGGAAGTGGCTGTGTGCCCGCACTTTATCAGAGGTGCTGAAGTAAACATTCGTGCGGCCCCGCAGCGGTGAGGTCGATACCCGATCAGAAGTGTTTTCAAACAGTTGGTTTCGGTTTTTCCACCTCCGATGAAGTGCGGCGCACATTTACATCCGTCAGACTTGTCGCGTGGCTGTGTCAGACTGAGATTCTACTGAACTGGCAGAGTAATAACATGCTGCACAGCAGACTGTAGGACAGGTAGATTCCAGCTGCCCTTCACATCATTTACATAAACCCTCTGAGTTTTAATCACACTCTGATGCCACGACTGAGTGCTAGTCTCAGCTGTCTGGAGAAAACCAGGTGCCCGCTGTACCCAAAGCTGCTACTGCTGCTTCAAAACACATCTGGTTATTGACTCATACATCATGTAGCGGGTTTCATTTTCTCTGAAAATAAGATCAGGTGCTGACATATAAAAGACAGACTGTTCTCATCTGTTTACTGTGAAAATCTGGACTTTTCCCACATAAGATCATGACCTTTTTACTCAAGAATGTAGTTTAAGTGTTAAAAACAAATCATATTACAATTATTTTGACAGATATTATGATTGTAATATGATTACAGATGATTGGAAATGATCATTTTCGCGTCACAATTTAACCTTTCACTGAAAAAAACTATTCAAATCAACAACCAACAAATGATTTCATCAGATTTCCCCCCCTTTAATGTGGCATTAAAAGTCTGTCATCATAAATGGTAAATGGTACTTATATAGCGCCTTTCTAGTCTTCCGACCACTCAAAGCGCTTTTACACTACATATCTCATTCACCCATTCACACACATTCATACACCGATGGCAATAGCTGTCATGCAAGGTGCCGATTGCTCATCAGTTCATTCATACACACTCACACACCGATGGCACAGCCTTCGGGAGCAATGTGGGGTTCAGTATCTTGCCCAAGGACACTTCGACATGCAGACTGGAGGAGGAGGAGGAGCTGGGGGATCGAACCCCCAATCATCTGATTAGTGGACGACCCACTCTACCTCCAAATCAATCAAGCAGGTATCCTGATAACCTGCAGGCGGTCTTCATCATTTATCAAGCACAAAAAGTCAAACATCGGCTGGTTCTAGCTTCTTAAATATGAATATTTGTAGTTACGTGTCACTTTGAGCTCTGGGGAATTGTTATAAGGAAGTTTATACTATTTTATAACATTTATTAGACTTGAAATTACAGATTTTTATCCCACTTTATATTTCCATTCGTCCACATTTCAGTGGGAAATACTGTGCTTTAAACCCAACGGAAAATAAAATAATAGTAAGTCCTAGAGTAAAATGCTGCTTACACATTAATGCATTAATACTAACTTAA